>CM064329.1:70389550-70977050 GCA_032595735.1 Pelochelys cantorii | reverse complement strand
ATTCAGTCCATACCTCCGTGGCATGCTGCTCCTTCTTTTTCCGAATCCCATCATACTGCTCTTCCCACAGTTGCATTAGCTCCATTTCCAGCTTCTCTTTCAGCTCCAAGACTCGGCTTTCAGCACACTGTGCTGCCATCTCTGCAGGACTCCATGCTGCACTGATCTCCTCTGCAGTCAAACTCCTGTAACACCAAATACAGGAACATTGCTTACTGCAAGCACACAGATAATCCATTCCACACGTCGCATCATATCCAAGAGTCCTCCTGCACACCTCTCAGAAAGGAATGTGCAACTCCATGAACACCTATGGAAATAAGAGGCAGGCAACCCCCCTCCATGCTTTTGTTTTGGAGGGTTGCAAGGTGAAGAGGGGGAAAGTATGTGGCTCATACGTCTTTCTCAGAGGGGAGCACTTAGTGTGCCTCTTTGTGTGCAGCCAGCAAGGCCGTCTGAGTGCCATGTGGCACATCTTGGGATTTCTTATGCTGTTTTTTACCTTTTCTTTTTCTGGGTTTTCCCAGGGCATATGATCTTCTTCCTGACACCCTGAGTGACCAACTCTGAATATCTCTGCAGTAGCTCTTCCCTGCGCTTGCTTCCTTTTCGCTCCAGCTCCTTCAGCTCCTTCTCCTGTTTCTTCAGCAGCTTCAGAAAAAGCTTCATCTTCTGAAGTTCCTCAAGGCTGGCTGTCTCGAGTTCTAAAATACAGCACAACAAGAGTCCTGGCTGGCTGTCTAACCCATCTACCTACCTCTCTCGTGTACACACATTCTTTCCATACTCTAACTTCATTTTGTTTCAGGCTGTTTTTCAACACTGACTCCAGCATCTTCTCCCTTTCATCAGGGTAATTGCAAGGTCAGTAAGCAACATGGTCTGGATACATGCCTGTAAAGCTGCCAGCTTTTTGTATTTTGTCCTGGATGGTCAACATAATTGTGTTGGGACACATCAATGTGTTGTGAGACACAAGGCAATTCACAAAATTAAGTGTCCCATAAGTTGGGACAAATTTTAGTTGGCAAATATAGGGAATATTTCTCCTATTACTGGTTCTCCAATGAAAACAATCCATTATGATCAGTGTACTCTTACACCGTCTGGGGAAAAATGAGCTCTAGTTTTAATGTATGACATCCCCTATAAGGTGTAAGAAAAAGATAAACAATTTTGCTAGTGGCATTTAGGGGAGATGAAGGATTATGAGGAAAGGTGCAAGGGAAATGTTACAGAGACTCCATTATCTTTGGGCAGCAAGTCATTAGAATTCTAGTATCTGTGGTTAAAAGGTTATTGGGGTGCTAAGGAAAGTCATGGTTTTGCTTGGGACTCTGTTATGGAACTTTAGTTTTAGTGAACATGTGGAAGTGAGGAAATTCAGGGATAATGTGCAAACACAAATGTTTGTATCAGGAAATTAGGCTTTTTGCACTATTACCTTCTAATGACTCAGATACTTGCTATATTAACATCTGCCCTTATACAATCATAACTCCTTCCTAACAAAGGTTTTAAATTATGAATATCCTTTATTGCCTAATTTACTCATAACTGTGATGTATGGAAGTTTGCAGCAGATGGATTTATTTGCCAGTTGATCCCAATGGGGTAGTTTGACTGAGGCCAGGTGGATTCATCCTTGTGTCCTGTTTGGTCATATATTCCTGCATGTTGGGTTTTAATTTTGGCTGTTAATTGGTTTTATCACACACCATTGTGATGCAGACAAATAATAAATGCATTAAATAAACAGATGGAGATCTCAGTCCTCCAGAGTGCTCAAGCTGCTCTATAGCCCATGTTGTTCTGCTTCTGCCAGTGTAAAGGGGCCTGAAAGCCAGAAGATCTGGCCACTGTGGAATTCCTTGGATGGGTACAGTGGGTGATATTGGCTCTCAGCTGTCCCCTACAGGAACCCCTTGTGCATCGTATGTGTTGAAGGCAGGCTTGAAGGCATTAGAACAGGCCTGCGCAAAATCCTGCCCGTGAGCAGCATCCGGCCCACCAAGCCTCTGGATCTGGCCCATGGATGCATTGGTGAGCCTCAGGAAGGCTCCCTGCCGCCCCCCCTGACCCTCCATGCCGCTGAGAAAAGCGGCTGCTGTGGGGCTCTGTTTGAACAGCTGAGAGTCCGTGGGAGGAGACAGAGGTTTCCTGCACTGCCCCCAGCACAATCCCATTGGCCCGTTTCCAGCCAATGGGCACTGCCTGTTGTCAACAGACAGCTTGCAAAGCACCCTCCCCCCTCTCCTTAGGGTCGTAGCTCTTCAAAGATCACATGGCCCCTGCAGCCAGTGTTGGGGCAGGCAGGGAGTCTGCCTGAGAAGGCTGCTGGCTGGGAATCAAGCAGGTAAGTCTCCCAATCCTCTGCCCCCCACCTCACATAACCCAAACCCTCTGCTCCCTTCTGCCCCCATACGCCTTCTCAGATCCTGCACCCCAAACCCCAGCCCTAGGTCATAACTCCCTCTTAAGCAAGGTCAGAACCCAAACCCTGCATCCTAAATCCCTGCCCCAGGTCACAACTGCCTCCTTCACCCAAACTCCTCCCAGACCTCACACCTGCTCCTGCACCCCAGTCCTTTCCACTAGCTCCCTTTTGCACCCAACCTCCATTCCAGACCCCATGCCTCCTCCATTAATATCATGGAAGAGTGCAGCCCTTGACCACTTTCCAAATTCTTGGAGTGGCCCCCTATCAAAAATTATTTCCCATCCCTGCATTAGAACATGGCTGAAATGTTGCTGTGCTTCAGCTATTCACAGCTGCTACGATGTCCCCTTGGGATCACAGGCAGCAGAGAACAAATTAGAGCAGCCCTAAAGTTACTCTAACTTATGCAGGACAACAAAATGGGCTCCAGTTGGCCGATGCTAGTGGAGTCACAAAAGTGGCTTAAAGTTATCTGTATATCCCTTCTCCCTTTAGAGTAATATGGGTGTAATTACCTGCAATTTCTTTTGCAATTTCTTTTATAGTTTCTTCCTTCCCCAGGCCCATAGCTCCTGAAACCACAAAGGAGATTGTTATTCATACCCTACTTCTGTGCTGAAAATGGAGCAGTGGAGAATGGAGAGTTGGGGTTCTACACTATTTCCCCCTATTGCTGATGTGGTTACACCGAAGGAAGGGGTGTTGTGAGAGGGGAAGAAAATATTCCTGCATCAAGTACCCTTGCTGCCCTTTTTGCTGTTTAGGGGGAAGCATTACATCCAGAAGTTGCAACAAGTCTCAGAAAGAACTCAGAAATCAGCTGAGCTGATCAATCAGATGCCTAACATTCATCAGCACTCAACAGATACAATGAAACAGAACTTCAGTAAGTTCACTCTTGCCAGGTAGGCAGTGCCCTCAACATGGCTTCAGTGGCACTGGAGGCACCCAGAACCTCAAAGGAGGCAATCAGGACCTCATAAAATTGGATTTACAAAAATAATGTAGAGATAAGGAACAAGGAGATGTTACTGACTAGAACCAAGTCATCTCTTCAATCCATCAAGCCACATTTCCTGCCCCCAAAGTTGGGGAGGATTGGGATAGCCTCAAAATTCCAGGACTGTCAGATCTTGCACCTCATTCAAGATCAAACAAGTGGCATTTCTACCTGGATGTGAAATATTTACCTGCACCAAGAGCAAGGGAGTTATTTGGAATTTCTAACTGCAAAATCATTACAAAAGTGCACTAACTGCCAGGAACAACAATCTGGGTGCTTACATACTAATTTAGTCTGCTCAAACCACCTCATAAACTGCTCTTCACTAGGACCTTCGGGAGAGATTCTCTTCATATCACTAACATAATCAGGAATAATTCAGCTGAAGTCAGTGGGCTTCTTAGACCAGGGATTGGCAACCTTCAGCATGTGGCCCATTAGGATAATCTGCTGGTGGGCCACAAGATATTTTGCTGATGTTGACGGCAGGCACAGCCTGCCTGCAGCTCCCAATGGCTGTAGTTCACCATTCCCAGCCACTTGGTCATTGTGAGACTTATCATTTCAGATGACTGGGGTGGCATAGACTTGAATGGTGGTATAGGAATAGTTTTTATCTAGAAACCCTTCCCCAGGTCTGGATATCTGACTGTAAGGAGAAAAGGGTATGCAGGCTGGTGTTTATTAATCTACAGAAATTTCTTGAGTGCCTGTTAGTAATTTACAATGTGAACCATCTCCCCATCAGCTATGTTTCTCTTCTAAACTTATCTCTGCTGCTTTCCATAATGTTATCTTCTTTTGACTATAGTGCTGGTGAAAGGTGTTGCATTGTCAGTGTTGGGAAGTAACCTCCCCTATTTATTCACAATACAGGAAAAGTTCAGTGTAAGCAATGCCAATGTAATCTTCATCCATACTGCTGCACCTGTATGTCCCAACTCAGACATGCAGCTCTTACCCCAAGGGTAAATTTTTGTTCTGTTCCATGCTCATTGGACCTTGGTTTGTTTATTGAGATTATCAACTGTGCTGATTGTGACAATGATTTTTTTATAATATTTTCTGTTTAGAAATGGAGTGAAGTCACCCGCTTGTTTTGCACACCCACCCACACTCCCCCTCCCACCAAAAAGCAACTGAATAGTAACAACTTTTGTTCAGTATTGATCAAGGCCAGAATTTAAACAAGTGACCTAGAAGTGAATGGGCTGATCCCATTACCAGCCCCTAGGGCAAAAGTCCAAGACCATCTTCTTTCAACACTGAAGCAATGTACATCTCCCTCTTTATTCTTTTAGTTCCTCCCACATCTGCCTGCTTTACCTGCAGGTCCATTTGGAAGAGGCAAACTAAAGCTCCTGGTAGAATGTGGTATTCCGTTGCTTTGAGCTTCCGTAAGGTTCTTCTGCATGTCAGGCCTCTAAAACAAAGATCAAATGTGAATCAATAGCACTGCAAAACAGATCCAAGAAACAGAAGTGGCAATGGAGAGGCCAATCAATACCTCTGAGCAAAGCCGGTGAGGGAAACAGTACAGTGCTTTCCATTTAGACAATGAAGTCTCCCAAGAGCTCAATGCCATAGTCTGCTTAGCTTTGACCTGTGTGTGTGACTTTCCTGACACAAGGCAGGCTCCCCTTTGGTGGTTTATGTCATCTATATAACTCCTGGTGCAGCAACTATTTACAGCCTCAGGGAATTAGACAAGATTTTCGGAAACAGACAGTGAATACCCTTCCACCTGTCAAAGACTGAACTGCTGCCACACTCTCTCATTGCTCCTAGCAGGGTGAAGAAGCATTAGGACAAGCACCCTGAATCATTTGAAACTGAACCCACAAAGCACACTGCAGAATGTGTAGGAACACTCACCTCTGCAGAGTTCTCTTTCAGTTTCACTGATCTCTTCTCCTGGATATTAAAGAACTTAATGGGGTTGGATAGAGCAGCAGTCAGATCTGGAAACAAAGAGCAGATCCAGATAGTCAGTGGACTCATCAGATTTTCCCTTTCTCTGCCACTCACATTTTATTTCTGTGAATAGTCAGTCTCATACTAACTGCCTAACAGAGATACTGCATCCTGAATAAATCCCCTGTTCCCTTTCCTGGTACCAGGATGTGATTCCATTCTGTTTTAGCCTTCTCTTGGATGGGTCCTTTCCCACCCTGCTGTCTTTTCATCTCAGCCTCATGTTAGTGAGAACATTCCCTACGAGTTACAGGGAGACACTGCAATTCTATTTTCTCTGTGTCTGGGAATGCCGTTTTCCCATTTGTGTCTCACTGCACTTCAGCACTAACTAGAGCTGTGCAAAGTGTTTGCACTCAGGTTGAAAACCAAGTGATGCTCTCAAATAGGATACTTGTGCTAAGGATGGTGAAAGGTTGACTAAATTGTGCAAACTTTCTGATCCAACCTCTGCCCAGTTTTGTGTAAATCCTGAGTTGATGTATGATTCAGAACCAATGGAAATGTCTGCACAAATTTCTGCAGAGTGAAACTGCTGAGTTCTGCAAATCTTTGTGCATGACTAAGTGAAAGTTCCCCTGTTGGTTCTTAAGAGAGGGATTTCTACTCTCTTCACTCATTCCTGGGACTCCTCTATACCTCACTGCTGTTTATGTATCCCATTTCTAAGTCAGAGAGCATCCCAGGCTGGTACCAGAAGACAGACCTTTCCATTCTCCACAATGGGATCCCTCCTGGGCACAGTGTGCATGGTACCTTTAAAAGGGGAAATGGGACCAGCCTTATCACTAGTGATTGACTCATAATGGGAGCCAATTTAACCTGAAAGGGGGTACACCTGTGGCTGATTAATGAACTCTTACTCCCAAATGGGCATGGAGGCTTTGAAGGTGACATAAAACAAGGAGAGCTGCCAGGGAGGTAAAAGCTCAGCCACTTCTCCTTGGGAATGGCTAGGAGCAAGGGGCTCAGGATGAATAGCTGGAGAAGGTTAACAAAAAGGAATGCTGCTTGGCACCAGGGCACATGCGTGGCTGGGCTTAAGAAGTTAAGTCTCAGATGGCAAAGACTGTTTAAAGATTTTTCTAAATCAGAAGACACTGGAAAGCAAAGGGCCTTGGGGTTTCCTTCTCTTTGGTGATAAGAAGAACACATATTTGCAGAAAGGCTGGAACAAAGACAGGATGAAGAGAATCATCTAAGACTGTTTCATGTTATTCCTCACAGCATTTCTGTTGGCCTTTGACTGGTCCACCGGCTTCTCTCCTCAGCCTGCGCAAAGTGCCTTGACTGGGGTGGGAGGTATTTTGAGTTGAAAAAACTGCTTATGAAGTGACTGGTGGGACCTGTAGGCTGTGGCAGAACCAGAATGGTAAACAAGTAGAAGGTGTGCTTGAAGAGACTGCCAGTCACACTCCCCTCCTGTGCTCTGCATGCAAATTCTCTTCCAAACTGAGAGCAGCTCCACCAACATTTCACTGAGTGAGATTTCCAGTCTGACACACTAGATAACTAAAACAATCCCAACCCACAAACAGAGAGAGGCAGTCTTTTTCTCTGGCAGTTTCAGGGTACCAGCAGGTTAGAGTCAGGAGAGGACAAACCACATCAGGCAGTCCAAGTACATTACCTGCCCAGGTGTCAGGGACATAGTCTTTCATCTCCAGGTACACAAAGAGGGAGGGCATAGTGAGTGGCATGTTACTCTCACTGCGAAGGCAAACATGGTGATAGCCTGATGATAGAAAACAGGAGCAAGTAAGTGAGGGCATCCCCTCCCCTCCTGCCCCCAGTCCGAAGAGGAAACACAGCAGTGTGTGAGTGATAAAGAAGATAAAGGGAAAGCACTCATAACTGGAAATTATGGGTTACACAAAGGTTCCAGTGAAATGAGTTGAGGGGCTCTGCTGCTTGAATCCCTCAAACACAAGACAACGGAATGCAACAATGACTGAAAGAAAGGGGAACATACCATCTCCCTTCATCCCCAGAAAGAGCACCACTGCACTTTGAACCACAGCTTCTATCACTGCTACCTCCCAAAAACTCCATCAGCACACAGGTTCACTTCCTTAACGCCAAACCTTAGCATAGCTCCAGTTAATACTGTGCTGCACAGCAAACTGAGCACAGGCCAGTAAAGGGGGGTGATGAAGGACACTGAAGAAGTTTGCACAGCAAGGTCTCACTTTACCTGAATGCACAGCAATAATGGGAATGATGCGTTGACCAATGAACTTTCCTCCCTCCTCCAAAGCCACAATTCTGAGAGAGGCCAACTCTGGCATCATAATCTGGGGAGAAAAACACAACAGTTCAAGTCCCAGGTGCCTTGCTATAACTCCTAACAGGTTATTGGTGTCAAGTAAAAATGTAAATCCAAGAACCAGTAATACAGGGAGAAATCTCTCCCCCCCGCTACTGCTCAATAAGAGATGCTTTGTGACACCAGAGTTTAGAAGAATGACCTCCAGACTGGGAATCAGGCATTTCTGAAGTTTAATCTTGGCTTTGGGCTTGTCACTTCACATATCTGTGTCTCAGAACCATCCTGAAAAAGGAGATAATACCCATCTTGCACAATGAGCTGGTGAAAACATCTACTGCTTTTTACAAATGTGTTGTGAAGGTGAACATGTAAAGCTGTAGGAAAGTGTGAAGTATTATTATGCTCTTGCTGTTATGACTCTTAACCCCACAGCTGAAATAGTAGCAACAAGTAAATTCGAGGGCAAGTTGTATGGATCCTAGGATCTGACTCAAATGAGACTGTCTCTATTTGTCCCTAAAACATCTGTGATGCAACAACATGGGCACATTTACTATAATCTTTTCTGTTTCCTCATGGCTAGAGATTTCCAAGGCTTATTTGATTGGCAAATTCAGTTTAAAATGTTCACAGAGGAGTGTTTTGGCCTTTGGGATGTCCAAAAAGGGTCACCAGTGATTTTTCATCAGTAGAGTAACTTGTGGTTGTTAGAATCTCTAGTCCTTGAAATCTCCACAGGAGAGCTTTATGGATCTAAGAAGATGTCTTTCACGTGGCCGTGGCATCCCCAAGGAAAATGCTCATGGTCACTGGGCTCTTTAGCAGCCCTTTATCTGAGTTACCATTAAGTGGTGTTACCTTTTCAAAAACAAATGCTTCCTCCTTCCATACAGGGTTGATGGAATTGGCACTTGATGTAAGCTTGGTTCTGTATTTACGTTTTGGGTCCCCTGGCAAACCAAAAAGTTCCACTTCTGCATATGTCTTCACGCTGCGCTCTGAGAGGAACTGGCCAGAAAGGATCTAAGAACAAACAGAAAAAAAAACTAGCAACAGCTATTATAATCTTCTCCAGCTCCTACACCACTTCTGTTGCCTGTTTCCTCTTTTTTCTTGGTCACTGCTATCCTCCAGCCCAATCATTCCCTATTTCATGCTGGTCTCGTTCCGCTTTCCCTTCCCCTGTGCTCTTTGCTTTAGTGCTTCTCCCATAATCTTCCCTCTCCACTACCACAACTCTGGATTATTCAATGTGGCAGTTGCTAAATTTTTATTTTCATGTGCTCGTGATTAATTTTAAACACTGAAAGGCCTAGGAGTTGCTGTAGTAACCATGGGCAGCACATATAAGAGGCAAGGGGAGGCAATGTCTTCCCTGGATCTTAGTGCTCAACCCATCCCCTCTTCTTATCCCTATTCTGACCATTCCTAAAGGCTCCCGCAGCAAGCTCTTGCTGCTGGCAGACTGGTGATTCTTCCCCTAAAGTGGATCTGTTAACTTAAAAGTGAAAAGCCTTCCAGCTTGCCAGACCTATTAGCATAACATTGAACGTATGAAAGAGCCATGAAGTGGTAATGTAACCATTTAACGTTTTAACAGGCATGCTTAAAAGTCTCAGGGGGTAGACATGTTAGTCTGTAACTTTAAAAGCAAGTAGTCCTGTAGCACCTGAGAGACTAATAAATATATATTTATATGGTCATCTCATCTGAAGAAGTGGCTTTTGCCCGTGAAAGTTCATGATGCTAAATACATTTATATGTATTTGTTAGTCTCTCAGGTGCCACTGGACTTCTGAATTTACTGATAGGAACAGTTGTGCATGTCTACAGGACCTTAGTTTAAAATTTGCTTTAAACAGTTCATTAGTTGGTTGCTGAAGATTATAAAATCACACCTCTCAATCTGAGGTACAATCTGAGTATTTAGCTTTAGCCTTAAATGCTTGGATATTCAGATATATACGGTTTTTTAAAAATAAATTCTTCAAAAGTCCATCTTTCTCTAAAATACACATTTTAATTACTATAGTATAAAAACTTGCTTCCAAAATTGTCCTGTTCTTTCTGTTCCTATTCCCTTTTCACGCCCCCTACTGAAGAGAGCACTTAAAGGGACAACATTCCTTTTCTTCCAGACAGCTAAACAAATGAGGTTCCCTTTTACTTCTCACTATTTCATGAACTAGTTTTAAGAGAACCCTCCACCAACATCAGTATCTCTTACTAAGATATAAAATCCTTTGTT
Organism: Pelochelys cantorii; assembly: GCA_032595735.1. Taxonomy (NCBI): domain Eukaryota; kingdom Metazoa; phylum Chordata; order Testudines; family Trionychidae; genus Pelochelys; species Pelochelys cantorii. The sequence goes on along the minus strand of CM064329.1, from coordinate 70,967,116 downwards.
ATGCCTAAAATCTTTGGAAATATATATTTAACATTTAAAGTGAAATTTTATAAACACGACAAATTTATTTTGTGTTACTTTTCATAAGTTTTCCATTTTTCTAAAAGCAGTGAACTTTGTTATGAACACACTAAACTGCTCTGACTGATTAATTTAAAATAATGTCTTTGTTTCAGTGAGTTTAAACGTGTAGTAATCTGGAATGATTACTTTATGAAGGCTTAAGAGTATGTTTAAAATAGAAACTCTAAAACAGAGAAAGGCTGCATCATGAATTCCATAATATTTAATGTTATATTCAGCAGGTCCTTACTACAGAGTTTTTTCAAATAAATCTATGACAAAATTCATGGTGTATAAAAAAACCTGACTTTTTTTTATTCCCAATTTTAGTGCTTTTAATTAGGTATCTTCTACATGTCTAGTTTTCACAACCTGGCATGCAATGGAAAACATTTGGAGAAAAGCCCACTCTTCTGAAATGTATTTCTAAAGAAAATGGAGCATGTCATTTGCTACATTTGGAGTCACAGATTTGGCTGGAATGGGTGAGCAGAGAGAAGAGGGAGCACAAAGGAGCCTGGGTAGTGCAGGGGGTGGAGCTTGCCTCCACAAGCAGCAGCTTCACCCATGACCCTCACTCTCTGGTTAGGATACTTGCTTGGGTTGTAGGAGATCCTGGTTCAAATCCCCCAGCTCCCTGTTCAGCAGGGGTTTGCATGGGCGATTTGCTGCCTCTGAAGTGACTGTCCTTTCTGATGGGCCATCCTTGTTTGAATCTTCTATCTCAAGAGGCTGTTGTCGTCTTAGGACGGGAGGGGGATTCAGACAGAGATTGCTCACCAGTGACTCTCCCCAGGACGTGGGGGTCCCCATTTCATATCCCTCAAAAGAACAGGGGAGTGCCTTGGGGGCTGCCACAAGCTGGCCTGTATCCTGATCATGGTGGACAAAAGTGTTGTGGGGTGGGGGGAGGTGTTACTGCTCAGCAGCAATTTCTTCTTTAATTAAAAGGCTGCAAATGGCCTCTTGATCAGCTATATGGTTATGTTCCCACACACTAGAGGCCATCCTACCTGCTAGAGCAAGGATTTGATCCAAGGGTACTCACACCCTAAGTAAGGGTTCTAACCCCCATACCACATAAGGCTTTGGAGGCTTGCTGTGCCCTGGTTAATATATAATTAAAGTGAAACACTTGATGGTAATAGATCACACAGCCACTCATTTCTCAACAAGCAGAAAGGGGATTTGAACCAGCACCTCTTGGGTAGGGACCCAAACCACAGGGGCACAGAGAGAGTCACAAGAATTGAGTGGCCCAATTCTCATTTCATATTTACTGATTCTGACCAGCCACCAACAGAAGAGTCTGAAGGAGCCCTCACCTCTTACCAGGCCAGCAATTAGGCCATTCATTTGAGAAGTAAGAGATCAACGTTCAAATCCCTTCTCAGGATTGCACTGTTCAAGGGGCAAACACGCAAAGCCCTGGACTACAACGAGACTCATAGGGTGCCTGTGGTTCAATTGAAAGGTAAGAGATCAACAAGGGGATGTGACCGCCAACTTCCCACTTCCTGGGCACATACCCATCCAGTAAGCTACACAAAGCAGTTTATTTGGGCTTTGGCTCAATGAATATGTACTGAAAGTGGAGCAGATTCAGCAGAAAAGAGCAAGAGAGGCCTCAGATTAGAATAGCGCCTAGCCTACCACTTAGGCCAGGCTCTTGAGAAGTAAGAGATGAAGATTCAAATCCCTTCTCTGCAACAATAAAGGGGGATTTGAACCCTAAGATAACACATGTTAAGCACACACTCAAACTGCTAGACTGCACAAGGCTGCTTGCTAGTCTCGTGACTCTCCCGTGATAGAATTAAAGTGGAATTGCAGCAGAACAGGATGCGGTGGCAAACACCAGGCAGACCACCTCTTGGACCAGCAACTGAACAGTCATTTCAGAGACAGCTGCTCAAATCTCTTCTATGGAAACTGCAGAAGGAGTAGAACCCACACCACCCGCACAGCTGGGTAAGCACCCAGACTGCTGGACTACAAGTGGCTTGTACTTGCCGTTATCGACAGGGTGCTTGCTACCACCACATCAATGCGGTCCACAGAAAAAGGGTCGAACTGCTTGTCTGGACGCCTCATGAATTCGTGTTTGAGAAGATAGCCGCTTTGGCCATTGAACTCAAAGAGGGCCATGTTCTGTTGCATGGGGACATCTGAGGGAGAGAGACAGCAAGACACGGAGAAGAATTTCTGTGAGAGTGCAGCAGCAAGGTCTGTATGTATCAAGGAGCTGTAGTGACTGAATCTTTGTTGCAACTTTCATCCACATTTTCCTGCCATCCTCTTGGAAAAAGTACCATAGCAGATGTTAACCTCCATGCCTCAGTTTCCCCATCTGTTTAAGTGGCTTGCTCAGGTCACACAGTGAATCAGTGGCAGAATTAGGTATTGAACCTTCCCTGTAGAACTCCTGCTTTTCTGTGTGTCAAATGAATATTCACCTGAGCTCTCCTGCTCCCATTTCTAACCTCTCACTCTGCTCCCCTGTTAATGTCTGCCTTCTCCTCCTTCCTTTGCCATTCACTTACTCTGCTCCTTATTCTTTTTATGCCCCATACACAGTATGATCCCCTTTCCACCAGTCTCTCCCACTGTCATTTTTACTTCCCCTCTCTTCCACTTTCCCTCTTCCCCTCCCACCTGTAGATCCCAAGGCTGGAAGGGACCATTGTGATCATCTAGTCCAATTCTTGTGCAGCACAGGCCAGAGATCTTCTCCCAAATAATAATTATTTGAACTAGAGCATGTCTTGTAGATCATGATTAGGTGTTTTTCTAAATTTGCCAGTGCTGGAGAATCCACCCTAATCCTTGGTAAACTCTTCCAGTGGCTAGTTATCCTCACAGTTCCAAATCTACACTTTATTTCCAATCTGAATTTGTGTAGCTTCAATATCTGGCCTCTCTCCAGTACTCTCACTTGTGCACGTGTGTTGTGTGTGAGAGAGACAGACAGATAGTAGCCCTTCCACCACACCTTCTCACCCTGCAGTCCTGAAGCGGACATGGGAAGGGGGAGCCCTGAAGCCCTTTCCTGCCCACCCCAGATCAACATTTGAAACATTAGCAGGCAGGGAAAATGCTAGAGTCTGGCAGAGGGAAGGACTTCTTCGTGGAGGTGCCTAGTTGGGAATGCTGCCTACCAGCAGCATGTGTGGCTTAGGGGTAGCTGTGCCTCCCACAGCCTGTTAACCATTACACTCCACACACTACCTGAAAAATCAAATTAGGCTTGTCTAAGATGATTTCTGCAGATACTGACTGCATGGATAGTATATGGGAGGGTGGAGTTCACAGGTATTGTAGTGCAGGATCATCTAGTTAGTGCTGTTGAAAAAGGCTCTGTCTGCAAGTGAGATGCTCAGCTGGAAACAGATCTCATGGGGAGGCAGAATTTGACAAGACAAGGGTAGTGGTAACGGCTAGCACTATGTTCAGAGGCACCTGGTAACACTGGGAATTCCCAGTAAGGAAAAGAGGAGAAATAAGAGCAGATGTAATAAAAGCAACAACCCCACCCACAAGCATGGGACAGCTTGCAACTCACCCATTGTCTGGAAGTTTAAGGCCGCCATCTGACAGCCGACATTCCAGAACATCTGAGGCATGTAGTTGGAGGAGTCCATCCGGGTGCCCTTGGGGTAAATCCTGCTCATCTGTCGTTTGTTATATCTGTAGTTACTCCATAGGAAACAGGTCTGGAATGGCCCATGTATATGTGTGCTAGGACTACCTCCCGGAGCCAGATTATGAGCTTCTTTTATGTCTGAAATGGCTGCTGGATGCTGGGTGACATCCAGTGTTATAAACACCAGATGCTGTAAGATTTGTTATCAAAGCAAGAACCCCATTCCTCCTGCCTCCCTATATAACATGGTGTGCTCCATGCTTAACAACAAGCATTTGGTATGTCTGACTGTGCCTTCTAGAAGGCAGCAGGCATCTTATCAGGAAGCTCTGTGACCAATATGACCTACATGTTCCCCTGGTAGTATTACCATGTCTGAGTTCTCTATGTACTTGGTACTTTCCATAGATTGTGAATAAAAGCTAACAAGGTTCTGAGCCTCAAAGTAAGCTGTGCTGTCTCTATCTTATTCAAGGGTCTATTCAAAATTGTCATACATCTCACCAGAATGATACTATATGACAGGGAGTAATAGTCCAATTAAAATGCATCAGCTGCCTAAGAGCTTTTCTAGCAAAAAGGATACTCTACAAATTGCACAGGAGATTTGGTCAGTAGATCATAAGCCTTCATTTCAGTGAAGGAGGAGATGACATAACTTCGGTTCTGCTCTGGGAATATGAAACAGGAAAATGTTTGAAAGATAGGCACTCCCAGCACCTCATCTCACACTGCCAAGTACCACAATCAAAGCATGCCACATTCATGCTGGGCCTCAGACCAAGAAATACCCAGCTTGTCTCTTTCCTCATGGACCCACCGATACCTTTCCCCGTGCAGCCTGTTAGAAGATCAAGATGCCTCCACCCAGGTGCCGCCACCTCTGAAATGAGGTTGGAGGAAGGACTCATAAAGGTTTATTGGAGCTGTTGGGATTTGGATTGGGTTTACTGGGACAGGGATGGCAAATGAACACATCCAGAGGATCAATTTCAAAAAGGGAGGGATGATGAGAAGTTCACCCTTTTATAGAAAACATATAGCAACAGTTTACAGTCCTTCATTTTGTTTCCAAACCACACATTATAATCTCCCAGACACAGAGGGCTCATATAGTAGAGATGTGGAAAAGATAAATTATTTACTTGATGCCAGTTAAGGAGTTGTTTGTTTCCCCTTAGAGTTGTATGTTCAAGTGAAGCCAAACACTGATAGCAAAGCTCAATGAAAAGCTCTGCATTTTATCAAGTTTTTCACTGACACCATGAATCAGTCCAGTTCACTCAAAACTGGTCCAGGTTTGAGAATCTGATTAACTTGGTGTGTCTGTTGTAATGAGGTGCATTTCACATGGTTACAAGTGTACGTACAGCTTTCTCCATCACTCAGCAGGGGGAATCCCCACTCAAAAGAAAGACCAGTCACATATACTGATACAGGCTGAGCTAAATTCTGCTCCCATTTACACCATAATAATTCTATGAATAGCAGTGGTGTTGTGGATTTTCACTAGTGTAATAGAGCAGAATTTGACCTGTTGACTACAAAGAGGGATGTGTGAGCACATGTCCATGTTTGCTATTGTAAGAGACAGCAAGGAGGGTAAAAGAAGATGCTTTGGGGGCAACAAAGTATCTTCAAATACAGCTGCAGTCAAAATAGCTGGAGATTTTCAATGTGTGAAATTTCATACCAGCTGCTTCAATGAAAACATTTAGAATAGTGAAAAGACAAGAATCCTTCTTACCTGTTGAGATATCAAAGGAGTCAAATTTGATGGGCTGGATGTAATTGACCAGACTGGACATTTCCTCGTAAGCTGTTACTTCTAAGCCAGCAGTGCCCTAAACGAAATGAGGATAAGCAGATGAAGAGACATCTCCCAGAAAAACAACACACTCACATTTGAGTCTCTAAGGTTATGGCTACACTAGATCTGGAAGCAAGCGTTCCAGCCCCAGGCTAGACTTGTGCTAGCAATGCTCATACGAGCACACCAATAGCAGCTGTGTAGACGTTGCTTTGAGGTTGCGACTTGAGGTAGAGCTTGGACTCTCAAGCCCAGTGAGGACAGGTGAAGGGGGAACTTAGATTAAATCATGTGACTGGACCCCACAATAAGTTGTGATAGGATCACTATTCAGAACAGGCAAATGAGCCAAAAGTGGAAAGATCAGTGACACTACCTCATCTGACTGCATCTTTTTAATCTGTTCTTCATCCAAGTTTCCAGATTCCTCCTCCTCTTCCTCTGGGTCCTCTTCAGTCACATCACCTGCCCAGACTAAGCATACACAGTGCACACCAGCAACACATTTAGACAGAATAGCATGAAAGATTGCCAACACATCCTCTAGTGCTGTTTTTACTAGCAAGGGAAACATTCCTTTTTTCTGAATGGAAATCCCTCCCAGTGTCAACATGGGAACAAGAAAGGGGTCTGTACCTGTACAACTGCAGCTGAACATGGAGAAGCACCATTCTGGGCTGGTGCACTCAAATAATTCAGTTCATCCTCTTACTGGTCTCCTTAGCCCCAAATAACAGTATCAGAAACTAAGTTGGCTGTATCCCCAAAGCCTCCAGCCTCCCTTCATAGGCTGCTTCCATGAGGAGTGGACTGTAATTCCACTTTTCCATCAGGGTTATGCCTAATGGGACAAATCTGGAAGTTGTTTTACTGTAGATCCTTACTCCTAGCTGTTCTTCGGGGGAGCTGTTCTTGCAGCCCTCTTTGCCTCTAATCTAGTGTGATAGGAGCATAGAGACTACATGGGCTGAAATCTCACTTGTTCTGTCTTGAGGTCTCCAAGTATAAGATGCAGAAGAGATGAAAAAAATCTGGGGGAGGCTTCCAAAACATTCATGCTTAGGAAATATGTCATGGTGTAATTTGCTGGATTCCATAGAGCTACTCAATGACAATGTAGGACAGGAATCAAGGGCCAGAGAGTCATGCATACATCAGATCAACAGCCAGTAAATGCAGCAGTGCATCTCAGGAGAAACAGAACAGCTGGCAGATAGCCAGTGTATTAGTAACATGATCTTGTAAGGCTCCAGTGTTGCTATTAGCGCTATAACATGTCTGAAAATGTAATTCTATTCTGCAGAGCTGATCCCTGTCACCCTCCACTCTGATGTGCCTGAGCTTATGTATGAGATTAGATCTCTAGAAATAACACTGGGCAGGTTTGGACCTTCTCCAAAGGGCCAGGCCATCCCATCGGAGCTGAATAAATCCCCTCCCCCACTTCGTATTGTACCGGTATCATCACCATCCATAGGGACAGGCTGGTCAGTAGCTTCATTCCTGTCTTTCTTCAGAGAGTCCCGCCTGTCCTCAGACACAGATTGGTTCTTTTTGTTCTTAATCAGGATTTTCCCTAAGAGATCCTGAGGGCTTGGTAAGGGGACACCTGGCTTCAGCTGTAACAGAGGAAAGACCTTATTGAATTTCCCTAACCAAGAGGCAGAGCTCAAACACTCATCTGTCCATCAGTATCTGTGAACATCTCCACTCATCTGTCTGCACCCTCTGTATCTGTATCCACCCATCTGCTTACATAGCCAGCCATCTCCTGTATCCCTGCCATCTGGCTGCCAATTTTACTTTGGTGCCCTACTCTGTTTTTATACCTTTCTCTACCTACAGCCCACACTTTTTTCATCTTGGTGTTTGCTTGTGCCATGCTTGCTTCCAGCCACACTTCACCCTGCATCCAGTACCACGGAAAGGATGCTCAAATGTCCCTGTGTATCCATCCAACTAACAGATGATTTTCAGGTGCTCTACCTTGTCTGCGTATCATGATTCAGCCCAAGAGGTACTGTATGTTTGTACCTATTGCTATAGCCACTGCCCACCATCCAACACCCCAACATCCCATCCTTCACGGTGTCTTGCTTTACTGTGGACTGTAAGCACTTTGGGACACTGATGTTTTTAAATTTTTCTGCAAAGTACCATGTATATTTATGGCACAGCAATACTAATGTGCATGGGGGTTACAAAAAAGGTAATACGATTTGTACATGAAAATTTTATGTGCAATCACTTATGTGGACATGCACTCCACTCTCTGTGAATGCAGCTGCATATTTTACTTACCTGGTGTGATATTATTGGATTGTAATGTGAACATACAAATCATTGTTGCAACCACAGTTGTATATTTGCACCAAATCTTATGTAAAGTGGGTCAAGTGAGGTATCTATAGAAAGCTTATGATTCGCTGATTCTGTTTGTACTGTGCAAATACATGCATCATTTTTGTACTTGAAGTTATGTGTATTGTCTCTGTACTTGTATTTCAAATGTTTGCTTCTAGGAGACTTCAACAGGAGACTTGGACAGGATTGCTAGTCAAGTGACTAGAACTACTTGACTGGCAATGGGCCCTGAGAGGTGCCAATCCACATCTGATAAGTGTTTCTGTGAACATTCAGACCAGCACGGGAGCAATGGCTGCTGCCTGAAAAGTACTGAGTCATGAATGGACAGATGACTTGCTCATGTGATGAACTCCATTTCGTAGCTGTATTTTTCCACAGGGAACAATGGGAGTCACGCCACATGGCTAAGAATATAAAAAGGATCCTGGAGCTTCTTCCATTTTGTCTTTAATCCAGCTTCTCACTTCTGGAGCATCTCTGCTATGAACTGAAGCTTCAAACAAAGGACTGATGACCCATCCTAATAATAAATGTATTCCAGAGACCTGATTTAAGACTATTAAGATTATTTCATCTCTGCTATAAGCCTGCACCAAGACTTTACAAATGGTATATGTAGTTTGATTTCTATAACAATGTTAGCTCTTTCTCTTTCTTTCTTTTCATGATTAAATCTTTAGATTTTGGATCCTAAAGGATACTTTTCATGGTAACATCTTGAGTTATAAATTGACCTGGGAATGTGGCTGGTCCTTGGGGATCAGAAGAACCTTTTTTGATTTGGTAAAATTGGTTTTCATAATGTCTCATCTGTGTAGGGAGTGGTATTGGTGGTGGCACAAGAGAACTGGAGTATCTAAGGAAATGGCTTGTATGCCTTCTTGCTAGCCAGTGTGGTAAACAGATGTGCTCTTTGTAACTGGTTTGGTGTGCCTTACAGTGGAGGACCCCCAGCCTTGTCTCTAAGCTATTTGCCCTGAACTGACCCTCTCAACAGTGCCCCCAGAAACCTCCTGTATTACATCTGGCTATGTCTGCACATATATATTCACATGCACAACTCATGTGGGGTCTGATTCTAGAGTTAAAGAAGTCCCAGAGGCCTAACTTAGAGCGGAATCAGGTCTCTTGTTTAAAAAAATGTGGCCCTGAAGGTGAAAAGTTCAGCAAGTTGCTCAGCACCCAGCCCCATTTCCATCTGTCTCTTCTCTCTGCCCGTCTCCAGGCTCACTGACTTCAATGCCTTTATAAGCCTCCTCCCTCTTGCCACAAAAGGATCCTCAGAGTTGCCATACTGGTTGCTGAGCTAGGCAGCACTAGAGAGTGATCCCCGTGTATACGATGCCCTCTCCCCAGTAAAAGTTCACCCCCATCTTCCACTCACTGGATATTTTTCTAGTGGCTCTGTCAGCAGCATGTCCCCAAATATGGTCCTGCAGTACTCAGCCATCTTAGCCTGCTGCTTGGGCCTAAAGAATAATATGATAAAACAAGAGTGAGATATGAATCTACTGAGTCTAGAAAAGAGTATGAGCAACACTTCTCCACCGTGCACACCCTGCCACCCCACCCAAGGGGCTAATCCTAATCTCCGCTTATCCTGATCTCACACGCAGGCTCCCTGGAACCCCCGCTTTAGGACTAGCAGCATCTGCCCTGCTCCATCCCCTCCCTGATGTTAGGTGATGGATTTTGAGGGAGGTTGGATGGCAGTGGCAGGATGGGATTCACTGATTTAATTCTCTCACTTACTCTGCACCTTTCAACTCATCTTTTGGCATCAGCCATCTCTGGTCCCTCCAAGAAAAACTCCTAATACTGCAACTCCAGTGCTTCACCTTACTACTGCCAGGCTCAGGCCCTTGGGAAACCACAGCCAAGTGGGAGGCAGCTGCTTGCCTCTGCCTTCCCTCTCAGACAACAAAAATAATAATTCTCTTATGCATGTTCCCCAGAGATGAGCCCACCAGCAACCACTGGATACTCACGAGTCAACATGGTTTTCAAAGGACAGGATCACTGGGTAGAGAGAGGTTTTGAAAGCACTTTCTGCTATGGCCTCAATGGCATCCTAAACAAGAGGAGACAGACAACATTATTATAGTGTCCTGAGACAGATTTTATTCCGAGTAGCCACACAGCTTTCACATCTCTGAATTGATCACTTCCAGAGACTCGCCCAGCCACGACTAAACCTTCTTTTCCCACACTCCTTCCTTCTGGTCCCTCAGCATGTGAATTACAACTTGGGTTCCCTTAGGTTCTTTTACACTGAATACTTCACACTCAGTGGTGATGCTTAAGACATAGGAGGGCCAGTGTATACCTTGTTACATGGGTGCAATTCAAAGTAATTGTATCTAGAGGAAGACTAAATATGGTATAAAGACAACAAGGAGTCCTGTGGCACCAACACATTTATTTGGACATAAGCTTTCATGGGCTTGAACCCACTTCCTCAGATGCATGAAATGGAAATTTCAGTTTGGCAGGTATATATACACATGCAAAGATGGGAGTGTTATATCACTATGCAGTGGACCAGGACTAACAAGGTCCATACAATCAGGGTGGATTGGCCCATTCCCAACAATTGATGAACAGGTGTGAATACCAGAAGAGGGAAATTACTTCTTGTAGTGAGCTAGTCACTCCCAGTCTCATAGTGTCAAGTCTGCATATGAATTCCAGCTCTGCACTTTCACACTGACGTGTGTTTTGAAGCTTTTTGGTAAAGTATGGCAACTTCCAAATCTGTTACTGAGTGTCCAGGGAGATTGAAGTGCTCTCCTACTGGTTTTTGAACATTACATTCTTGATGTCTGATTTGTGTCCATTTATTCTTTTGTGTAGAGAGAGCCCAGTTTGGCCAATGTCCAAGGCAGAGGGACATTATTGGCACATGACAGCACATAGTAGATGGGCAGGTGAATGAGCCCCCTGATGTGGTGGCTGATGTGGCTAGGTCCTATGTTTGTGTCACTTGAGTAGCTATACAGACAGAGTTGGCAACAGGGTTTGTTGCAGTGGTTGGTACCTGGGTTAGTGTTGCTGTTGTGTGGTGTATAATTGCTGGTAAGTACTTGCTTCAGGTTGGGGGGCTGTTAGTAAGTGAGTACTGGCAAGCCTCCCAAAGTCTGTGAGAGTGAGGCATCGTCTTCCAGAATAGGTTGTAGATCCTTGATGATGTGCTGGAGAGGCTTTAGCTGGGGGCTGTAGGTGATGGCCAGTGGTGTTCTGATACTTTCCCACTTAGGCCTGTCTTGTAGTAGGTGACTTCTGGGTACCTTTCTGGCACTATCAATCTGTTTCATCACTTCCCCAGGGGGGTACTTTAATTCTAAGAATGCCTGCTAGAGATCCTTTAGCAGGCATTGGAGAGATTGGAACAAATGCGGTTGTACCTTAGGGCATGGCTGTAAACAATGGATCATCCTGGGTGAAAGCTGAAGGCATGTAGTTAACTGTAGCACTTGGTACATTTACAATATAAGGTAGTGTTCATGTTACTGTCATTTATTTGCACTGTAGTGTCCAGGAAGTGGATCTCTTGTGTGGACTGGTCCAGGCTGAAGTCAATGGTGGGGTAGAAATTGTTGAAATCCCACTTGAATTCTTCAGGTGCCTTTTTCCCTCATGACTTACTGAGCCTCACACTTCCCCTGAATTTGTCCATTTGTTTGTCATTTTAGTTCCTATAAAATCCTGCTTGATCCTGATTGTCTAGTAGCACAGCAAAACCGAAATGCTCAGCAACCAGCAGTTACTAACATTCCAGATGCCGGTACCATGGAAATTTTCTCAACATTATTGATTTATTTGTTAAAATACTGTTTTCCCCAGATTCCTGTTATACTGCCATGAACTTTTCTCTATTTTCTTTAGCATTGTTGCTAATTGGCAGGTTACAGGAGCATAGTTTTTTCCTGGGTAATTATCTGCCTACGCATACTCCTGCTCCATTCATTCAGTGATATCATACAAGTCCATTGTATACTGCATTATATAGCACATGAACTACAGTTATATCCAGTGGGCCAAATTCAGCTCTGGTGTAAGCCTGATAAAGACAGTGGCATAAAGCCAGGTTTAAATGTGGACAAATGACTTCAATCTGTGCAACTGCCCCCCTTCCTCGAAACCCTGATTCAGCAAGCAGTTTATCTCTAAGGAAGGCGGGCTCCAGTGCCACTTCAGGGGGTCATTTGAACAACATGTCAAAGGAAGCTGCTACAAATTCAGGAGGAGGAGTGGGGGAAAAAGATGCTATTAGAAGGATGGGGGCTGGAGAAGGGAAGGAGCAGGAGACAAGAGGATCTATGTATTATATAAACTAAAAACATGGCTCATGCTGTGTTAACAGGCTATAATTCCATCCTGAGGAATAGTTTCACATGGTTTAGCAGAACCCCTCAGTGCAATTATAGCTTCCATAATACACAGTTGTGGTATGATTTGCCTTTTCTACAGTGAACTGCTATGCAAAAGCAACCATGCTACCAAAAGAGCTAGCCAGGGAAATTACCAACACTGAATATTACAGGCAGCTCAAAGCACCTGGGCACTACAGGAGAAAGGGTTTGTTTTTTCATATGGCTTGGTAATAATGAATTGGGAGAATTGGGGGTGGGGGACACAGAGAACGCACAAGGGAGCTATTAAAATGTGGCTTCTGGCTGATAGGATCTGAGCTCTGCCTGAGTGGACTCTGCCTGAGTGGAAGTGAGTATAGTCTTGTGATTTTTAACGTGTGTGGGATTTTGTAATTTATGTCATTACATGCACTAAAACAGAATCCTCTAGAGCAAAGAGCAAGTTAACTACACAATGGTGTGTGACCCTGGGGCTGGCTCCTTTCCCTGTGGAGCCTTTGAGCTGAACAGTGAGGGAAGCTGTATGAACAACATCCCAGATGGCTGGTACTGTGTTGGAGGCATATCGTATGCTCCCATGTCATGGACAGGTTAAAAGGAATAACTCCCACAGTGCCAATATTGAACATTACAAATCTGTTGTAGACATCAACCTGTAGAAGACAGCAAGTCTCTCTCTTCAACCTCCTGGTCTTCTGAAAAGATGCCTGGTGCTTGCCGTGTGTCTGAACTCACACAGCTCTTCATTTACTCACTCATCCATCCACCTACACAACCCTCCAACCCCTAGGCACTCATCCACTCAACCATGCACCTTTCTGTCCACCCAACCACCTTCTCGTCTCTCTAGTTGACGATTCACAAGAATTTCACCTCATTTATTCAGACTCATCCATATGCCAGCCCCACCACTCTCCCCCATCTACCTACTTTCCCCCACTTAACCTATACATTGGACTCTCCTGTTGACTAGAGCTCATCTGGCCATACACCCAGCCCATCTCTCTGCTATTTCATCCATTTAGTCCAGAGGAGACAGAATTCAGTAGAAAATCAGGACAAATAATCAGTGGAGACAATCCTCTACCTTGAAGAGAATCTCAGTTGTCATGGTGAATCCATGGGTGATGATGGGCTCTTCATCTGGGGGACGACCCTTCCAGCAGTCCAGCTCCACACAACGGCAGCCAGCCAGCAGGGTCTGACGATACATTTCAGGAGAAGAGATGCCAGAAAACTGGCCAGCTGGAGAGGGGTGAGAGAAGAAGAGACTAGTTTGCTATGTATTTATGTGAGTGCAGTCTGCATGGACAGGAATAAGAAGGAGGAACAGAGCTCTGAGCACACCCAGCGCAAGCATGCACTTTAGCCCACAGAAAGATTTTAGGTAAGTGGGCAGTGGAACTCTACCTAACACTTCTTCCTCCTGCAAAGCATGGCTTATACCAACCAGCTTACTTTTTGCACACTGGGGAATGAGAAGTGATGGTATCCACTTACTCTCTGTCCCCAGGGGAGACACCTGACCATCAGCTGGGAGAGACACACAACTACCTGCTCTTGAATTCATGAGAGATTTACACCTGCTCAACTGTCAGGAAGGGTATGGACCTGTCTTCAAATCTATGGGGTTATACACCAGCCCAGCTGCTTGGGAAGGGCACTTGGTTGCTTCTCCTTGAAATCTTAGAGCATATACACCTGCCCAATCATTTTGTAGAGTAATGATCTACCCAGGGATAGACACATAGAATGGCACACATCTGCTCAGCTTTGGGACTCTTGAGAGAGACACTTGGCCAGCCATTTAAGAGAGTAGGGATGTAAAATCCTGTTTAATTGGTTAAACATATTGTTTAACTGCTTAATCAATTAAAGGGAGGGGCAGCGGGGGGCACTTCATTGCCCCCCACCTGCCTCTGGCTGGAGCAGCCACACCACCAAAGGCAGGGCACCTGGGCCCGCTGTGGAAAGAAGCTGCAGAGGCCAGAGCAACCCCTGACTGTGACAGGCCTCCCGCAAGGCCAGTGCAACCCTCTTCCCGAGCCCGCAATGGTTAGTCTTAACTGGTAAGCCTTGCCCAGTATGGGTGAGGTTTACTGGTTAACCAATTAAACATTCACATCCTTATAAGAGAGACATGAATCTGTCCCTACATCCTAAGGACCCATGCCTGTCTATATAGTTAGATGAAATAAAGCCATAATCTTTCACTGCCATGGAGATGGGACAAGACCATGTTTATGTGCTTGCGGCAAAGAGATGCTCACTCTTTCTGCATGGCAAACGTTATACACACCCTATCACACTCTGGTGACAGGTCATTCCAAAAAAAGAATCCATCAGATACAAGGAGTCTGTGACTCATTGGCTCAAATGTTTAGGCGGATCTCCCTAGTCCTTTTGCCTTGCCTGGCACCACTGAGGCCTGCCTTTTCTACCAAGAAGCTATGCTTTTTCCTTTCAAATCCTTACCAATGGATTGATTCCTTACAAACTACCTGGCTGCTGCCCAGCATACCTGGCACATGGGGCAAAACCCATCTCCAATGTCAATACACGCACTTGGTGCAACACTCCTGCTTTGAAACTAGGAGAATATCCCCAACATTGGTGTTTCAACCAGAACACAGATACCTGTCAAGTAGGTGTTGTGTGATGAGTTGATGAAGTAATGTGAGAGTGGCTGGGTCATGTCCTGGTACAGCACTACTTTGTCCAGTGATACAACATTGTTTTCAGGGCCACAAAGGAACCAGACCATCCCCTCGGGAGACAACTGCCCTGCAGGGAAAACGAAACTATTAACAGGTGTAAAAGGAAGTGGCCTGGCACTCTCACAGGTGAGTAATGCTGAAACACATGGGCCTGCAAGAGTTAGACTGGCTGCTCCAGACACTCTGGTAAGTATCAGTGTAATGGGCAGTGTGAGAGGATGATCCCTGCTTCCACATTGTCTCCACAGCACTAGAGAGAGTTAGGCAGCATACTCAACAAGACTCACCTCTCTGGATGTTAATCCCACTGGGTTCATACTTCTCTATCAGGCCCTGCACCTGCTCTGGCTTAGCAGGGGGGAAGAGGATGTCATTGAGGCGGGAATCTCGCTGTTTCTTGTTGATAAACTTTGCCAAGTGCTCTTTGGTCATGTAGGGCTTGGCTTTCGAATGGCTAATGGCAGAGAAGCAGAGAAGAAGGGGAGAGGGAGCGTATTTAGGTGTTACTGGAAAACCCCTTACAACAGCGAGACCCAGACTTACCCTTCCTGCAGCTGGCTGTGCACACCCATCTGTCTGGACTCGCACCATTTCCTAAAGGGCCTTTTCTCTCTGAACGCTCCAGCGCTCTCTCACCTCCTCAGCCTTGCTGCACCCTCCCATCTTCTCTGCATCTTATTTCTGAACTAGGTATGTTTAGTGCTGGTGAAAGGTTACACAGATAAGAGGCCAAGGTTTTCAGAAGTGATCAATGGTTTTTGGTGCCCAACTTGAGCCACTACAAAGGGGCCTGATTTTTAGGAAGAGCTGAGCACTCACTTCGGAAAATCAAACCCATGTAAATTCTCACAAATTTGGCTGCCTGCACACAGATGGACCCACAATTGTTGGTGACTTCTGAAAACTGTGGTCTAATGTTCTTTAGGTGTCCACTGCACAGGTTCAAGCACCAAAACTGGCAGTGCATGCTTCCCACCCACCTGATGCAGCCGTGACCAGAGCCCTACAAATGTGGCTATCTGCTTTATATCCACAGGTTTCCACATCCGCAGATGTGGAGGCAGATATCCATGGCTCATTTTTGGGGATACAGCTGTGGAAACAAATTTTGTATTCATGGAAGACTCTAGCAAAAAAGATAGCAGATCAGTCTCCATACCCCCAGCCAGGCCTTGCCCTCCTTACTAAGGCTGTCAGGAAGCATGTCAACTCCACTGGTGCTGTTTGTGACGTGGACACCTGCACATTAGGAGCAGGACTGAGACTGAAGTCACTTTCTATAACCCAGTCATCTCGCTTCGGTTGTACCATATCATCCTCCTTTACTGTCCCCTGTTTGCCTGTCTTTTCCCCTCATGAAACAAAGCCGGCCCCTGCAGCACAAGGAAGACTCACTGAGAGGTGAATATCTCATCGATCTCTGGACGGGGACACAGGTTCATCAGAAAGGTTTTATACACCTTCTCAGGGAAGTCCTCTGGATTGATTGCATCATTCTGCAAATGAAACAGCAATTCACATGTATTGCAAACCCATGTCTCCTTCACTTCTTTATTAGAGCCAGTTGTTCCTACTACTCTGCTCTGTGGTACCTCTAGTAGCCCTGTTTGTGGTGGCGTGAATTAGCACAGAGAGCATCAGAGACATTGCTTAGATTAGAGGAACAGGGCAATTAGTTTGTGATGCTTTGGGGGAAGCTATTTCAATGGGGGAAGTGGAGAGTTGTCCCTGGTGTTTCTTGGGAAGGCACAGTTATTGAGTGGATAGCTAGAGGTCTGGCCTATATTCCTATTTCCACTGTTGACTTTGGGCAAGTCTTTGTGCCTTGTTTCCCCATTTGTCTGCCTTATCTATTGAGACTGTCAGCCCTTTGGGGGGCAATGACTATCTCGTGAATCTGTGCAGTGTGTATGACAGTGGGGCCCTAAGTGACACTGTAATAGAAATAATAATAATTGATGTCATTATGGGTGGGGACAGGGTAAAGCTACAACATAGTACCGATTGTACAGTTTCACAGTAAGTTAGGGTTGGTCTGTGATGTCTGTCTCTTTAGTGCTGTTTTAGCGCTATCAGCATCATGGTCAAGAGGTCCAGGTCGAGGTCAGAGAAGGAACTGTCTTGGAGCTAAGAACAGCTCTGCATATTCTAAGAAGTCACTCACCTTGCTCTTTGGAAGGTGACAAGCATGTAATGCAGCTTCTACCCTCTTTCTTTCTGCAGGAAACATCTGAAAAATACTGAGGAAGAAAAGGGCAGTTAGAGCCTGCAAAAGTGACACAGAGCGATTTGGGAAGAGCAGTAAGAGAGAGCAGGGGCTGGGGCCGTTGGCAGGTGCCGTCAGACAATGTGTGGGAGTAGATGGGGTGGGTAGTGGAGAGCTACGATCAGAGAGAGGGACAAAAGGGTGCACTGCAAAACTGGGTCAGAGAGAGAAAGAGAACACACACTCCTATGGAGAGATGTTATGTACAAACCCTTTAAAGGTTATTTAGGTACCTAATGCCCATTTATATCAATACATAAATACCCCTGAGGATTGAGAACTAATATTTTACAGCAGGTATTTCCACTGCTGCTTCAATTCAGAGGTTTCCTCAACCAAAACCAACTTTAGTTTCTGCTGAGGACCCTGCAGAAGAATGTATGGGTAAGCAGGTCAGTGGGGGGAGGGTAATGGAGGGGAAAGCCCTACAACACAGTGCCCAGTCATGAGAAAATGTGCTGGCTGATGAGCCACTTTGTCACAACCGGAAAGCAGGAAGCAAGAGACCAGAGCTGGGGGGAAGAGGGTAGGAGGCAGGTCTGATATAAAGCTGTGGAGAAGGGACTGGGGGGAGAGGGAAGAATGTTGGGGCAAAAAGCCAGTCAGGCCAGGGCAGAGACAGTCTGAGAATGCTGTACAGTTTGACTGGACTACCCAGAGGTCCTTGCTTTGGGGGAGGGGGAGGGTCTTTGACTGGCTCCTCTGCAGATCTCCCCCAAGGCCACATGAGTCCTAGAGCACCCAAAGTGTGTCGGGGGAGGAGGGTCTCCCCTACACAGTTTTGGGTCCAGGGGGAAGAGGTAGCCCTGTCTGGGTTCTATCCCTTCACTCTCAGTGTGGCAGCCCCGGGTTTGGCTCCTTCTGTCCCTAGTGGCTGGAGTCTCTATGGGTGTGTCTAGACTACAGGGTTTTGTCAACAAAAGTGGACTTTTGTCGACAAAACTATACCTGCGTCTACACTACCACCGAGTTCTGTCGACATAACGTCGACAGAACTCGGCAGTTTTGTCGACGGCGGTAAACCTCATTCTACGAGGAATAACGCCTTTTGTCAACAGAGTTCTGTTGACAGAAGGCGTTATTGCATCTACACTGTTCTTTGCATCTACACTCTCATGTCGACAAAGTGGTTGCTTTGTCAACAGAACTGGCTGTAGTCTAGACGCTCTTTGTCAACAGAAGCTTTGTTGACAAAAGCCTGTAGTCTAGACGTACCCTATGAGATGAGGTTTTATAGACAGTCTGGCATTTTCACCTCTCTGATCTACCCCGCCCCTCCCCCTGAGAGATTAACCATGCTGAGACTAAACAGATGGGAGATGTACAGCATCCAGGGTAGTTTTCAAAACCCTTTTTAAAATAAGAATAAGCTGTTTTCTCACTGCAATAATATTGGCCAGCTGTATTTTAAAAGCTGAGACACTTGTATTGTGTGGCTAATCATTAAAAGACTGGACATTTTAAAGAGTCCTTTGAATGTGCTGATTTCTGACAGATTGAATTTCTAGGTGTAGCTTTTAAAAAAATAATCTTTGACTGAGGAATAACCAGCCACCCAGTAATATGGTTAGCAGGCACAGATTCTGCTTGGAATAGTTACCGGTAAGTGATAAGACACAATAGGCAGTATATTTAGTATACTGATTAGCACTCTGGTGGGGTTATTACAAGGTACAAAAACGAAGGCAGAGCAAATGTAAATTTCCTAGAAATATAAATTTCATTCTTAATATAGAAGAGAACATATATAGCGTCAGGGAAATTCAACCCTGCATTAGAGCCCCTTTGCATTGCACCAATTAAACCAGCATGAAGGGGTCGTCAGACCTGCCGGGATTATTTCTAGCATCAGAGGCCCTTTTCTAAGAGGCAGAGACTGTGCCGTGCTCCCCTGGAGGAGGCCCATTGCAACACATAAGGGAGCAATTGAAGGACTTGGGCGTAGCTGGGAGTCCTGTGTCCCAGCATTTCTACATTGCTGCAATGGCTGCTCTGGTGTGCACCAGATGGACTAACCATGCTCTGCAGAAGGAGTGTGCAAATCACATCCCCTCCATTTCTGCACCAGCACAAGCACTGACCCATGGAGGCAGGACCGGATGAAGGCATGGGCTAGGTGGGCAGCTGCCATCAGGCGCCGCGTGCCCGGCTCCCAGATCGCAGGCTGCAGCAGCTCCCAGCGGCCACCCTGCAGCAGCCACCTGGGGTGGGGGCCGCGTTAACTCCCGCAGTGCCAGCCAGCAGTGCCCGGCTCCCCACGATCGCAGGCTGCAGGCCAGCTCCCGGGCGGCCACCAGGCTGCAGCAGCCAGCAGCGGTAGCCGGGCTGGACCGACCGGGCACATGCGTTAACTCCCGCAGTGCCAGCCAGCAGGGCCGTCTCCCCACGGCCAGGCTCGGCCCGCCCCGGGTGGCCGCACATGCGCCCTGCGCACCAGGCACCGGCATGCCGGGCTGGGACCGACCGGGCACATGCGCCCTGCCGCTGCCAAGCTCCGCGCGCAATCCCCCACGCTGTCTGGCCAGGGGCAGGGCCGCACATGCGCCCTCGGTCCAGGCACCGGCATGGAGGAATAGGGACTCAAGCATGATGCTATTCTCCCCCAATCTGGTGTAAATCGCAGAGTTAACCTGTCTGAAATCAGGGCGCCGGATACAGCTCGGTCCGGTCAAGCATGGAGGAATAGGGACTCAAGCCTGATTCTATTCTCATTCATTCTGGTGTAAATCCAGAGTAACTGCTGAAATCAGTGGAGATACAGTGGTGTCAAGCTGGGGAAAAGGTCCAAAGATTTTATACAAAGATAATGGGAAAACAGTTAAAGAACAAATCAGCTCAGGATTCCCAGAGGGCAGTAAAAATCACAGGCATGCCAGCACGGCTGCCAGCCAGGCAGAAAGCTCATTTAGAGATGGACCAGGACCAGAAGCCCTTAAGCTTTTGGAGTGTGGCTAAAATGAGACTTGGATCTTACCCAGCCTTGAACTTGCATTTGCAAAACAAAACCCCGACAAATGAGGCTTTATATAACCCAGACCAGCCCTGGTTGTTGATCTCTAATAGAGATCAGAGTGCTAATCCCAGGCTTCTTCTTGCCACAGAAGCAGGGCAGCTCCTGCTAGTAGGCTCTCCAGAACCAAGGCGTATTCCCTGTGGCCTAAACCCCTTCTTAGGGACAGCCAAATGAGGTTGATGTCCCTTGCCCTTTTCCTGGGGGAAGGACCAGAAACCCAGCAAGGCAGACAAAGCTAGCCTGAGATCCTATCCCTTCACCCACCCGCTCTGTTTTCGACGTGAGTGCACAATGAGACGTAAATGCCTGTACTCACTTCCTGACAGGAATTTTTCCTTCAGCATTCAGCTGCATTTTCAGCTTCACCAGGCTGTGAAAAAGAACAGATAGCACAAGAATATACTCGTGTAACTTTTCCAGACCACATGTGCCAGGAGTAGGGAGAGGGAAAGACTCAGATGTTAACTGCTAAATAGAGTCCTCTCTGCAGCACTGTAGTTGTGTTGGTCCCAGACACAAGGTGAGGGAGGTCATATCTTTGATTAGACCTACTTCTGTTGGTGAAAACAACATGCTGTAAAGCTACACAGAGCTCTTCTTTAGATCTGGCAGATTTTGAGATGCAACCCACCAGCAGAGGTTTGTTCCCAGTCTTTGGAAGGAGGCAGAAAAGGAAGTTAGCACAGTGTATAAATACTTAGGTACCACAGTGAGAGATACCTTAGAAACACCCATGAGAAGTGTTGATTTGTTGCTTTACAATGATCCTTGGGTCAGTTAAATAATATGACACACTGCTAGAAAGAGTCAGCATTTATCAGGGCTAATATGATGTTAGAAGGGATCTTCCCTGGATATAACTTTTGGGATTCTGGATTTAATCACTTTTATATAAAATCTAGCATGGCCTGGTTACGACATCCTGAGACCCTAAGCTACATCAGGTGTAGAGGCCCCATACCATAAAAATGAATTTATTATTTTCACAGAAAGGACGTTGAACATATAATCCCACATTTTTATGTTCTTACAGGAAAACAAGAGAGGATATATAATTTTTACATCACGAATAATGAAAATTATCCTTCTATTTATATGAATAAACGAAAAACATTTGATTAATTTCAATAGGGAAATACACAGTTTATCCAGACTATATATATTTGCAAATCTTTATTCTGATTTAATTTTTGCTATGAAACAACGAACTGTTGAGATTTTTCTTTTGCCATAATATGAAAATACAGTGAAGGTTCCCGAAACTGATAGATGGAAGTCGACACAAATGTATCCTCCTCAAGATCCACTCAACCCAAGTCTGTAAGGTGATCACCTGCTAACTCAATCATGTGAAGCATGGATAGTGCATGATGCAGAACACAGTCTGTGCACTAAAATACACAATTGTACATACGTACAGATCAGAAGAGAAAAGAACACACTAATACTTCAGAAAATGAAGAAAAATGGGAGCAAAGGCACTATATATATGACTGAGCATGCTGGACTATAAAAAAAAAGATTACCAGCCAAGGGGGGGGTGCTATAGATGATGTCACTCCTAGGATGTATGAGCTTGCAGGACTGCTGCACGATATGCCATCTCCAACCTCACGTTTTTCCCAGTTTTATTGGCAGTGAGATTATTTATTTGTTTAAATAAGTTATGAAGGCACAGTCAGAATTTTACCAGTAGCAGCTGGCCAACAAAATGCTGTCTTAGGAGACTGATAGCAGGCTTACTCCTAGAAATACTAATTTTACAAGTGCAATTGCTGTTTTTCCCCTCAGTCCTGGCCTCTCATCTCTCAATTCTGAACAATTAGTGAAGTGTAAGGGGTATTTGTGTCTATTTTATCATACTTGAAAAAAATTATCTATATTTAAAGAGAATCTTCTTTATCCCGTATCTCCTTGATCTTTATTTATCAACCAATTTTGATAAAATTTTAAATTGAGTCAGTTTTTCTCTTTTTTAGAGGCCCCTCGTATTTTAGTTATCTTATGCCTTAACCCAGCACTGATAGCAACCATGTGCTTAACTGTCTCCAATGTACAGTAACTTCTCACTTGATGTTGTAGTTATGTTCCTGAAAAATGCCTTTAAATGAAATAATATTAAGCAAATCCAATTTCCCTATACGAATTAATGTATAGGGGGTGGGTGCTTAGATTCCAAGGAATTTTTTTCACCAAATAAATGCTTGTATATACACATACTATATATGTTTTAAACAATTTACTTCTTTACACAGCAGTAATGATTGTGAAGCTTGGTTGAAGTGGAGTCAGAAAGTGAAATATTTCCCAGGGAATGTCTTGCTACGAAATGATGAACTAGCACTCAACTGAGCCCTCTATGGTTAACACGTTGCTGTTAATGTGGCCTCGTACTCTACAAGGCAGCATGGACTGAGACAGGTAGGAAGAAACTCAATAGACTCATGCTGCAAACACTTTCCAGTGGAAGCAGAACACGATGATGAAGCCACACTGTCCCACAGGAGCACACCACTCTCCCCTCTGGACGGCATGTGCACAGCTGCACAGACACTGGCTTTCCAAAGGCAGACACAGACTCACATTGCCCCTTTACGTATGCTGACCCCACTTCAACTACACTGTCATTTTAAGTAGATCTGCAAGTTCAGAGAAGGAGTAGCTTCCTTCCAGCAAGCTCCCTCCATAGTTCTGAGCCCTGTTGTATCCTGCTTTGTGGAGATAGGGTACAGAGTGTGGGGACTTGATTGGGAAAGAGAAGAAATCCTGACAGCAGCACCCCTCTTCCCACCTCACCCCCTGCACGCAAGCAGGAGGCTTTGGGAGCAGCTCCTAGTCAGAGTGCAGGAGCAGCACGGCAGAAGAGGGAGGGCTGGCTGAACTGATGCTAGGCAGTAGCCCAGTCGCGTACCTTACAGGGAACTTAGGGGAACTGATGAGTGAGCTGCTGGCCCAGCCGGGTTCCAAGCCCCCACAAGGATGGGCTGCTTTTGCAGAAAATCCTGCAAGCAGAGCACAAAGCAGGCAGCCAAACAATGCTATAAGGGACCATTGCACAACTTTAAAAGAGCACGTGCTGTCAGGGCCACCGAGCAGGGAGGGAGAAGTACAAAGGAGCAGTTGCCCCGGGCCCAGCAATTCAAAGTGGCTCGGGGCTTCCAGCCATCACCACTGATACTACAGCAGAAGTGACAGCCAGAGCCCCGGGCGTAGTTCCCACTAAGGTGCGCGCCTGCATGGCCATGCACAAAAAATTCTCCACCTGCCCACCTTCTTTGCAGAGCTGCATAGCAGCACTCACTGGCGCAGCAGGTGGCTGCTCCACGGTCACTGGGGGAGGCATCTGAGGCCCATGCAGTGGTGGGGGGACCATTCCAGTGGTTGGCTAGGGCTGTGTGTTGGGGGGCCAGGGCCTGCTCCGGCAGGAAGGCCGGGACCTGCTCCAGCAGCCGGGGCCTGCTCAGGAGGCTGGGGGAGTCTGCTCAGCTGGCTGGGGGCCTGCTCTGGGGGCTGGGACCTGCTCAAGGGGTCTGCTCAGGGGGTGGAGGTCTACTGGGGAGCCGAGGCTGCTGTGGCCGCTGGGGCCAGCAACATGCCGGGGTGCTGGGGCCACTCCAGCAGCTGGGGCCGCGTGGCAGGGGGCTGCTCTGGTGGCTGGGGCTGATTCCAGGGCCAGCTCCAGCCCTAGCCCTTTCCCAGGGCTGGGGCTGTGTTTAGGGCACCAAAGTGGCTGCCCAACTGCTCCCTGGGCTGGCCATGTGGCAGCTGCCCAAAGCTGGAGCCAGGCTGTGGTATGACTGCTCCTGGGTCTGGGGCCCCCTGCATCTCTCTTCTCCCTCCCACACCTCTCTTTTGCCCCTCAGAGCCCCCGGCCCCCAACCGTCTGCCCCCCCCCACGTCACTGCCCACCCCCAACACCTCACTCCCTGCAAACCCTGGGTGCTGGCAGCAGCTTCCCTCTGCTCCAGGTGGGGACTCACAGCAGCCCCGTGAGGAGCAGCCTGGGGCAGCCCCTTCCTTGGACAGAGGCTGCCCAGGGAGCAGGACTCCCTTGTGTGGGCGGGCACATCTCACCATCTCCTCACGAGGTGGGGGGGGGCACTACCTGGGAGAGTCCCTTGGGGAGGAGCACCACAAGTGGGTGGCACACATCCGAACAAGCGCACATGACCTCATTGTTAGGACACAAGATGAAACTCACTCCGCTCATGGATGGAAAATCTTAGAAAACTGACCAGATGGCACAGAGGGCTGGCTACCGCTAGTCCTCCCTCCAGGGCCCCACCATTTCTGGGAGCACAGAGCCGCGTCCCCACACCTTGCCCAGAGGCCCGCGGAAGGTGACAGAACCCCTGCATTCTCTAATAGATAAGCAATGTAACAATGAACATCAAGCGAGGAGTTACTGTACTTTGGTTTCAGTCACTGCCATTATAGCTATGTCTACACTACCCACCATTGGCAGTGGCATGTCTGTGAAAAGCACACTACATCTGCGCCAGTCTCTGCTGCCTCTCTCCAGAGTCTCTCCCTGATGCTGGATCCTTTCTTCTGCTGCCAGTAAAGACCAGCAATGGGAGCTGACAGAACCTTTCTCTGCTGTAACTGACAAGCTAATTTGTATTGTTCTGTTCAGCCACTAGGTAGCACTGTACATAAAAATCTCTTATTTAACAACCCAGAGTCATACTAGGCAGAGCATTAAAGGATCTTGTGATGAATATATCATAACTCAAAGGGGTAGCCGTGTTAGTCTGTAACTTTAAAAACAATCAGCAGTCTGGTGGCACCTTAGAGACTAACGAATAATATTATATCATGAGCTTTCATGGGTTTGTTAGTCTCTAAGGCTACGTCTTCACTGCAAGTTCTTCTGGCAGAAAATATGCTAATGAGGAACTCAGAGTCATTAGCATAAGTCACAATCTCATTAGAATATTTTCTGCCAGGTTTTTTTTTTGCGCAAGGGGTTTTTACGTAAAAAGAAGCAGTGTGGACGGTTGGGTTTTTTTGCACAAAACCCCCGTTTTACGCAAGATCCTTATGCCTCTCCGGGACAGGCATAAGGATCTTGCGCAAAACAGGGTTTTTGTGCAAAAAACCCCGTCCACACTGCTTCTTTTTGCGCAAAAACCCCTTGCGCAAAAAGAAACAGCAGAAAATATGCTAATGGGATTGCAATTTATGCTAATGACTCTGAGTCCCTTGTTAGCATATTTTCTGCCAGAAGAACTCGCAGCGAAGACGTAGTCTAAGGTGCCACAGGACTGCTTGTAATATTGTAACTTGTTTAAGCAAGTTCTGTGAACAGTCTGCATTTGGTACAGGAGTATGACATGGTGTCAATAGTAAACCAAGAACAGAAAGAGAAGAAAAACAGCGACAGATGCTGCAGACAAAAGGAACAGCAACAAAGATTGTGGGATCTCAACAATATGCCACTATTCAATGCCCCAAGAACTTCAGCTTTGACGAACCTTCCTAGTGGACATTATGGAAACAAGTATCAGAGGGGTAGCCATGTTAGTCTGAATCTGCATAAACAACGAGAAGTCCTATGGCACCTTATAGACTAATGGATTTATTGGAGCATAAGCTTTCGTGGGCAAAGACCCACTTTGTCAGATGTACGTGCATCTGATGAAGTGGGTCTTTGCCCATGAAAGCTTATGCTCCAATAAATCCATTAGTCTATAAGGTGCCACAGGACTTCTTGTTGTTTATTGTGGAAACAGTATTTTGCATGATTTTGAATTGCAAAAAACTCCACAAAGAAACTGCAGTTATACAATGATCTTCTCTAACATATGCTGTGAGGAAGCAAGCATAGCATATCTTTAAATCCTTTGACTTTACCGAAGACAGTCATGGTGATCACTATGAAAGAGTTCTGGCTATGTTCAATGCATCCTTTATATCTCACACATGTGGCTTACAAACGAGTATGCTTTTACCAGAGACTTCAAGAACTAAGGGGAAAATAAATAATGTTTTATAAGAGCACTGCATACATTGGCTGAAAATTGATTTTGGGGAATGCAAACATGAAAATGCAGGCTAGTTCCTGGATTAGCAGATAAAACCTTTCATAGCAGCTATAACTGAAGAAAGATTTACCACTAGTGACAGTTATACAGATAGCAAAAGAGTCAGAATTAGTCAAACAATATAACAAAAGGTAGAAGCAATTTGAAAGCCCTGAAACTAGCTAAGCTATATAAACAGACACTTAAGTGTTAAAAGTCATTGTCATAAAACCCCTGGGGCAAGGAGAGAACTCTAAGGTTGAGGGCACAGAGCCTGCCAGTAGAGAGAAAGATTACAGTATTGCTTTTAAACTCAGAACATGACCTCTTAGTTATCTCAGAAGGACTTAAAATCATCTTCAACCCTTCCCAAAGATAAAGTTACCTGACACAGATCTGCCTAGCTTTTGCTCTAGCCACAACCCATGGCTGGCCTGTCACTTGACTTGGGCATAGGCTGCATGGCTACTATTGTCATGTAGATGTTCAGACTCAGGCTGGAGACCAGATTCTGAGATTCCGTGAGGGGGGAGGGTCCCTGAGCCCAGGCTCCAGCCCAAACCCACCATATGTCTATACTGCATGGCCAATCTGTCTATAATGCATGGGCCGATATGTCTATATTCCATGGGCCAATTCACTACAGAAATAACTTACTCTCTGGATGCACTGCTTTTGTCTTTGTATGTGACCAAAGACCAACAGCCTTCTCAGCCAGCGTGTCAGCCACGATTGCTGAAAGGAGATCCAGTACAAATAACTTTAAGAGACAAAGCTGAACCATACATATACATACATACATACACCTCGAAGGATTCCTACTTCATTATGTCATGAAGTGGAAACTGAATTAAAAGAAGGGAGCGGACTTGAATAATTGAGAAAATCTCTGATCCCACAGCCTGGTTTGTGCTAATGTCAGTTTTAAAGAAAAATGGGAAAAAAATATGAGTCTGTACATCTTAAAAGACTTAATGAAGCAGTTGTGTTTGAAAAATATATTCTCCCAACACTGGAAGACGTCCTCCTCAAAGTGAAAGGAGCTACAGCAGTTGTCTCCAACCTTTTAAAGCATGAGATCACTTTTTGAATTTAAGTGTAATCCAAGATCTACCTCAAACCCAAACACCCTTTTCCCTGCCTTCTTTGTGCCTCTTCTGAGGCCCTGCCCCCTTCTCACTCCATCCTTCCTCCCTCACTTTCACCAGGCAGGGGCAGAGGTTGAGGTGCAGGCTCTGATCTTGGATTAAGGGATTTGGTGTCCAAGAGGGGCATTGAGCTGAACTTGGGGCAGGCAGTTGGGGTGCCCAAGGAGGTTCTAGGTGCAGGCTCTGGGAGGGCATTTGGATGCAGGGGTGCTCAGGGCTGGGGCTGGGGCAGGGTCTTGAGGTGCAGGAGGAGATTTATGACTGGGGTAGGAGTTCGGGATGTGGGCTCCAGCTGGGTACTGCTTATCTCAGGTGGCTCCTGGGTGGTGGTGCAGGGGGGCTAAGGCAGGCTCACCCCTACCCTAGCCCATTCCCTAAAGCAGCCAGCAAACTCCATCCCAAGTCCTGTTATGCCCCCTCTCTGCTCTGTGGAGATAGGATACAGGGTGGGAGAGGGGGTACCTTGGCATGAGCCCTCACCCTCCCCTGCCTGGAGGCTCCTGAGGGGACAGCTCCAAGGCAAAAGGGCAGGAGATGCACCACAGTCTGGGGGGAGCAGCTGAAGTGCCAGTGCTCGATAGCCTCTTGGCCAAACCAATCAGGATCACCTCTCAGAGGCTCCAAGATCTACCAGTAGATCCCGATCTACTGGTTGGTGACCACTGAGCTACAGTATTCTCTGTGCTGGATGTCTGGCAAATTTCTTTTGCTAAAGAAAGTGATATCATACCCTTTTGGAGATTTCGGTTTCAAAGAGTGCCTTCTGAGATTATCAGTGCACCTGAAGTTTTCCATAGAAAGAGGGCAGAACTTGTTAATGAATACAAATGAAGTTACAGTTTTCATGGATGATATTCTGATATATGGATCTACAACACAACAAACCCCTCAATGAAGTCCTAGGCCTAATCAGTCTGGATTTAAGCTAAACAAAGAAAAATGCATTTTCTGCCTACTCCAATTTTTGTTTTTTAGGCAAACCATAAGCAAAGATGGAATCAGTCCTCACCCTGAGAAAGTAAACACAATTTCAGAATGGAACGCATCAACTAATGAACAAGCACTGAGATAACATACTGCATTAGTAAATTACCTTGGTCAATATCTATAAGATGTATCTACCAGGACAAAATCATTGAATGAACTGTTAGCATCTATTTATGCTGCAGCAACTAAACACCCATGGCTGGCCCATCTCTGGTTGCCTGGCTGCTAAAATGTAGTGTAGACGTGGCTGGAGTCTAGACTCTGAGACTCTGTGAAGGGGGAAGGTCCCCCAAGCCAAAAGCTCCAATCTCAAACCCGTATGTCTATATTGCAGTTAGACAACTCTGCAGCCTGAGTCTGAGACAACTGACACAGGTCAGCCACAGGTGTTTCATTGCAGGGTAGACACACTCTTAAAGTCCAACACATCTTGGCTGTGGGAACCAAATCTCAACATTTTCTTCAAAAAGGTAAGGGCTTGATCTCATCAGCTCCAGTACTATGATGTGAACAAACCCACAAGGACAGATGTAAGGAGCTATAGCCTAGGTGGGGCATTGGTACAACAACATAGCTCTCAGTAGAGGCTAGTTACATTTTACTCTCGCAGAAGCAGAAAGAGGATATACACAGATTGAAAAGGACTGCCTGGCAAGTGTATGGGCATGTGAGAACTTCTACAGAGATCTGTGTGGATTCAGACAATAAAGAGCTTGTAACTCTCATTACAAAAGACCTGGATCAAGCACCACTCAAATGCCAACATCTCCTGATAAAATTAATGCACTTTAACCCAATTGCTAAATATGTTCCTAGGAAAAATCTGATGGTAGCAAATACTCTGTCACAGAGCCCAGCATCACACTCAGTTTCCCGTGAGTTTGAAGATGACATAATGGCATATGTGGATGCTGTGGCTGCATACAGACCAGTGTCAGAAAAGGGACTACTCCAGCTAAAAAAAATCCAACCTCTACAGACACGCAACTTCAGGAAGTTCTAATTTACTTTGGGCGGGCTGGCTGACTCAAGTACAGTCTCAAAGGACACCAAGGAAGTGACAAGAGACTATTTTGCGATGCACAGACAATTAAGTGAGTCAAATGTACCCATGATTAAAGGCTATTTGCATTGTAATTCCAAACAAAGGAGTGGAGAAATACTAAATCTCATCCATGGACATTAAGGATTAATTAAATGCTGTGAACGGACCAATCACTCAGCTTGGTAGCCAGGCATCAGCAAGGACATAAAGAATATAGTATCTGCATGTGAAGATTGTAGAACTAACAGATCAACCCAAGGAACCTTAATAGCATCTCTACCAGACGGACCTTGGAAAAGACTTGCTGCAGATTGCTGTGATTTCAGAGCTCAGCATTATCTGTCCATCATGGACTATATTTCCACATACGTAGAAACCGTGTACTTGAAAGACATAATATGCCACAGTGTTAAGAAACTGAAGTCCATTTTTGCTCACTTTGATATTCCAGAACTAGTGATGGACAATGGACCACAATTCACTGCAGCAGAATTTAGGTCATTCCAAATGAAATACAATTTTGATCATATGATCAGCCCACGTTACCCACAAACAAATGGAGAGGCTTGATGAGCTGTACGGAGCGCTAAGAAAATCTATAACAGGAAGATCTTTTCCTTGCTTTTCTGTGTTACAGAGCAACACCACTAGCAGCTACTGGATGCAGTTCAGCACAAATGCTAATGGAAAGGCAACTCAGGACCAATGTTCCCTCTAATTTTTTCCATTTGTATGTGGAATAAATTTTGTTATGTGCACCACAGTATATACAGATGTGCAGTACCAATAGAAACACATGCATCTGGCTATGGGCATACTGCTAATCAGCTGGGAGGCATATGAATCTCTCTTGGGTGGCTGCTTATAGGAAAACAATGCTCAGAACTACTATTTCAACTTGGGGGGGGGGTGAGAAACTATTTCCAAAGTGGCCTCAAATGAAGCGTGTAGCCAAGTTGGACAAAAAGGCTAACAAAGCTTATGAATGCTTTTACAACAGAAGTCACTCAGGCTATACTTTCCCGCAAATCAACACTCCAGAGATTGATGCTCTGGCATTCGATTTAGAGTTCAGCACCCAGGTCGTATGTGATCGAGACCAACAGTAGAGACTTCAACAGAAACTGTCAACATCTACAGAATATTTCTCAGAAAGCAAACTACAGATGGCAGATGCACAAGCAGATGACTCAAGGATTCCAAACTGACCACAGCCAATCACTGAAAGAACTGGAGACACTTTCACCACTGCCTGAGCCTTTCCTTCAGTGGGGGAAGGGCTCCAGCAGTGGGGAGGCAGCAGGACTCTACTTAACTAAAAATAGCAGTATAAACTGGTAGGTATGGCTTGCGTAAGTAGAGAACCATCTAAGGTATGTGCTTGGGTCATACCATACCCTTCAAGCATGTCTTTATTCTGCTCATATAAGCCATGCTTCACGGTTTACACTGTTATTTATACCCATTCTAGGGAGACTAAGCATGTATACACCCTACATGCTGCCAAAAGAAGGATGCTGTGTATATGCACCCAAAGTGACATACAGTCCAAATGCTAGCACTAAAACCTGTTGGTTTGGGCTGGTTGCTGACTTGCAGAAGCCCTTTGACCCCAAGGAGCCCACCCTGGCATCATTCCCTGTGGAGCCAGGCAGGGAGAACAAAGGATTGGAGTTTTGAAGAGCAACATTAATTGAAAGCCACTTACATTTTCTCCAGGAAGGTGTAGCGAGATGCATTGTATGTCAGTGGGTTTCTAACAATGGCCATGATATCCTCAGCCCAGCTCTAGGAACAAAACAGTGTCAGGCAAATACAATTAAAGTGCACCAGCCAGCACATGGCATCTGCACTCTGACAGGCACAGGCCTCCGCTTTGGAGCCTGGCTACAGTGAGCATCAATGTGCACCCTCCAGTCCCTGCTACCTGCCTAGTCAGAGTGGGACTAATCTTGCATTCCTGCTTCTACATCTGCTTACAGCAGGACCTAAACTTACCCTCCTATCCTTCTCTTTGTCTAATTTAACTGCAGAGAGGAGGAGGATGAAGTGAACAGCAGCAGCACATCAATTCCATCCTTCTTGCAGGGGCTCCAGGCTGGAGCTCAGGGACACTGCATTCCCCTCTCTTTTGGAACCAGATTCCTATCTCTTGCACTTGGCAAGCTTGTCAGTCATGTCCAGTGTGACACCCTGACACCCCAATATTCACCACTCCCACGTAAGTAGGGTATGTATTGTACAAAGTATGTCTTGTGAGCAATGTTCCCTCTAAACTTTTCCACCCATGCGCAGATTTTTTCATCCATGTGCAGAATAATTTTTATGTGTACCACCAGTGGAAACAAAAAACCTAGCTGAGGGCGCTCTGCTAATCAGCTGGGCAGCATCTGAATTTCTCCTGAGTGGTCCACGCAAGTGCCCAGCATTCAGGGAACACTGCTTGTGAGGTATTCTAAAATTCTAGATAAGCTAGATATTACTAACTTGTTGGATTGTATGTGAAGTTATGAAGTGTGGCGATGTGTTACTGAAACATTCTGTGAGGTTCAGAACACCCAGAAGCAGCCTTTCAGGTACATCAGTAAAAAGGCCAGTGTGAAGGGCTTACTGAGGAAATGCCCACGAGCATAAGAATTACCCCAGAAGCACTTCACAATGGGAACTGTTTGACCCAGTGTCATGTAATTGGATTTTAAAGTGAGCAGACAGCTTACTGCTGTGCCTACGGGGGGGGGGGGGGAGGGGTGGTGTTTGCCCCAAATTCGGTACAAAATGGGCCATGCAAGGTGTCAAATGAAAGCTTATGCTCTACCAATTCTGTGTATGCTGCTCATGTGCTTGTATGATGTTTGTATGTGGAGTTATGAATATGGGCTCTGTGCTGGTACTGTCAATGTTCTCTGTCTGAGACAGAGCAATGGGACTGGACTGCCTGTCATGAGGAAAGAATGTTCGGTGAATGGCTGTGCTAACTAGCATGGCTCCAGGGACAATGGCTCTCGGGGTGGCCAATACACACCTGAGGAATGTGTATGGAAATCTGCAGACCAGTCAGTACCTCATGGCTGCTGGCATGTGAAACATGCCATCATCTACCAGCTCCAACTTGGGAGGCACCAGGAATGAATATAAAGGTGCCATGAGGCTGACTCCATTTTGTCTTCAATCTTGCTACTGATCCCAGATACATCCTTGCTAGGGACAGAGAGCCAGGAAGGATTGCTGACCCATCCTGACATAGGATGTACACCAGAGACTTCTAAGATAGCAGTTTGTAACATCTCTGCTAAGAATCTGCATCAAGAACTTGGTGATTGATGTATGTAATATATTTTCCTTAAACTTACTCTCAACCTTTTCTTTCTTTTGTTAATAAACCTTTAGATTTTAGATTCTAAAGGATTGGCCCAGCGTGATCTTGTGGGTAAGATCTAAAGGATAAATTGACTGGGAACTGTGGCTGGTTCTTCAGGACTGGGAGGATCTGTTTGTAGTAGGTGAGATCGGGTTCTATAATCCCTCACCTGTGTGTAGGCTCGGGGCTGATTGTGGCACAGGGAAAGCTGGGATGTCTGAGGGGTTTTGCTTGTGAGGTTTCCTGCTGGCTGGATTGGCAGCTGAAGCGTTGTGTGACTGGTTTGTGGCCTATTTGGGAAAGGCCTCCAGTCGAGGGCTGTAAGTAGCCCTGGTTTTGAGCAATTTGTCCTAAGCTGATGCCCTCAGGGGTGCCCAGACCCGGCCTGGTCCATCATACCCAAGGCATAGCAAAAGAGCTTTCCAGCAAGTGGAAGATATAAAAGTGGGATAATGACATCATAGGGGGAGGAGGGCCTCACTCTCCCTGCAACAACACACCTGGAAACACAAGAGGAAGAAAGACCTGGGAAGGCCAAGGCAACTTGTGCCTTAAGAATCTCCCAACCTGTTTATCGCTCAGGGCCAGAATTTGCTAAGGTAAATCCTATTTATCTAGTGTGCAAAGCTCAGTTTGCAGGTTTTATTTGTTTACTAAGGTAATCTGCTTTGTTCTGTTTGCTCTTTTTTATAATCACTTAAAATTTACTTTCTGTGGTTAATAAACTTATTTCTTGTTTATTACAAAACCCAATGTATACAATTTGTATCGGGGTGGAGGGTGGGGGCAAAAGGCTCTTTCCACATTAAGTGAGAAGGTTAATTCCTATGAGCTTGCACTGGGCAGCTCTCTGCACAGCATAAGACATTATTATTTAGGGTTTGTCTCCCAAAAGGGGTCTGCACATGGGTGCTGGGCGAGTCCTCTCACACAGAGCTGACTTCAGTCTGTATCTACAGCTGGGTGTGGCCCTTCTTTGTGTGTGTGTGCTGCAAGAGGACAGAGAGCCTAATCCAGCAAAACAACAAGAGAGGGAATCCAGGCTGGTGGAGCAGGAGAGACTCAGTGACATGCTTTGGGGGGTGGGGGGTTTAGGGAAAGGAATCGACCAGTCACACTCAAGAAACAGGGATTTAGAATTCCCATCCTCCCCTTTTCTGCTTATACCATACTTCCAAGACTTCTGGTAGCCCACTCCCCACAGGTCCAGGATACCTTGCCAACATTCTCTTTGTAGGAGACAAAGTTGTGGAAAGTGAGATCCACCATATCGGGGCCAGACACAACAGTGAGAGTCTTGAGAAGGAAGTTGTTGTCTGGGAAATCCAAGTTAAAAACTTCTCGTAGCTTCTGGCTCTGCAAAGGGAAACAAGGTACAAATGAAGGAGAATGGGTAAAGTGCCACCAGGAAAACAAGACCCAACCCAAATCTTTATCTAAATTCACGCTGAAATCTTAAGGAAGCTGGAGAAAGTCTTTAGAAAACCTTTTATATTTTTCTTTTTCACTGTGGACCCCTGTACTTCCTGGGTCCAGTAGGAATGTGTAGAGCCAAAATATTGCTATATGTGCCACTAAAGCAGCCTGGCATTTCTGATCTGACCGAGCAATCTCAGAAAAAACTTACTTGTGAGGTCTCCAATTCAAACCTGCAGCTGTTGTAATGTATGGAATAAGGTGATAGACACTACTGAAGCATGCTTCATGAGCTAATTACAACCACGCAGAACATCAGCCTTAAAGCAAGTACTCCTTGCTCCAACAACCCTACCATCATGTCTTCCCAGTGCAGCTGGAGGTGTTCAAAGCCCTGCATGGTCTAGAATCAAGTTATCTAAGAGGTGGACTCTCCCTGTGTCTTGTGCCACCAGCTCTGATTGCCTGAGTCATACTTGCTGCCAGTTCCTAGAGTTGGTCCTTCTGTACAAGTGTCAGAGCCCCCTCTCCTTGGGAATCTGCCTCTCCTCCCTTCCTGTCCCCGATACCTATACAAATTTGTGGCCCACCAGAGCCTGAGCTGGACAGATATTGACCTTATCTGATTGGCCTCCGATATGTATTTTATGAGTTGATCATTTTAGGGGTAATAAAAATTAATTTTGCAGAATCTTTGTAGAATTACTTGGCATTAATTTTCTTCATCAGCATGTAAAAGCTCCCAAATGTAAGATGCTAAGGTGATGAGCACCATTTACATTTTACAATGATATCTAGTGGGTGTAGATATAAGGATTCGGTTTGACCTATTGTAACTGACAAGGTGAGGAAGGTAGGAGTGGCTGTTTCTTATAATCACTTTCACTCTCCTCGGAATTTGAGCCAAAGTCTTTGGGCATGTCTTCACCGCAGAAAGTAAGCTCCAGTTAGCCTACCCTGGTGTGGCTAATTGTGCAATGGAGATGCTCTACTCATGCTAAGTGCTACCCATGAAATTGTATCCACACTGGTGCTGTACTAATCCATGTGCTGAGATGAATTTCTGACAGGCTATTTTATAGCTCTTAGTGATGCATTACACTGAACCATTCTACCAATTCATCCACCTATTGCTCTCCTTTGCCTAGCATGGAGCTGCTGTTAGTAGCAAGAACAAGAGAGCAATGTTTCAGTAAATAATTTCCAAAGAGCATTATTCCTAATTTCTGCAGACAACACTAAAGGCAAAAGCAAACAGCATTTGCTAACAAGAATGCAAACCTCAAAGTGATTCACAGTGGACTGATTGCTCTTTCTTGTCCACTAAGCATATAATTGTCATTTTGGGTACAGGAGGGCTTCTTGGACAACACCTCTATTCAGGTGCTTATGGAAGTGCAGTGGATATGATGCAAGCAAAGATGAGATCAAAAAGCCAGTGCAGAAGGGAGCAGTTAGACTAGATTAGAAGATACATCCTAGGTAGAGCTATGGAATAGAATTGGAGGGTACCAGCATCAATGCTTTATTAGCCTGCTTTTTCACCTTAAAGTAGGGGGGTTGCCAGTCCGGGCTGAAGCAAGACTCACAAACAAGGCCATGCCCTCAGCTGTGCTTGTTAGCTCAGGCTTAAAGCACCCTCTAACAGCTGGAGGTTTTTGTGCAACTGTGAGTGGACAGAAGATGGGCAATGGCAACACCTGAGTGACTGGCTGGGCGAGGTCTCAAGTGAAGATATATCCTTGTAAAACACATGCAAATACATGCTTGTATTTTATTACAATTCAAATCCCAGCTCTTCCTTTCCTGCCACTGAGTTTTCTGTTCACATTTGGATTGTAAATGGCCAGATTTTCAAAACAGCTCGGCACCCAGAACTTCTTATGGCTTGTAAAATGCAATATACACCAAAGGCATGCTATGAATTATATTGTGTTCTTTTTCGGGCATCTATTATTTGGGGGTGGGGGGGGGGTTCAACGTTATTCGAGTCTATGATAAACATGCACCTTTAGGAAAGGACAGCTATCACCCCAGGGCTATTAAACTAGCATCTGCGTCTTACAAGGGTAAAGCAGCTCCTCTCAGGGTGTGTCTAGACTACGGAGTTTTGTCGACAAAACTATGCCTGCGTCTACACTACCGCCGAGTTCTGTCGAATAACATCGACAGAACTCGGCAGTTTTGTCGACGGCGGTAAATCTCATTCTACGAGGAATAACGCCTTTTGTTGACAGAGTTCTGTTGACAGAAGGCGTTATTGCATCTACACTGTCATGTCGAGAAAGCGGCTTGCTTTGTCGACAGAACTGGATGTAGTCTAGACGCTCTTTGTCGACAGTATCTGTCGACAAAGCCTCTGTCAACAAAAGCCTGTAGTCTAGACGTACCCTCATAGGCTATGTCTACAGTATGGCTTTTGCCAGAAGAGGCAATGCAAATGAAGCGCAGATTAGCATTTTCTAGTGCTTCATTTGCATAATCTCTTCCAGTCTGTTTTTGCGCAAGAGGTTTTTGCACAGAAAGGAAATGTCCACACTGCTTGTTTTTGCGCAAAAACCTCTTGCACAAAAACAGACCAGAAGAGATTATGCAAATGAAGTGCAAGAAAATGCTAATCCGCGCTTCATTTGCATTGCCTCTTCCGGCAAAAGCCATAGTGTAGCCGTAGCCATAGGGTGATTCCAACAATCAAATCAGCATAACATGAATGTATTTCAAGAGTGGGGAGGAGGAGAGAGGTAAGACAGGAAGAGAGACTTTATAAAACAGAAGTCTTCTGGGTGATTTTTAAAGTCTCTCTTCCTGTCTTACCTCTCTCCTCCTCCCCACTCTTGAAATACATTCATGTTATGCTGATTTGATTGTTGGAATCACCCTATGGCTACAGCTACACTATGGCTTTTGCCGGAAGAGGCAAAGCAAATGAAGCGCGGATTAGCATTTTCTTGCACTTTATTTGCATAACCTCTTCTGGTCTGTTTTTGTGCAAGAGGTTTTTGCGCAAAAACAAGCAGTGTGGACATTTCCTTTTTGTGCAAAAACCTCTTGCACAAAAACAGACCGGAAGAGATTATGCAAATGAAGCGCAAGAAAATGCTAATCCGTACTTCATTTGCATTGCTTCTTCCGGCAAAAGCCATAGTGTAGCTGTAGCCATAGGGTGATTCCAACAATCAAATCAGCATAACATGAATGTATTTCAAGAGTGGGGAGGAGGAGAGAGGTAAGACAGGAAGAGAGACTTTAAAAATCACCCAGAAGACTTCTGTTTTATAACAGAGTAAGA
Source organism: Pelochelys cantorii (assembly GCA_032595735.1). Classification (NCBI taxonomy): domain Eukaryota; kingdom Metazoa; phylum Chordata; order Testudines; family Trionychidae; genus Pelochelys; species Pelochelys cantorii. The sequence continues at coordinate 70,929,595 of CM064329.1, read as the reverse complement.
ATCTCTAGGACAGTCTTGTAGTTTTATTTTGTAATGTCTGTCCGATGCAGAGGTGTACGTGCATAGCACATGCTTCCCTTTCTGCCTCTGCCCATACAGGAAGGCTCCGGGCATGAGCCATACAGACTTCACTGATCTGCATTACAAAAGGCTTCATGTTATATGATTTTAGTCTTGCATTTAACTTCACCCTACAGACCTGCTGGCTGTTGTCCAAATTATATACCACCCACATACTAAACGATGAAACTGAAACAATAGAGAAATTGTGGTTTATGTTAAACAAGTTCCTGTATTTGTTAGAAGCTGTCTCTTCCCCTTCCTTCTTTGTAACATGGTGTTGCTTATCACGCAGGTAGGTCCCTTTGTTTGTTCTCAGTTGAGTCCTGAGGGTCTGAAAGCTGTCATATAGAACTTCTGCCTTTGAGTTTGTTTGGCTAGACAAACTCATCATATTCAATGCTGGTAATGTCTTGATAGTGTCATCTTGTCATTGACATAACATGTTTGCAGATTATTATCCTGAGAGCATTTTATAAACAACTAATTAAGTCTCACATTACTCCAGTAAAATTAACTGTTATCCTCATGTCACAGATAGGCTACGTCTATACTGCAAGGCTTTTCCGCAAGAGGAAATGCAAATGGAGTGCTCATTTGCATATGTCGCGCTTGCATTTGCATTTCCTCTTCAGATCCCTTTTGCGCAAGAGGTTTTTGTGAAAAAAGCACTGTGTAGACCAGGGCTGGTCAACCTGCAGCTCGCAAGCCACATGGAGCTCTTCCCGCCTTCAAGTGCGGCTCACGAAGCCTCCCTCATGGCTCACAAAGCCGCCCCTGCACCCCTAAAAAAACGGCCCCTGGCCCCTGTTTCCCTGTGCTCACCATCCGGCATGGCAAAGCAAAATGGCGCCAGCTGACGGGAGCCTGATATGGCCAAAAAGCCATCCGGAGTTGTGTTTAAAGGGGTAGCATCCCTTTTTCTTTTTTTGCTCAACAACTTTTCCCCCCGGCTCATTGCGCTATATCCCCAACTATTGTGGCTCTTTGCCTTTAATGGGTTGGCCACCCCTGGTATAGATGGCTCCTTTTTGCACAAAAACCTCCTTTTGCGCAAGAGCCATTCTTCCTCATTTTTTCAGGAAGAACCTCTTGCACAAAAGGGATCTGAAGAGGAAATGCAAATGCGAGCGCAACATATGCAAATGAGCGCTCCATTTGCATTTCCTCTTGCGGAAAAGCCTTGCAGTATAGACGTAGCCATAGATAGGGAGACCGAGGCATGGAAATCCTTTAAAGAGGGAAAAAGGATGGTCTTCTGTCTGAGGCTCTGGACTGAATGTAACTGTCGGCCACAGACTTTGCGTATTACCTTTTACAAGTCTCTTACTCTCTGTGCACCCCCGTTTCTTATCCAATTGCCTTCCTCAGAGGGTGTTGTGAGGATAAATTCAGTCATGTTTGTGAGGTGCTCAGATAATATGGTGAAGGAGGCCATATGAACGTCATACATAAACGTTTATTGTACAAGGCCATATAGTCAAGAGCTGCAGACAGTACCCACGCATTCTAGTTCTGAGTCTGCAGCTCAGACCACACTCCCTTATTATATCATGACAAAGTTTCCGGACAGCATGCTGCAATTTCACAACACAGGGTGTGTCTGAACTGCAGGCTTTTTAGAAAAAAGTGGCCTTTTTTCGAAAAAACTTCCCCTGCATCTAGACTGCTGCCACGTTCTTTCAAAATTAAATCGAAAGAACACGGTGGGTTTTTTGACCGCAGTAAACCTCATTTTATGAGGAGGAATGCCTTTTTTCGAAAGTGCTCTTTTGAAAAAAGGTGTTCTTGAATGCAAACAGTGCTTTTTCAAAAGAGAGCATCCAGACTGCCTGGGTGTTCTCTTTTGAAAAAGCGGCTCACTTTTTCGAAAGAAGTGGTTGCAATCTAGATGCTCTCTTTCGAAAGAGGCTTGTAGTCTAGACGTAGCCACAATGACCCAGTGCATTGCACATGAGATTGCTATATTAAAACAGGAATGATATTAAAAAGCAGGAGTGGTATCAATGCTATAATTCATGCACCCAACAAAATAAGACAGTGAAAATATACTTTAAAAACCAGAAACCCAGTGATTCAGCTTTAATCTCAGCTCTCCCCTGATTTCCCTAGTAGCCTCATCTAAACAAACTAGAGTCAGAAGCCAGGGAAACAAACTCTCCTATGCAAATATAGGCAAAGAACCATGCCGTACTGCTAGAGCTGGTGAGAAAGCAGCCTTTCCTCACCAGCACACACAGCACCAACCTCACAACGCTGAGTATCATCACTGAACATGTCTAAGGAAAATCTAAGGTGAAGAATAAGGATACGTCTAGACTGCAGGCTTCTTTCAAAAGAAGCTTTTTCAGAAGAGAGTGTCCACACTGCAAATGTGCATCGAAAAAGCGATCTGCTTTTTTGAAAGATAGCGTCCACACTGAATGGACACTATCTCGCATTTAAGCTGTGATTACTATGGACAGAGTGGCCACCAGGGCACCTGTACTTTTTCCTGGAGGCCTCTTCTTTTGAAAAAACTCCCTCTTCCCCATCCACACACGCCTTTTTCCGAAAGAGCTCTTTTGGAAAAGATGTTCTTCCTCGTAGAATGAGGTTTACCAATATTGGAAAAACCCCTGCGTTCTTTCAATTTTCTTTCAAAAGAACACAATAGCAGTGTGGACGTAAGTGAAGTTTTTTCGGAAAAACCCTGCAGTCTAGACGCACCCTAAGATGTAACACTCATGTTCTTATTAGCCCTGCCCTGTCCCTAGATATTGGGACAAGGCTGTCTGCTGAGCATTCACTAAATCTCACCATGGTGAGTGCCATTCTGCTGACATGTGCACAGAAGGCTCTGCAGCTCCCAGCCCTCAGTTACTCTGAAACCCCATTGCTCTGAACAACACAGGTAGCTAGCAGGGAGCTGAAACTTTGAAAGAGAGGAGTTATCCGGGTGAAGTTCCTTCCACTCTTGCTGCTGCCCATGGGAAAGAGTCAATCAGACCATGTGGGGGTTGGGAACACAGTGGGACACAGGTTCTTGGGGCATGCCTTCCTGATGTCTGGCCGAACTAAAATTCAGGGATTTTAATGGAGAATTCTGCCCCCATTGTCCCTACTAAGTTTTGCCATTTTAGTTTAAATTGTAATTCCCAACCACAACTAACCATTACAGAGGTGGGGGCCAGGCAGCACCGTGCCCGGGGTGCCAAATGGCCACCCCTGCCAAGCACTGAGCCTTTCCTTACCTGCCTCATCCCCTCGTATTTGGACATCACAGAACTATAGGACTGGAAGGACTCAATAGGGCATCTAGATCAGTCCTCTGCACTGAGACAGGACTAAGTATCATCTAGACTGGAAGTTCTCAAACTGTGAGTCTGGCTCCAAAGTGGGTCACAGACTTGTGACCCCATCTTAATGGGGTCGCCAGGGTGACTTAGGATTACTGTGGCCCAGGGCTGATGCTTGAGCCCCACTGCCTGGGACTAAAGCCCTTGGGCTTTGGCTTTAGACCCCCTTCCTGGGGTGGTGGGTCTCAGGCTTTGGCTTTTTCTTACCCACGTTCCCACAGCAAAAGGGGCTCAGGTGAGCTCAGGCGGGCTCAGGATTCAGTCCCCACTCTTGGGGTTGTGTAGCAATTTTTGCTACTACAAAAGGAGTTGTGGTGCAGTGAAGTTTGAGAACTTCTAGCTAGACCATCCCTGACGGGTGTTTGTCTAACTCAGTGGCCCCCAACCTTTTGGGGTTGCCGGGTGCCCGGGGGCGAGGGCCATGCGCCCGGAGGCCGCGCATGCGCTGGGCGCCTGGGGGCGGGGGCTCAAGAATGGCTTGGACTGGCCCTGGTCAGTAGGTGGGCGCACATAAATGCCCCAGCGGGCGCCATGGAGCCCGCGGGCACCGCGTTGGGGACCCCTGGTCTAACTTATTCTTAAATACCTAGAGCAGAGTGCTCACAGTCTCTCCTAAGTAATTTGTTCCAGTACACAGCTACCCATGCAGTTAAAATGCTTTCCTAATGCCTAACCTAAGTCTTTTGCGCAGGAATTTAAGCCCTAATAAATGTACAGGTCATGAACACATGCTTGCGTCTCACCCCCTCCCCTATATAAGTGTCTGGTGTGGTAGGACTCTTGTTTCCAAGCCTAAAAAAATCACCAGTGGTTCCAAGTCCTAATCCAAGGTTTGTACTTATATGCAGCTAGCACTAGGACTTACCCCTTCATTTCAGACATTTGGTTACCTATATCAAAAGTCTGATACTGGGTCCACAGTCACTGCTTTGTGAGCTTCCAATCCATTGGCTGGAAAGAGCTCCGTAGTGCTTTGAGATCCAGGACAATATGAAAGATACTATCTATGCAGACATGTGGCACAAGCTCCACCAATGGCTCAGCCTGAGACAGAAAAGGGCCACAGACTCACCTTGGGGATTTTGGCAAATTTCCCTACTCGGGTGTCTCGGATGCTGGTTATATCCAAAAAGTCCATCTCCTGCAAAAGAATTAAAACAAGGAGGAAGCTGGCACTTGGAGGAGGAAAGGCAAGGACTGCAGGAGAGGGAAGGGTTAGAAAGAGAATGGCCAAGCTCGCTGGTGGCTCTCTCACAGCCCTGCCTTGGGTCGGTGTGGAGCTGCACCTCCAGAACAGGAACAACGGCACAATTCTCAGCCTTGTGGAGATGGCACCTGTTGCAGTACTATGTAAGCTGATCTGTTCCCCTGGCCAGTGCAGAGGGGCTGTGATATGTGGTTCTGGCTCCTTCCTTTTTGGAATGGAGGGCCTGGCAGGGAACTGTCTCTGCGGGCAACAGAACACAAGGGCTGCATTCCCATCTCGCTCCTGCCCTAAGGAGGGCACTCTGCACACCCACCAAAGGGCATGCTGCAAATTTGCCCTGGAGGGAAACAGGCAAGAGGCTGTAGTGGGGGGGAGGGAGCAGGGACTGGTGTTCAGTAAAGCCCAGTTAGTCAGACATGACGGTATCTGGCACAAAAATAAGGACTTTACAGAGAGCCCTGGAAACATCTGGCAGGATGTGCAATGCTTAGTAAGCACTCAAGAGGGAAAGCATAGCACTGGTAGTACTGAACAAGCACTCAGCTTCGGCAAAGCCTGCTTACACTTATGGAAGCATCTAGTTCACCAAGGCAGACTTGAAGGATTAATAAAGTAATTAACAAAGCTCCTTCCCAAATAACATGATATCTTGCTTCCATACAGGTGTCCTCACAGCCTGTCAGGACCAAGCAATTAACACTGGACCTGGGATCAGCAAATATGTTGGGATGTGTGCAGGGCAACTGAATCAGCTACAAGCCTCACCATGGAAAGTAACCTGTAATAGTCCATAATTCACCCCAGTCCCTCATCTGTTATCCATGACATCAGCCTGCCTATTGCCCCCACCAGCCTACCAGTGCCATTTTGCTAATCACCATAAATCTATGTCACAATAAATCTACCTCACCACCATAAATCTAATTGTGTCAGTCTGTTCTGTGGAGGTATCCACCCACCCATTGCTGCAGCCACATTCTCCATATCAGCCAACCCATGGCCCATGACAGCCCATGCTGCCGGCAACAACCTGCCTATTAGCTACACCCAGCAGTCGTTGTCAGCTTACACAATGCCCAGAGACTCTCTCACAGTGGGAAAGGTGCCAGACACAACTGCTTCTGCTGGGATGTAAAGTGGGCAGGTGCTCCAGGTGGCTCTCAGATTTGCTTACAGTTTGTGCTAGATGCTAATCAACTAGTGCTGCATTTCCCTGTAAAATTAGGCACTTGACCTGTGTCGCCTCTCCCAGTGGCTGTCCTGCTCCCCACAGCTCCACAGTTTCAATACCAGGCCGGCTGCTCTCACCTGTGTGCAGGGTCAACACTGTTTGCCCAAATAGTAGCAGGCCTTGTTCCCATTGCCTTCCCTAGGTCTGAACTCCTCACACCAGTTACATGCCTTGTGGGGTGAGAGGGATGGTCACAGTGTCTATCAGGTTTACAAAAACTGGTGTTTCTCCTGGTTTTTGTAAATCTGTTCCAGGGCAGCCCGCTTGCTCTGCTGTGTTGCAGGAGGAAGTGGACACCCTATAACATTCCCTCCAGCTCCAGTCCTGCAACCAGGATGAGAAGAGCTAGAGCGTGCTGGAGCAGAATGCCCAATGTTTCAGGAGCAGAATGCCCAATCTCACCCCCACCCCCATCATATTGCTGATCCCAGGTCCAGTGTTAACTGCTTGGCCCTGACAGGCCATGAGGATACCTGTATGGGAGCAAGATGTCTTGGTATTTGGGAAGGAGCTTTGGGTATGTCTACACTTGCACCCTCTTTCGATAGAGGGATCCAAATGCAGATATTGGAAATTGCAAATGAAGCTGGGATTTAAATATCCTGCACTTCATTTGCATATTCATGTTATGGCGCTATTTCGAAACAGCGCTATTTTGAAATAACAGATGCTGTTAAGATGCGGTTATTTTGAGAGAAAACCCTTCTCTCGAAATAACTGGTAAACCTCATTGTATGAGGAAGCTTGGCGGAAGCTGAGTACTATAGTACTACAAGTGCTACAGTACTACAAGTTCAGTACTACAGATGCTATGCTTTCCCTCTTGAGTGCATCCCAACTGGAGGGAAGGCAGACATTTCAGGGGACTATAACGGACACAAGATGCTACTGCTAAAAGCTCCTTATCTCACGCCACAGCAGTGCCGAAGGTCGTAGTTGTGGCGCTGCTGTGAGGGAGTTCACCATTGTGGAGCCCGGAGAGGCTAGCTGGCACTGGCAGTCACTGTTCTGAGGAAACCATCATAGCAAAGATGTCACTTATAGCGCCAAATAGTCCCAAATTGTACTGCTGTGCAAGGTTGCTGCTGCTGTCTCTTTATTTTATCCGCTATGCGTCAATATGTGGGTCATGAGGAGGAAGTGAAGCTGAACCACAGTGGACTAGAAAGCGGAAGTATGTAGGCCCAGCCTCCCACCTGCTGTGTCCCAGAACTCTCTGCCTCTTTGTTATCAATTAGCACTTGGGGAACAGGACTTTTTCTGCTTTCCCACTGCATCTCCCTGGCATAGGTGCTGGAACTAGAGGTTGGGGGAGCTGCTGCACCTCCTCAATTCCATCATATTCCATCAACCAGTTTACGATAGAAACCATTACATACTGACGCATAGCGGATGAAATAAACAGACAGCAGCAGTAGCACTGCACAGTAATACTAGCCGGGACTATTTGGGGCTACTTCTTGGGCTCTCAGCACCAATGTTCCTTCAAACTTTTCCTATGCAGATGCAGAATGAGTTTTGCGATGTGTTATGTGTGACACATCACCTCCAGACTGGTGCATATAACCAAATTCATGTTTGGAGCATGGGAGGGAGCTCAGGGCTGGGGCAGAGGGTTGAGGTGCAGTGGGGTAAGAGTTCCAGCTGGGGCTGCAGCTGGGGTGGGGTCAGGGAAGAGGGGTTCACAATGTGGGAGAGGGCTCAGTTCCCTCTAAGCTGTGCGGCCATACAACAACCTATTAAGTGCTGCACAGGCACTCAGGGCTGCAGCAGGGAGAGATTCCTCTCCCACAGCCCCGGACCTGCTCTGGCTGGAGGACAGGTGCCTCTCTTCCCCTTTCTCCCCCCCTCAACTCCCACCCAGCTGAGCCTAGGAATTGCCCCAGCCTGGCAATGGATGCCCCTCTTCCAGCTCCAACCCAGTGAAACCCCAGACCCGGTGCAGCCCCTCTCCTGTCCCCAACCCAGCCGAGCATCAGTCCTGCCGCAGTCAGGGGAGAGGTGCCTATCCCACAGCCCCAGCCCTGGAGCCGCCACAGCAAGAAGAAGTGTCTCTCCTTCTCCCCAGCCTAGGTGCTGCTGTGGGGAGAGAGCTGGATAGAGTCCTCTCTCCCCACCATAACCACAGGGCACACGCATTTTGTTATGTGCACCAATCTGGAGCTGATGTATCACCGCCATATTGGTGCACATAACAAAATTATTCCTGCACGTGCATGAGAAAAATTACAGGGAACACTGGACTGAGGCAGAGGGACAGATTGCCAGGAGGTGAGGGCTTGGGGTGGGGCCAAGGATGAAGCATTTGAGGTACAGGCTGTCCCAGGGCTGCAGCAGGAATCAAGGATTCCCCCAGCTCTCTCTACTCCCACAGCAGCACTTGGGCGGGGTGCGGGGTGGGGTGAAGAGCCTCTCTCTCTGCCTCTTCCTGCTTGTGGCAGCTCTGGGGCTGGGGCCAGGGTGTCTCTCCCCACCACAGCCCTGAGCATACACACGGCCTTTGATAGGCTGCTGCATGGCCATGCGGGTGCAGCTTAGAGGGGACTTAGCTTAACACACTCACAATACAAAATGTTCCAGCATCCCTACTTCCCTCAGTCCAGCTATGGGAGAGTCTTTATGCTTGGTCTGCCTCTCCCTGGCTGGGTACATCTGAATTTGAGCTGGGCGGTGAGATTCCCTGCATGTGTGGGCCTACCCACACTAACTTTGCTTAAGCACACGTATTAACAATAGCAATGTAGCCAGGTCAGCAGGGCTGCAGTTTGTGCTAGCAGCCACCTAAGTGCATACCTAGGGAATCCAGGCAGCTATGTACTTGGACGACTAGCATGAGCCACTGCCCATGCTACCCTGGCTACACTGCTGTTTTTAGCAAGCTAGCACGGGTACATCTGTGCAAGCTGGGAATCACGTCATCCAGCTCAAATGTAGATATAGCCATTGTGTTCCAGCTTAGCATTGGAGGAATCCAGGCAGGAATTTCTGTAGGGGGGTGTGAGCCATGGGAGGGGCTGGTGACTGCCCCCGCCCACAGCCCACCTCCCACATCCCAGCCCTGCCCTCCCCTCAGCCTTGTTCCTGGGTGAGGAAGGGGGGAAATCAGCCCCAAGCTTCCCCAGAGCACAGGGGAGGCAGGCTGGGGCGGTGCGCCTCTCTGCTTTCCCCTGGCCAGCCAGAGCATGGAGGGGTGAGGCTGGGGCAGTGCACCTCCCTGTTTTCCCTAGGTCAGCTGGAATCGGCCCCATGGCAAACCATGAAGACCGTAGGAGGAGTGTATTCACACCTTTCATACACCCACACCCCCCGTGTACAGGCCTGGAACCAGTATCTCCCTCAGGACCTGAGGTGTGCTGTCTTCCACCTTATCCTTCCTCCCTTTTTTCAGCTCATGCCTGAACAAATTCCATACATAGTGCTTGGAACCACCAGCACACAACTGAGTGACAAGCATAGCACAGTCCATACCTGGTTGAGGTATGTAACAATTGTAGCTGTGGTCTTCTAGGTTGTGTGTGGGGCTCTCACTCTAGAGTCCTGAGTTGTAGCCACAACTCTGACATTTAGGGTGTGTATACACTGCACCGTACCTCAAAATAAGATATACAATTTGAGCTACGCAAATTGCATATCTTATTTCAAAATAGCTTATTTCGTCATTTAGCGCTGTCTACACAGTGCCAAATTTCAAAATAACCCACTATTCTGAAACGTTCCTTACTCCTTATGGAATGAGGTTTACAGGGATGTCGGAATAGCAAGCCTGAAATAACGGGCTTGCTGTGTGAAGACACAGGTTAGCTCTTTCAGGATACACTGGTATCCCAAAATAGCATAGCAGTGTAGACGTAGCCTTACTTATTCTGGACAATTCACTAGCCTATCTGGTAAATGGGGATATTAATGCTTGCTCACCTTCATAAGGTGCTGTGAGATGCCTGGAACTAACAAGCTAGACAGGTGCAAACAAAGGACTCGCTCATTCCCCATCGGCACATGTAGCTTAGTTTCTCTGATGCCCTGCTCATGCCTGGCATTCCCCAGGAAATTCCTGCAGGATGTAGCCCCAGGCTCTTGTGTGGTGCTTTTTTAAGAAGGGATATGTTGTTCAGTAGTTGCTGTCTGGCTGCTGGCTGAGGCTCTTTGCTCTGGATACTTTTACAGACTCCAGTTTTAAGATTGGACAGACAAGCTCAGCACTTACCTTACTCTGATATGTCCAATATAAGTAAAAGCCCTTCGGCTCCACCCGGAGAATCACAGGAGAAGCATTCGTTGTGTCCTGGCAAAACCAGGAGAAAAAGGGTTATGTTTTGGAAAATCTGTAAGGACATGTAAGACCCCCTACAGCCCAGGCTTGGAAAATCAGCTTCAGGCAATTCTGTGGTCTGTATAAAGCTGTTAGCTGGTTGAGTTAGCTGCAGCCAGAGCCCAGGGGTACAGAGGCTAATCTCCCCAGGGTCAGCACCTTCCATGAGCACTAAATGCTGCAATGACCATCTGTCTGTCATGCTCTCCCTCTCCTCATTCCCCTCCCTCCTTTCAGGCCCAAGCTCTGTCCTGTTCCACAACAGGCAGAAAGCTCATGCAGAGACATGTATCTACTCATCTTCCCATTGTTCTCAGTTTGTTCCCTGAGCTCACTGCTGGGAGAGCATTCTACACATTGACATTGCAAATGAGGATCCCACTGGCCAGGTTTCTAGATTTCTCATTCTGTCCCACAAAACCAAACAAGGTCATCAGTGTGGCAAAGTCCATAGGGACCTCATTCTCCTCTGCCCGCATGAGGAACAGATCCCTGCTAGCTACACCTGAATCAAATAGGGTTTATTCAGTCAATGTTAGTGCATCCAACATTGTGAGATCTTAAATGTGAAGAACTCTTGTTTAGTTATGAAGAACTCTTGCTGAGAATTGGTACAAACTATAGTCACCCCTGCCTCTGTCTCCTTCTTTTCTTAACAGGATAAGCTTCTCCCCATTGGCTATAGGCCCACATGAAGAAAAAGATGGCGCATACACATCTTAAAACACATAAATCAAGGTTAGCCTATAACAGACTGCAGGAGGGAGTGAATTCCAGACATGAGGGTCTTCCACCAGAACGTACTTCTGCCTAGGCTCTGGAGTTCAACCCCAGGGACAGAGCAAAAGAGTTGTCTTGTAGAACACAACTGCTGCAATATGGCATAGCAAGTGAGATGGATGTGGGAACCCTGGCCCCTCAGGGCTTTGTAGATTAACAAACCCCCTTCCTTTGCGTTTGGGGGTGGCTTGGGAGCCAGATGACACAAGGTTTGTGATCACATCTGTTTGCCCCACTTAACAGATAGCCAAGCACATTCTGCAGCAGATGGGGCTTTGGAATGGTCTTCAAGGGGACTCGAATCGGTATCATCTGTATTGCAGTAACACTTGTGACACCCTGCTCTGCAGGACACTCCCTGTGAAGTGGGCACTGTGCTAACACAGAGCAAAGACCATCCCTCCCTGACAGAAGTTCCAATCTAATTAAATAAAAGATATTAAAATAAGTTAGCCTGGAAGGGATGTCCCCCGTTAGAGGGAAAGCTCCAGTTGCTGGGCCAGCTGAAAGTGCTAAAAGGTCCCATAGGCCACATCTGCTCACTGGGAATCCAAAAGCAGCGGTGGTTCCAGCACAACTCCAAATACCCCCTTTTCAGCGGAAGCAGATGTAATCGCCTTCATTTCATCAAAATGTCCCTCCTCCTCCCCCCCGTCGCCAACAGCACCTAATCTGTATACCGCATAAAGCAGCTAGCTTGGATCCTAATCTGGTCAGATGCAGAGAAAACAAAGGGATCCCATCATCCAGTTCAAAGAGAAGGAAAAGCAGACCTGAGTCTTGCCATCCCACTGACAACATGCAGTCCAAGGTGCTTCACCATTTCCCTTTGCAGCACCTTCCCCCCGACTCCTTCCCCACACACAACTATGGAATAGGAAGCATGACACGATGGAGAAAGGTGAATGGAATAACCAAAACCTAATTAGGGATATGGTTTACTGAGGAGCCCTACCTAAGCAAGGCCAGATTAAGAAAGTGGTTTTAGGGGTTGCAGCTCAGGGCCTTGGGCTAAGGGGGGGGGTCCCACAAAAAGATCTCCGGGCCACCAAAAGTGCAGATCCCTGTGCAGGTCCTGGTGGGGGAGGAGGAATGCACTGCTGTCACAATCACTCCCTACCCCTGCTGGAGCTGCAAGCACCAGGAAGCTCTGTCCATCACTTCCCTTGTCTGCAGGCTGAGAACTGTGGCCAATGTGAGTTCTGGGGGAAAAGGGGGGGTGTCAGTGCTTGCAGATGAATGCAGGGCAGTTGTGCAGAGTCACCTGCTCCCTCCCTTCCCTGTAGTCTGTGCTACTAAAGGGAAACTGCCCCAGGTAAGCATCCTACAGTCCAACCCCCAGCCCCAGCCCTGAGCCCCTTCACACACCCTAACTCCCATCCAGACCCCGCAACCCCACCCCAGCCTCCTGCCCTGAGCCCCCACACTAAACTCCTTGGCCCCACCTGGAGCTCCCTCCTGACCCCGAATGCCCCATCTCCAGCGCCACCTCAGAGCCTGAACTCTCAGTCAGAGACCTCATCCCATCCTGCTCCAAACCTCTTGCTTCAATCCACAACTCCTCCCGTACTCTGAACCCTTCATTTTTGGCCCCCTCCCTGGAGCCTAGGAGCCTCTACAAAATCTAATAGCCCCAGGCCTCCAGAAGAGTTATTCCAGCCCTGTACCTAAGGTAAGCATTTTCAGCAATGGCCAGTGTTTTATGGGGGGAAGGGCAGGAGGTGCTGCAAAGGATTCTTAGATGATCACTTTGAAACACCTTGGATTTTAAAGGTGCTAAGCACTCAGTATTTCCAAGGAAAGGCCTTTAAAATCAAATTCAAGTTATCTTAAATTGGGCACCCAAAAACGGACACAAAATCGGTGGCCACTTTTGAAAATGCTGGCTTTAGGTGATGCGTGTTTGGCCAACATTGTTCTTAGAAACAAAATAGCAAGGAAGCCACATTAGAACCTTGCTAGCAGCAATCATGATTAAACATAGATATATCTGTGTTCCATTTAGCTCTGGCCTGCTTCACTTATTTTCTACAGCAAATTATACAAGTCAGGTTGAGCAACTGTCCAAGCTGCTGAGCTACCACTGTCCCTTTGACAGTTTCCTGTAAGCTGAGCACTTGGGCAGCTGCCCAGAAGAGATTCAGATGCCGTCCAGCTGATTGGCAGATCGCCCACAGCAGCTCACAGTGGGCAGCATGTGTGTCTATTGGTGGTGCACATCCGCACAATTTATTTCACCCATGGATGGAAAAAATTAGAGGGAACACTGCTTAGCACAAACCATTTCTGCTATCTAGCTGCATGCTACATCACCTACTGACTTGATCACTGCTAGATTATTCTTGCAAATCATTGATCACTATATGTCCCAGTTGCCTCCTCCATCCCGTATTGCTGCTACAAAGCAGGGCCCTTTATCTTCAAACTAGTTCTGCATCTACTTGAGTAGCTCACCATCACCCACTATGTAGTCACATATGGACCTTTTAAATGTGTCTTCCCCCAGGTCTACTGACTCTTACCTCTAGTGATGAGTACATCTTAAGAGGCACAGAGATCTGGCTCTACTATAAGGAGATGGACAGCTGCCCCATATCCCTGTCCAGGGGAAATGCTGGAGTAGACCTTCCTGAGAGACAGTGAGCATGGATTCTTAGAGGAATATTTAAGCATCTTAATTTCCTCCTTCACTCCTGGTCCCAGACCCCTGGCCCAGATTGTGACGAATACTCAGTGGAAAGCTCAAACCAGTCACTGCAGACACAAGATGGATGAGCAAGCGGCTTTTCACAGTCCTCAGTTAAAAACCAACCAAATGGCAGGTTCTTGAGCCCAGCCCAGAATGATGGGAAGATGAGGCTGTGCATGAGTCTCCTTCCTAACACTGGTGAAAGCCTGGAATGAGCAGCCACATGGGCCTGTATTGCATACAATGGGTGAGGAACCTTTTTTGGGTTGGGAGCCGCTGACCCACAAAAAAATCAGTCGGGGGCCACTCACAAGCGAGAAGCCAAAAAACAAAAACAAAAACAAACCCTCACTGATGTGGCCCCAGCTGAGAAGCAGAAAGACACTCTCCATGTTCTTCTCCCACACCAGAGCCTAGGGACGGGGGCCAGCCTAGTAGATCTTCTGTGTTCCAGGTCCAACGTGGGGAAGCGCAGGCTCCTCAATGCTGGGGGGAGCCCTGACCCTCGGGGGCCAGATCCAGGGGCCTGATGTTCCCCACCCCGCCATACAAGTTCTGTAGCTCACAGACTAATTACGTCTTCCATATATGTGGAGAGAGCTGGGGGAGAAGGAAACAGCTTGCTGCCACACCTGCTTACTCCCTCCAGCATGGGAACTGATCTAATTGTTTTCCCTCCCTCTGCAAAACTGGAGAGCCCTTCCTACAGCACCAAGGATGTCTTTCCTTCGGCTTGGAGAAGAGAGGGGTGCTGCACTGACTCTCCATCTTACCCTAGGTTGACCCCTGGAACAGACCCTGACTATGCCGCCAGGAACTCTTTCATGGAACTGAAACACAACTGCCTGTGCCCATGGGGGTCAGAGTGCATTGCCATCACCACACACACACACACAGGTCCACACCACCTCCCCCATATCCATACACACATGCTCACTCAGCATCCCCCTCCTCCCACTCATCCACCCAGCTGTCTCCATGCATCAGGTGCACACATGTACCGCAGACATACATGTACCCATTGCCCCCTCCCAGTTTCTCACAGGCAGGATGCCCACACCCACACCCGCACAGGCAAGCACTCCCAGCCCTCCAGCGGGACTTCAACCTCCTCCATGCCCCCAGCACATGCAGTGAAAGCTCAGGTACTTACATCATCCCATTTGATGAAGCGCTCACCCTTGGATAGATACTCCTTTACCTCAGGGGGCATCAGGATGGGTGTGAGCATCGACATTCTGTCCCACAGACTGCACCTCAGCCAAAAGAGCAGCCAAAGGGTTCGCTCTTTCTTGCCCGCCCCCCCTTGATCTCTTACTCTCACATGGTGTTCTCTGCCATCACAGCCCTTGGCATCAGGCACCAACAACCTCTTATACCCCAGGGAAACTTAAGGACAGCTGACACAGACACACGAGGAGCTCCTCATCTGCATTGTAAATCAGCAGCTCTCCAAACAAGCAGGTGGGTCCCTGCACAGGAAGAGAAGATGAAGCTTATACAAGAGGAAATCCTGAGATGGACTGAGTGAGACACCCGCACGCAGACATTCTAGGAGAGATCAACTCCTTAGAACTGTGCACTGAAGTACGTTCAGCAGACGCTTCCGGACAGAACTTCCTTAATTTTTTTCTTTAGAACAAGTGCAGTCTCTGCCAATGAACCACTCAGCCATTTATCAATTTCAACAGACAACAGCACAAGAACACCAGTGAGACTGGCCACACATCATCTGCCCCCTTCCACACGATGGAACCATTTACCTGGGTCAAGGAATGCTTTTCTCTCTCAGTGCATATTCTGCCTACATGGCCCTCATTCTGGAGTCATGAACACTTCAAATCTTTAATGGAATTATCCTCATAATATCTCCTCTGTGAAGCAGAGAACTCTTATCCCCATTTTACAGAGAGAGGAATCTGAGACAGATTAGATTTAATGACTTGCCCAAGGTCATATAGGAAAGCTGTGGTTAATCCAGGAATTAAAATCATCCAAGTCCTTAGGAAGACCCTTATTAATTAGAATCTAGATCATGCTTCCTACCTCACTTTCAAGCAGGAGTAAGTGCCACTGGTGCAAAACCCAACTTTCTATATCTGCACTAAGGAAACTGCAACATTGCAGTTGCTCTAGCTTCTGGTCACCAACGGCTGAATCCCAAGTATAGACGAAATCTTGGGGCGGCTTAAGTGAAAGATTCATGAAGGGTTATTAACTTTTCATGCCAATTGGGACCCCAGATTTGAATCCAAAGTATGTGAACTTCATGAGTATAATGCAAACCTGGGCACGGCGAGGCAACTGTGATGGAATTATGCTTTGTGTGTCGAGGGGTTTTTTGAATTTGAAGCACAGAGCAAGATTTATAGAGCAGATGCAAATATCATAGATTAAAACCAAAGGAAAGATCTGCCAGACCCCCTAACAGGCAAAACCACCAAGTTTCTTGTGGCTCCAGGAGAGAGCACTGCGTCTGGGAGACACATAGGACAGAGGGTAAGGAAGACATGCTCTCTGTTAACTGCAGAAGCTGCTCTCAACAGACTAGAGTACAAGTACATTGACACCATCGTACAAAGGAGCCCCACACCTCCAAACACAGTTGTGTGCACAGAGGCTAGAACTCTATGGGTGTGGATTTCAGGCAAGGAGGGGCATCTCCCCAGTACAGGAGCATTGGCAGCTGAGAAGACAGGTGCACAGACTGAAATGGATGGGACTGAAAGCATTTAGCCTTTTTTGAATAAAATATATGGCAGGTTTACTGCAGCACAACCCCCATCTAACAGAATTTCCATATGCGAGCTGGGATTTCATAACAGTTCCCTTCTATGAAAATCAAGCTGTAGCAATTGTGGTTGTGATCTGCACTCAGTACAGCCATTGTTCATGGAGGGCATGAGAGAAGAATATAAAAGGAAATAATATTTCTCTGAAAAGGGTAAATTACAAAAATGGGCAGTATGCCAAGGGGTCACTCCTGTTAGTCACAGAGGCAGCCTGAGCATTTTGAAGTGGGCCTGTCACAAAATTTTCGCCCCCACCCTCCCAATCCTAATCTGCTTATCCTGCCACTGTGCGCATGGCCAGCCAAAGACTCTGGGGGAGACCAGCCAGCTGTTTGTGTGGGGCAGTCTCACACTTTGCTGATTAATTTTGTCTGGAAACTGCTAGGTGCCATTAACTCCAGCTCCTGCTACAATTAAAAGCAAGGATGGGAGCCATATGCAGATGAGTTCCTGCAGCGGAAGTAGAGCAATCAGAACAAAGCAACCTTCTTTTAAAATCATGTTGCAAGGGTCAATTCTCCCTGCAAGTTGGGGTCTAGACCTCCAGCCGCAGCTGGGCTTTATGCATAATCTGGTACATTTTAGCTGTAAATATTGCTTTTCAAACAGTGCTTTAATTAATTAACTAACTAAGAGGCTTGATATCAACCCCATTATACAGCTGAGGAAACTAAGGCAGGGACACTAAGGCAGGGAAATAATGGGACTTACCAGAGCTATAAGAGATCCTCCCTGTTAGAGCTGGGATTATAGCCCAGCAGTCCCTCCCTTCTGGCCCGGTAACTAGCCCACTCAGTCCGGCATGTTTCTAAGCTTCTCCCACATATTCAGAGCTTACACTAGCTGCTCAGCTTCAGGTAGCCACATGGGAAGTAGCTTGTGATGTTCCTAGCCCCACTGGTGACAGTTTTGGCAGTGCTCCCTTTCCCAGCGTAGTGTCATTCTTTCTCAAATCAAGGCACCAATGGCTGCACAGATCCCAAAGGCCAAAATGGGTTGAATACAAGGGACATCCTCAACAACATGGGACTTGTAGGGCAAATCACAGTAACAAATATTCAGGACTAATGACTTGGGTTACATTTTCAAAGCTAATTTTGCAAGAAGCTAACACAGGATCAGATCTTTAGGTCCTGGTCAACTGTGCTCAGGCTGGAACAGTGAAAGGGATGCAGTAATGGCTTAAAATCCTCCTACTTTTCTTTCCCCTGATCAACTACATAAGTCAGAGCAGTCTCAGGGCTGCTCCATCTTATGCTGGCCGTAATGGCCCCTAAGGGGCATTTTACCTGATCAGAGCATCTGGAGTACAGTGTGTTGTGATGGAGGGTCTATAAGAGGTGGGATTCCCTGACACTCCCTGCCACCTGCCCCTTGTGCTGCAGGAGTGCTAAAGTGCTAGAGGAAAGGGGCAAAGTTTGACGATCTGATCCTTTGAAAAAAGGAAAGCTGAGATTAGCTTTGCCACCTACAGGCAGTGAAAAGCTGGAGGCTTGCAGCTTGGGCCCTTGAGGATACTAAAGACTAGGGATGTAAGCGACTGGTTGAGTCACTACTTGACTAGTCGCTTCTTCCCCCGTCTCGCTGCCTCTATCAGAGGCAGCAAGAGGGGGAGCACGAGTCAGTGCTAGGGGGAGCCAGCTTAAAAGCCAGCTCCCCCCAGCACCATCTCCATGGGGTGGGGAGGGGGCAGGGGAGGCAGAGGCGCAGCAGAGGACCAGGGACAAGCCGAGACACAGCTGTCCTGGCTTGCACCTGGTCCCAGACGAGGCACCTCTGCCTTTTAACTGTAGTAAGAGTCGGGCGGTTCTTAGTACATTTAAAAGGCAGAGCCACAGTGGGTTCTGCACTCTGCCTCTTAAATGTAGTAACAACTCTTATTACATTTAAAAGGCAGAGCCATAGCGAGGTTGGCTCCCGGGGCCTAGCTCCCGGGGCTGGGAGCTAACCCCATTGCAGCTCTGCAGTTTCCCCTCTTATCAACTAATCAAGTAGTCAATGGAAATTCCAGTGACTACTCGATTAGCTGATTAAACACAATTTAATGTCCTTACTAAAGGCCAGCTCCAATTTTTCATTCCATTCATAGTTCCAGCAACCCTATGTACTGTGAAGTGAGGGCACCTCCCTGTGTGAGTGTCTGCCTCCTGCTAGTACCAGAGACATTTCCATCCCCCACACACTTAGCCCTAAAGATTTGGCTGCTTTCCCTTTGTCCTGTCAATGTGCCACTCTCCCCCGAGCCTAGTGAGTGCACCCTATCCTGTTGCCAGCCAGCTATCTCCATTCTCCCCAAACACCCTGCCCAGAGCATCTCCTCTCTTTCACAGTGCTATGCCTGTCCCCAACATAATGCCTACTATTGATTAGCTTGCTGTTCCACAGTGTTTCAGTTTTCCTTGATGAATAAAATCGTGACTGTATTGGAAACAATCCCAAGAGGATGTGTATGTTTCAGCCCTCCAACCTGCTATCTGCTAAAATCCTCATCTGTGTGAAGATGACCAGAAACTCTAGTCTCACTTCCTCTTGCAAAACCCAAATCTTATCTTTAGTTTCACACTCCCTGTTGTGCATGGAGGCTTCCTTCCCTCTGCATGAAAACATGGCTGATGGATTAGGAGCAAACAAAAGCAAAAGGCCTGTTTCAACAGCTCAATAGTAGTTCCTTGAGCATAATTTATTCCTATCTTCTTTTCCTCTGTTATGGTTCAGAGAGCATGTTTGTGTGAGGTGCACCTGCAGTGGCTGCAAAATAAAAAGCTAAAGAAGAAACTCCAGTTCAACTCTCAATCTCTGACTTTCTGGGCTAACTCTTGGGGTGTAGATGCATTGGTAGAATGACACATTCTGCTCCCATCAGACTGTGTCTTGTCTCCTTTTGTAGAGACTCCTGATAAGGGGCAGTACAGGTAAATACTTGGGGGCAAGGTCTGAATAGGCTGGTGGTGGGAGGTCTGAATAGGCAGGTAGAAGGTCCTGATTTTGAGAGGGTGCCCCAGTGTCTCAGTTACTGGAAACCAGCTGTGGAGAGAAGGAGGAGAGAACTAGGATAAAGAGATGTTATAGGAAATGTGAAAGAGAAGGAGGGAGCATTTAAAAAAATCTTTTTAGTCCGGGGCAGCACCAATTTGAAGAGAGCTTAGCTCAAATAAGGAACAACAGACTAAGGGCTCGTCTACACTACAGAGGCTACAGTAATCCCATTGCGAAGGAAATATTTCTTTACACTACATCCAGTCAACCATGAAACTCTTTGTCAGAGGATGTTGTGAAGGCCAAGATTTTGACAGGATTAAAAAAGAACTAGATAAATTCATGGAGGATAGGTCCCTTAGTGACTATTAGCCAGGATGGGCAGGGATGGTGTCCCGAGCCTCTGTTTGCCAGAAGCTGACATTGGGCCACAGAGAATGGATCACTTGTTATCATAGAATCATAGAAACATAGAGCTGGAAGAGACCTCAGAAGGTCATCACGTCCAGCCCCCTGCTCTAGGCAGGACCAATCCCAACTAAATCAACCCAGCCAGAGCTTTGTCAAGCCAAGACTTAAATACCTCTAAGGATGGAGACTCCACTACTTCCCGAGGTAACCCATTCCAGTGCTTCACCACTCTCCTAGTGAAATAGTTTTTCCTGATATCCAACCTGGACCTCTCCCACCACAACTTGAGACCATTGCTCCTTGTTCTGCCATCTGTCACTACTGAGAACAGCCTTTCCCCATCCTCTTTGGAACCTCCCTTCTGGAAGTTGAAGACTGCTATCAAATCCCCCCTCTCTCTTCGCTTCTGCAGACTAAACAGACATAACTCCCTCAGCCTCTCCTCATAGGTCATATGCTCCAGCCCCCTAATCATTTTGATTGCCCTCCGCTGGACCCTCTCCAAAGCGTCCACATCCTTTTCATAGTGGGAAGCCCAGAACTAGACACAATACTCCAGATGTGGCCTCACCAGAGCCGAATAAAGGGGAATAATCACATCTCTGGATCTGCTGGCAATGCTCCTCTTAATGCAACCTAATATGCCATTAGCCTTCTTGGCTACAAGGGCACACTGTTGACTCATATCCAGCTTCTCATCCACTGTAACCCCCAGGTCCTTTTCTGCAGAACTACTATTTAGTTGGTTGGTCCCCAGCCTGCAACAATGCTTGGGATTCTTCCGTCCCAAGTGCAGGACTCTGCACTTGTCCTTGTTGAACCTCATCAGATTTCTTGTAGCCCAATCCTCCAATTTGTCTAAGTCACTCTGGACCCTATCTCTGCCCTCAAGCGTATCTACCTCTCCCCCTAGCTTAGTGTCATCTGCAAACTTGCTGAGGGTGCAATCCATCCCCTCATCCAGGTCATTAATAAAGATATTGAACAAAACAGGTCCTAGGACTGAACCTTGGGGCACTCCGCTAGAAACTGACCGCCATCCTGACATCGAGCCGTTGATCACTACCCGCTGGGCCCGGCCTTCCAGCCATCCTTCTATCCATCTTACCGTCCATTTATCCAATCCACATTCCCTTAACTTGCTGGCAAGAATATTGTGGGAGACCGTATTAAAAGCCTTGCTAAAGTCAAGGTATATCACATCCACTGACTTTCTCATGTCCACAGAGCCAGTTACCTCATCATAGAAGCTAATCAGATTGGTCAGGCATGACTTGCCCTTTGTGAATCCATGCTGACTATTCCTGATCACTTTCCTCTCTTCCAAGTGCCTCAAAATAGATTCCTTAAGGATCCCTTCCATGATTTTTCCAGGAACTGAGGTTCTGTTCATTCCCACTGGGCACCTGCCATTGGCCACTGCTGGAAGACAGGTTACTGGGCTAGATGGATCATAAGTCTGACACGGTACAGCCATTCTTATGTTAGCATAGATACACGCTACATCAATGGAAGGGGTTTTCCTATTGCTTTCATCACTCCACCTCTCTGAGCAAAGGTAATTGGGTTGATGGAAGAATGCACACTGTTTCTACACCAGGAGTTATACCAGCACATATACATCATTCAGGGGTGTTTAACTTTTCACACAACTGAGCAATGTAGCTATGTCAATCTAAATGTGAACATAGGCCTGGCCTGAGGAAAAAAAGCACAGGGAAACAAAAGAACATAAAGCTCCAGAGGAAGAGTGAGTTCACAGATGGAAGGAATGGAGCAGTAGACAAGACAGAACTAGGAGCAGGAGTTGGAGCAGAGTCAGGAGGGAAACCTCGGCATGAATGCCTGGAGTAAATGAGGAGATTTAGAATAATGTTGACACTGGGCTGCTCACAGGCCTTGGGGCGGGAGGGACACAACAGATGCTCACAGAGAAATGGGTATCTTTCCCTAGTACACCCATGTGCTCATTTCTCAGCCATTCCAAACCGCTGGTCCACTGGTTATACAGGAACAGGCTCTCACAAGATGCTTTGTCATTTCCCTGTCGTAACAGAAGGAAGTGCAGAGGCTGAGAAAAATGACAACCAAGAGAAAGAAAGGGAAATAGACATTATTCTAGCTGCAAGCAGGGTTTGTTTTGAGTTTGGGGAAAGTTCAGGGTGAGGGTTGGGAGATTTTTTGTTGGTTTCTTTAGTTTTATTTTGTTTTGTTTTTTGCTGAAGCTCACACATCCTGAAATTCCTTGACTCCCTGCAGTGTGCCAGAGTGACCTTATGCAGCATGTCTGCTCCACTGGAGCTCTCTGGAACTCTGCTCATGGTGGGTTTCATCCTTGTGAATTCTTCTTTATGGAATACAACCCCCTTCAGCTCCTAGAGGATTTCTGGGCATGTTTCCCCTTTCCTGCCTCATCTCGGTGGAATGGCTGCTTTGTTGTGAAGCTTGGTGGGGCTAGATATTTTTAAAGGACTGAAACACAGAATATCTGAATTCATCAAGTGTGCCATGAACAAGTTTACAGTGTTCCATGTCCACGTCATTCTACTGTAAGATCCCTCTCCCTGCATGTCACCATCCCTTACCCATATGATTCCAAATCCCCATGCCTTTTGCTTCTCTGTGTCAGGATCCTTATCTTCACCCTGTCCCTCACTTGCAAGAGCCCATGTTTCTAAAACGTTCCTAGTCAGTGACCACATTTTCATGCCTGTCCTGATGATCAGCCTCTGCTTCGCCAGGCATACAGATTTTAATACATAAAGTGAAATACTCAGCCTGTAGAGACTTTGCATGATCAGGTATGAAGGCAATGGTTTTAAGCTATCCTCTCAATTAAACTACTGGTGGAACAGCTTCTGTGCTCCAGGAGGTTATGTGGCAATATGGAACCAAATTCAGCCCTGGTGAAAGGAGGCAAGACTGCACTGAAGTCAATAACAAATCATTAATGGAATTGTCCCTTCATAATTATGTTTTGTGATATGAAATATTGACCTCTAGTGGGTTTACTAGGAAATGACATACATTGCCTTTATAATTAGCATCAAACTGGAGTGATGAATGCATTCTTAACAAAAGCTGCATGCTTACCCCTCATTCCTCCTTTGTAATCTCTTTCTGAGCTCAAGGGATCCTGTCACCCACTTAAAGAAAAACAGTGCCATACAAAAATGCACAAAAGCCAAACAGTCAAATACACAGTTCCTCATCTCCACTATAAAGGGAGGCTACTGATCTGTGGGTGTAACCTGTGGGAGCACGTGTTACGTATCTCCAGCTATGCCTGATCCACAGAAGATGCGGGTCTTTGATTGCACTCTGCTTGAGAGCATGGCTTTTCAGCAAAAACTGTAAAGACCTGACATTAGCATTTAGCTCTGGAGGTTCCTGGTTCAATCCCCTGTGTTTCTGGCCAAGCTAATTGCCATTACATCTGCCTGGACAGTTGGTCATGAGTGCTCAAGAAAGCTCTATGCTGTACCAGGCATGGTGCATTGTGCTCTTTACACAACAAAAGCCAGGTGAAGAAAGCGCGGAAGCACAGCTGATTCACAAATCACCAGGTTTACCAAAGATACACAAAAAGATCCCAGACCTGGCTCTTATTATTACTATTGTATTACCATAGCACCTAGGAGCCCTAGTCATGGTTCAGGACCCATTGAGCTAGGAATCGCTCAAACACAGAAATAAAAGACAGTCTCTGCCCCAAGGACCTTACAGTCTAAGCACAAGACAAGAGACAACAGATGACTGCAGACAGATGGCATACAAGGAAACACTACTGATCAGCAGGACTGACAGTGATCTCAGCACAGAAACAGGTTTTTGTCAATTGTGTTTATAGCAGGGCCAAGCAAAATACGGCCCGCAGACTGGATCCCGCCCACCAAGCCTCCAGATCTGGCCAGCAGGAGCCTCAGGTCACAACCCTCTCCTTCACCCAAACTTCCTCTCAGATACCATAGCCTGTTGTGCACTCCAGTCCCTTACCCCAAGCTCCCTTCTGCACCCCACCTCCATCCCAGACTCTGCACCTCCTCCATTAATATCATGGAAAAGTGCAACCCTTGATCACTTACCAAATTCTTGGAGTGGCACTACCCCCGAAATAAAAAATTATTGCTCACCCCTGATTTATAGGCATCATTGCAGAGGAGGGCTTTTAAGACGTATTAAGAGTTAATTCTGCAGATGTTTATGGGGACTCTGTCCCAAATAGAGGGGCAATATGGGAAAAAATGAAGGCATTTGTTTGAAAAATGAAGGCAAGAGAAAGAAAGGTTAGTGGGCTAGATGGATCATAGTTGATATCCATCTAGCAAACTGTGCTTTTTCGAAAGAGAGCATCCAGACTGCCTGGGTGCTCTCTTTCGAAAAAGCGGCTTGCTTTTTTGAAAGTACTGGTTGTAGTCTAGACGCTCTTTTTCGAAAGAGGCTTGCCATCTAGACGTAGACTAAGAGCTCAGATTTAGTCTGACACGGTTTGAGGTGACGGGCAGACATCCACAAAATATCAGAGAATCAGGCCAAAATGTTAACATGGAAGAAGGAGGCAAATCCGAAGTAGAGAGAGATCTGTCAGTTGTTTGACAGAGATGATAGCTGAAATGGTTTCTCTGTCTGGTATGACTCAGAGCTAAGGTGCAGAGGGAGAGAGAAAGGAAGCAAGGGCAGAGTTCTGAGCTTTAGATAGGAAGAGGTCACTTGAGATTTTGGCAAGAGCACTTTTACTAGAGTACAGGGATGGAAATGAAAGAGAGGAACTCCAGACACTGATTGAATTAGTGTGTTCAGTGGGTTCAGAGATGAAAGGGAGATGAGATGGCAGTTGGAGAGGCAAGGGGGGAGTGTCAATATTAGTTTTCTTAAAATGGCAGGAGATTACAGCATGCTTGCATTGTGAGCAGAACAGAGCCAGAGGAGAGTGAGAGGTTAAAGAGAATAGTAAGGGAGGAGAGTTGCCAGTAAAAGAGACACATGAAAGACTCAGGGGCATGTATGTATAGGAGGATAAGAAATGAGCAAAGCCAGATGAAATGGGGAATTCCAGCTCAGTGACATTGAATGAGACAAAACAGAACAACACGCAACAATGGGAAACACAGACCTTAGGTTAGTCAATCTACTTAGTCTATGTATTTGCCTAATGAATGAGGTGCAGGGCTAGAAATCAGGAGCCCTGGGTTTTATGTCCAGTTCTGTCACTAACCCACTTATTGCTTGACCTTGGCCAATTATTTCACCTCTGTGGGCCTGTTTCTATATCTACCTTTTACCTGCCTTGACTATTAGACTGTAAACACTTTGAGACAGGGATTTTCCCTTCCAATGTGTGTGTTCATAGCCCATCATATCAAGGTCCCAATCTCAGGTGGGACCTCTAAATGCAACTTTAATATAAATAACAAGTTTTCTACTATGTTCAACATCATGGTATCTGAACGCTGTATTCTAATGTCTAAAAGTTCCATCCACTGGATTTTTGTTTCCTTCTTTCTCTCTCTCCATTTCTCAGTCAGTGGAATTCTTTTCTTTGTTTATGGGAAGGTTAGAGTACAGAAGTGGGGTCTACATTCTGCTTAAAGGAAACTGAGGTTTGTGATTGTTTTAATCTCTTCTGGAAGTAAATCCCAAAGCTCTGGACCAGATGCCAAGGTAGATGTCTCTCTGGGCTCATGGGTTAGGCTGAATGCTATTGGTCCCCAGAAACACAGTTCTTTTGAGAAGCTCTCATTTCATAGGGAACAAGGCAGCCTCTCAGGTGCAGTTGCATAGATGATTTTGAAGGTCAGAACCAACACCTGGAAGCGGACTTGATATTCAGCTGGGAGCTAGCACAGAGAGTGTAACGCAGACATGATGAGCTCTGGGGAACATATGTTGCAGAGTTGTAGTGAGCGCTTTCTGAACCAACAACTTGTTTTTTAAGGCCAATGCTTGTGTTCATATGTGAGACATGTGGCAATAATTGAGTCTGGAAGTCATGAATGCACAGACATCATGACAATAAGATTCCAAATAGCTTTTGAGAGTCCTGTCATCAAGCTGCTGGGCTGAGGAATGTGCTTGCTAATGGGCACTTGTTTCTTGTTGCCACTCATTCAGCCATTAGGTGATAACAGTTGCTCTGGCCATCTTTGTCTCTATTCATTGTCTGGCATGCTGGTGTTGTGGCAGCATCTCATGCTAGTAGCTACCTCAGGAAGGGACTACTGACTCTTTTTTTTCCCCTTTAACCAACATAATCTTAAAATAATGGTCAAAATTTTCAAACTTGGATGTTTAGAGTTAGGCTCCTAAATCCACATTTAAATACCTAAGTATAACAGGCCTGCTTTTCAAAAGCATTGAGCTCCCACAGATTTCACTGGAGAGAGAGAGGCTCCAGTTCTGAGCTGCACCACCTGAACCATGCCACTTCAGAGGCACAACCCAGCCAGGGATTGAGGGAATAGCAAAGGTGGCATTACATCTTTGTACTCTCCAAATTACAGACCCTGCCCACCTGTCCTCCCATGCAACTAAGAACAGCTGGGCTGCTTTAAGTTACAGAAGTATTAAATAGCCACTTATGAGCCATTCTACCTATTCATCATAGCAGGATCTCAAAGAGCACTTTGCCTTGCTCTCATCTACTCCTCTTACACCTAGCAACAACCCTATGGGCTGCATAGCTGACAAACCTACGCTGGGTAAAGAACCGTTGCTATGTCAGGAGTGAGGAGAACTGCCTGAGTCCCAGAGGAAAAAGGCCAAAACAACACCCAAAACAACAGATCAGAGGCAGATACCATCATGCAGCATTTCTCATTCGTATAGTAATTAGGGTTGCCAGGTATCTGGTTTTGAACCAGACAGTCCAGTATTTGAGCTTTCTGTTTGGGGAACGAATTGAGAAAATATAAATGTCCGGTGTAAGGGTGCACGCCCCCTGGGACCCTCAACTTGGGTCCTATAGCCCGCTTGGGCCCGCCTATATCCGTTTTACAATTCAGTACTCCAGTCTCCGTATGGAGGAATCAGCGTTTCAATATCGTCAATAGTTCTCTGGCTCATACAATGATCGCCCCCACCGCATTTCGCCTCACGCCTGTGGGGCGGGAGGTAGGTGGACCCAGGCCTGCCCACTCTGCCGGGTCCCAACCCAGGGCCCTGAGGGAAGGGAGATCTCTCTCTCTCTCTTTGCTCCCTACAGTCGATGGGGCAGCCGCCCGCAACATGTCGACCCACGGGCTCCCCGCCCTGCCCTGGGTCACTTCCTACCCCCCTTCCTCCTGGGCTACTTCACCCCCATTCCCAGGCCCCGCTGCTCAGCCCATCACAGCCTGGCCGCCCCGGCGTTGGACTTACTCCTCCTGCTCCTTCTCCCTCTCTGCTCTCCCATTCAGCAGCCTCCCCCTCCTGACTGGTGGGGTGCCGTTTTGAAATGCCACGCCGCAGCGTCGCCACACCCCCCTGGGGCGTGCATCGGCACATTGTATGCCCCCGCCCCCATTACATGGAGGAGGAACAGGCCCTGTGCGGGCGCCCGCCCCAACGGCGCATGCGTGGGCGGCCTGGGGCTGCGCCTCTGCCCTCATTTCTGCCAGCGCCGCTTCAGTCTCCAGCGCGTGGCGTCTGGTGGCTCCACTACAAGCGGCCCCCGCTCTGGGAGTGCGGAGCCCGCTGGCTCCGTCACATCTGATATTTTTCTAAATAAGATGTAATGTAGATTGTGATGTAATGTCAAGTGTGTCCGGTATTTCTGTTGAAACCATCTGGCAACCCTAATAGTAATATAAGCCCTTTGCAAACACCATTCTATATCACGTCATGGATCACCTTCAGGCTAAAATGCAGTTGGTATCTTGCAAAGCAACAGTAAGTTAGTGTGTAGGGCAGGAAGTAAAGAACACATTTTCAGAAAATGCAGGAAATTTAGTAGGTAGAGACAAGTCTTCTCCTAGTGTAAATCAACAGAGCTAGACATTTTACACTAGCAGAGGCTCTGACCTGTGGAATGTAATTACTAAAATGGAACTTTACCAGGACACTGTGGATGATAGCATCTTTTTGTATAAAGTTATGCATAATCTTCACCAGTCCAATTCCCTTCCAAATACTGCAGAGCTGCTCATTTAGGAAGACTTGTACAGGAAGAATTGGCTCTCCTGAAACACCAGTGCTGTTGCCTGAGCCACCTGTGTGGTTCATGGGAGGTTTCCTATCCTAGCCTTGCACAGTTGGTAAGGGGAGACAGGACAGTAGCACAAGGTGAGGGTGGCTGCAATCTCTTGTCGGTGAGTCTCTTTGATTGAATATTCTGCCTTGTTTATACAGGAAACCTTTTTCTTGCATTGTTTGTCTATGTTCTGTTATTCAGCTCTTCCAGCCTTGACTAGTCCTGATCATAGTGTGTAGAAAATAGTCTTACTTCTTTCCGAAGAGAAGAACTAGACCTTCGAATGAGATCCATTTTCTTACTGTTTGATGTAAGAGAAAATTACTATCAGATTCCTGGAAAAGCAACAGCTCAGTATTGCATCTGAGTGCAGTCACCTCCTTTGGTTCCTTAGCTAAACATAGGATTTGAGGGAAGCAGCAAAGTGAAAAGCGTTTACTGTGGGAGTACAGGAATGCTCACCTGATCCTTTATTAGAAAGTACTCTGGTGCTCATGGAGGCAAAGAGTGACTGAAAAAAGTGTGGCATTTTCATAAACTATATTGCCAAGTGCAAGGTAAGAGAACTTGTTTCAGCTGTACTGTTAGGTGATATGCTATGGGCTATTCCCACCTCACTGAGTGTAGGCAATGCCTCTCCACCCAACCCAAGTACTGGTGACTGGAATTTCTGTGCTGGCTTCCTATGCATACAGTAAAAACGTATACATTAATATACCTCAGATGGTACCTCTATCAAAACGACAGCAAGATACTTCAAAGGTTCTACATGTCTCCTGGTCCATCCAACTTCTTTCTGAAGCAGGGACCATCTATTTGCTCTGTTTGTGAAGCACCTAGTAAATTAGGATCCTAGCTCATGAGGACTCATAGGCATGACAGAAATATCAATAATAATGATGTTACTTTTATAGTCTTCATCTTTGAGATGGGGCTTTTGGCCAACGCAGGAAAAGTTCACCAAGGGAGAATACAGATCACCAACTATAAATATATTTAAAACTTAGGAACCTCCTGTTGGTAATCACGATATTACTGATGGATGCACCTACAACAGTTCAGAACTCTGACTTGGTGTAGATCAATACTCAACATATTGCTTATCTGAACATCTTTGATATGGAAGGAATGTTTTGAGTAGTTTAGCCAGCAGTTGTAGTAGCCTTAATAAAAAAAATCCCTTTTATATTCATTACAACCAAGTCCTGTCCCTTCTCTTCTGAGAGGGACAATACAGTGGGAATAGGCTCTTCTGAGAGGTCCTTTGGTTTCTGCTGTTGGTCAGGCTGGAAATAGCATGAGAACAGAGATTTCTTGGGATTCCTCCTGGGATTTGGGCAGCTGCCATTTCCGGTCACATACAGAACCAGAAAGTACGGAGAAGTGTGAAAATCAAAAACAGACACAAAGTGAAATAAATACAAAGGTTCAGCTCAAATGAATCCTTGGAAAATGTTTCAAAAGTATATTTTGTCTGGGGGATTTTATCCATCTTGACTGACTCAATAGGTATACAGTTAATATTAATGTGAGTCAAGTATCAAACCTAAGGCCAGTTTTCTAAGCTGGCAACTGATCTGAATCCCGAGAAATGGAAAAGCCCAGTCAGTGGCCACTTTTGAAAGTGTGTCTATAAATTTAAGTCCACCCTGTTTCATTGGTGATTTTATTGCTGTGTTTACATTCACCATTGCATAAGTTTAACAAAAGGTTCTACAGTAAACCAATTTTGTTAAACTGGTGCAAAACTCTGTGTGGGCACTCTGCTTTCAATATAAACCTCTTTTACATCAATTTAGCTAAATTTGGTGACTACTAAACATCAGCTAAATAAATATTAGCCCAGTTGAAATTGAATTCAGAGCACCTTTGAATGTTCAACAATAATGTGCTTTTTTGTTTCCTGCTCATGAAACGTCTGTTGAAGCAGCTACTCTCTGATTTCTGACACCAGGTCCATGCAATGCAGGTATCACAGATGACTATGAATGCAACTCTCAAATTTACACTCTATGAGAATACTTTGCATTTAACCATATGCCTATTCTGAACATGCCACTTATCAGGGTGGGTGAAATTTTCTTTTAAATATATTGATGTGTGAAGCATACAATTGAAAGGATTGGGAATTCCTGAGATTAGATCAAGTTTTTTTCTCTGCAGCATTTGGCCAAGCTCCTTTTCCCACTGATTGCTGAAGGACACTTCCAAGCAATTTCTGTCATCCCTTTCTGATCTGAAAAATCTCTTCAGCTCCTTCCCCTCCCTTTTTGTAAGAGATTCTTCAGTATTGTTCCTTTCCTACTGCCCCTCATTGTGTGTGTTTGTGGAAAATTCTTTGGGAAGCTGTGTGGCTTCTGCCCCTGCCTGACATTGTGCCACGTCTCCAGTTGATTCCAAAATAAAATGTGGGGTCCCAAGTGATTGTGAACTTTACCTTATATAAACCAAGCCAGACTGTTTTCAGTTACTACATAGCCTTGATTCACCCTCAACCTCATGGAGGTTAAGTCCATTAATGGCTATTAGCCAGGATGTGTAAGGAATGGTGTCCCTAGCCTCTGTTTGTCAGAGGGTGGAGATAGATGTCAGGAGAGAGATCACTTGATCATTACCTGTTTGGTTCACTCCCTCTGGGGCACCTGGCATTAGCCACTGTCAGCAGGCAGGATACTGGGCTGGATGGACCTGGGCTGGATGGACCTTTGGTCTGACCCAGTATGGCCATTCTTATGTTCTTAACCTTCTTCCATTTGTATGCATTTCAAAAAAAGTTTTAAAAATCTCTTCAGAACAAATTTTTTTAAAAAGTGCTTCACAGCATGGAGTAGCTGTCACTGCGTCTTCTTTCTGAACCCAAAAGGGTGTTTTCCCTATACAAACTTACTGTCCACGCTCCCACTGTAGTGGAATACGCTGTCATTCTGTGAATCTTCTGCAAGATGTAATTTTAAAAACTGTTTTAATGTGCCATAATGATGTGGAGGCTGCTGAGGCATCAGTGTGCTGAACAACACTGGGCTGTCTCCATCAGAGGGTATTGCCCTTGGAAAAATACATCTTTTCATGCACATAGTGCCAGATTCTGTACTGGCTTTCCCCTCTGTAACCTCAGTAAAGTCATGGGGATTGCACAGCATGTAAAGCACTAGAGAATCTTCTGTGTGTTGTGCTAACTGCTGTCATGGCAGCTTAATCAGAAACAAGAAGATTAAAAAACCACCTATCCTTCAATTAAGTTGACAGGTGACACTGGAGAGAAACAGAGACAGGGCCTTCTGATATGAGCCAGAGACGTGTGAAATTTTTTCCTGTAATGAATCAGAGAAAAGGCTGGAGGGGGAAAGAGAAGGCTGCATCTGGAGCCAGAGATCCTATCTTTACTACGAAGGGCCGAGGAATCTTAGGGCAATATGACAAAAAGCTCAAGGCTAACAAAGCATTTACTCAGGGTCTTCCAACTAGAAATGAGATGCATTTAAAGAAAAGGCTAGACTCATTTTAGATTAGGAAGCACACAGTGAAAGTCATCAGTCTTTTTATAATCCAGATTCATAATAAAAGAACAAGGGGACAATGTGAAATCTAAAGGCAGCACAAGTGTAACCAATAAAAATTAATGATTCTTTACTAAGTCTATAATCAGCCTGTAGAAGTCACACTATGGCAGGAGGGTATCGAGACAAGATTGTGGCTGGATTTAAAAAAGGACTGGATAATTTTATAATCATGAACAACATTTGCAACTATGCAAGCTACAATAAGGATAAGCAAAACTCTTGGCTTAGAGTGGAAGCTGATCACCTGCGGGGGTCACAAAGAATGTTCTTCATATGTTCAACACTGCATAATTATACAGGTGCATTGCATATGTGGAGGTGGCTGCATGCAAACACCAGATACTATCCATTATCAGACTCAGAACTTGGTACAGTAAAACTCCAATTGTCCGGCATCCAGTGGTCCGGCACTCCCGATAGTCCGGCACCAACTGGGGAACCTGGAAGTGCTCCGGCCAGCTGGACAATTGGAGCTTCTCCATGCCGCTTCCCCAAGTCCGCTGCTGCCGCTCCTGAAACTGACCAACAGGGAACTTGGGGAAGCGGCACAGAGCAGAGAAGCTGGGGTGCTGCCGGGTTGTTCCCGCAGTGCCGCCCCTCACCCCCCTGCTTGGCGCCTGGCAGCACCCCAGCTGCTCTGCTCCATGCTGCTTCCCCAAGTCCGCCCCTGCCGCTGCTGAAACTGACGAGTGGCGGACTTGGGGAAGCTACGGAGCAGAGCAGCTGGGATGCTGCCGGGCGCCGAGCAAGGGGGTGAGGGGCAGCGCTGCGGGACCAACCTGGCAGCACCCCAGCTGCTCTGCCCCACGGCTTCCCCAAGTCCGCTGCTGCCGAAACTGACAAGCAGCGGACTTGGGGAAGCAGCCCTGCAAAACGACGGAGGGTTCGCCCCACGCCGCACCATTCCCTGCCGACCCCCCCCCCCAACCCGTCACAGCCCCCCTGCCGGAGTACCTTCTGATACTCCGGCATATCCAATAATCCGGCACCCTCTGGGACCCAAAGGTGCCAGATTATCGGAAGTCTACTGTACTTGGTCAGTGGTATGAGTCATTCTGCCAACTACATTCTTATGGTGCACTTAAAAGAGCCGACTAAAACCTCCCAGGACAACTGCCTGGTCCAAGCAACAGGAGCCTAAGATGCAGGTTAGAGGTTCCACCATAGTGGGTGGATGCCAGCAGCCAGGAATTAAAAGTAATCCTAAATACAAGACAATCGTAGGACCCATCTGACTGGATGAGGCACTAGAAGAAGCAGAAGTCCAAGATAGAGGGGAGCTCAGCAACCAGTAGCTGATGAATAGTATAGTCTCAAAGGAAGCGTGCAACTACTGTTAAAAATACATAAATGGCCAGAAAAGAACCATAAGGATCAAAGGATTTCAAGGGTCCCCACTCCTTATTTAGAGAGGGTCCAATTCTGAGAAGTGCTGAGCATTCTCAACTACTATCTTCAGTGGGCCTTAAAGGCACTCAGCAAGTAGTGGAACTCAGCTGCCTCTTGGCATTGTTGCCCAGCAACCGAACATAGCTGGGCCCAATAAGGTCTCACAAAAGTGACTGCACTCCCACAGTGGACAGCAAAGCCAGCAAATCATCATTTAAGCATTGTAGTAAGAGCAGAACAATGTCTCTTCAATAAATTCTATGTCTGCAGCTCTGCCAGATCTGCTTGCTGTACTGGCCCTTGCTGCAACCCACATCTGCTCCTCTCCCAGCCCTAGTCTCTACCTTTCTCTGAGATTCCTGCCCCCAGCCATTGGCTTGTCTCCTGCTTCCAGTTCCACCTTACAGCTCTGCTCTGACCACTAGGCATGATGCCTTCTCTGACCAGTAGGTTGCACTGCCTGCACCACAGTATGTGACAGTGGCAACCCAGTCAATTACATTCTCTTTGAGACCTGTTCATTGGCTACAAAATATCTCTGCTTTCACTCTACCACTGCAACTCTTCCCTGGAGCTATGGGAGACTATTCAATGCACAGTTTGATTCTTTTCCTAAAAGGCCGGGGATAAAAAGAAAGTATCATTAAGGTAGATCTGACTTCCTGGCTCTCATTTGTCTGAGTTTGTTGCTTTAAAATTTGTTATTAATAGGGTACTAAAGAGATTAGGAACAGAGGGAACACCCCTTCAACTAGCTGGCTGCACTCTAACAAAGGGACATCAGGAACAAATCACACTGATTTGCTAGTGGTAAAAAGAAAAGCTTATGCCTGACTGGTACAGACGTAAACAATTTCTTACATACTTTAACTGAGCTCGTCACATCCAGCACTTGAGGTAGCCAGACCTTGGTATGGGGGAGGGCAACCTTTAAAAACATCTAATTCCTCTCAACATTGTGGTGGAGTTATTTTTTTCAATTAACATTTAGTTGTGAATGCTTTTAAAATCCCTTTTGGCATGGTAGTTGATGGATTGTGCTTCTGCAGTTAGAGAATCTGTATAACATACAGTCTCATAAAATGCACCACAAGAAGTCAATCCAGGATGATGAGGAAAAGGAATGGTTTAAGATGAGATTTTTTAAAAAGGATTTGATTCTGTGGTTCAGGGGAAGGATGGGAAGAGTGTTTCAGATAAATGGGGTGGTGCCAGGGAAGGGGTAGCTATCAACTGTGGAGAGTCAGAAGTGAAACAGGCCAGAAACCAAGAGAGGAGGAGTGGAATGGACTGATGAGAAATAGGTAGATTTGATGTCAGGGAGGTAAGATTATATTAGGCTGCTATGACTACTGCTTATTACACTAATCATAACCATCTCGCTGATACCTTGTGCTCCCTCTACCTCTTACTTGTTTTCTCTTGTATGTAGATTGTGAAATGATGGAGGCAGGGCAGGGCTGATGACAGACCATGCTGGGCCCTGGGGCAAGATGCTGGAAAGGTGAGGGGAGGCTCCAGCTCCAGGCACCCTGGAAGGGGCTGGGCTGGAATCTAGCCTCCCCTACCCAGCCCTAAGTGCTGCCTGAACCACACTGCACAGGGCTCAAGTGGTGATTTAAAGGGTTCAGGGCTCCAGCTGCTACTGCTGCCACAATAGTGGCCAGGCGCCCCGGACCCTTTTAAATCACCAGGCACCAGGACAGCTTCCTCTTTCCCTTCCACCACCCTGTCAGCAGCCACAAGGCAGGGACTTTGTGTTATACGTACACCTAGCAGTGTTCAAGTCCTAAAAACAGAAGTGCCAAAATGTACTTTCAGTACTATTACTATCTGGTAGTACTGGAATGCTGTTCCAGCTCTCATAGTAAGTGTTGGAATGGTGTTCCTGAATAAGCAGTCAGGACTTGAGCCCTGGCCCCTGGTGTGTAGTATCTAGCATGATATCGCCCTAATCTTTCACTGGTAGGAGGGAGTGTATGTGTGGGGAGTTTTGAAGGTGAAGACAAGAAGGACCTCAGTCTTTGTAGCACTGAATAGTAGGAAATTATGGAATAGCCAAGAGATGACTCATAATGGGGAGACACAGGGATCAGTGAGTAAGCTAAAGGGGGATGTAAGTGTGGGTGTTTCCTGTATAGAAGTGATATCCAAGACTGAGGAATAAAATGTCAAAAAGAGAAGAGAAAAGAGCCAAAGACAGAGCCTTGAGATACTCTTAACAGAGAGGTTTATAGGAAATGTAGAGCCTCCTTCTATTCAATGCAGGAGAAGAGTGTTCTGGTTTCTATAATTTATCAATATTATTTTTATTTTGTTTGAGATGCTAAAGAAGGAGGACAAAGTGATTGACAGTATTGAAAGCTACAGTGAGGTTGAATGAAAAAAGAGCAGGTATGAGTTTATCATTAAATGTTAAAAGAAAACAGCCAGAAAAAATTAGTCAAAACTCTGCTTTTGTAAGAACTAGTGTTAATAATTAATTTTGTTGGTAAGGGGAAATTGCCTCCATCTGCTTAAACTCCAAATCTGTGAACCAGAAACCCTATTATGTGTTACAGAATTTCTGAAACAACACCATCATATTTCTCCAATTCATGAAGGGTTTACTATTGCAAATCAAGATCTTAGTATTATTCAGGTCTCTGGCTTGAGTTAGGACAAAACACTTAGGTATCACAGTGATAGGTGTATTATAAAAGCCAGAAGATAAGAGAATAGAATGGAAGCTTGTTTTTCATAGATATATATTGGCATTGTGAATAATGCTGGTCTTCCAAGAATTTTGAAATGAGAATGTGTGTAATAAATTGAAGATTAGACATCTGTCTGTTAAACAAGAACAAATCCTGTTATTTTTCCTACTTTCAGATCACCATAAAAATGTTCATAGTTTGCCAAATGTAAAAAAAAAGTACTTAATGTCCCAGTTTCTAAAATGCTGTTACTACTAATGCAAAAATAAAATAAAGGAAGAACAATATAAAATATGGCTTTATAATGTCTATTTTAAGTGTACCATTAGGTTAGATTGGACTGATCTTGAACTCTCTACCCATATTTAGATGGGGGATTTTTTGTTGTTCTTGTCAGCTGGGAGTCTGGTGTTGAACTGCAGTGGAATCTGCCATCCAACATTTAAACTTGTTCATCCATGCTGAATATTACTACAGCTGAGTCTTGAATTGAGGTTCTGGTGACTGATAGGCAGAAGCACTACTGATTAACAAACAAGGACATGCTTTCCCTATTATGGCACTTGCCTTGGCTAGAAGTCACCCTTTCACTGCACAGATGAAAGATCTGGGTCCAGAATGTCACATATATATATATATATATATACATACATACATACATACACACACACACACACACACACACCTTAAAATGTTCTGCTTTAGGGAAAGTGAGAGCAAGTTCTGCTGCTAACAGCCAGATACACCATGATCAGAATCTGCTGACAGCTTCAGGTGTCTCCTAAATGAATTAACATTACCTTTTTAAAAAGAAACTACTGCATGCCCCTGCCCAGCTCAGCAGTGGTGTTTATTACCCCTTTATGATGCACATCCTTCCCTTGGACATGGGAAGATTTCTATTTTAAAATGTGCTTTCTTACCCTGTTGCCTGCCTAGGAATTGTAAGGAGGAAGGAAAAGTTGGGATGAGTGTGGCTTACAGTGCAAATCAGTATGCAACTTATCAGCTAAGCTTTTAAGTCAAAACAAAAACTTTTGCCAAAAATTTTGGAAATAAACATGATTAAGAGTTTTCAGAACTTAACCCTTCTCAGTTAAAATGTTTTTTAACCTTAGTTGTCAAATTTTTTTTGAGACAAGAAATTAGCAGCCATTCAGAATTACCCCACAGACTGTTTAATGACACCACTAATTTGTCCAGCTCCCTCTATACCAGTACTTCTTAACCTGTGATCCATGGACTTCTGAGAATCTGCAGACCGTATAAAGGGTCCATTAAAGATTGTAGTTACCACAGAACAGTGGTTTTCAACCTGTGGTTTGAGGACAACTAGGGGTCCACAAACAATGTCTTCAAAGTTCCAGAGAGGTCCCTAACTTTATTTAACATTTTCTAAGTGTCTAAAATGAAAAAAGGCTGAGAACCAGTCTTTCATACCATCTCAAGTTATTTTCATCATTTCCTCATTTGCAATACTTTACAGCTGCAACACATCTGAAGAAGCTGAGATTTTAAGGGTGAGTCATTCTTAATTACTTAGAAAATGCCCCCAAACAAGATCTCTGAGATTAGGCAAATCTTTGAGGCAGCTTTACTTAGAGCCATCTAAGCCCTCAGTTGTCTTTAGAGGACCTTATGCAAATGAGTTTGACTTTACAAGAGTTTAAATGGTGACAGGTTGATCCAAAGCCTATTGAAGTGGATGGAAAGACTCGCTGCTAAGGGCATTGTTGCTCTGGAGATAGAGCACTACTAGCATTGGCTTGCTGGGTGATATGAAGCAAGTCACTTCTTCCCCTCTCTATGCATCAGTTTTCTCATGTGAAATGGAGATAAACATAGGATTCTCCTTTACACATCTTTGGGACCTAGGGATAACAAGCTTCATATAAGAATTTTATTAGGGGTCAGACTCTAGTAGAAAAGTACTAAAATTGTCTCACCAAATTCTTACCAGAGCCAAGTTAGCTGGGATTTTTCTCTAGTATATCCTGGGATTGCAATCTGGGCTACACATCATCTACCATAGAGGCACTAGAAAGGCACCAATCCCTTGTTACAGAAACTCTTGAGTTATATGGGCCCATGGTGCCTATCCTTCAAGAATATTCAGGGCCTGACTCCACCAATGTTCAGGGTCAGGTTTCTGCCCCAGACTCACCTGCCACCCCCCTCACCTCTCCCCCAGCATCTCCCTTCCCACCTGCTGCCCCCAGGCAATTTAAAAGGGCTCAGGGGCTCCTGGCCTCTGCCATCACTACTGGCAGCATAGTGAGGCTAAGGGTGCTTTCTGCCCACCTGCCCTCTGCACCACTCTTGGAAGCAGCGAGCACATCCCTGTGGCAGGGGCTTTCTCCGCATGCTGCCTCCACCCCAAGCACCAACTCTGTAGCTCCCATTGGTTGGAAATTGCAGCCCAGGGGAGCTGCAAGGGCAGTACTTGTAGGCAGTGTTGCATGGAGACCCCTGGCCACCCTGCCTAGAAGCCACTGCCAGAAGGGTTTGAGGGTTGCTTTCAGGAGCTCCCCTACATAAGCCCCAGACTCCCCACCCCAACCCCCGCCAACCCAGAGCCTGTACCCAAACTAACTCCCCATAACCTGTACCCCTCCTCCCAAACTCCCTGCTAGAGTCTTAGGCAGGGCTGAGAGTGGGACCTGGAGCCTTCCGTGCACCACCAAAAGGTTATCCAAACCCGCCACTAGCGCCGCTATAGACAGGTCTCACCGAGACCTCCTGTCTCAGGCGGTGAGCCGCTGTGGCGACCTTCTTCCCCCTCTTTCCCCACCCACCTGGTTCTACTTCTGCAGGGTGTAGGTGGCCCCTTCTCTGCGGGCGAGGAGGCACGTGTTGCAATGAGCGGGCGGACGCGGCGTGCCTGCCGGGACTGTGCTGACTCCGACGCGTCCTGTCAGCTAAACTAGCCCCATTAGGCGCGACAGCCACAGGGGCGCTCCGCGCACCGCCCCGGGCTACAGCGGTGTTGTCCCAGCTCCTGCCCATTGATCAGAATCGGGACTGGGAGGGCGGGGCTGAGCCAGTGACCCACCCTGGCTGGGGCTAGCAGGTGGCCGACACCTAGGGCATCGCCGTTTTAAGGACAGTCCGCGCCTTCCTGTTGCCCCTTTAAGAGCCGCTCGTCACTCCTCCCCCCTCCCGCGCCGCGAAGCGGCCAGCAGCGCTGCTGCGAGAGACGCGGAGCTCGCGGGCGCCCCGGTGGAGACGGCGCCTCCTGCCTCGCGGGCCGAGTGAGTCGCAGCTGCCGGGCCCGTCAGCCCGGGGCGGCGGCGGCAGCAGCAGTAGCAGCAGCGGGGCCGTTGGGAGCCTTCCCCCCGCGGCGGGGCCGGGGCTCCCGGCATGTCCTGAGCGGGGCCGGCGCGGCGCCGAGCCCCCACCACGGAGGGGGCGGTGGAGCAGCGGGCCAAGGGCCGGGCCCCCATGAAGGAGAAGGAGCCGCCGGCGGCGGAGCGGGGCAAGCCCGCCACCTACACCGGGGACAAGAAGGCGCGGATGGCGGCCAAGACCAACAAGAAGTGGGTGCGCCTGGCCACCGTGCTGGCCTACGTGCTCTCCGTCTCGCTGGCCGCCATCGTGCTCGCCGTCTACTACAGCCTCATCTGGCAGCCGGTGCGGGGCGGCACCGCGCGCCCGGGGCCCAGCGCCAGCGCCACCGCCGGCCGGCCCACGTCGGGGCCCCCCACGGAGCTGCCTACGCGGCCGGGTTCCGGCCCGGGGACGGCCGAGACTGGGGGCGCTGACACCTCGCCAGCGCCGCCGCCGTCGCTGGGAAGCGAGCCCAGCGCATCCCCCGAGCCCATCGGGCTGTAGCGGGTTTATCGGAGCCACTGATCGCGGGAAAGCGGGGCCCGGGACACGGCGCAGCACAGGAGACCCCACCCGGACAGGGCACGGCGGGGCCCTCTGCCAGCTGCCGGCCGCCACCCACCCTGACTTGGCTTCGCCTCCGCCCGGAGGGATACACGGGACCTTCGCTCCGGGGTCTGCTCCTTGCTGACAGCGGCGCGGACACGCAGCCAGATGCCCTATCTCCTGTTTGCCAGTCCATCGGTTTGCGCAGGACGCGGCGGGCAGGGCGATTTGTAATTATTAGTTTTAATACGGTGTATACGGTACTGGGAAGCCACAGAGAGTAGAACTCAGGTATGTCAGCCGAGCTGAAATGTACCCAGATGCATTTTGTTTATATCCATGTATATGGATTTGTAGATATATACACTCAGACGATAACTGTATAGAGGTGAGATATATGCTATGTAAACTACATAATGAGCACACACTGACTGGTTTTAAAGGGCTATAGCAGGAAACCAAGCTTAAACGTTGCAGTGATCCTGCTGGCTAAAGGATGCCTAAAGCCATACTGACCCCCTCAGAAGAGCGCATGTGATCCATAGCTTTACTAAGTTTGTCTTAGTAAAGGCAGGTCCATGTTGTGTTGACTTTCTAGATTGGGGGAGGAAATGAATGCAGCATATTCTACTTTACTTGCTATGCTCATCAAGGGTGATTCCAGAGGGCTGACTTCTGATTAGCACCTCCAGATCTATGGTTTTGGGTCTCCTTGTATGCTTCAGTAGGGCTGGCTTAAATTAGGAGACAAGGTGCTTTTTCATTCCATTTATAGCACTTCAGTTGAAAACTCTATTTAACACCGGTAATCACACGTGAATATGTCTAAATCTACTTTTGATCTGGTAAAAATGAACTCTTCAGCCTTGTCTG
This sequence comes from Pelochelys cantorii, assembly GCA_032595735.1. Classification (NCBI taxonomy): domain Eukaryota; kingdom Metazoa; phylum Chordata; order Testudines; family Trionychidae; genus Pelochelys; species Pelochelys cantorii. Next base: position 70,889,244 of record CM064329.1, on the reverse strand, counting down.
CATTTGTATAAAATGGGGTTTTCAATCAGTTTCCTAGCTTGCTTTTTTTAATAGCACCTTTTCCCTTAATTTAGGCATGGCTTAGGTAACTTCAACCCTAGAGGCAAACATGAGTGGTAGGCATGAAAAGAAAACACTTATACCAATAGACTCTTCGCTAGTATTTTTAGTCTTTCCTTCTAAAGAATTCCCTGGCTTAATTTTTCCCATCACTAGGGTCAGCTTTTCCCTTTTGACTCTTAATGCTCTGTTCTTCTATTTATGCCACTCTGTTACCTGTGAAATGATATTGGTGTCTAAATTTTTCACCACTTATAGGATCAGCTGGGAGCAGAATGAATTTAGAAGCTATGTTCCATTGTTTTGGACAAATAGCTTTGTTTACAAATGAACAAACTTATTTAAAACATGTGAAAGGTAAATTGACTTGTTTACTATATTAAAATATTTTTTGCATATGAAATTCTGTCCAATATGGCTTTTTGTTTTTTGGGGATGGGGAGTGGGGAAAAACATAAGCAAAAACTACATATATGCTGCTTTGAGTGGGGATGGTGAAATCTCCACTACTTGGGGTGCTTAACTCCTAGCACCTATCTAGTGATGAGAGAGAGGCGTTTCCATTTGAGAAGCAGCTTCTTAAGGTAGCTGAAATGCTGTGTCAGTAGCAGCCTCGAGACCTGTTTTCTTTCCTTGAAAATAACCAAGTCCTAGGCCAGTAATTGCAGCTCAGCCTCATCTCTTGGCCAAGGTAGCATCAAACAGCAGAACTTTCAAATCTGGTGATAACTAACCTATGATGGACAAAGCATGTTGAGTAGACTGTTTCTGTAGATCTCTTTGTATGTTGGTAACACCATCTTGAGGAAATTATAAAATGCCTAGGTTTAGCAAATGGCAGAAAGAACTTGACCTTTGTGATCCCTAGTTGCTAATGAGCCTTCCAAATGCATACAAGCAAATGTATGACACTTTGTAGTGTTCTGAACTGTCAGTTCATCACCTTGCAAACAAAAGAACTTAGCAAAACAATTTAAATGTTAGGCTGTTGAGCCACTAAGCCCTTGTGAAGCTGCCATTGGAACTGAATTTTCAGTAGTTAAATTTAATGGTGTAAATGTGCTCTGATATATCTATAATTCAGCCATGTGAGCAAAATCATTATTCAAAAGTTCTGTTTTTAAAAAAAAAAAAAGAAAAAGAAAAATACATTGAGATTTCTGCCTAAATCTGTGCACTTTAGATTGGCTTTTAATCTTGTCAAACTTTTTTGAAGCATGAGTGAAGATGAGGCATGGAACAATGGGACTTTATTATAGTAAAGGAGATTCCCTGGAGTTTGTGAAAATGGGTGAGAGGATATTGTGTTTAACTTACCTCTGTGGATTGAGAGGAGGTGGGAAAGCTTGTGCCCTGAATTACATTTGACCGAAGTGGGGGAGAATAGTTTTTGGAGGGGAGGAGACAAGACTTAAACTTGCTTTCAGGTTAAACTTGCTTCTGGTTGGTAAGCATATGGGAATAGAACACTCGTTATCTGCAGAACAATGCTATACAATATGTCTGACCCTGTGAATGGACAATTAAACTAGTAAACAACACTTTAATTTTGTGGGATGGGGAAAAGGGGGATGGAAGGTTTAGTAGCAACACTTTCACCAAAGCCAAAAGAAACAATTGAGGTGGGCTTTCAGTTCAGATTGTGTGGGTTGCAGATTGTCTGTTTTCTTTTGCTTGACCACTTAATCCGTAACTGGATGTGCGGGTTGTCCGTTAAACGTTTCCTGTGGGCAAACCCAGGCATGTAAGCTTCAAATCCTCTGCAGGGAGATGCTTTTAATTCTTCCCAGTGATAGTGTTCACTAACCAGGGGTGGCATTTCTTAGAAATTACTGCTTTCCCTGGGGTTGGAGAATAATGATGGTTTGAAATGCTGCTTGTATGCTAGTTTGATCTAGGATTTATCTTCAGTAGTCTAGGGGGATGGGTGTGGAAGAGAAGAAACAGACTCATTCCTTGCTGCCTGTAGAGTTTAAACGGTTCCTGGGATTTGGCACTAAAAGCAGGCCATGCAGTAGGGTAAGAGTGGTGCTGAGGAATTGGCTTTCAATAATAATCCCTCCAGAGACCAGATGGACAACTGAGAGCTTTCCTATAAGGGTGTCTGGCTGCTGTTCTGATTAGAAACGGCAGTGGTGATCTCAAGCAAAATTAATGTATTTTGGAGGGGCATATACTTAGTATTCTCCTTTAAAAACAATTGCTGTCTGAAGATTAAGTCAGTCTTCAATGAAGCAGACCATTTAATTCAATTCACTCCTCCTTTGTGGTCACTCCCAACCTGTCCTGCCACTGTGGAGAGATTTTTCTATGCTCAGTGTTGATGACTTAAAGCTCTTCATCGGTTCAGAGGCATTTACACTGAAGTGTTGAGATGAGTATGTAGTATGGTAGTAATTTGACATGTTGAGCCCTATCTGCTCTGTGAAATTGACCCATTGCTGACAATTGAGTTCTTCTGAACAGGTGCTGAATTACGCTATCATAATAAATACGACAAAACCATTTTCAGTATCCTTGCATGAAGTGCAACTACAATTTGTGCTGGTACAAAGAGTTTGTTCCAGTGATGTCCTGCTTGCTAATGGAATAAGGCTGAGGCAAAGCTGAGACATTTATTTTTGAAGCTGTTACAAATGGTTATTGGAGCATTCCATTAACTTTACTGCTGTGCTACCAAATGTACAAAGAGAAAATGTGCTGTCTGACGCTTCCAAAGCAGCTGCTCAGATTCAGCCTTATCACAGAGGATTTCCAAGAGACTGCTCATGATTGTCAGGGCAATTTTAGTAACTTTAATATCATTTGGCTCTTTAAAAAGCATTATAGATGTTTGAAAACACTTCTAAATCTGTTACCTTAAGACAGAGCAAGAAATCCAGATGTCTGATGGTACCCAGGATACAGTGGTTCTTTCCTCTGGGACAGTGCAATGTCAATCCAGCAGGAATGAGCAAGTTTGTAAGCCTTTTCATGCTCTTACTGCTTTTGGTGTCAGAATTTAAGAAATAAGGCATTTTTCTGACTAGATACACGTACAAATATTTAAAATAACTGAAAGGACTTGTCATAATTGGTTTCAGTATGCAAGTTAACATTTTCATCCAGAATTCTAGGGATTTCTTAGGAAATGGGCTGACTGCACAAAGTGCATAGCTGGGTTGATAATATAATGGGTCATGAATCTCTGGATTTACAGCTGTGTTGTGCTGTCTTTGTGCTGAAGCTGAGTCATCTGTGTCTAGAATCTCATATTCTTTAACTATATAGCATATGCAATAGCTTGTTCAATTTGGTTGGGTGTGTGGTTTGTTTGTTTTTTTTTTTTTTTGTTTGTTTTTTTTTTTTTTGTAATCCATACTATGTTGCCAAATGGTATTCTGCACAGTTCTGACTCTGGCTCATTATAATGAATTTCAACCTTTCTCTTCCCAGCCTCTACAAAGAAGAAAAAAAACATCAGTCCCGCAAATTAAGCAGAACCATGCTGGCTAAAGGAACTCTGGCAAATCAGATTTGGCCTCAGACTTGTTTACAGCTGCAGGGAAAATATTAAGTCCTAAATTCCTGAGAGAGAGTTCCTTGAAAAATACTTTAGAATTCCAGTGGAATCAATTTCTTTAAACAAACATTTATGTGCATTATTTCCAATCCAAACATTAAAATAGTATTATAGCAGAATACTATCTCTGCTATAAAGGTTAGGGCCAGCTTTCTATTCAAATGCTACTGTATGTGAATTGGAGAGTGGAAGTAGTAGTCTTCATTGCCCAAATTGAATTTCAAAGAGTAAACATTTCCCCCATCCTATGAAGTCAGATCTTAAAATGCTTTGTTTTAATAATCATATTGGTATTGCTAACCATAATCTTTCTGAATAGCTTTTTACCTTGCAATGTCCCTCTTTTTTTTTTTTTTTTTTTTTAAAAAAAGTGTGGCTATCAAAATGGGTCTGCTGCCTTGGCTCCTGACAAATCCTGTTGTAACTTTTAATTTACTGAGTAAACGCAAGTGTTGGCTACTTACCTGTTCAACATGGTAGTGTTAAAAACAGTTTGGGAGAAGAAACCCATTTCTATTTCAAAAGTTAGTGTATTCCTAACCTACATTGGCTTGATTTTTGTCTCTAACTAGAAGACACAAGATAATTCCAGTGATTTGCAGTCTTGCACTAGTTAAGAGCAAGCTCGCTGCAGTGGTGGAATCATGGCCAGCGTGCAGAAGAAGATATGTTTATAAAGCTGAGGCTGAAGAAAGCAGACCATGAGGTTGATTATGAAGTTGGAAGATTCAATTTTGAGGCATTTAAAAAGCCTAAATCCTCCCATACTGACTCTTGCTGCAGCATGAAGATTTGGAAGGAGCCATTCAAGGTGAAAATCCATTCTGAGCACTACCATGGCTACAGCATAGCCCTCTGACTCTACTGCTGCTGTTGGTTACTGATGGTCCTGAAATACTAATACAGCCGTAGAAATTCAAGCTTTATTTTAGTCTTTCTCTTGTTTTAAAAACCTATTAACTTTTGCTCTGATCAAAGAATATTTTATTGTTGCGTGGAACAGAGAACAGTTTATTATATCAGGTTTAGCCTCATACTGACAGATGCATTTTGATTGGATTACTGCTGAGGGAGATTAAACAGATACCAAGTTGCCTCTAAATTGCACCTCCAGACTGTATTCAATACTTTTGACACACAACATCAGGGCACGTGGCTTTCACCCTTAATTCTGAATGTATTGTGTTCTGTGGACTAGAACCTTGATCCTTTAGCAGTCACCTATTACTATCCTCATGATTCTCTTCCAGGGAAAGAAATGGACTACTGAAACACAACTCTGTCAATGGCCTACAACCTGGTCAGCTGTATCAAAGAGATCTGCAAAAAAACTAGTGTAATCAGCATGGTCACTTGTTGAAAATGAGAGAAGTGTGCAAGCCTTAACAGCAGAGTCCCAAGCCAGAATATCCCATAATCTGGTGGCGAGAGCACTCATCTGAGAGGTGGTAGGCTCCAGTTCAGTTCCTTCTCCCCCTTAAGTGGGGAGGGATGTGAATGGAGTGTGTCCCACATTCTGGGTGAGTATCCTAACCAGAAGGCTAAAAGTTGTGGGCTGTGGTGGCTGCTGCTCCTCACCTGTTGAGGCCAGATTCAGTGGGTAAGGTTTGGTTTTATTTAGTCTGGGACTAGGTCTTGCAGGTGAGTGAGCACCTACTGCTGTTGGAGGTAGCAGAGTGGGGATCAGGATTGTGAAGCCCAGTGCTGCCTGATTCTGGGATTTAGGTGCCTAAAGTGTTGGGCACTTAACTCCTTTTGTGAATCTAACCTCTCAAGCTGTTAGAGTAGCCTAGTGAAATGGCTGTAGAAATCCCTATTTGAAGTCAATGATGGGTGTGTGTACAGCAGCTACATGGTGGGGAGTCATCCAAAGGTAAATTGCTTAACCAATCATTGTTATGCAGTATCTGTTAAGGGAGACATGGCAGCTTTTTAAACTGTACAGTATTTCTATATTCAGCACTAGCTGTCTGTAATTGTACATGGTTTCCCTCCCATATTAAATAAAACACTGCTCTTTACATTTTGTACTTGAAATACATTTTTTGTTGAAGGGCATTTTAGTTTCTCATACACCAATTGCAGCCAAATTGTCCAGGACAGAGAACTGGTGTGGAAAATCAGTAGGGATGGTACCTGGTCCTGCCGTGAGGGCAGGGGACTGGACTCGATGACCTCTCAAGGTCCCGTCCAGTTTTGAGAGGTGTGTATATATCTCCATATATTCTATTCTATTACTAATACAGTAATGCTGCTTTTACTATGGAATACTTTCTATTTTACATAATACTCAGCCTGTGTCTGGGGCATTGTATGGCTTAGTCAGAACAGTATCCTTCTAGAATAGGTATTAACTTAATTACAGCTGGGGATACTGAGCTTGAGCTACTGTCTAGCATTCTCATTTCCTTCCCCTGCACTAACAGAGCTGAAGAAGTTTAGAATGAGCCAGTTCAGCTATGTGTTTTTTCTTTGTGGGCTGTTTTCACCATTGCCACCCTTAGTTTTCTTTATCAGCCAATCTTGGAGGCAAGACTTCAGTCCCCCAAAGCTGGTGAGAATTTTCAGTACTGGTTTTAACTACAGTGCTTAGCTTGTGAGGCTGGTGCTAAATCTTGGAAACTGGGAGTAACTTAACTGTACAGTAACAAGCTATTCTTTTTGTAGCAAGACTATACTCCCATTTCAGAGTCCCTGCTGCTTTTGGTCTACATGGAAGTCCCAAAGTATGGTGTGAAAGAATCACTGGCTGTCAGCCAGGGTTGAGAAGAAACACAAATATCTTTTTAAGCAGATGACTGAGTGACTGATTGCCCTTTGTAGGCTCCCATTATATTTGTTACTATTCTTGCAAACCAAAATGAGTGGGCTTTGTCATCAGCATGGAAAAGATCCAGTCTTGTTAACTAAGGAGGTATTAGGCTATGTAATCGCTGCAAACTTCCAGATTAGCCAAGTGAGGGCACAAAAGAGTGTGGTGGCTTGTATATTTCCTTAAAATATGTATGATTTCTTTTTAACTAAGAGCCATGGATTTCAAGGGAAGGTACAGGGTAGAACTTGTGGACATAGGCCAAATTCATGTCACTCACAATACAGCTGAGTTATTAAATGGGATGGTGTTGACATTCCTACTGAGTGTAGGGTGGGTTAGGGAAGACTAACATGGAGTGCAATAAATAAAATTCTTATCCAGTTCTGCTGCTGCTCATGGAAGAAAAGACCAAGGTTATGACTCATTGAAGATCTTCCCAACCATCTGTAAGTGGAAGAAATATTAACAAATGGAACTTAGTCTTTTCTTTCTCACAACTTTTATTTAACAAAAATAATCTCTACACTTAAGTATTTCAATCACCTCAACTTCCCCCACAACTAGCCCTTCTACAGAAGAAATAAATAGTAGTTATGGTTCTCTAACAATGGGAACAAACTGTTTTCAAACAGTATGCACAGCCTATTCTTAATTAAGGAAACTTAACATTAATAGCAGGGATCATCTGTACAGTACCTTCCATGAAGTCCATTACAAGACTTACTATGCTAAATTACTTGAGCTTGGGAAGAAGAGGGAGAATTAAGCAGCAGTTTTTCTTGATACTGAATTTAGCTTAGCAAAAGGTGCTAAGTGTACCATAACTGAAACTGAACTCATCTCTATCTGTAGAATGGGGGTCCTGTGGCAGTGAAAACTTTTGCATGGTGCCTTGAGGTATGACTTGGAGGAACAGCCTTTAGGTAGAAGAGACTATTTTGGCTGCAGACTTTCTGGGAACGGGACTGAAACTAGTCTTTTTACATAGATGACCAAACTATAAAGCTGTTTGGTGATAATTACTTTAAAATTCCAATCTGGTTAGGACTTTGGTCAGAATGTTAGATATAAATGAATTTGTACCCAGTTACTGATCCCCTGGCTCAGCTGCTCTTCCAACCCAGTATCTTATGAGACATGGAAATTCAGCCTTTAATGAGCTAGAACACCTTCCAGGAATTGAAGCAGTTTTATAATCCACTTCATTAGCCCTAGACAGAAGAAAAAATTGTTTTTAATACAGCATGATTATAGTATGCCATCTTCTGATCTATCTCTTGCTAACAGCTTCAGGGTGGGTCAGTGAATTATCACAAATTTGGCAAGTGGAAGAGATTGCCTGTCCTTTTGAGTGAAAGCCAGTTAGGTACATTGCTGAGTTACTAGGAAAACCAGGATGTGTTGCTGTGCAAATGTTAATTTATGAAAACAGTATGCCAGTGCACTCATACCAACCTCATCAGTAAAGCAGTCTGTCATTTTAGATAGCAACGTTTCTTTCAGTGAAGCTAAATTCCTGTGGACGTGTACATACATGCACATCCACATCTCCCTTCAATGAAGAAGATAAAACTGCTTCATGTGTCTGGGTCAGGTTTGGAAATTAGGACTTTCCTGTAAGTCAGCAGCCCAAAAACATGTAGTGTTCTCTTTCAAGCTGTCATCCCATTGTTATTTGGTTGATTATTTTTTAGTTGGGTTTTTTATCAGTATGTTCCTAGTGAAATCAGTGAAACTATTGTGATTTACCCTAGAATCATAGAACACTAGAACTGGAAGGGACCTCGAGAGGTCATCAAGTTCAGTCCTCTGCTCTCATGGCAGGACCCAGTACCATCTAGACCATCCCTGATAGACATCTATCTAATTGAAGATTAATTCCTCCTTAAGAAAGTTGTGTTGTTTTAAGGCTAAATAAAATAACCTACTGTGGCAGATTCCTGGGGAGTGACTACCTTCTTATGACAAGTATCAAAGGGTAGCCCTGTTAGGTCTGTATCCACAAAAACAGTGAGGAGTCCTGTGTCACTTTAAAGATTAACAGATTTATTTGGGCATAAGCTTTCACGGGCATCTGCCAAGTGGCATTTTGCCCATGAAAGCTTGCTACCGTCTTATGCAAGCAGAAGGCTTTGGAAGGTTAAGAGAGCAGAGAATGTGGTTGGGAAAGTGAAAGGATCTCAGAAGAAGCCTGGACCTTTAACCTGAGCTAGCTCAGGAGTATTTGCACAAATGTTTTCAGGTGTACCAAAAAGTTCTTGGTGCGTTGGGTAGAGGAGGAGGATTACTACATGTGAATACCCCTCCAAGGTCTGCCTGGCGCATTTCATTGTAGGTGCTCATCATTAGTGGATTTTAAGAAGCAGACATGGCACTTTGCCAGGGTCCCTTCAAGTGGCACTCAATCCAGCCTCTTACTCAGGAAAGCCCAGTCTCCACAGAGTTAATGTGCTGTCTACCACCACCTGTGCCTGCTAACCAACGACATTCTGAGCCTTTCAAAAGTTATTCATGAATCACAATGTAATTCCTTATCACTCTGGCTCCTCTGTGCTCCATTGTCTGCAAGCTGAGACAATATCCTTGCATCCCTGTCAATTCTATAGCCACTTTGAGGCTCTAGTATAATCTGCCTTTCCCAACACCCTCTAATTTTTCAACCACCTACAAAACTACACTTTAACATCCACCTGTAAAACCCATTTCTTCTGTCACCCAGTGGTTATGAGGAGACAGCCCCCTCCCCCCACCCCATACCTTCTAATTTATCTGTTGCCCATTAACTAACTACAAAGCTACAATATAAGCACTTTCCATAAACCCTTCAACATTTCTATTACCCTTTCCTGGAGGGTGCAGTGGCCTGTGAGCTCTTAAGTGGGAGAAGGGAGTTGAACACCAAACCTCAGTTTTAAATAAAATAAAGTGCATACAGTATACAAGTCATGGCTTGCCACACACTCACAATGTAAGATAAATTCAATATGAAATAAAGGTGACAGTGTTTCTTCTTTCCCCTCTGGCGACTTGATTTATAGATTTCTCTGTCATTTGGCATAGAGACAGGTGCTGAGGTGTGATGCCAAAATTTTGAGCACTCAGTTTCAGGGAGGTGAATGGCTACAGACTAGTGAGATCTCATTTGTGGTGAATGTTGACATTGGATAATGAACAGTGACGGTCTGGTATTGAAAGTTGATTTCATACAAGCTGTAAGAGTGAGAAGATTGTGCTCATCTTCCTTTCTCATCAACTACCCCTTAGTGCTTTGTCCTGGAAGATCAAAACAAAAATGACAGAATTATCAGCTTGCGGGGAACTGCTGAGCAGCAAATTAAAATGTCTGCTGAGCGCTAATGTGATCTTTCTGTGTAGATAGGATGTCCACAGGATTCCAGTATAATTAGGCTGGGAAGGATTAGAGTTTATTGAGATATGTCAGGAAATACCAATTTCATCATACATATAAAAGCCAATGAAAAAATATTTCCATCGATGATGATGATAAAAATTTACAAATAAGCAGTGTGGAAAATGGTGCTTGAGAACTTATTGGAGTACAATTTAAGGGTGCTTACTTTGTCTATTTTGGGTTGACAATTTGGGGTTTAATGGTTATAAAGTTTTAGCTCCTTGAATCTGTCTGCTTTCATTAAACAGTTATCTGACCTCGGCATAATTTCCCAAAACTGTGAAAACTGAAATTAGATAAAAATAGAAAAGATGCTTAAAAATAAACATCAATATTATGTGTTGAAATTATATGTTGTGTAGATAAATATCTATTCTGCCAACCTATATACTCTATTCAGAAGCTTAGCTTCTAGATCTAATGGGAGCAGCAGGCAGGGCTCAAATACCAAGGGGATAAGTGTGGGGTAAGTGTCTAGAAAAAACATGGAAACGGAATCCTCCTCTTTCAGATAAGGATATTCTACCTTTCTGTCTTGAATAGCAAAAGCTAAAAATATTCAATACAGGGACTGTGTCTTTGTATGTACTTGCACAGCAACTAGTACAATGGGAATTGGAGCCTCTGGGCACTACTGTAATATAAATAGTAAATAAACATAAATTTGATCCCACAAGATTCATTTGGATGTTAAAGCAACAAGTATAGACAAAGAGGGGTACACCAGCTCTTCTCTTTGCTGGATCCTTTCCCTGTAGCAGCTTCCAGACCTAGACACATTGATTTTTAACAAGGAAAGACAGTTTTTTCTTTTTCTTTGTTGGCTACTCCAGTGCCCAGAGTTAATGAGAAGCCTGAAAATGCTAATTGTGTGTTAAATCCACAGACTTGCATTTTGATGATGCAAATATCCAATATGCTCAAGAAAGAGTGGGACTGACAGAAGGAGGGATATAAAAGAAAACAAGCATGAAGTACTATGAACACAGGAGAGAAATAGGCTAGATCTACACTGCAATGTTAAATGGGAAAAAGAAACACAATTTGTATATCACAAATTGTGTATCTTTTTCTAATTTATTTTCGAAAGAGGCTTTTCCAAAATTTGGCATGTCCACACGGCACCAAATTTTGGAAAAAAGTGCTCTTTCAACACATCCCTTATTCCTTGTAGAACAAGGTTTACAGGAATGGTGAAAGAGTATATCTGCTTTTTCAGTTTTTTTTGGAAAAGTGGCTGCATTCCTTGGACACGGTGTTGCTTTTCCAGATTACCTTCAGTATCCCGGAAAAGTAATGCAGTCTAGACGTAGCCATAGTGACCTTTGGATGAAAAAGGAAAAAAAAAAGAAAAGAAAGGCACTGAGAAACATTTAAGAACACAGTCATGGACATTTCTTAAGAGGCAACATGTCAGTGATTTGTAATAATGCCTTAGATACTGAAAAAAAACAGTTACTAAATTCATTGGAATTTTCAAAAACACTTATTGGAAACACTTATCACTGTTCCCGTATTAACAGTCAGTGAGTGGGGTTGGTGTCTCTCTCTCCCTCTCACAGTGGGGATGACATTTTAAATGATTCAGCAGTGTGCTTCCCAGCAAGGGGCTAGGCATAAAGGTTGAGAACTTGGATCCTGTTAGAAAGTGGAGATTTTCAGGGTTGTTTGAGATACTGTAAGTTCTGGCTCAATCTTTTTATAATTTGTAGTAGTTTAACGGATGTGTATCTAATTAGCCAGTTAGAGAAAAAGCCACTTTGAAAGACCCTTGATTTCCAGTGCTTTGTAATAGGATCTGAATTCTCTCTTCTGTTCTGTAGCACCAGCCTTTCAAAATCGCCATGTTTGTACTCTGTGTTAATTACTCTTTTTGATTAAGTCTTGGAAGGGTAGCTGTGTTAGTCTGTATCTGCAAAAACAACAAGGAGTCCTGTGGCACTTTAAAGACTAACAGATTTATTAGGGCATAAGCTTTCGTGGGTAAAAAACCACTTTGTCCTATTTAACACTAAAGGTTAGTTATTCTTCTTATGTAGTAATTAGTAGAGCCCTGCAAACATGTGGCTACTTCTGAGCCATGTTTTCAGATCGTGGATCAGATGCAGATACAAATTTTGTATCTACATAGAGCTGTAGTGACCAGGGTGAAGGGATGCAGTGATTAGAATAATTCAGTTTCCCCATCTGTAAAATGGGGATAATGTTACTGGCCTACTTTGTAAAGTGCTTTGAGATTTAGGGATGAAAAGCATTATATGAGAGTTGGGGTATTAGTATATATCAGTGCATCTAATCTTGCCTTCATAAGCCAACCCCTGGCTGGAAGATGCAGCAGGCCCTGTACTGGCACATCTTCCTCCTGACAGGAGCTCTCTTTGGCATGAGCAGAGGCTCAGGAAGGAGATGTGCCTGTGAGCTGTCTCTTTTCTTCTTCTAGGAATGCAAGTGTCAGAGGTGCTAAATCTAACACATCTGTGTGCATCAGCCTCATGTGACTCTTAGTATTGGATTATATTTGGATTTATGGCTGTGTATAGCACCAATGTGCCTCAGATTTTCCAGCTCAATTGAGTTTGGTATGGTGTTGAGAATCACCGAGGCTTTGGGTTGTGGGAAACTCTGACAGCCACGCCAATAAGAAATGAACTCGGGACCTCATGGTTGATTATGATAAAAATTCTAATGTTACAGGTAGTTTCTGGCTAAACACACAAGGCTGGCTAGCTCCATTTGAGCCGGGAATGAAAATAAGAGTATTGTGCTATTACCCTAGTCACAGTTAGGTTATTGCCTCCCTTGGGGTGAGACTGGGGCTTGACCTTTCTTTGATCAGGTTGGAGGACTTATTTTATTCATCCACCCCTGGCAAAATACCTGGCAATAGTTGGCAGTAGTTAAATCCCTGGGAGAAAATTTTATTCTGAAAATGAACCATGTCGCTGATGGGTCTTATGAAACATCATAGAGTAATATTGAGAAGCAATGTCTAAGAAGTGTAAGTTAGGTACTCTTACGCTCAGATTTCCTCCATTAGCCTCCCTTAGGCTTACTTTTACCTGCTTTGATAACAGGTAAAGGAGTCTAAGTTAGTGTAACTTACAAACCAGGAAGCGAGAAGAAGGTGTAAGTTAATGTATGATAGTGACTTTATACCGTCTGGCTCCTTGGCATCTAAATCACATTTAAGACACTGTTATACATCAGTAAGTAGAACTAAGGGTGTCTAAGATATTTTAAGGTGGTTCAGTATCCTTATGCATTGCCTTTGAATGTAACCCTATGTCTGTCACTCTAGTTACTGTATTTCTTCTCTATACTTTGAATTCATGTGTTATCATGATGTATCAAAGAAGGAATAGGGACAGATTTTCAAAAGTGCTGAAGATACATAGGAGTACAAGTCACACTGAAAGACCTGTGCTCCTAAATTTGTTAGGCACTTTTGAAAACCTTCCCTTACGTGGCTTGGCCAGCTCTGTAGTTGATTGTACCTAATTCTGCTGGAGCACTAACTTCTCTTGTGCTGCTGTAGAGTACACTAGGATGTGTTTCTGGAATCTGTAGATGTCCATTATACATTATGTGATAATGCAAGTGAATTTGGGTAGCATTATCAGGGCCCAGCCCTGAAGTCAGCATTAAAGGCGGCAAGGAAAAGAGCCTTGTGCAGGTTGTCTGGAACATGGGTAGATAGCAAGAGACGTACAAAACCCAGGAGAGGTCTGAAATGGGCATTACTCAAAGCCAGTTACACATACCCTGAACTTATCACACCTCTGAGGGCTGATGGGCAGTCAGTCTTCTTTATTGCCTATGGGTCCACAGAAAACTGAAGCACTCTTCCTGCCAATGATTCTCTGACATTATTAAGAAATGTCAGTTTCTGCCTACATTGCTTGAAGCTGTAACCTTTAGCACTGGTTTGCATCAGAAAAGTGACCTGTGTCCTTTTCAATCCTGTAGCACGCAGGGCTTTGGGTGCACAGCTCCTGTTTTCGCTAGTGAGAGCTGCAATGTCAGATCCCTACTACTGCTTTGGAAAATCACACACACCACTCCTGCCCAGTTGTGCTTTCTGTAAAATGCTGAACTTTCGTTTCTCAAGAGAAATGAAGGAAAGTTTCTGTGCAGGTCTTTTGCACCATTTTTTTTCTCTGGGACTTTTCAGGGGATTCCAGGCCTGCACTTCAGGTAAGTATTTATTTCTTGCTCCCTAAAGCAGAGGATGAAAGCCCCCTCACATGCTCTGTGCAACTTCTCCAACTGGGCCAGGGGTATGGTTTGAAGGTGGGGAGTATTTTTGTACTATGCAGGGCAGTTAAACAGACGTCTATCAGTAGACGTTGTGCAATCCAGGTGGCTGCCTTGTGCCTGAAGGTAAGTGCTGCATGGAGCTGGTGTTCTGTGCGGATGTACAGATAGCTTGTGCTATGGAAACTTTTATGTATGTGGGTGTTAATGCCACTCCAACAAAGGGCATATTAAGGGACAACTAGCAGCCCCATCCAGAGTATCTTGTGCCACTTACACTGCTACTACCTAAGTGATGGTGGGTGGAATGGAGAATCCATTCAATGGCATGGAGTTTTTCAGAAGTTTATTTTTCAGGGACACCTCCTTGGAGCTTTAGATCCCCTATGATCTAATTTATGCCAATTTTACATTCTTCCTCTAGGCTAAGCTTCACATCACAGCCACCATCCTGCTCAATGGCGATGGGCTGAGGTCCTTTCAGAGACAATGTCATTCCTTGAAGAATTAATTTTAGGTCAATTGGAATGATTTTGGCTTTTTTTACAGGTTGGATCTCGCTGGTCCAGCACCCTAGGGACCTGACTGGTCCTGGATGAGGGATTTTTCCAGACCAGGGGAGATCATTTCAGGGACACCCCCCCCCCGCCATCACCTGACGCCCTTATCCCCGCTTGCTGGGAGAGCCAGGAGCATCGCGTGCCGACTCTCTACCCACCCCTGTACAGCCCAGCTGAGCCATGCGCCAGCTCTGGCTCCCCCCTCACAGCCCAACTGAGCCACGCGCTGGCTCCCAGACCCCCAACCCGCTTGCAGTGTGTCGGGACTCTCTGGTCCTGGAACATCTTGTGGTCATGCTGGACCATGGATGTTGGCAGACCAGAGAATCTCGGATTTTAGAGGTGCAACATATTAAAAACATTGAAATGAAAAATCTTTTCAAAGCAGAAAATCAGACTTTTCCACTCGGAAAAGGATGAACCATTCCATGTGGACCTATTTGGAATGCTCCATATGAAATGTGCTAAATTTTGAATAATCAGCATTTTCTGACAGAGACGATATTCCATAGGAAATGTTCTGACCAGGTCTAGGCAGGGCCTGCCTCTTCTACTTTGGAGCACAATACCTCTGCAGTGTTCCCAGTCAGAGGGGTGAGAGACTAGTAACAAAAAAATTGAGCCTATAGTGTAGTAGTTTAGAGAATTGTCATTAGTCCACAGTGTTACACTCTACACAGATTGCCCTCTTTAATTTCCCCATCACTTTTTCTATGTCCATGTGCAGAATGAATTTTGTTATGAGCACCAGTATGGAGATGATGTATCACACATCTCTTCGGTGTTGGTGCACACAACAAAATTCATTGTGCACATGGATGATCTGTGGCAGGGGTGGAGCTGAGGTGTGAGAGAGGGGGCTCAGGATTGGGGGAGATGAGGGCTCTGGCTGGAGGTGTGGGGATGGGGATAAGATGTTTGGGATTCAGGAGGAGGCTCTCAGCTAGGGCCAAAGGTTTTGGAGTGTAGGAGGAGGCTCAGAGCAGGAGGTTGGACGGGTTTGAATGAGGATGGGGCTGAGAGTTCGGGGTGGGTAGGTGGGAGCTAGTGAGGTGGAGCGGCTCAGGGTTAGGGTTCTGGATAAGGGTGTGGGGTCTGGGAGGGAGTTAAGGTACATGAGGAGCCTCAAGACTGTGGCAGGGTGTGGGGTCTAGCAGGGACTTAGAGGCTTAGTATGTTGGAGGGGGCTCAGGGCTGGACTGGACTGCAGGGAGCTTACCTGTGGCAGCTCTGGTGTGGTGGTGGTGGTGGTGGTGAACAGGTTGTTCCCCGCACTCACCTGCAGGCGCCACTCCCAGGCAAGAGCTTCCCAGCGCTGGAGCCACCAAGCAGAGGGGAGGAAGAACTGCAGCACACAGAGCTGCATCCCCTCCCCAGCAAGAAGGGCTGGCCCAGAACACAGGGGATTTACAGGCTGTAGCCCCTTAAAGCCCCTTTTTTTAATCCACCTCTGCTGCTGGGGCTGGAGGGGCATGTCTCTCCTGGCTGCGGCAGCTCCCTGCTCATCATGCTGCCATTGAAGGTCTCAGTCTGTCCTGTGGCTGGGGCAGTTCTCTGCTGGGGCTGAAGGAGCACACCTCTCCTCTGGCTCTAGCAGGGAACTCTGCTGGGGTCTCTTCCTTGGGTACAGCAGTTCTGTGCATGGCAGCCATGAGCCCCTGCACCAGGATTATTAGGCAGCTGTGCAGCTTAGTGAGAACCTTGCCATTTAGTATCCTATCTGTTGTGACACTAAACACTTGACAGCTTTCCTAAAAGCACATTCCTTTTCATTGCTGCCTTATGCTTGAAATCTGGCCCTCCTCAGGGCAGTATTCTACCCCATAAGTGACACTGGGGCATTATCAAATCAACCTTCTGACTAAACACCTCAGTGCCAATACCTGTGATTCTTGGTACTAAAAACAGATGCAGAACATAGTAGATGTTTCCTGCTGGGCCATGTTGGAGTCAGTGAGACTGTTCAGTGCTTTCTCAAGGACAAAGGTCCTTGTATAATTGCAGCCCAGTTAGCCCATTTATAAGAATAAAATCTTTAGTATTTAAAAGTACTAACTCTGTTGCTGTCGATACACCATATGGTGAAAAACACCTCATCTCCTTGTGGTAAAGTGATAATCTTGTAATTGTGTTGGCCTGACGTAGGATCAATAAGATTATGCATTTATGTCAGCAAGTCAATGTAAACCTAAATTGTTCAAAACTATTCACAAGGCATTAGCTTTCAGCTCCTCCTGGAATGGTTTAGGGACCCCAGGGCTGCCAGTTCCTCAAATAGTAAGAGGAAACAAATGATCAAGGTAGTTTTGCCATCAGGTTTTACAGTCTACACCAGGGGAGGGGAACTGCAGGCCCAGGGGCCAGATGCAGCCCCCAGCTGGTCTGGATCTGACCCCTGAGGCTCAGGTCCCCCCCCCACACACACACCTTGGGGAACCTGTGCTGGTGCTCCAGCCCCCCTGCTGCTCCACCATGGGGTCGGAGTACACAAAATCTACTAGGTTGGGCCTCCCTAGGCTCTGGTGTGTGTGTGGGGAGTGTCCTTCTCAGTCGGGTGCCACATCAGTGAGGGGTTTTTCTGAGCAGCCCCCCAAATGATTTTTCTGTGGATCAGTGGCCCCCAACCCAAAAAAGGTTCCCCTCACCTGGTCTACACATTGGAGGAGTAACAGGATGTCATGAGGTATATAGACCCCATCAGACCAGAGTCAGTAAAGGGTTGCCAGGTAGTTTAGCTATCTTCTCGGTTGCTGCTAATTGCTGGCTCAGTAACACCCTGGGGCATAAGAAGGCTGCAGATGAGTGGAGAGAGGTAGCTGCCTGAAGGCTACCATGAAGACATTTTTTCAATAGCAGTCTAATAGAATTCTCCCAGAGAAAGAGACTCAGCAAAAGTAAGTCTAGGAAGAGGCAAGGGAGATTAGGTGCATGGAAGCAGCAAAGGATTGAGAGAAATGAGTTTCAGCAGCTAAATGCAAGGTCCCCTGGGCTGGAACCCAGAAGGGTGGGTGGGTAGATGGGCCTGGGATTGTTGCCCTTTTTGCTAGGGCCATAAAAAGCCTGATCTATTGGACTCTGTATTGCTCTGGAAAGGGTGAAGTTATAAACAACCTGGCTGGAATCCTAGGAAACAGCAGCTGCCTCACACAAAGGACTGTTAGTGGTGTGGGAGAAGCAGAGGCAGATGGCCATGCATGCTATTGTGGCAATGAGAAAGTAGTGGCTCGTAAAGGTGCCCTGGACTTTATTTTTATATAATAAACTAATGGAAAATGCCACTCTTTTTGTATGATGTAAATGCTGAGGTGATTCACACTCTTCCAGTTGCTTGAACCATTCTCTGACCCTGGCTCATGCAGAAACCATGTCTGAGTGGTAGTGCTGGATCTTTTAACAGATTCACAGTGAGAAAGGCAAATTCACTATAATTCAAACCTGTCTAGATTTGTTCTAGGATTGGGATTTTTTTTTTTGAGGGGGCAGGGTTGCCTTTCTCTGAACTCACTACTGCTATGGGAAGGAACCCAGCATTGCCAGGCCAAGCTTTCAGTAAGTAGGACTGATTCGTGGGCCTAAACTTTCAAAATCAGATATTGAGTTTTGGTGCCAATAAACAACCTTAAAGAGGCCTGACTTTTTTTTTTTTTTCCCCGAGAGGGTGGCTCAGCACATTCAGCAAATCAGTCCCCTGTAAAGGTGTCTCCAACTGAGCATTCAGAATCCCTAGTCAGTCTTGAAAATCCTGGTCCGTGCATCTATGTAAAAGCAGCCACATTATCTTGGCATCTCTATTCAATAGCATTTTAAATATCCCTGACCAAGATACCAATGACATGCAGTTCCTGGAAGGGAGGGAAGTCACAGAAACGAAAGGTTTTATAGCTGAGTACCATGGTAATAACATCTTGTAACTGTTTTTCTATATATGATATGATAAAATGCAAAAATCCATGGATGTTTTTGAGTTTGGATACAAACTGGAAAGGGGCCCATTCCTGCAGCAAACTTGGATGAGGTCTGTGATTGTTGGAGCAAAAGTGGGGCTGTTTTCCAACAAATAATGGTCCATTTTCAAGCAAAGCTAGGCCAGCTTCTGAGCAAAACTCAACCAGTTTTTTTCACTGCACAAGGCTTTCCATTGAAAACGTGCAAAATGTCCTCTCTTGGTTTTTTTTAAGGCAAAAATAATCCTGTTATGCAAACTGCTAGTCAGGAAAAGCCTGGAGCGTGCTGTATGTGTGAAACAACAGAACTTTGCCCAAACTCCTGTGGAAATAAAATTGAATTTTGCAGAGCTTTGTGAAATGTGGTCTAGCAAATAACTTGTGTGCAGACCACAGGAAAACAGAGGGTAGGGGGAGCAGGGAAGTTACTGCAACCAGCCCATGCTTGTTCTAGGGAAGCCATGGCTATCATTACTCTGCACACCAGGTTGATTTAAGAACTTCAGAGCAACAGCAGGCATAGAACTGAAACCCTGTTGTTCCAAATGTATTGACCATTTGAATTGAGACTTTAAAATAAACCTCCTAGCAGCATCTGTACCATGATACACAGAAAAGCAATTCTGCTGAGTTAGATGTTATATACATACTGGCCAGATCATTACATCTCTCTCCCTGCAAGAGTTGTTACTGATAAGTTGGAGAACAGAGTTAAAAGCAGAAGTCTCTCTCTCCTGTGCTTTCTCCACCCTAAATAAACCACGGCAAAACATCACACTGCTCGCAAATGGGAAATGTATCCTGTCAGAGAATCTCTATTCATGGATATGGGGGCAAATAGAGAGTGAGGAGTGCTGAGTCTCATCGTGGATATGTGACTAGTCCACTGGTATCCTACTAAGTCACTAAAGAATTACAGTAAAGTAATTATCCATTCCAAGCAGGCAAAAATCATTTTAGGTTATGTCAGAAGGTTTTGCCAGAAGCTGGGATTGGGCAACAGGGGATGGATCACTCACTTCATGATTAGCTGTTCTGTTCATTCCCTCTGAAGCACCTAGTATTGGCCAGTGTCAGAAGACAGGATTCTGGGCTAGATGGACCTTTGATCTGACCCCCAGTGTAGCCATTCTTATGTTCTTGTTCCTTATGTTAAGGAACACAGGAATTGCCATACCGGCTCAGACCTGTCCTCCTACAGTCGGCGTCCTGTCTCTGACAGCATGCAGAATCAACATGGCTCTTGCTATAGAGAATTTGGGCCAATTATGCACTGTGTGAAAATCTCCCTTTACTCATTTTAACTATGTACGGTGACATCCTGGCCTCTCTAAAGTCTGTGGTAGGTTTGCTCTTCACTTCAATGGAACTCTCTACTATCTAGGCGCTTCATCTCTATCATAGGGCATTCTCTCTACTTTGCAGTTGAGGACGTGGGACTAGACATGTTAGTCACCAAGCAAGGGGTTTAATTCCCCATCAAGAAAACATCCCCATTCTTTCTGCCCACTGAAAGGCACAGTTTCCACACCTGCTACTTCATCCTCTCTAGGAAAAATCTATTTAAAACACTTGTGCTGGCTGTGCACAGAGCTGTTGAGCTCTATATGGAGAGACTTCAGGCATGCAGAAAGTTAAACAGTTGACTTGATCTGCATCATTCATCAGTAAAAGGCACAAAGGCATCTAAAACACAGATTGGGACTTGGTTGAAATATTGTCAAAAGGAGGAAGAGAGACAAAAGATTAAACTTCAGCAGGACAAATAAAATCATCCAACTAAGGCCTGATTGATTGCTCAGGCTGAGAAACTGTCTGGATCCATAAGGAAACGCACAACGTCCCACTCATGCATGAGCCAGTCACTACAAGCTACATGAGCAGCCCTTGGCGAAGTCAGCCTTTGGGAAGAGAGAACTGTGTGCTGTGAAACCCCAACAAGCCATTAAACACATTGGCCTTTCAAAATATAAAGTTACATAAGGCCACCCTCTGGTGTGGCTCTGATGTTCAAGTCCCAATAGTGCAAATGGGAAGCCTGGACGAAAGACAGAAACATGTTGCAGTCTGACACCTGATCTTGCTTCTTTGTGTATCCAAGTTCACTGTTCCAATCTGGCAATTAATTAAATTTATGGAATCCGTTCAATGACAAATGGTTTCTATTTGTGTCATGTGGCTCTGATTCAGAGGAAGTGAGTTTAGGAGTCTCGATCAAAAACATATCTCTGATTTGCATAATGGCAATATGTTGTTTTCAGCATTAATTTGTCTCACACTCTTTATCATCGGATGTTTTGCTTGCTGTGCTGACTGCACTGAGGAGAGATTTTGTAAAGCTACATGAAATAATACATGGGTCTTTTTCCTGAATGGTTAGTTAGTTTGGAACCTACCAATGTGTAGCTGTACTTCAAATTATTATTTCAAATGTGTATTACCTTGAAGCTGAGTGTCTTCTGACATTGTGCTTCCCAGTCTCCTATCTTTGTTAGGCCCCTCTGGACTTACTTAGTCTTCCTAAGACTTGAATAACTTAAATAACTTTGTGTCACATGCCAGTATTGCCATACCACTGCATAAACAGAGTGGGTGCATCTAGACTGCCAGCTGTCTACACTGGCTGCTTGAATTTGTGCAAGAACACTGACAATCTAATATAAAATTGTCAGTGTTCTTGCGCAAATACTATGATGCTCCCACTCAGGGACAAGCCCTCTTGTGCAAGAATACTTGCGCAAGAGGGCCAGTGTAGACAGGGAAGAACTGTTTTGCGCAAAAAAGCCCCAGTGGCGAAAATGGTGATTGGGGCTTTCTTGCACAAAATCGCGTCTAGACTGGCCACGGATGCTTTTGCACAAAAGCACTTTTTGCGCAAAGGCACCCGTGCCAATCTAGATGCTCTTTTGCAGAAATGCTTTTAACAGAAAATCTTTTCCATTAAAAGCATTTCCGCAAAATCATGCCAGTCTAGACGCAGCCATTATGTATATTGAACAATACTGTTCTTATGTCCCAGTACAGCAACGCATGTAAGCATGTGATTAAATATTTGCTTAAGTCGTGCTGACTTCCCTTTGACCTCAATGGGACTTGAGGTGCTTAAAGTTAAACATGTGCTTAAGCACTTTGCTGCATAGGGACAGCATCAAGGATGTGGTTAAGTGAGTCTATTGCTAAACTTCTTTCCTTAAAGAAAATATGTATTTCCTACTCTTTGTTTCCTCTTAGCTAGTGTCTAATCCATGAATGTTACTTTTTCTCACCTCATGACAACTTATGTTTCCTAATCACCTCTTGTGTGGGTCTTTGTGCAGGACTTCTGAAAGGCTAAAAAAACTGTCAACTGTTTCTTCTTTATTTGCTATTTTGTTACCAAGCTCAGAGAATCCTAGCAGAGCAGGAAGGCACAATTTTATTTTCCAGAAGTCATGCTCATTTGTTTTTCTCATGTCAAGTGCATCAGTCTGTTTTTAATTACTGTATCAACCATTTTGCCTTTCATATAGATTCATAAACTTCAAGAAAGGACCATCTAGTCTGACTTTGTGTATAACACAGACTGCAGAACTAACTAATTCCTTTTGAACTAGAGCATGTCTTTAAAAAAAATTGCCAGTCATGGAGAGTCTACTATGACCCCTGGTGAATTGTTTAAAGGTTAATTACCCTTATGTTTAAAAAAAATGTATACCTTATTTCCAAACTGAATGTTTCTAGCTTCAGCTTCCAGACGATGGAGCTTGTTATACTTCTGTTTGCCAGCCCGTTATCAAATATTTGTTCCCCAAGTAGGTATGCATAGGCTGACCAGTTCAGCCCTTAACCTTTTCTTTATTAAATAGATTGAGCTCCTTGTGTCTATGACTATAAGGCATGTTTTCCAATCCTTAAGTCATTCTTGTGGACTTTCTCTCAGCCCTCTCCAATTTATTGACCTCCTTCTTGAATTGTGGACACAAAAACTGGACATAATATTCCCGCAGATGTCTAACGTCAGTAAGTTTCATTTACGATTACTGTATAATTCCCAGGACCACCTACCTTGAAGTGAGGAACATGAAGTGGGGGGTCTCCCATAACCTGGGTGAGTATGCTAACCAACAGGCTAAAAATTATAAGGGAGGTCTTCTTCCTCCCACTTCAGCACTTTTGTGTGGCATTAGGCAGTCTCTAAGATTGACTACTGATTAAGCCCTACAGGTGACTTAGACAGCCCCAGTTAATAAATCACAAGCAGAGATAGACACCTCCCTGAAATATGGAGTTAGGCACAGAATGCTGAGAGAGGGATGGGATTTAGCATGCACCCCTCTCATCACCACCTTCTGTTGGCCAGCTAAGGCAACCTCTAGCTTACTGTGCTGTCTATGTATCCCCAGCAGGCCTGCTGACGGGGTGAGGACAAAGGGGGCAATTGCCCCAGGCCCCTTTGAATTGCTGTCGGGGCATCGGAGTGCCATGCCAAGAGCTCTGTATGGCTCTGAGTGTTGAGGGAGGGGCATACTTGGTTTAGGTGGTGATAAGGCCTGATTGTCCTCGTTCCCGCAAATTCCACTCAAGACCTCACCCCTTCCAGGGAGCACAGAGCTGCCCCTCCCCACCTCGCCCGGGGCCCATGGTGGCTGTCGGCCCTACTGCTCTCCAGGCATTGTATAGGGAGCCGACATGCCTAACTCAGTCTTTATGGATCATACTGTTGTTCCAGTGACATTCCAGACATGCAAAGGTTAAGTATAATGAATTGGGGCTTTAGGATCAGGCCCTAATTTATCAGCTTGTTCTAGCACCTCTTTTGACATATCCTTCTTTGACAATGCCTCATCCTTATTATCTGAAAAGAGCAGATGTGGAGCAGGTATCTTCCCCTGACAGTGACTGTGCTGACCACACATGCAAAGAAGTAATCTTGCTTCTTTGCAATATCCTTATCTTCTCTATTGTTCCCTTCACTCCCTAGTAGTCTTGGGGAACCCACCAAATCTCTCTCAGGCTTCCTGCTTCTGACATATTCAAGGAATTTCTTATTATTTTATTTTATGTTTTTAGCCATTTCCTCTTCACATTCCTTCTAAATCCTTCTGACTAATTTCTATCTTGGTTTTTGCCTGCCAAAGTTTATATTCTTTTCTACTGTCTTCACTTGGGTTGGATTTCAACTTATTTTAGAAGATGCATAGTTGGCTTGAATACCCCAAGCTTTGCAATTTAGTCAGAGTGGATTTTTTCTGCCTTCTGTTTATATTAAAAAGTCTCTGGAGAAGGAACCTTGTCATCCTTTATATTTATAAAGTACCATTTACATTAATGTTGCTATATAAATATATTATTTTGTCTTGCATTTCATGCACTGAGGAGAGAATCATACGATCCTTTAGTCTGATGCTCAAACTATTGCAGACAAGACGGGCCTTTAATACACAGAAAGATGTTGTTGGAATGGCACACAGGGGGCCACTAATTATTTTAGCTATGATCATTTAGGGTGCATCTACACTGCATTGTTATTTCACGATAACTAGCGCTATTTCAAAATAACAATGTGTCTACACAGCCATTCTGTTATTTCAAAATAATTTACAGATTATAAAATAATTTTGAAATAACTCATGGCTTATTCCAAAATCTATAAACCTCATTCTTCAAGGAATAACACCTGTTCTGAAATAGCTATTTCAAAATAAGATGTGTGTAGACGCTCCACTGCTGCTATTTTGAAATAGTATGGCACTGGTGAGGGGCTAAGTTATTCCTCCCCAGTGCCTCCTGGGGCTCTAAATCAAGATAGTACATATACATTACGGAAATCTGCCTTGGGCTAATTTTGAGGCTTTCCTGCAGTGTAGACGTGCTATTCCAAAATAAGCTGTTTCGGAATAACGATTCCAGAATAGCTTATTTCGAAATAAGTATGCAGTGTAGACACACCTTACGTCAGAAGGAAAAGTTCATGCAACAGGTTGCCACTTTTTCCTGGAATTTCAGAGACTATCTGTTCCCTGAAACAAATATCCAATTTTAAAGTCTGAACTGCTTGAATTGTTGAGTCCTACATGTCCCCAGCAGGAAACAGAGGTGAGGGAATTTTCCAAGGTTTCTCTCCTTATTGCATTCCAGGAGCAGATAACGGTGGTATGGAAATTTAGACTTTCGCAGTTGATTCATGTAATTTGGAACCATGGAGGTGGGACAAGTTGGGTGCAGTTATTGTCTGCTCAGAGTTAAAATTCGTGAGCATATTTGGGCAAATGTTTAGTAAATTGCCCTACTGAGCCAAAGAAAGCTGAGCTATGGACCTGCTTCATTTCTGCACTCAATTCCGTACTCAATTCCGTGTACCTGGGATTATTGAAATACCTCACTGAACTATAGCCCAGGCACTCACCTTCAGTCTCTTGCAATCCAGTGCATTCTCCTTGAGTTCTGACTGTCCCCACTGTTCTTATAACTGCACTTTTCAGGCTGGTCATCTTTCCTGTTCTGTGCTTTTGCCCCATCCTGCTGAGAGACCCCAATCTTGTCTGAGATGTCTTTCTTCGAGGATGCAGGATGCCCTCTGTGTTCAAGGCACGTGGCTACCTCGTCTCCTTTCATTGTGAATTTTTGCCCCTCAGAACCAGTGTGTTGGGTCACCTCCTCCACTCTCCTCAGTGACAGTCCTTTGGCTCTATCACATCTGCCACATGCTGCCTCTTCCAGTTTTCCATGGAGGCTTTCTGAAGCGTCCTCAATGCGTTCTTTTTCTGGCAGAGTATTTTTCTCTAAGCCATTTTCTGGGGGAGGAGAGGTGCTCCCCATACTGCCAGGGCCAGCTGTGCTTGTAGTGATGCTTTGGGAAGTGCTGCTGTTCATGCAGCCGCCCTGCTGGGAGAGATTGGCAGTGCCAGGCTTCCCTGTGTTCACTTCCAGAACTTCTTGACTTAGCTTGGACTCTGGCTCCGAGTCACACATACTGGACACCGCCACTTCCTTGCTGAGGCACTTCCCTGCCTGCTGTTTCTCCCTCTGATTGTCCTCTGCAGACAGAACCTTCCCACTTTTCTCCCCTAGTGATGAGAAGAAACCAGGGTCTTGAGACCTTTGCTGTTCTGTGTTCTCTTCCTGAAGTGCCGTGCAATTTTCTGTCATCTCCCTGCCAGCTGGAAATTTGCTTTTCAGTATGTCAGTGCTGGTGGATCTCTTAAATGAGAGGAGAATAAAAAAACGAGAACCATTTAGTTCAGTTTATTGAAAAGATCAATATGCAGTTATATCGTACTTCGCCTCTGAAGTCGTACAGTTCCCAAAGCTAAGTAAGTATTATCCTGATTTTCATAGGGGGAAACTGAGCCACAGAGGCATAGCGAAGGAGGGGTGGGGGGGCAATTGCCCCTGGGTCCCACGCTAGGGGGCGCCGGGGCAGGGTGAGAGCGAGTGCACGCTGAGCAGGCTCACCTGGCATGGGCGGTGAGTTATATGGGCGTGCCCCCCCCGGCCCCAGACCGTTGCTGCCTGCGCAGCGTTCAGTCGGCTCCCCCTTGCCAGCGCATGCTACCGGCTGCTGCTGTTGCCATGCGCAGCGTTTCCAGGTGACCGGGGAGACGCCCGGGCGTGA
Source organism: Pelochelys cantorii (assembly GCA_032595735.1). Classification (NCBI taxonomy): domain Eukaryota; kingdom Metazoa; phylum Chordata; order Testudines; family Trionychidae; genus Pelochelys; species Pelochelys cantorii. The sequence goes on along the minus strand of CM064329.1, from coordinate 70,863,043 downwards.
TGTGACGTCATGGCCCGGGACTTTAAAACTGCTCGGCGCTGCGTTGCGCAGCACGGCCTAGCTCCGAGTTCGGAGTCTGGGGACTTCTGGGGCCCGAGCGCAGACTCCAGCCCCACAAAGTGGAAGGCAGAAGGTAGGGCAGGGCAGGGCAGGGCGAAAACTAGGGGGAAGGGATGGGGGAGGAAGGGGTTTGTGCGGAGGGGGGAGGGAGAGGAAGGGGCTTGTGCAGAGGGGGGAGGGGGAAGAAAGAGGAAGGCACCAAGAGACAGGGTAGAGGAGAGACAAATGCCAGGGGGCCAAGTGCGGACAATGAGGAAAAGGGCAGGAGGGGAGGTGTCAGTGGGAGGGGGGACAGGGTGATGCTGGGAGAGGAGAGGGTAAGGGCACTGGGGTCTAGAGGGGGGAGAGGGAGGTGCTAGGAGAAGGTTTGAAAGAAGGGGTGGGCATGAGAAAGGTGGGGATGGAGCAAGTCATGTGAGGGCACAGAGGGGCATGAGAGGAATGGGGGCAGAGAGTGGTGAGGGGGGTGGGCATCAGGGAAAAAGAGGGCAAAGGGGGCAGGGGCAGTGAGGGAAGGGGGAGGCACCAGGAGGGTGCAGGGCTAAGGGAAGGTGCAGGTGCCAGGGGATTCTGGGGGTGAAGCAGAAGGGCAGACACCTGCAGGGGAGGGACCAGCACCAGAGGAGAGAGGCAGGGCAGGTGTGTAGAGGGAGGTGTTAGAAGAGGGGATGAGGAGAGGTAGCTCACATGATCAGGGTGGGGCTACTGGAGGAGTGGGCACAGGGGGGAGAGAAGGGCTGGTGGAGGGGGGCAGGTTGCAGGAGGGCTGAGGGCAGTGAGAAGGGCAGGAGTTAGGATAGCAGAGGAGGGTGAGGAGTTGGGGGGCAGCAGGCACCAGGGGAGATGATGGAGCAAGGAGAGGAGACATGGCAGCAGAGAGAAAAGGTAAAGGTTTATAAAATATTTAACAACTTAGTATGCTGCCCACAGCCAGTTTGTTTGTGCCCCACGGTGCAGTTTGGGTTTATGTGGGGATCAACACGTGGCCGGCAAGTGGGAGCCAAAACAAAAAAGTAGTCAGTGTAATGATCTTCTGTTGATATGCGTTTTAGTAGTTCTTGGACTGTCATTGTTCATGAAAAGTGCTGTCACATGGGTAAATATTGCATTTTATTAATATCAGCAGAACTGACTTAAATGGAGCCTGTGTGTTCTGTAGTCTTGCCTTAATCTTTGTATTCATGCCTGTCAGTGTGAGAGAAGCTATTTGTATATATTTGCTTGCATATGCAATCACATTTAAGTTGAGGCCCTCAGCATGTTCTGCAAGTATCAGTGTGGTCCCTGGGGCTTCCAAAGTTGAGTTGCCCTAGCTCACCCCTGAGAGGTGTCTGTCTAACCTGGTCTTAAATATCTCCAGTGATGGAGATTCTGCAATCGCCCTAGGCAATTTATTCCAGTGTTTAACTACCCTGACAGACAGGAAGTTTTTCCTAATGTCCAACCTAAACCTTTCTTGCTGCCATTTAAGCCCATTGCTTCTCATCCTAACCTCAGAGGCCAAGGAGAACAATTTTTCTTCCTCCTCCTTATGATACTCTTTTAGATACTTGAAAGCTGCTTTCATGTCCCTTTTCGGTCTTCTCTTTTCCAAGGTAAACAAGGCCAATTCCTTCAGCCTTGCCTCATATCTCATGTTCTCTAGACCTTTCATCATTTGTGTTGATCTTCACTGGACTTTCTCCAGTTTCTCCATGTTTCCTGAAATGTGGCGCCCAGAACTGGACATGATACTCCAGCTGGAGCCTAATGTAGATGGCTCATTCCCTGCCTAGGGGACATGAGACTGGGCGGGTTAATTTCCAATCCTCCTGTTTATTCTTTTCCTAAGCCAGGAGGGCACAGTAGTTCTGATGGGGGCTCTGCAGGAAGGCAGCCCGCACTGGCCCCTGCCTGAAACCTTGTGCAGGTGTTAAACAGCTGTCCAGCCCACCCTAGAGGTGACCGCATTTCAGCGTGCTTGAAGCAACACAGCACCAGCAATGGACAGGAGAATGGCTCCCGGGCATGGCTTGCTCATGACTGCTTCAGTCCCGGTGGATGGGCCTCAGCCTCTTTCCTTCCACTCCCCCGCTTTGCAATGGGGCTGTAGACTCTGGGGGAGAGGGGTGGAGGCAGGCAGAGGTGTCTCCCTGCAGCAGATGTAGACACGTCTCTGTATTAATCATTCTCTCATTGAAGTTTTTAGCTTTGTATTGAGTCCTTTTCCATGGAAACTTTGTATTACGTCTTGGTAGAATAGTCCCTAGGACAAGTGAGGCAGAGACTGTCCCTGTGGGGTGAATGAGGTGGGAATGTATAAGGCGGAAGGTGAGCACCTCTGGGCAGTTGCAAAGGGGATGGAAGCCAGATCCAAGATCAAGGAGCCCTGGGAAGTGGGCCTATTGAAAGGAGACTGGACCTGTGGATGCTTTGGGGGTCAGCAGCAAGGGCCTGCTTTGGGAAGCCCCCTCTTTGGAGGTGAACGTGGCAGCATTGAGACACCACCCAGAAGCAGGCACCACAGACACTAACTGCAGATTCATGGGACAGCTCTCACAGATCTTGCACATGCATAAGATAATAGATCTGCAGGAGGGGGGGGGGTAGTGGCGTAGTGAGGGGGCCGGAGGGGTCAGTTGCCCCTGGGCACCATGCTAGGGAGGTGCCAATTTAATCCCATTTTGCTCCCTCCCCCCCCCCCCCCAAATATATCATCCCTCAGCTCATGTGCTCCTACTCTGCCTGCCACCGGCAGCTGGAGCCTCCTCCCTGCTCCAAGCCCGACCCTCCTCCATCTCCACTGGTGGGTTAGTGCATGCAGGAGTCCGGCCCCAAACTGTAGGGGAAGATGCGGTACAAGTTCCCTTCAGCTGTGCACCAGGTTCGGGGCTGTGCCACATGGCGGCGGGGGAGGGGGGCACAAATTTTTCCTTTGCCCCTGGGTGCATAACACCCTCGCTACGCCTCTGCTGAGCCATAGAGAAGCTGGAGAAATTTCCCAAGGTCAAAAGTAGGGGAGCATCTATGACTGAATCAAATGTATGTCCCATGTCTCTCCTCTCTCAATTTTGTGCTCTAACCAATAAATCCCAATTTACCTAAACTGCAAGTTTTTATTCAGGATTAACTGCAAGAATTGAGCAGATTTGCTTTAAACTCACCTGGTTATCATGGTCATCCTTTAGAAAGGGCATGTCCTCACCTTCCTTTGCATCCCATCTGTCAAAATCAAATCACAGGACTAAGCTGTCAACTCTTCAGATGACAAAGCACCTTTTCCATCCTGAGACACTGGCAGGAAGCCCTGCAGTGTCAAATGAAGGGTCAAGGGGATGAACTGCTGAGTGGCACAAAGTGCTCCTGAGCCAGGGACGAGGAGAGACAGACTGGAAATTGAACAGCTTTTGTTCTGGCTGGGCAGAGCAATAGCCAATCAGCCAGCGGATTCATGTTTTAAATAAAATGCCACAAAGTAGGACTTTACAGTGCTTTCTGGTTACCTTTGCTGAGTCAACACAGGAGCAGATTCAGCCCCTTTCTAGGGGATTGAGATGTTGGATGGATCACCTCTAGAGTCATAGCACAGGAGAAAACTGACACACAAGCCTGTGCTTCCAAGGAAATAGTAGGGGTGGGCCTCGCCTAACTACAGTACCTGTTGATTGCGTGTCCTGATAATCCCTGATCACACAGGGAAGTATCGCTGGTGTAATTTAACTGGGGCTTATAAAACCTCTCGCTGCTTGGTTGCTCTTGATAATTTGAGCCAAAGTATGAAAACTGAAAAGGCATTTTTGAGGATATGCAGTGTTTCAAATTTTCAAAAGTACATGTGCACAATTTATAGTGACTGTGTGCAGTTCATAACTGTGTTAGCAAATTGTGCTCAGGGACCCTGACCCTCAGTTAAACTAAAAACATTTTCCAGCACTCTAGCAGCATGAAGGGGCCTTAACATGGAAATCAATCATACTTATAATGACTTTAAGGCACTCTTACAGAACTAGAGCAGTATAAAGTGGCCTTAATGTACATGAGAACCAGAACTAAGTTTGAGCTTAACATGGTCATTTAATTTCCCTCTTAGGGAGAGCACAGCAGTAAAAACAATGACAAAGAAAATTTGTCAGTCATGCAAACCAACCTCTGGCTGGATGTAAGTATTCACTACTACCTTTCTCTCCTGCATTTGCGATGCATGACACCTCCTTGTCATAGTATTACTGAAATGGTTATAAAGTGACTATGGTGCAACCACAAAAGGTGGCTTCTTAGCAGCTATTCAGTTAGGGTGCATCTACACAGTTCTACACAGCAGGGCTTAACTCAAAATAAGCTACGTAAATTGAGCTGTGTCAATTGCATAGCTTATTTCAAAATAGCTTATTTTGAAATTGGGAGCATCTACACAGCACTTATTTCAAAACAGAGCACTCTTCCTCTGACTTCCCTAACTCCTTGTACAATGAAGGTTACAGGAGTCAGAATAAGAAGTCCTCCAGCTTGAGAGTATTTCAACATTATTTCGAAATAACTGCCTGCTCTGTAGACACAGATTAAGTTATTTCAAAATAATGTTGCTGTGTAAACATACCCTTACTGTCCCAAGATAATTTTGCTGAGATTAAAAATGTCACAGCACACAGATGGCAGTGCACTTAAAAGCACTGGATCTGATACCTTAGATGGTCTCGAATCAGACCCTGACAGACTTGGAGTTACAGCCACCCTTTAAATACTTGATTATACTGGATGATTCAGTTTACAACACTGAGGCTACATCTAGACTGCAGAGTTTTATCAGAAAAAAAATATGCAAGTTGCGAACCACAATTTGGGTATCTTTTCCCGTTTCTTTTTTTCCCCCCAGAAGAGGCTCTTCCGAAAATTGGCCCATCTACATGGGGCCAAATTTCAGAAAAAAGCCTCTTTCGGAACATCTCTTATTCCTCTCACCGAGAAGAATACAGGGATGCCAAAAGAATGTGAACACTCTTTCGGAAACTGTTCCAAAAAAAAAAAAAAAAAAAAAAAAAAAAAAAAAAAAAAAAACACGCACACATTTCCTGGACACGGCAGAGCTTTTCCGGGATACCCCGGTATCCTGGAAAAATTCTGCAGTCTAGACATAGCCTGAGAGGCCATATGATCTAGGACTTAGTGCACAAGCCAGGGAATGCTAAGTACTGGCTTCTAATACCAGCTCTCCCAATAGCTTGCTGTATGGCCTCATAAATCCTCCAAGGCACATATTTTTATAAACAATCTCTAGTGTGGAGGCAGCAGAGTAGATAGTGGTTATCCCATTTTATATATGGAGAAACTTGAGGCAGTGAGGTTAAAGACCACATTTTCTAAGTGTGACCTCTAGTTTTTGGTGGCTATCTTTGAACATGTGGTCTATTATCAGAGGTGAACCTAGTGTTCTCAGCATCTCTGAAAATCTGGCTTTAAGATGTAAAGATGGCCACCAAAAATTGGAAGTAATTGTTTGAAACTCTGGCCTGTAACCTCACTGCCTTAGTTTCCAGATCTATCAAACAGGGATAACTGCTCCTGACTTAGCTGCCTCAAAGGGGTATTTGTGCAGATTCGGCCCTGTTTGTAAACACTCCATGCATTTAAAGCAGAATAGTCATTTTATTTTTTCATGCAAGCCTCTCCCCCCCTCCCCCCCCCCCACACACACTTCACAAAGTAAGATGAGTTACAAGGTCTCTGCTCTTAGTTGCACCCTTGTGGGATGCTTTGGGCATAACAGAGACCAGATTTTGGTCCTGATAGCTGGTGGTAAATACTGAATAATAGCAGCAAAAAAGAAAAATAGAGTGGAATAGTCAAGGGAAAAAATGACATTTTTCAGCTGAGTTTTGAAATAAGATGGAGATACTCAGGAGGAGCTGGCTGGTCCAGAGGAGAGGCAGTGCAGAGGAGAAGGGCCTTGCATAAAGAAAGCCATGGGTATTTGAAGAGACAGAGAACAGGCCACTATGAGGTGACCAAAGAGCAGTGCGAGCAATGAAGAAGGGATTGGCATTGGACAAGATCCATGAGGTAAGATGAAGGGCTAAAAACAAGAAGCACAATCTGTATTGCTCCTAAAATTAACAGAGAGCCAGTGAAGCTCACTGAGGTTGTGGGGATGTTTTGACAAATCCTTTGATCCCAGATCTCTAGCATTCCCAGCGGGAGGGTAGGGAATTCGTATCTGCACCATGCACTCCTGCTAGATGTTACAGTGGTCCCATTTTTTAGCTTAATACAAACCTCATTTTCTCTATCTTGTAGCTGATCAGCAAGATGAGGCATCCAGATTTTCTGGAGCATTAAGCAAAAATGAAGAGTTGGGGGGAAGACATGCAATGGGCGATAAGGATGAGAAAAAGGAAAAATAAAAATACTGATGTATTTGTAGGGATAGTATCATTTAGAATCCAAATGACTTAAATATTCCTGAATGAGATCCCAATATACTTATGGGAGACCTAAGCGCCTCTCTGAGATGCACTAGAATGCCATCAAGCCCTTACCTCCTGAGTGAGAGAAATGTTATTTCCTCTCAAATCTGTGGTGAGAAAAGAAACAAGCTGTTAGAGGCTAGGAAGCTCTTTGGGACAGGTACTGTCACTGTGTCTGGACAGCACCTACCACTGTGGTGTCCTGGCCCAGGACTAGGGATCCTACTCCTAGCTTTTACCATACTACAAAAAAGAAAGAATAATGACAGGCCAAATCTACTCATTAAAAGCACATGCTTTGAGCCCATCAACAGAGGGTTCTAAAAACTGTGCTGCATAAACTGAGGTCAGGAGACCCAAAGAGGAGAATGGGGCAGACAAAGAAAGACGGGTTTATGGGGAATGCCGTCACCATAGCCAAGATCATTTTGCTTTAAAACTTTTCCAGAGTTTGTTTTTACTTTGCCACTGATTGAGCAGAGTCTGTGTGAATGTGCAAACTGGTTCAAGCTTAACTGGATGTTAAGAAGCAGGCAATTGACTAATTGTGTAGTCCAGGGGTTCTCAAACTTTGTGATACCATGACCCCCCTCTAAGGGGTCGGGAGCGACAGTTTGAGAAATGCGGGTGTAGTCAATACAATTTGTAGCGACTACATGAATAGTCGATAAGGGGAAGCGGGGTACCGTTGCTGCGGTTCTGCAGTTTAAATGTAGGAGGAGCCTGGCACGGCTCTGCCTTTTAAACATAGTAAGAGCCACCCGGCTCTTTAAAAGGCAGAGGCGCAGCTATCCGGGACCCAGTGTGAACCAGGGCTGGACAGTCCTGGCTCACGCTGGGTCCTAGACCGACCCCTGCTGCACCTCTGCCTCCCCTGTCCCCTCCCACACCATAGAGATGGCGCTAGGGGAAACCAGCTTACAAGTCAGCTTCCCCCAGCACCGATTCCTGCTTTCCCTCCCCCTCCGCTGCCTCTGATAGAACTCAACTAGTCACTTACTTCCCTAGTTCAAGTCCAATGCTCAGAAATAACAAACTTCTGTTTCAATGCTCCAAAGACCTGGGTTGCTGTGAAAGGAAGGCCCAGAAGCATGGAGACAGCTCACCAGTGACCATACTGGGCATAGCAGGAATATTTATTTTCTTAAGACCAAAGCAGTGGTAGTGTACTTCTTAAAAGCACAGCCAGACCAAAGGTGCAGGAACCAGTTAAAGCTTTATGCTTTGACACAGGTGGGTTTTGGTTCATGAAAACTTAGGCCCAAATAAATCTGTTAAGTCTTTAAGGTGCTACAGGAATCCTCGTAGTTTTTGCAGATACAGACTAACAGTAGTCTGAGACTTAAAGCTTTGATTACTAACTAGCACCCTGAATTTCAAACTCAAGCATCAGGGCTAATGCCAGTCTCCTCCAACTCTCTGGGATCAAGATGAAAACTCTAGGGGGTGGGCAGCAGATTATCCCACCTGTGCCTAGGGCAGTTGATATATCCTAGGCAGCACAGAGCACAGTGTAATACGCTGGGGTCAGTCTGCCCTACCTCAAAGAGAACCAAACAAACTCCTCTTCTTAATTCCAGTAAGCAGCTCAAGAACTTGGACTGTTTTTAGTGCATAACATTTTAATGATGATTACACACAAAACTAATTGTACAAAGCCTAATTTTAATAGCTAAAATATCTGTAGGCTAAGAATACATCAACTACCTATCTCACTGTCTAGGAACCAGCCAGAGTTAGGCTTTATTAAAGATTAAACATTTGCAGGGGATGAGGCCTAATGTTGTTAGGCTTTGCTAATGTCATCATTCTTCCCAAACCAGCTCCTTGTATCTCTCTGGGAGCAGGGAAAGAGCAGAGAGGGGGCATGGAACAGAGCAGCCAGCTCTTGGCAGATAGACCCTTGCTGATGGATTTACTTCATGGCTCCTATCATCTTGGCTGCTTCTGCCTTTCCCAGAACAGCTCAGGGGCGTGTCCTAGCTTTTCCTGCACAGGGGAAAAGCTGTGCCTGGCCCAGGGTGTGAAATCTAGCTTCATACACACCCTGCCCTCTTCATGGAGCTCTTTAGGCTGCCATTCTACTCCAGGCCCTGAGGAGTAGCAGCAAAACAGCTGTCAGTCAGCAAACAGCATTTTATGAGGCATTAGGCCGTTTCCAAAGCCAGCGTGCCCCTGCGATTGATTCCCAGCCAAGCATCCAACCCACAAGCCCTAGCACAGTTATCGAAGGTCTTTGCTGCTCTGAGGCAGTTATCTTAAGTAGATATGATTTCTAAACAAGTACCCCACTCCACTCCCATCCCAACACCCATAACAGACATCCTTCTAGAGAACAGGGTGGGAGGCTCATGCTGAAGGAGAATTCACAGCTATTGCAGGCTTGGCAACCTTAAAACTACCCTCCCTCAACCCCCCAAAAGTCATGATCACTAGCAGATTCAGAAGGGAGGGCAGGCGAAAGGAAGACAGAAGGAAAATCATATTTATAATGGTTCTGCTCACATTCCCAGGGCAGCCCAGTCATGGAAAATGCAAATTGTTTGCTTGGCTCAATTTCGTAGAGTAGCCACCCTTGGGGGATTTATGTGCTTCTCCCTTAGTAAGCCACAGCATGTTCTTGGAACAACCAGTTGTTCAGAAAACTCTCCAGACCTAGGGATTGCTGGTGTGTTTATTTTCAAGGAACAGATTGTGGTTCATTGAGTCTTAGATACTGAGTTCTTCAGCTTCACATGCAGTTCTGAGCAGTGATACTAGCTTAACTGCTGAAGTGAGGGAGGATCCTGTGGTGGTGATTTTGGAGGTGGCAGGCCTGCCTCTGATTCAGGGTTGACCCAACAACCCAGGTCAGATGAGCACCTTTTCAAAATGCAAAAGAAGGGCACAAGGATGAGCCCCACTCCCTCCATAGCCCCACTTCTGCCCCACCCACTGGCCAGGCTGGAAGTTGAAGCTGGGCCATAGTAAGAGCCTCCCAGGGAGCCAGGGCTGCTGTGGGGAGCTTTGGACCCTCCACCTGCACTGGGCAAGATGCCTGAGAGCAGCCCTTGGCCCATGTCCTTGTCCCTGAGACTGCCTAGGGTAGGTGAAGGGACTGGGGCTCCCCACACCAGCATGGACTCCCTGAGCAGTTCTGACTGTGGCCCACCTCTGGCTCCCAGCCTTGTCAGGAGGCACAGTTCTGAGGGAAAAGGAGGAGTGGGGGTGGGACTTCATGGTGGTGGGGGGAATGCTCATCTCAGCCCCGCAATCACAATGGGAAAAAGCAGGCACCACTCCTGAGACTCAGGCACTACCAGGAATCCAGGACAAGAGTTGGCCCAGGATCATTCAGCCCAGGCCTGAGACTTGAGCTCTACATTTCTAGCCTATCCATGACAGGTGGCACCTTATCCCCAGCAGGATGTTGGGGACACTGTATTGTGAAGTGGCTGGCTTTCAGATGAAGTGGCAAACTAACTTTGAAGTGACCCTGCCCAGCTGTGGTCATCAGTCCACAGTACGTTCATTTTCACAACCGTGAAGCTACAATTGACCTCTCTAAATTCCCCCAGAAGTTTCAGATATATACAGTATTCTCCTTTTCTTACTGTTTATAGTGATGGATAGTCCACCCAAAATGTGAGTGCAGTTCCTTGGGTTAAATAATTCCTGTGTATATATTACAGAGTTTCCTAAATCACAAATGTCAAATCTGGTTTGGCTTGTTGGAGCTGGGGCATTAAATTGGAGTGGGTGACACTGTAGTTACTTGGACAGTTCTTGACCTCAAAAGCATGTGTCAGATTTATACAGCAGCTTTTCTTTCAGAAACAGGTGCTCCTGTGGCTGACTGGAGATTGAACCTCAGAATGAAGTGAGGTTTAATGAAGCTTATAAACAAAGACTGTGATAACTTGATTATTTTTTGCTGTTGTTATTCTTATCCAATGAATGTTTTGTAATTAGGTTAAGGTGTGATTAGCTGATTGGATTTGAGGAGACATAACAGGACCCATCTTGCTGTTATAAATATATTCCAAAACAAAACATAATTAACTGAGACTTAAGGTTACTCCAATGTCTTTCCTTACGATGCAAAAACTAAAGAGCAAGGAAATCATAAATTAAACCAGCCATATACAAGACAGTGCCAGTCCCATTAACATCATATGACATGACACTATACCTCACATGATTACCCTCTCTAACACATTCCATTTTAATTCAACAATGCTATCACCTTTGGTGCACATATCCAGAAATTAAATACACCACAGAAAGGTACTAGTTTACCAGCATTCTGTAACATATTATAGATACATTTTCTATCTGTTTATGCATTAGTGTAGCTCTGTATTTGTTGCATAACTGACCTGATTATTTTAAAAATACACTGTCAACATATAGCAGAATTTCGTTTATGGTCTTGGTGTATTAAGTTTCGGGTATATGATCAACATTGCTTTCTCTTGTTGGCTGGCACACAGTAGGATTGTAGATTTAAGATGAGAATTGTTATTAAGCCGTCACGTAGTGAAGCACTGGAAGGCTGGAGTATGCCTTGAAGCGTACCAAATTTGGAAGCTAACCTAGATCATTAAAGTGTAATACAGAAGCGGCTGGCTGGATTCTCCTCTCCCTTTCACCACTATAATCAATAGATGTTTCACTGAAGTAGAAATCGCTTAGATCAATGTAAAACTTGTCATGGGAGAATAAGGCCCAGAGATTTTAGTTCTGCTTATCTCAATGCAACCTTAACTCTGCTGTTACAACTAGCAATGTCTTCTTTGTGGGTATGATTTTGAGTTGTACCTCTAAGGGGCTCAGGACAAAACTTACAACCCAGAGAGAGTAGGGGCTAAGGTAGGGCATGAAGGTGCTTAAAGCTTTTTCATTTTGCAAATTTGTGAGGTTTGGGGCAACTCCCAGTGAGATGCTTACGGGTAACAGCGCTACCTGAAATCTCTACCGTGCTATGTAGTATGGCCCTGCCTCTTCCCAACATGTCCTTCACACAGCTGGGTTTCCAATCCTTAGAACACCCTGACTTGTTTTACTAACAGGTTGTTTCAAACAGCAGTATGGCAAAGCACACAGTGGAATTTCTAGTACACAGTAGCAGGTCTACCAGATGACTTAGTATGAGGCATGCGAATGCACTGGCTGGCTGTGTGCAAAGTCCTCTTATGGACAAGAACTCTGTGCCTGTGCTGGAGAGTTCTGCCCTGACTTGATCAGGGCTTTTACACCTACCCAGTGGCATAGAAGGGGTGGGGCTGAGCTCAGGGGGGAATCTCAATTTTTTTTTTTTTCTTACAATATGTATCTACGTGTTCACTGGGGACTAGAGGAACAGTCTCTAGGAAGCAGTCATGCTAATTAGTATTACATCCTTGGAAACAATCTCCAGAGGCCTGCTCTTTGAGCCAGCAAAGCCTGAAAACAGGCTCAACAGGCTGGCGGTTGCCCAGTCTGCCAGGACTCATTGTCTGAGCCACTGTTTTTTTGTGGTCCCTCAATGAAGAATCTGCAGTTGGCACATGAGGGAGACAACTTCCGGTAAGGAGCTGGGGTCTCTGATTGGATGTCCCACCAGGCTCTGTCACAGAAATGGACATGCAAGTTTAATGATGTAATCCCTGGCCTGGAGAACCCCCCGTGGACTGTCAGTCCAAATGAATCAAGGAAATTGATTGAAAGCCGCCAGCTCTGATCAGCAAGACCTTTAACAGTGGTTACAAAATGGTTTCCATAATGTCCTGCTTCCTATCCTCCTACCTTCTGGCTCTGCCAGTCAGTCTGTCCTTTCCTCTGGCTTTACTGCTCACAACCGGTACTGTTCTGGAAGCAGGCTCACTCGTGCTTGTAGTGGTTTGTCCTCCACCTGAAAGACAGGATGTACAAAGAGCTAAGGGCGAATGTATCTGTTCTCATTCAGATGGGGGCCAGATGTATTTTATCACTAGAGTTTGTGAATGTATTTCCTAAAGAAAGGGATTGTGTTGGAGAGGAGGAAAATATGAAGCTACAAAGCCAAAGTCTCCCCAGCTGACCCCGGGCTCCCAGCTGCCCCTTTGAATCGCGCAGAGGTGGCATTTTAAAGGGGCAGCCCACTGCACAGCTGATCCACGGTTCAGCTGTGCAGCGGCTGCCTTGGGGTTTCAAAGTGGCAGTGCCACTGTGCAGCGCTACCACTTTGAAGTACCCCTTTTCTCCCCCACCCTGCAGTTGCTGCCCCTATCTCAGAGGCAGCAAGGGAGGGGAGTGGTATCAACTAGTCAAAAGACTATCTGATAAGCAAATGCTTATCGGATAGTCGACTAGTCTTTAACATCCATGCCTCCTACATGCTGCTGAAAAGCTGATCACGACAGGTGGGAGGAGGAGCTGATTGGTAGGGCTACTGGCAGCTAGGAGGCACCAGGGGAGGGGAGGAGCTACGGTAGGAGCTGAGCAACCACTGTGGCTGCTCCAGCCTTGGAGCATCCACAGAGGCGGTGCCTAGAAGTCCCATTATACAGAGGAGTTAGGAACGTGGCTAATGGAGGCAAACACTAGAAAATGCAACCTGAAGCATGTCAGCTTGATCAAATGGTCCATCAGTGCTCACTGAGGGAGCACCAACCACAGCATGCCATTCCTTCAGCCACCCACTAGCAAAGCTGTCAGTAGCACCAGACACCCACCTGGCATAGCCCACAGCTCATGAGCTCAAGCAATCTGCTAGCCTTAGCCTCCCAAGCAGCTTGGATTACAGGTACGTGCCACCACCCTGCCCCTGAACTACATATGGGCCATATAGGTCTCATGATAGCCAGTATGTCTACTTTTGAGACATTATTCCAGCCCCAAGTCCTATCTGTATAGAACTCCCTCACTGGTCAGTTTGTGAGACCCCAATCACTGCATGGTGTAAAGAGAGTGAGAGCCCAGTAGTTCAATTTAAGACCAATCACAGGCTCTACTCACCTCTCCCCTCAGAAGGAAAGGACCTGTGCTGGAATTTCCTGGCATTTCTTCCCCCTGAAAGGACATAGCATGCACAAAAAGGCAGAAGGGTTACATAATGAAAGCCCAACAGCAAGCATTTTTGTTCTTGTGATGTGTTCTAGCAGCAAAGCTTCACTCCCTCAGTAGCTCTCCTGAGGACAGGAACTGGGGTGGATTTATCTTAATTAAGACTCTGGCATGTGCCCTTGGGAACACAGATAAGCTGCAATATGACTCCTTGTGAAACCAGTGCTTGGGAAAGGAGCCAGTTCTAAGCTTCTATATATACTGTTACATCATAAAGAACAGAAAGTTCAGGGCCTAGGTCCTCAAATGCATTTCAGTGCTCAACTCCCACTGAACTTCGGGGCCCAAGTTTCTGAGCTAGTCACAGCTGTGCTCTGGGGAACAGCGAGTAGTGACACTATACACACAGTTCAGATCCACTGAGCACTCTGCAAAGCAGGGAGTGCTGAGGCTTATGTACTGATTTCAGAGTCACTTCTGTGCAGGCCTGAGGGAAAGCAAAGCCTCCAAGGGGTGGCTCTTTCACACCTGACATGGACCTGTGAGCCACATGTTCATGGCTAACAAATGTCAAAATAGGATGGGTGTGTCCCTTTCTTACCTTTCTTACTGCTGAGATTATCCAAGACTGGCTCCCCATCCTTAGTAAAATCCTCCTCAAACCTGCAGGTGAAAACAGGGCATTGTCAGACACAAAACCACTCACTTCACTAAGCAACATCAGTCCATCAGATCTAGGTAGGTCTATACTCAAAAGTGAAGTCAACCCAACTTGCTCAGAGGTGTGAAAACTCCACACCTGAGTGATAGAGTTAAGTCACCTCACCCCCTAATTCTGTTCATCTAGCTACCTGTCAGGAAGGTGGATTAACTATGCAGAGAGACTTTAAAGTCAAGCACACACCCCCCCCCCCCCCGTCATTGTAGTGAGTGGCTACACTGACGTGCTGAAACACTACAGCAGCTCAGCTGCAAATGTAAACTAGCTCAAGGAGAAGCCACATCCATGAGTCACGTATACTTCCACCACAAAGGAGCTCTTCTACAGCTTTTATATCACAACAGACCGTTTTGTGTTCTGCATATGCCACATGTATTACAGGGAAACTATTTTACGAATATTTTGGAGACTTCAAGATATTTTTAAATGGGAGTATCTTTTGTATCTCTTCACCTGTAAACTCAGCTGTTCTTGCAACTATGAGGCCAGTTATGCAATGTGCAGAGGGGAACCACACAAATTGCTTAACATGACCTAAAATAGCTTTTCTCTAGGAACACAGGATTTGTCAAACTAGATCAGAGCAGTAGCCCATCTTGTTCAATAATCTGTCTGACAATAAATTTAAAAGGTCACAAATCTCGTGGGCGCCTCCTGATGGTGCCTCCAGTTGGGAAGCTGGGAGTCTCCCTTTTCCATTATTATAAAGCACCCAGTTCTATCCCCATACAGCCGTGAGATACCAACTATTAAACCTGTGATATCTGTATGTATAGAAAATCTATTATTGACCTGTCTGAATATTAATTGGGCCACAGGCCAGGGTAATTTTGGGGGTGGAAGTTCCACATTTGGGGGACAGATAAAGGAAACAAAGCTATGGCAGCTTGAGGGGGTTGTTTTTAATTGTTTCATTTTTAAGACCTCCATCCTATATAGGCAAGTATTGCACAAAGACTCCAATCACATGACAATGTCACAAGACAACACAAATAATACAGTCACTGAAATCTTAACAGTCAAAAGAGCCCTTCTCCTCCTCCAAGAGTTAAAAGGTAACAAATATGCTGCTAACCAACTCTTTATTCCTGGCAGACAAAAAAAAAAAAAAAAAAAAAAAAGTTTTTTTAAGAGGAAGACTATTAGAATCTATGCAGTGATTTGGAGTGTCCCAGGGAGTAAATCCCAGGGAGATGGATCAGAGTACGGGTGGAATCAGCTGTGGGTAAACCCATCAATGGAGGCAGAGAGAATGGGCTTTGATATGACCCTCTCCGTCTCCCTGTAGAACAATGGTGGGCAGCCTGCAAGCTACATGTGGCCCATTGGAGTTCTTTGTGTGGCCCACATGCAGGGTTGCCAGATTCTGCTGGTCTCCATCCACAGTTTTTTTCCTACCAGGATTACTAAAATGACACACAAAAAACAAAGACATGAAGTGAGGTGCATGCTGATGGCTCTCAGAGTGCTGTGAGCAATGTACTCCCTCTGCAACCAAACAAAGCACTGCTACTGTTCAAGTGGTACATCCCCCCAAGTTCTAGGTATGCAAGAGCAGTTAGCAAAGCTACCTTAATCTGGGAGACATCTTGGTCTTGCTTCCCACTGAGATGAAGGAGGACCACTCACACAGCCACTCACTAGCCTAGATTGCCCATCCTTGCTGTATAGCCCATGGTGATAAGCCCTAGGTATTTAATGGCTTACAGTTTACCAGTTCACAATGTCCCATCAGAATACAGACCTACTGGCAGACCCTATCATTGGTTGTACTAGGGCCTGTAGCATTCTAGGCCCCTCAGTAGTGCAGATTACCTACATGTGCTCTGACTTTTCTACATCCCAAGCCCGTCGCCATTCGCCCTTTGCATTCTTGTGGCGTGCTAGCCTCTCCAGGTCAATCTGATCTCGTTCTTTCTTCCATCGTACATATTCTGAGCGTTCCCGTCCAGTCATAGTGAAACCCAGATCTCCTGAGCTCTTCTGGAGAGGTTTACCTCCCTCCTATTGGGAACAAATGAGCAGCTCATTAATTCAATACCATCAACTAGAAACTGCCCAATAAGGTTTCTGCACTAGGCTGGTGGGAATTCTACATTTGGACCTCCCTCGTCTGGCACACTCGGGACATGATCAGTCCCAGAAGAGAGATTTTGCTGGACCTAAGTCGTCATTTCTGCCCCCCTCTCCCAGCCACCAGCCTCCCCCAGCCATAGCTTCGCTGCCAGCCTCCCAGCTGGCTTCCCCCTGCCACCGGCCCCTCAGCACAGGGCTCCCAGACCCACCTGGCAGCCCCATCACTGCAAGCACAGCCCCGCTGCTGGACCCCGCTGGAGTCCAGGTGCACTACCAGGTGGCAGCACCACTTGAGCTTCAGTCTCGTTGGGCAGGCCTGCTACCTCCCAGCCTCACTGAGCAACTCTCTGCCAGGCAGCAATGGGGTTGCCAGGCTCTTTGCTGTACCACTTGGCAGCTCCACTCATGGATTCCTGTCCCTGCTACCAGGCAGCCCTGCAGTTGGGCACCCGGCCCCGCAGGGGCAGCAGAGTGTGCGTGTGTGCGCGCGCGCACGCGCAAATGGCTGGTGTAACTGATTTCCATGTTCTATTTACCTAATGTCTCTATTCCATCCTAGTAATTAAATACATAAATTACACAGCAGTCATTCACGTGCTATGCCTCTGCCACTGCATGCTTAATAGGTTGGGGGGGGGGGGAGGGGAGAACCACACCCCCTTGTTGTTATTCCTGAAAAAAAGACACTCATCCAAAGCAGCCCAGTGCTGTCTAGTGGCCCTGCTAGTCTTAGTAGTACTCGGAACAGAGTTCTCCAATGTTTTTTCTATAGAGAATAATTTCTGAATAGCTAAATTCTTATGTGAATTCAGAAGATCAGGGTTTAAGAACCCCAGAAGACCCCGGAACTCTTTACTGGCCCAAGTGAATAGGCATAATCTTTTTTCCCCCACCAATCCTTTCACCCTCCAACAATGGAGAGTAGGGAAAAGAGTCACTTTGCAACCATTCTTCAGGGTTCTGTAGCTCAAGATGGACTGATTGAATGAAGTGTCTGCATCAGAGTACGCTATAATGAGCATCACATGGGTAAGTCACAACAATGTCCTTTGAATAGAGGATTGTTCACTTTCACCACTTGTGCCCTCCCTGTTTTTTGCGCTCTCTCATGTTGTAGCAGTTGAGTGCTGCTGCTCTTCAAGTATTTAAAATCTTAACTAAGGGTGTGTCTAGACTACACGGTTTTTTTGAAAAAACTTCCCCTGCATCTAGGCTGCTGCCACGTTCTTTTGAGAGTAAATTGAAAGAACACAGCAGTTTTTTTGACCGCGGAAAACCTCGTTTTGCAAGGAATAACACCTTTTCTCGAAAGTGCTCTTTCAAAGAAAGGTGCTATGTAATGCAAACTGTGCTTATTTGAAAGAGAGCATCCAGACTGCTTGGGTGCTCTCTTTCAAAAAAGCAGCTTGCTTTTTTCAAAGTACTGATTGTAGTCTAGATGCTCTTTCGAAAGAGGCTTGCAGTCTAGATGTAGCCAAAGAGACAGTGGAAAACAAAGCTGAGTATATTACATGCATCTCCTTGTAACAGTGACTGTTAAATACACACTACTGCTGATATTGGTTCCTTATTTCAAGTTCCTTATTTGTGGAACCAGCTCCTTACTCATAGCTCCCTGTTCCTTATTCAGAGGCCAAAATTGTTTTATAAAATTAATTTTTTAAATAAATAAAAATAGAATCTTACAATAAGTGAATATGGTAAAAATTAAATGGCTAGTTCCTCAATTACTTATTAACTAACTAATCAAAGGAGGGGCTGGAATTTGAGTGCCTATAAGTGATGAACTAAGTCTCAGTCCCCCTGAGAGACATCTCCCTGCAAGCATCAGGCTGCTCTGAAGGACTTGGTCATGCCATTTACTGACCCAAAACTTCGTTTATGAGCAATGTGCTGCGTGTCCCCTGTTATGCCCTCACCCCACTTCCATATTATCAATGGGGACTGAATAAAGAACTGGCAGAATGTAATAAAATAAGCCTTGGGTCAGCACAACCACTGAACTATTCTGCTGCAGCTGAGACTTTGGAGTTCCCAACTTGGAGCTTCTTTGCAAAAAAATTATGGCCCTGGTCACAGCCCTCTTCCCTCAAGCCTCAGTCATAGATTCATAGGGTTGGAAGAGACCTGAGGAGGTCATCGAGTCCAGCCCCCTGCCCAAAGCAGGACCAGCCTTAACTAAATCATCCCAGCCAGGGCTTTGTCAAGCCAGGACTTAAAAACCTCTAGGGGTGGAGATTCCACCATCTCCCTAGGTAACGCATTCCATTACTTCACCACTCTCCTAGTGAAATAGTTTTTCCCCAATATCCAACCAAGACCTCCCCCATGGCAACTTGAGCCCATTGCTCCTCATTCTGCCATCTGTCACTGCTGAAAACAGCCTCTCTCCTTCCTCTTTGGAACCTCCCTTCAGGAAGTTAAAGGCTGCCATCAAATCCCCCCCTCACTTGTCTCTTCTGCAGACTAAACAAGCCCAAATCCCTCAGCCTCTCCTCATAGGTCATGTGCTCCAACCCCCTAATCATTTTTGTTGCCCTCTGCTGGACATTCCCCAATGCATCCACATCCTTTCTGTAATGGGAGGCCCAGAATTGGGTGCAATACTCCAGATATTTTTAGTCAAAGGTTAAAGTTCATAAGCATGCTCTCCATGCCACTATCCAAATCATTAATGGAAAGAGACAAGCAACTGAACCTGAGCTCCCAGTGCAATCCTGTGGCAAAAGGAACTAATGTGATCCTTGGATGTATAAATGGAAGTAATGAGTAGGAGCAGGAAGTGATTTTTAATCTCTGTTAATGGGATACTGATAGTAAATTATTGCATCTAATTTAGGTGTCCACATCTTAAAAGGGTGTTGAAAAATTGTAGTGGGCAAAGAAAAGAACCACAAAATGATGTGAGGAGCTTGAGAAAAAAGCCTTACACCAGAGAGTAATAGAGCACAATCTGTTTAACTTATCAAAAAAAGAAAAGTTGAGACAACTGATTACAGTGCATAAGTAGCTTTAAGTGGACAAAATACTAGGTACTGAAGGGCTCTTTAATCTAGCACAGAAAGATGGGGGGGGGGGGGGAGGGAAGAGAGAGAGAGGCTGGTAGCTGAAGCCAGACAAACTGACATTAGAAATTAGGCACAACATTTTAACAGTGAGAGTGATCAACCATTGGAATAAATTATTAAGAGAAGTGATTGATTCTTCAGTTCTTGCTGTTTCCAAATTGAGCATGGGTGCCATTCCAGAAAACATCATTTTAGTCCAACACAAATTGTTACTTGGCTCAATATCAAAACAGCTGCATGAAGTTCTCTGGCAATATATAGGAGGTCAGACTAGACAACCTAGTGGTGCCCTCTGACCTGAAAATCTCTGAGTCTATAAAACACTGCTACTGGCCCTTTGGCACACATTCCTTTATCAAATTACAGGTTTCAGAGGGGTAGCCATGTTAGTCTGTTTCAGCAAAGACAACAAGGAGTCTAGTGCTAGTCTTTAAAGTGCCACCGGACTCCTTGTTTTTACCTTTATCAAAGTTTTCCCCTCCATGCAGTAGTTAGTTGTGTCAGGATTACAGACCATAAAAGTCTCTTTAAACAGAGGCATAATTTGGTAATGACTGCAGCAATTTTATGCAGAAATTAATGAAGAAACTTCCTGTTTTTCCACAGACAGGGTCTTTGCATACAAATCCTTAGGAATGCTTAAATACAGGAGTCACCAGTGATCAGAACTAGCAGCAGCACCAATTGCTCAAGTAAAGTATTTTTATTATAATATAATGTAACTTCTTTACTCATTTTATAGTTTTGAAGTCGAAACGAACAAATGCTATGTCAACTGAGTATACATCATTTCTTTAATGGTGAAACATGCCCCTTATTCTTTACATTTGCAGTTAAGTTTAATCACAGAAATAATCAAAACTTTGACATTCAGCTATTTCCATCAGAGATTTCTCTGTCTGATAGCAAAAAGTTGAAAGAAAACAAGATGCATTTTTGTGGCTGCATCTCAAAATAGTGACTCAAGTCTTCTCAAATACCATTCTCAACCAAAATCGAAACGTCCCTAACAGAAAAATTCTGCATCTGCTTCTCCACAGTACTTTTCCATATAACTTGAATATAACAATATTTAAAATAATGTTTAAATATTGATCAGCTCAATTAAAGTCAGCAACATTATTTGCATAAATAGTAGAATTTATCTAAACAAAGGTGTTGCCATTATAGGTACTAAGTTGCTGTTATACAACATTTTGTGTTTTCACAAACTTGGACAAACTGAGGTCTGGCATTTCTATGCTGGGGTTTTGCGATTAAAAAGGGCAAGAGGTGCAGATATTCTAGTCACACAAAGAGTTCTTCAAATTCTACTAAAGTGTACCAAGCCACATTGCTGTTGTACAACTCCCACAGCAACACTAAAGACTGGATTGACCAATTCTACTATATATTTAAGAGAGTTTGTCCATTGTGAGTCTGTCTGTTCAAGAACTCCTAAATGGTAAGAGCTAGGGTCACCAAATTTGGTATGCAGCTTCCTCCTATCATAGCTTAAAGCAAGGCAAGGGTTTGGTTGTGCCCAGAAAATGGGATGTGCATGAAATAGGATTGCTTCTCATAAAACCAAACAGGAGAGATATTCACCAGGCAGGTGAAACAGGCTGACTGGGGCTGTGCCCTCCATCCACGACTGCCTCAGTCCCGAGCCTCCCATTCCCCAGGCACGCTTTAGGGAGGGGGAGGGTGCTGAAGCTCTCCCCCTATCCCCGATTTGTATGGGGATGTTGTCCACTGTTCCCTTTCTTCAGGGAGTGAGGGGAAAGAGCACAGTTTGCTTCATTCCTTACTCAGGCTGGGGAGCACTGTGGGCAGATGAACCTGGACCTACCCCAGCTAAGACACATGCACCCTCTCCTGGCTATGCTTACTGGATCGGCAATGGCCATGGAGAGGCACTTCTCACTTGGCTCCAAGCTGCTGCGGTGAGAGAGGCCTGGAGCTGTCCTCTCTCCCTGGGGCAGCCTGCATACTGAACCCCTCATCCCCAGCACCATCATTTTCTTTTCCAAAAAAAATACCCAAAATTAATTGAGTTAAGGATCCAAGTAATGCCTGGTAAATCTTCTAGTTGTATTATATAGGAATAGGGCAGTATTCCTTTAAGTCATTTGTGAGCACTCTAATTGTGTTCACCATTTTCTATATTTTAAAAGTGATCAGAAACAGCAGCATGCAATAAGTTAGGCCCTGCATATTTTCATGTAGTTAATAAACATGATTATTTAGGAATGCACTGAGCTCAAGCTATGAGTTTATTTTATGTTTGTTGTGTTATGAGTGAAACAATATATGCTTTTATATCTGTAACAGTTAAGAGGAGGAAAATGGTTACATTTTTCAACCTTTAATTCATCTAACAATCCAATATTCCTAAAGACTTCTTCATCTTTAACTATTGCATAATTTCTGTGAAAGTGTATGGTGGATTTGCCACAGATTGATTGAATATGGTTTATTGATTTGTACATGCATATTCTGTGTTAAAAATATTAACCCAGGTTTTATTTTGTTAGTTATCAGACCAGGAAGGGAGTGACATTGCGTCTCTTCATAATGAACTAATGGTCACAGTGGGGGGGGGGTGGATGGCACGTGGGGTGACCTGAGATGCATTATGTCATGTACAGTCTGTCAAAACCCTCCTCTGTACGTAATCTTTATGTACAATATGGAGATGAAACAGCCTAACAGTTGGCAGCATAGTATACAAGAACAAAGCTTTGGATCAGCATGAGTATGTCCCAGAATCTTCAGTCTGTTGGTTGCAAGGATGTGTCATTTGGGGTGACCCTAGACTTATTTTGTCATGTACAGATATTCAAATTGCAGCTCTTATTTAAATAAGAAATAATTAAATAATCAGTAATTTAATTCTTCATCACATTCAAACACATTAATTTGATGACATTTCTAAAAACGGAGTCTTATGTTGATGTATTTGTAATCAATTTGGCCTTTGAATAAGGAAGGGGAACCCATGATAAGGAACTGGTATCACACCTAAGGAACTGGGAATAAGGAACCAATTTCAGCCTTCCACTGGAGGGGAGAGCCAACTGACCTTGGCCTGCTATCAGGTAGAGTTGTATAATAAATAGAGTAGCACAAAGCAAGTCCCAGGATGTTAATTTTTGGTGAATAATTCACTACTCCACATTTCCCACCTTCAGAGCCCACCCAGTCCCTCCCCCCTTCTCCAAAACAGGAATTAATCTCCCTGACATTTCACTGCAGATCAAAATAGACTGAAGGAAAAGTAGTGATTGAAAAACCAGTTGCCAAGGAGACCCACCTGTGTGGGTGGGGAGACTCTGGGGGAGGGAGCAACAGCTCATTAATTCTTCACCAAAGGGAGTAAGGGATCTGGGGAGCCAGTCCAGGAGTAGGAGGGGAGAAAAGATACCCTCCATTCTTGGACAAAGGAATGCCAGGCTGTGATCCTGGAAGGACTGTTCTTAGACTGAGCAGGTGGTTCTGAACACTCTCTGTAGCCCCTCCCCTAGCTGCTCAATGCACCTCGAGAAGGGCATGACATAGCTGAGCGAGGTCAGTGCTCAGGAAAGCAGGAAGCAGCAGCACTGAGCTGTGCAGGCTCTGTGGAAGCTTCCCTGGCTACCAAGGCATCTCAGACCCCAAACACAGACTGATAGTCCTGCCACCTGACACACACAAAGATTAGGCAAGATCTAGGAAATTAACTTCTATGGGGGACCAAAGATAACACTTGATCCCAGTTCATCAGAGGTGAAAGGACAGAGCCCTCGACCCTCTGGTCACTGGATTCCCTAGGAAAGTTGCTGGCAGCTCCAAACCAATGAATGGCAGAGGTCTTGTGGTTGTCAGCTATTCAGTGAGAAACACACCATCTGTGCTGTTTATCAGGTAAATAAAGAGGAGGAGATGTACCTCTGCTGCCTGCCAAGTGCAAAAGTGAGGAGCTGTTTACCAGCAAAGGGCTCTGCTCAGCTTGGACGCAGCTGTGTCTGCTGGACCAAGAGGGAGTCCAATCAGACAACCCTCTGCCACTCTGCAGGGTGCTGCTGGGATTAGTGCTTAGGAGCCCATCTGTGTTCTCCTAATGAATCACCTAGGGGCAGTGGCGATTCAATTTGTGCTCCATTAATTAAGAGTGTCTGTTACCAGGGGAGCCTGTGCTTCCTCCAGGGTTTGTATTAAACAGCTAGCAGGAAGGCACGAACTTTAATTTATCACCACCCTGCCCAGCTCCTGCTAAAGCAACGGATTGTCGCTAATGTAGCCTGAACCTTTCAACCCACAAGCAAATGATAGCCACAGAGAAAAGAGCTAATGCAATGGCATTCCTCTGGTGTCTGGGCAAGCGTTCTGGCAGCATTGGCATGCCAGGCACCAAGGCTTAGACAGTCTCCTCTGCCTTTTGTTCCCTGCCTCTGGGAAAAGATGATGGTCAGGTGAGCCTGCTTAAGGTCCTGCTGTACTTATACTACCCTCTGCTGGCCCTGCTACTGAACAGCATGGGGATAGGATTCCACCCTCACTGAATTTTCATTTCACACAGTTTGTCTGTGAGGGTGCGTCTACACTGCACCTGTAGCTCTAAATAAGCTATGTAAATTGTGTAGCTTATTTCAAGTGTATTTTGAAATAAACTGCTATTCCAAAACATCTCAATCCTCGTGGAACGAGGATTACAGGGACATTGGAATAGTGAGCCCATTATTTCAAAAGCTATTTCAAAATAATGGGCTTGTTTAAAAGACACGGAATAGCTATTTACCAGCAAAGTATCCTGAAACAGCGCCAAGTGCAGATGTACCCTGAGTGTGGTCACTAAGATGAGCCCATGGAGAGGGAGAGCAGGGCCAAGGGCCTCCCAGAATGAAGAGGTGGCAAAAGGACCTTCCAACCCACCAAAAAGAAAATTAGGAAACGTTGCTCTGTTTCCAGGTACAACTCTTCGGAGGAATCTCAGGTCATGGAGCTCAAATCAAACTGACTGGTGCAGTAAAAATATGTAGTCTGGCTTGTCCCTATGGAAAAGGACTTCCACATGCATTGCAGATTCTTTACAGCACTCCACCTTATGTCACTCTGGAGCCAATCTCTTCTGGGGAGGCCATCTCAAAGCTGCATGCTTCAGGACCTTTCTGTCAATCCAGGCATTTGTACTTTGTTCACTGTCACCAAGAACTGGGTGCAGCAGAGGGACAAAGGCAAGAGGGACCATTGGTGACTGGACAGAAGATACACTGGGCCCTGCATAGGAAGCCAACAACTGCACTCCAGCACTAATGCTCCCAAACAACCCACACAGATAAAAGGCATGTCACTTCTTCATTAGTTCACATTTTCCACATGATCATAGCATGTAAAGGCAGCTCTGGATAATACTCTAGGGCTCAATCCTGCATCAACCAGGGGATTGGCCAGGCGACTCAGTCCTTTTCCATCTCCAAGATCTATAGTTTCATGAACAAGCTAGTCCATTTCTTTGGGATGGAGCTGTTCCATACAATGGGGTGACTGGGTGGTGAAAGAGGAAGAGGACTCTGTACCATTCTGTACTCATGGCAACCTGAGCAGCCATTATTGCAATGAAGACAGGCTCTGCCAAGAATGCTGTCAGGGCTGAGTTCCTGCTAAGCTCCCATTAGCTTCAAGGGAAGTTGTGGATGGTCAGTCAGTCTCTCTAACAATCAGGGTCTAAGGGCCACTACATCTCAACCCTCTTTGCATAAACGCCAATCAGCACCGAGGATCCTTCTGACCTTTATGCTGTGCTCACTCTCCGTGTTTGATTGCCTCCTCTCCACTGTTCTCCTTTCATCCCCCTGTAGGGATATAGAAGAGACACGATTCACGACTGTGCATGGACTCTAGAGTGAGGAATTAGTGACAGGCCTTTGAGCAACTGTGCAAAACCAGAAGTGATTTCTCAGGAGACAAAAGGTGAACAGAAGAGACAAAGTTGGCTCTTGATGCACTGAGTTACACTGGCACTAGCAAGGGAAAACAGGGGGCACCAAGACACAAGGAGGACATCAGCAAAAGCGGAAACATTCCCATTGATCTCTCTACTCCACCGTGCTGCCAATGAGGAAAGCTGATCTAAAGAAAGCTTAAGGCACCAAAAATCAGATCCTCATAGGTATTTCAGTCGGAGTTAGGTGCCCAAATAGCCTTGAACATCTGGGCCTAAGCCTGTTTAGGCACCTAACCCTATTTACAGTGTGGTAGAGTCAGGGAACCAGTTGCAATCTAATTAAATTTTGCTATGATAAAGTTGGCATATACCCATCTCCCTGTACCCAAGCTAAAGCCTCCACACTCCAGCTCTTAACACACACACACATAGGGTATGTCTACACAGCAGGGCTAAATTTGAAATAAGCTATGCAACTTGAGCTACGCTAATTGTGTAGTTAAGTCGAAATAGCTTATTTTGAATTTGGGCACATCTACATTGCTCTATTTCAAAATAAGTGCTCTCTTCCTCTGACTTCTCTTGCTCCTTGTACAATGAGGTTTACAGAAGACGGAGTAAGAAGCCAGTTATTTCAAATTTATTTTGAAATAACGGGCTTGCTATGTAGATGCGCAATACATAATTTTGGAATAATGTCCATCAGTGCTTTTTTTGTGATGGTATGCACCAGTACAGCATACTGTTACTTTTTTTGGGAGTACTTGCCACTGTTCTCTGGCACAGCCCCCCAACTGGCTCTGGGAGCACTCATGATGTGCCAGATGGAAGCCCTCTCGGGACACATGGCAATTAAAAGGGCCACAACCACATTTCCCAGGCGCTTTTTTTTTTTTAAATCTGGCAACTCTAGTACTGGCACCTTTTTTATGTCCATTATTCTGAAATAATGCTGCTATGTAGACATACCCATAGGGACACATCTATACTACCTAGAATTGTACTGTAATAGGTCCCCAGACACAGTGGTGCTGGGACTTTGTTTAAAAAAAAAAAAAAAAAAAGGTGAGTGTGCTGAAAGAGAGTGGTTCCCAAACTTTTTAATTTGTGCTCCCCCTTAATCTTGTCTGCACCACCTCTCCTCAGAGTTGGGGCCTGGAATGGGTCATGGCTCTGGGAGGGTGGGGGGGGAAGCAGACAGGAGTAAAGGGGCTGAGGCAGGGACCACAACTAGGGCTGGGAGCAGACCTATGGCATGGGTCCTGCAAATGGGACCCCCCAGGTGTGGGGCCAGGAGCAAAGCCCTGGGCACAGGGCCAGCAATGGCAGGGAGCAGAGCTCCGGGCACAAGGCTGGTAACCAGGCCCACCGACAAGGGGGAGCAAAGGGGGCAGCTGCTATAAGTCCTGGAGCTCCTGGCTACTCCTGAAGTCACTTTAAATCGCCACTGGAGCACCGTACTGCATGATTCAGGTGGCTCTGTGAGCTGGAGGTGGAGTATGCCACACTCTGGGAAGCGCTCAGAGCTGCAAGGGTGCTGATGTGGCACTCACTGCCTTGGCCCTGCGCCTTCTCTGAGGCCCTGACTCTTCTGGGAGCACAGAGTTCCCTCCACCCCCAATTGCCCAGGGTCCCAGCGTGGCTGGTGGCTCTCCTGCTGGCAGCAACCAAGACCCTGGGAGTGGGCCCGGGAGCAGATGTGGGGCCACAGGTAGCTGGGACCCTGGGCCTGGATTCAGCAGCCAGGACCTCATACAAAACCTGGGGGTGCTGCAGCACCCCTGCACCTCTTGTTTCTGCACCTGTGCCCAGACTGTTACATAGGAGATGGTACCTTGAACTTATCCTCCCATCCTCTTAGTGAATCATTCAAAGGTTCAGAAAAGGGCCACAGAAATGATTAGGGATATGGAACAGCTTCTGTAACAGTGGGACTTCTTAGCTTGGAAAAAAGATGGCTAGGAGGAGATGGCTATAAAGTCATGACTGAGGTACAGAAAGTTAATGAAGAGGAATTATTTACTACTCATAACACAAGAACTAGGGGGTCACCAAATAAAATTAATAGGGGGCAGGTTTAAAACAAACAAAAGGAAATAATTCTTCACACGATGTACAGTCAACTTGTGGAACTCCTTGCCAGGGGATGTTGTGAAGGCCAAGACTATAACACTGTTTATATATAAAAAACCACACCCACACACACCACTAGATAACACAGACAATAGATCCATCCTATTAGCCAGGATGGGTAGGAATGGTGCCCGTAGCCTCTGTTTGCCAGAAGCTGGGAATGGGTGACAGGGATGGATCACTTGTTGAATGCCTGTTCTGTTCATTTTCTCTGGTGCACTTGGCATTGACCACTGTCAGAAAACAGGATACTGGGCTAGAGAGATCTTTAGTCTGACCCAGCACAGCTGTTCTTATGGTTATTAAACAAATAAGACAGGCAGTTCTCTGGTCCACTGCAAGACTGAAACCATATTCTAAAAAGTACAGTCAGCTATGGAGAGAGCTCAAAGAGATCAGAGGGCATCCCCCATGAAACTGAAGTCCTTGCATCCCTTATTTGATTACAAAAACTCCACCCTGTTGAAACCTTTCTTCCATGAAAGGCCTGAAACCAGCTCTACTTATGAGATTCCTTTGGTATTAAATTGATTTACTTCAATGAGCGCTATTCCCTATTGCACTGCCTCTTACCATTTTGTTGCCATCTTGGGTGACTACAGATCATTTCTATAAGGCCTTCCCATTGCATGGTGTCAGAGTGCTTATGGATAAATAAGGCTAGCTTCAGTGTCTCCCTGTGAGATCACTGGTCTCAGACATCAGAAACCAGGGGGCTGATGCAGGAAGAGGTTAAATGACTTGCCCAAAGACACAAATAAAGACTGTGGCAAAGCTGGAATTGAATTAGTGGCTTCAGCTCTCAGATGTTTTTCCTGGGAATGCAGTTCCTACTGGTTCCTTTCAGTGACACATTTTGTTTTTGTGGTTTCCTTCTACCCTCACCTTGTTCTCGTTGATCCTTAGTTGTCACTTGCACCATCTGGTCCCAGCGCAGTCATGAGGGTCCCCTCCCCCTTTCTTCTAGCAGCTTCCTATCCTTCCTAGTGGGGATGTTAGGTAGCGTGCAATTTGGTAATCGTGTAGCTGACAAAATCTTTGTTGGTTACACGATTAACCAATAAGCATCCCTGCATTTAAAGCTCTGAGCCACAGCAGGGGTACTGTTGGACCTGGCACGAGCTGGGACTGAGCCAGCATGCTTCACGCAGGCTCCTAAAATACTTTAAATGCAGAGCCACAGAGGGGCGGGGGATTGTGTGTGGCCAGTAGCATTAACCGATAAGCATCTGCTTATCAGTGAATCATTTCACCAGCTACACTAGTACATCCTTTCCAGTACACCCTTCCCTTTTGCTTGTGGGCTGCAATATTTGTGCTTTATTTTTAACTAGGAAGGCAGAAACGTGCCTTTCTCCAAGGCAAATCCAGTCTCACTTAGTGCAGCGTTACTTGCAAGAGACACTGGTGGAGCAGCTGGTAACCTCAGCTAGGAACACAAGCTTCTCCACATTGGTCCTTCATGACTCCAGCTTGGGAGAGACACCCAATGTTGTTTCCTTAAACCCACTCCAAGGTCAATCAGAGCCTGGAAACTTCATGAAGAAACAACATACTGCTAGTATCACTTAGCGAGTACACTTGGTGGGGAGGCAGGAGGGTAGAGAATGGCATGACTTTCTTATTGCCTCTTGGCAGTAGCAGGAACATACAGTATGTGGGCATGGGATTCAAAAAAGCCCCTTTGGGCAGTCACAAAATCACAGAGTGTACAGCCGTGTTTGTATGTGTCATGCTCACAGAAGCTCATGACAGGAGCAGAGTATACAGCAGAGGGAGGTTAGCATGGCACCCATTTTGCAGAGTAGCAAGGAGCGTGAAAACCATTGGCCTACACATGTGTTCATTTCTTTCAATGCTAATCTCTTGCACCTTTGAAATAAAACAGGAAGGAAGGGCAGGAAAGAGCCTGTGCTTGTTGGATACACCCCTCTTATTCGCCCTGTCCTTCAACTCCTGAGACCCCACTATTATAAACAATAATCACATGAATGGCTGAGACAGATGGAGGGCTTGTCTAAATGCAGGATTAGTCCAGAAAAAGGTAGGGTGTGAATTTAAAGCACTGGAGTTATTCCAGAGCAAGAGTGTCCACATGGGGAGCTCCTGTGGAACAGCTCTGCTGCCTTAAACCCACACCCCACCTTACTCTGGAATAACTTCCCCAGGTAGGTGAGCCCTGAACCTCTCTGGCTCAGGAAGGTAAATGGCCTCTCATCTGGAGCTGTTCTTTGCTATGAGACCCCTGCTGCCTAACTAGGAATGGTCCCTGTATTGTATCCCCTCACTGGAGAATCACATGGACCCCTGGGTCGCAGCCTCACTCTCACCAACCAGGGTTTGGAATGGAGAACTGCCAAGGAGAAGAAAAAGCAGCTCCAATAGGTGAGCCACCAGCTGAAGAAACTGAAGCAAACCCCATTGGCCTGAGGACAGCCCTGCGCTGTGTACTGCCCACAGGGGCAGCTGTATCCCCTTTTGAGCTGCCTCCTAATTGCTGCTCCATCACATGATCTTCCGCACATTTGCTGCCAAGTGACACAGCATTTATCAGTGTTGTCTCCCCCAGTTTTGTAACCATACATGGCTGTGTAGGGGCTGACTGCACAAATTCCATGTGGCTCCAGCAATTCATTATTTTGCAGCAGGGAGACCAACAACCCCCACGCCGTGGCACAGCCTTTGAAAGGCAAAATCATAACTGGGGGAGTTCAAAATTGCATCCAACTCTTCCCCTGCCAGAGTGTTACTGGTAGATCATGTGTGGGCCGAGGCCATCAGCTTGCCTGAGCTTTGCACATGAAAGGAAAACAAAAATACCCAGAGCAAATTCATAGCACAAACTACTTGGTCAGCTGTTCATGGAAATGACAACTCTGTGGAGTCAGCTCTGAGCTGGAGACAGGAATCTTATTCCAGGTAGTTGCTTAGGCTATGTCTACACTACAGAGTGTTTTTCAGAAAAGACGGCTGTTTTTTCTGGAAAAAAAAAAAACAAAAAAAACAACCAACTTCATTTATGTCCACACTGCAATCGTACTTTTTTTTGGGGAAAAAACACAACACCACCACACGAAAGAACACAGAGGTTTTTCCAGCATTGGTAAACCTCTTTCTTATGAGGAAGAAGCCTTTTTCCGAAAGAACTCTTTCGCAAAAAGGCATGTGTGGATGGGGAACAGGGAGTTCTTTTCCAAGAAGAGGAAAGAGGAAAAAGCACAGGTGCCTTGGTGGCCCACTCCATCCATAGTAATCACAGCTTAAATGTGAGATAGTGTTCATTCAGTGTGGATGCTATCTTTTGAAAAAGTAGATCGCTTTTTCGATGCACTTTGGCAGTGTGGATGCTCTCTTTTTGGAAGAAGTTTTCGGAAAATCTCTTCTGGAAAAACTTCTTGCGAAAGAAGCCTACATTCTAGATGTAGCCTGAGTGTGGTTTTTAGGCAAACATCAAAACTTTTTGATGCCATAAAGAGTATTACTGAAACAAGGCAAAGGGGATGAGGAATTAATCAAAATGCTGGAACTATTGGGCTTGGTTCTGCTCTCATCACGCAGGTGAAAAATCAAGTGACCTTCCAGTGAATCTATCTAGCCAAGTTTCTGCAGCACCTAGCATTGGGAGCACCTTAACTTAAATAACCTGGAGTTACACAGTGCCATTAGAGCAAGTGGGATCAGAATTGGGCTCAGAGTTTAAAAGGATGCTCAGAAATAATATCAGGTGGTGTTGCATGTGCTTATCCCAGAAAAGCCATCCCAGGCAGTGTGTGGTGAGAAAGGAGATCACTGTGTGAATGCTCACTCAGTGCTGACTTGATCAATAAAGCTCAGAGCCATTTCAGTATCTGATTCAAGAAGCCTTCACCATCTGGGTCCCAGGGAATGAGCTCAAGTCTGCATTTTAGGTGTTGCACAGTCTGCTGCCCATAGCCAGATTAAGGTGCAGGCACCCCATTGGCCTTATTCCAAGTGCACCGGTTCTCAAATTCACATGAGATCAACAAGCAGTCCTGTGGCACCTTGGAGACTAATGCAAACATATAGATAGTTTCATGGGCTTTCGAGGGCACAACCCACTTCCTCAGATGGGCAGAGTGGAGGGAAAAAAAAGGGGGGGGGGAGATGAATTCAGAATCTCAGCTTTCAAAATGATGTTTCTATCTCACAGAGCTGCAAGGAGAACCTTGGAAATGTGCCCCAAGTGTAAGTGATGCCTGCCTGAGTCTACACACAGCTTGCACCTATTGCTCCAAGAGATGTGAACTGTGCCACTCATCTTAATTGAAACATGCTGTCAACCCAGCATATGGGTTGTGCTTAAGGCCCCAGACTGCCTTAATTCAACTGTCACCATCACAGCCTCTGGCCACTCTGTCATGCTGCCAAGCCTCTCCCTTTGACTTAGGGCCAAATGCGATCATGCAAGTCCAGCCACAGAGAAGGCATTTGCATGTTCCCTCAGTGCAATAAAAACTCCGGCCAGCATCTTCCATGTGCTACCAACACTTGGCACTGACACTGCACTTTATTTTAAAAGCACAGCACAACCCTTAACTCCCTGCTCCACACAATGCCTGTGTGAGCTAAACAATGTTACTGCCCTTCTTCACATAGGGAAACTGGGGCACAAAGCCAGTCGCCCAATAGTGAGAGCCACAGCACCAGTCAGGAACCTCTGTGCTCAAGGCAGAAACGGTGCTCCCAGCCCTTCCACAGGTCACTACATCACGCTGCCTCTCAAGCCGATGCTCTAAGTAGGGATTATGTCACAGATGTTGGCAGCGTTGGTGTTTCTGAGGTTGGGGTTTCAGATGAAATGCTGTTTTCTGGGGGAAGGGAGAGGAGAGAGCCGCGTGCCTGCTCCTTTCTAGGAGCCCAGTTCTGCCACAAGATCTGCATGCAACTCCATTCCTTCACAGAGTCCAATTGACTTCAGTGGACCTCCCTGAGAAGAAGGAGGATGGGAGTGTACCTCTCTTTCAAGGACCCATGCCTAGGAACATGATTTGAGAAGCCCTTTTTCCAAATCCTGCTACTTGAACACCCACACTTCATAGATAAGATTTAATGAATTCTCATTTGTGGCACTAGACCATCTCATATTTTTATTTTCAAAGGAAGATGATAAATCACATGCATCAATGAGACAAATGCCATCTGCAGATTCTGCCTGGAAGAAATAAATTAGTATGGTTTCTTAAACGCCTTAGGGTCAGATTTGCTACTCTTACTACAAAGGTAGTCCCACCAAAATAGAGGGGAGTAACTACAGAGGAAGGTGCTAATGCACATGAATAAATGCAGCAGACCCCAATCGTGGGGGACTAGATTTGATTTTTTTTTTTTTTTTTTTTAAAAAGCACAGCATACTGGGTGAATTGTTTTTCTGACCACCTCCAGTGAGGCCTATTTGGGAGCTATGCTCTTTGGAAAACCACATCTGCAGTGTCCATTGGAACACTTTCTTGCTCCTTCACTTTTTGGCAGTGGGTTTCTCACTGTGAGGAATGGTGCCATACACACTGACACATACAGCTGAGCCAGTGAGAGTGATTTGTTCATCTCCAAATGGGAAATGGCTTCACATGTGATATAGCAGCTAGAGAAACATTGTTAATGAAAAGGCAATGTAAAACACCCAGAAGCCACTATTGGCAGGGTCAGTCCCCCTCCTGGGCTGCTGACCAACCCACTATCCCACAGTCTAGGAGTCACAGTATATGGCTTGCTCACCTTGGTTTGAGGTTTGTCTCCCTGTCATCTTTAACAAGGTCAATACTGCTCTCTTGGCTCCTCCAGATACTCACTCATCTTAGTTCTCTACACTCCTTCTCAACTCTCCCCCCCCCCCCCCCCCCCCCCAGGGTTCTTAAATCAGCCTCCAGGCAGCCCCAATTAGTTTCACCTGGGCCTTAACTGATTTTGCAGCCACCCTGTCTGGGCTGCCCCTAATTAGCCAGGATTACTGACGCTCTCTGCAAGAGCAGCCTCTTTGCCCTGCTCTGTCTCGTGACCTGGAGGTAGAGAGAGGAGCCACTCTTCTACTAAGCATAGCAGGCTGCTGGTTTGGGCTTGTACTTTTTCCTCCCTTGCACCCCTCCCCTCTCCTTTTTAGGAGGGATGTGTGTGGGGCTGTGGCAGGCAGGTCCTGGCTACATTCTGGGCCAGGTCCCCTTTTCTCTCTACTTGCTCTGTCTGCAGGCAGTCTCCCCACCTCGCCCTACCCCTCAGCTGGCTGCAGGAGCTGGTGGGGGTGGATGGGGGGCCTTTGCTGCCCTCACCCTGGTGGGGGGAGTGGGACCCTTATTTTCCATCTTTTTTGGAGACTGCCTGGCCCCTTTCTTCACTGCTTGGACTTCACCGTTCCTGTGGCTGCTACGCCCTCTGGAGTAGAGGAGGTAATGGGGCTGCTTTATAGCAGCTCCTAGGGTTCTTCCTTCCCCTCCACAAGTTTGTGGGGGGGGGGGGAGAGGAGGGGAGTGTATGTGAGGGGCCTCCTGCCAGCTGGGCCCCTAGGTGGCAGCTGGCACAGCTTCTGTGGGGTACTGGGGCTGGGGGGTGGCTCCCTCTGCCCCCTGCTGTCTCCCCTGCATCTCTGCTCCTGCTATTGCTGCTCCCTTCCTAGCCCCAGGTGCTGCAGAGGCCATCTCCAACCTTGGCCCCACTGCTTGCCTCCCCACCCCTCCCTTGCTCTGTTGGGTCCTGCAGCTGGTGCTGTGAGCCTGCCACTCAGGCGCCCGTGGGCACACTAGTTTCCTCTCCCCTCCCCGGCCTCACAGTGTCTTGCTGCACCCTGCTTCCTTGAGCAGACCCCTCCTCACAGCCTGCATTCCCCTCTCCTCTTTTCGTGTGCCCATGCCCCCTTTGTCATCTCGTTTGGTGCCTGAGCCTCCCACTCTCCTTTAGTTACCCTCCCCCACGCACCATTTCACTTCCCACATGTCTTTCAAATAATTGACCCTCTCACATTCCCAGTGCAGCCGGAGGAGCCGCTCTTACCATCCTGTGCTGGGAGCTGTACCCCTTGTTCCTTTACCCCCCCCTTTCCTCCTATGTATGTTGCTGCCCTCTCACCCCGATTCCAGCCTAGCGGGGGGAGTGGTGAGCCTTTCTCTCCCTCTCTCTTTCCCATCTCCCCTGCTCCTTGTTCCACCCCCTGGCATTATTAGTCTCCCCTAATTGTCTGTTCCTGTCTCCCCCCGCCCCTCCATCCATGAACATAATGGAGGGGCAGTCATGCAATGCCCCTACCACCCCTTGCCCACCCCCCCTCACTGCCTCTATGAACCCTGAACTCTCTGAGGCTGCCGGGCCACCCATTCATGCAGCGGAGGTGGTGGACATGGACAGAGATCCCAGGACCCCGACCGCTCCTGCCGCGGCACCTTCTGCCACCAGTGTCACCACCAAGAAAGCCTCCCTGAAAGGCAGGAAGGGCCAGGGGACCAAGAAGGGCAAGAGCCCCACCCGGAAGGCAAAACCTCCTGTGGCAAAGGCTCACCTCTCGGCCGCGGCTTCCCCTCTTTCCTGTCCCCCTGTTCCTTCCACCAGCTCTGGGGGTGATGGTGTCCCAGCCCCCAGGGCGTACGGCCAGGTAGCCGTGACACCCCCCCCCCCCCCCGGCCTACTGCCTCCTGATCCACCGAAGCCGCTTATCGGAATTCCATCCCCAGCGATTGCGGCCCCTTCCCCACCCTGACCAGGAGGCATGGGGTCTGTTGCCTCCTGGTGTCGGCCTTGTCCCACATGGAGACCTACGTGTGGTGGGGCCCGCGGCCGTGGTGGTGGCCTCCAAGATGTTCGGGAAGGTGGTATTCTTCCTGGTGTCAGAGGCTGCCGCCCAGGAAGCAGTGGAGAAGGGTTTGGCAGTAGGGGAGTCCATGTCCCACTCGAGCCTTTGGAGGACCTGGGCGTACAGGTGGTTTTTTTTTCCTCTGTTCCTCCCTTCCTCCCCAATGCCACCCTATTGCCTTTCCTCGCCGCCCTGGGGAGGCCCTTGTCAGTCCTTAGTCCCCTTCCTTTGGGCTGCAAGGACCCTACCCTCCGCCACGTTCTCTCCTTCCGCCGGCAGGTGCAAATCCAACTCCTGCTGGCGGGGCGTGGTGGAGAAGCCCTAGAAGGGTCATTTCTGGTGCCCTATCAAGGGGCCCAGTACCGGGTATATTACACCTTGGGGGAGGCCCGGTGTTTTCTCTGTCGGGCGACGGGGCACGTCCGAAGGGACTGCCCTCTGGCCCGGCTCGGAGATGCACTCAGGACCCCCGACGCCCGGGAGGGCACCAGCCCTACCATCGCCGGTGGCCTTGACGGTCTAGACCCTGGGGTCGCCCCTCCTCCAACCATGACCGTCGTCAATCCCGCTCGGGCTCCGCAGGGCCCAGACGAGCGTGCGGGCGCCGCTGCCACCACCAAAAGCGA
Source organism: Pelochelys cantorii (assembly GCA_032595735.1). NCBI lineage: Eukaryota > Metazoa > Chordata > Testudines > Trionychidae > Pelochelys > Pelochelys cantorii. The sequence continues at coordinate 70,827,214 of CM064329.1, read as the reverse complement.
CAATGCCGGGCCTGCGGAGGAGAGGGCGGTGTAGTCAGAGACGGGACTCGGACAGGGCCTACCTCAGGGGGAGGCTTCCCCTTCCCCAGCTGCCCAGCCCCCCTCTTCCCTTGCCCTCCCACCGCTGCCCTCGCCCCCTGGCTCTTCCCCTAATCGGGCCCAACTATCCTCCTCTGAGGGCTGGGAGGTTGCCATGGGGAGGCGGCGCGAACGAGCCCGACGTTCCACCCCACCTACTGAAGGGGAAGATACCTTCCTCGTGCCTCTAGGGGTGGGTGTCAGAGCCATCCCTCCCTCCGAGCCCCTGGATGCTTCACAGCGCCATGAGGCAGCTGAGGTGGCCCCAGCGGTTGTGAAAGGGTTAAATGCCTCCCTCCCGGAGTCCCTGCAAGAAGGAGTGTCCACAGGGGATGCTCCCACCGTCCTCACCTCTGCTGTGAGGGTGACCGCTGAGACCCTGCCGCCAACAAGGGCGAAGATGTGGCGGCGGGCAGCGGGCTCGCCTTCCTCTCCCAAGAGGTGGAGGCCTTAGGGTTAACCCCGACTGCCTCGGGGGGATCAACATGCCTTGGAGGGACAACAGTTGGCCTCTCCTTCCCCTTCGAGCCCGCCGCTCTCCCTTTTTCCTGCCTCCGGGCTGTCCCAGGGTGTAACCAACTGCCCAGCCATCGGCAGCACTTCGGCCACCAAACCCCTGGGGGATCCTAGCGGGCGGGAGTTCCCGTCATTCCCCATTACCCCTGGTGCTGGAGCCTCCAGTGCTGCACTCCAAGCGGTGCCGGAGCCTGGCACTGGGGAGACACTAACTTCCCCCACCACTGCCACCGATCCCCCACCCTGTGAGGAGACACCGCAACCCGGTGCCTCTACCACTGAGGCTTCAGACCCTACTCCTGCTCCCCATTCTGCCCTTCTCCCAACCGAATTTCCCACTTCTCTTCCTGCTCCCTCTCCTCCTTGTCTTTTTCCTAATCCCCCACCTCGTCCTCCCCCTACTCCCCTTCCTCCTCTTCCTCCTTTCCCTGATCCCTTCCCTGACCTCTTTTCCTCCCCTTACACTGTTACTGCCGCCCCCGGGGCTGCCACGTTCAGCTCAAATGTTGGCCCCCGGGAGGTGGTTTTTGTTTCTCCCGCTCCCAGCACATCTGGGGCTGTTCTCCCTCTGCCACTACCCCTGTCGTCATCCCAGCAGGGACTTTTATAGTCCCTGCTTTCCCGCATCAGTTGGTCGCGGGGCAAGCAGAGGGGTCTGGCCTGAGACCCCGATGCGCTGAGGGGTGAGATGCGCAGCTTCTTGGAGGACATTCGTGGCTCCAAGAACCAAGTGGCTTTCACCTTTCAGCGCTGGGGGGATTTCCATCTCATCCTCCAGACCATAAGGGCCATTTTGGGGGAGGGCAAAGGGACTGGGCGGCGGGAGGCTGCGGCCTACCAGCAGGCCCGTGGCTTCCGTGATGCCCTGCTTACGTTTGGGTATGGTCACAGTTTGCTGCGGGGCCCTGGAGAGCGGGGTCCTCCCTTTATCGTGCAGGTGAGCGCTGCTCGCCTTGCTGCCCAAGAAGGGGGACCTCCGCGATCTGAGGAACTGGCGTCCCGTCTTGCTCCTCAGCACGGACTATAAAATCGTCGCCAAAGCCATCTCCCTGAGACTCAAGTCCGTGCTGGCGGACGTGGTCCATCCAGACCAGACCTACACCATCCCAGGCCGTACCATCTTCGACCACCTTTATTTGGTCCGGGATCTCCTAGAGCTAGGGTGTAGGGATGGTCTGTCATTCGCCCTCCTGTCCTTGGATCAGGAGAAGGCGTTCGACGGGATGGACCACGGGTATCTCCTGGGCACTCTGCAGGCCTTCGGCTTCGGGCCCCACTTTGTGGGCTTTCTCCAGGTGCTGTACACTTCTGCAGAGTGTTTGGTCAAGCTCAACTGGACCCCGACCGCACCGGTCAGCTTCGGGCGGGGAGTACATCAAGGCTGCCCGCTGTCAGGCCAGTTTTATACTCTGGCCATCGAGCCCTTCCTCCATCTTCTTCACAAGAGGTTGATGGGGTTGGTGCTCCGTGAGCCAGAGATGCGGCTGGTCCTGTCGGCGTACGCTGACGATGTGCTCCTCGTTGTCCAGGACCTGGGAGACCTGGCACGGGTGGAGGCCTGCCAAGCCGTCTACTCGGGCGGAGGAGGCTGCCGGGTCAACTGGGTCAAGAGCTCTGGCCTGGTGGTAGGGGCCAGGTGGCAGGCGAGCTCCCTCCCACCCTTGCTTCAGGCCATCAGGTGGAGCGCGGGGCCGCTGCTCTATCTCGGCGTCTTTCTCTCTGCCACGCATCCCTCTTCGCTGGAGAACTGGCAAGGTTTAGAGTCCAGGGTGGCTGAGCGGTTGCGGAGATGGACAGGACTGCTCCGGTGCCTCTCCCTGCGTGGGAGGGTACTAGTGCTTAACCAACTAGTCCTGTCCATGCTCTGGCACCGTCTCAGCACCCTGGTCCCGCCCCCGGGTTTCCTGGATCAGATCCAGCAGCTGCTGCTGCGGTTCTTCTGGCCAGGACTGCATTGGGTCTCTGCAGGGGTTCTCCATCTTCTCCTGGAGGAGGGAGGGCAGGGCCTGATGTGTTTGCGCATGCGGGTTCGTGTCCTCCGCCTCCAGGCCCTGCAGAGGCTCCTATTTGATGCAGGTAGTCCGGCGTGGAGCACGCTGGCGCACACTTTCCTTAGCCTCTTCCGAGGGCTCAAATATGACCGGCAGCTCCTTTATTTGAGAGGTCTTCCACGAGACCTCTCCGAGCTGCCGGCCTTCTACCAGGACCTCCTCTGGGCCTGGAAGCTGCTAGAGGCGACCGGGTCTTTGGGAGCCACCGTGGGGGCAGACCTCCTCGCAGAGCCCCTGCTACACAATCCCCATCTACATGTGCAGGTGGCAGAGTCCCCCCGGTGCGCCAGAGGCTGGTCCTGGCAGAAGTCACAAGGATCGGAGACCTCCTGGACTACAACCAGGCAGATTGGGTGGATCCTCGGGCGCTTGCCCAGCTAATGGGGCTCTCTGCCCTACGTACTCCACGGCGCGTACTTCAGGAGGTGAAGGATGCTTTGCCGCCCACCGCTCAGGTTTATTGCGACAAGGTCCTGCGAGAGGGTGCACCCCGCCTGCCCCTCACCCCTGGCCCGCCCGATCTATCCATCGGCCCTAAGCCCTGCGTACCTCCCCGACCGCCTCCCCCTCGTCACCCGAGCCAGCTGCACGCGTTGCGGCCAGTCCCCTTCCGAACTGCACCAAAGAGTCACCTGTACACGCTTGTGCTTCACACGCTCCACTTCCCCACCCTTGTGTCCCGCCCAGACACCAAGTGGTGGGACCTCCTACCACCAATAGAGGGTGGGGAGCCCCAGTTGGACAGTCTCTATTCCACCTTAGTTCCACGGCCCACTGGGGACATCAGCTGGAGAATCCTGCACAGAGCTGTGAGCACGGGCGTGTATTTGGTGCGGTTCACCCCCATTCCGAACACTTGCCCCTTCTGTGGCGAGAGGGAGAACCTGGCGCACATGTACCTCGAGTGCGCCAGGTTACAGCCCCTCTTTCGGCTCCTCCAGAACCTTTTGTTAAGGTTCTGGCTGCACTTCTCCCCTCACCTGTTAATTTACGCACACCCCATCCGAGGCCCCACAAAGTCGCAGGACCTCCTGGTCAACCTCCTCCTGGCTATTGCCAAGATGGTAATTTATAAGACCAGGGAGCAAAGGTTGGCCGAGGGAGGGGTCTGCGACTGTGGGGCCTATTTCCATTCCTGCATCTGCTCACGTATCCAGGCAGAGTTCCACTGGGTGGCGTCAGCTGACCCTCTCGAGACCTTTGAGGGGCAGTGGGCGCTGTCCGGGGTTCTCTGCTCGGTGTCCCCGTCTGGTTCCCTTGTTTTAGCCCTTTGACCCTCACACCTGTCCCTGTTTTCTTTTTTATTTGTCCCAAATAATTACTTGGTTTCCTGGGCTCAGTGGACCCTCCCCATAGGCTGGGGGGAGGTCCTTTGGATGTGGATGGGCTTATGCCCGCCCACCTCCCGGACTCCAATAGGCACCCCTGCTCTGTCACACCACATAGCTATCTGGCTGTTTGCAAGATAGTTAGTAACATTCTAATGAATGGGTATGCTCCAGTGGTGCACATGCCAGCTCATAGTTCTAATGCACAAAGTGAGTCTCCTGAAACATAGCCACGAAAAATGCCACAGCACGAAGGGCCTCTTAGGAAAACTGCTACCAAACACACAGCCAGTGAAATGTTCCCCTGAGCCCTGCTGACAACAATCAGAATCCTGCAGCCAGGGGAAACTCATGGATACAGACAGCAAATGGGAGGCAAGAACATGGCTGCTCTGCAGCTGCTACAAAAGCTGAGGGAACTGATTTTATCTGTTTCTGTGGGAGCGGAAGCCAAGACTGTCAGTTCTGCCTCTGCACAGGGTGAAGCAAAGGGACTCTCAAAGTTTTCAGGGACAACAAAGGGATCCGCTCCCCCCAAACAGGCCGAAACACCTGGACAGGGGCCAGGAACTCTAAGATCCACACTTTGTTCAGGCATATGCTTGAAGCACAGAGCTATTAGCATGGACTCCCTGTGCTTCTTCATGCCCTACTCCAGCTCCCCAGTACACCAGCTTAGAGGGAGAGAGTGCTTTGTAGGAATGTGACTATGGCTTCTGACTTTTTTTTTCTTTGTTCTTTCTGCAAATGCAGGAAATGCAGATGTGGGTCTACCATAGCCAGTTGACAAGCCCTCACCACTCGTGTATCCCCAGACACCACAGAGAGCTTTCTGTGAGAACAAAGCACTGCTGCCATGGGGAGGGCTGACTGTGCCTTGTGTATGGCGGGGGGATTGCATGCGGCGGCTGTTCCATGCATAGATCCTGAGGGTGGGATCCAGCCCTGTACATTTTTTTTAAACTACTGGCTCTTAGGTAGTTGCCCATCTTAGCCACTTAGCCCATCACCAGAAAACTTGCACTTCAGCTCCAGATTGTGGTTGATGAAAAATGGCGGGAGCCATGTCCACCTCCAGGCCACCAGTGGGCACTGGCATGTTCAGCCTTCCCATGTGCCTGCCCATTCTCAGGCTGATGGGCACAGCACCACCTCACACATCCCCTCCAGGCAAGAGCATATTAGTGCTCCGTTGGCTGTTGGTGGGTTCCCCGGTTGCAAAGTAATTGGCGAGGAGTCTTGTGCGGCTGTCACCCTGTCAGTGAGACCAGTAGTGTGGAGAGTCCAAGATGGAGAGCCCATGCTCTGTCATGCCAATCGTGAGCGGGAGTAAAAGGTTTCTGAATGTGGCTTCTCAGCTTTATGCCATCAGGTCTGAGTTGGAGCCTGTGGACAAGTTATCTCTGTCAGCGTTGTGCCTTTGCCGGCCTCAGGCCGCTCCTGCCTATGTGCACTGGTGGTGCAGGGTTCCATCAGAACTTCAGTCCATCAGAACTTCAATGCACCATGTTGTGCATTCATGAGTGGGATCCAAACTGGCAAGTTTGACAGGGAGCTGGGTGCATGTGATTGCCAGTAAGAGGGCAACTAGCTCTTCCTTATGGCCTGTAGTGGGGAGATGCGTCCTTGTGACATAAATGGGGCTCCCTGTGATGGTGAGTGGAAGAGAGGGAATGCCTTCCCATGAGGACGGGGTGGAAGGTTGTCTATAAGGCCCTAAATAGGAGAAGAGGGGTCTGTCAGACAATCTCTCTGCCAATGTGTGACGGATCCAGTACTCCTGCTGCATCAGAAATTGTGCAGCTTTTCAGCTAAGAAGCCTTTTACAGAGCGTTTCATATCAAAGTGTCATCTGAGCAATTTAATACAACACTTCTCTTTGCCACCTTTGCTAGAGCGATGCTGCCCAGTGTAAGCTCCCAGAGATCCGCTCAGTGCAAACTCTGCATTGACGTCAGTAGGAGCAAGACCAGGCCATAAATAGAGAGGGGCCGTTTCTTCTTTACCACCCCTAGCTCTGGCCATCCCCCTTTTTTTATGTGAACAATTCTCCCTTGTGTGAGAAGTAGGGAAGTTGGAAGCTCTGTTACACTCAAACCAAAACAAAGGCTCTTCACAGCAAAAAGCACTGCTTACCCCGCTTCAGCAAGCCCAATATCTATTTCTTGCTGTGAGGTGGAGCCGCTCCAGGGCTCGAAGACAAATGTGGCGGTGTTATGGAAACAAAGGCAGGCAGTGCCCGTGAGAGCCAAGTGACTCTGCTATCCGTGCTTACCAACTCTCCCAGCGTGATTTACAATCTCCATTTCATTGTCTTTGTGCTCCCTGCTGTCCTGTCAACCATTCTACACCCAGAGCTGTGCAGGCAAAAACGAATAGACCTGACCATCTTACCGTGTAAAACCCTCCTATGTCCCCGCTCCTGGCATCACCACAGTGTCGACAGCACAGAGACAAGCTTTCTTCCCGCGGATGCCATGCTGAGAAGAGGGCAGAGTGCAAGCGCTGCTGCTGAATCAGAGCCTCCTGAAAAGGCGGACTGAATTGTGCTGTGTTTGAGTTAATTGCCCCCCTGCATTAGCAGAATGTAGCTAAGGCTCTGTCAATCTGAGGCTGCTAGAGCTCAGCTCAAAGCTACATTTAATCTCCACTGGAGAATACAAATAATACAGCGGCCCCTTCAAGCACAGAGCCAGCCCTGTGCCTCCCACCTGGGCTGTGTGGTACAGGAGGAGGCAGTGTTTCCAATGGCTAGAAACAAGTACTGTCAATCAGGATTCTCTTGTCTGTCTCTGAGGCTACGTCTAGAAGAGATCTTCTGAAAAAACTTCTTCCAAGAGAGCATCCACACTGCCAAAGCGATCTCCTTTTTCAAAAGAGAGCGTCCACACTGAATGGACACTATCTCACATTTAAGCTGTGATTTCTATGGATGGAGTGGCCACCAGGGCACCTGTGCTTTTTCCTCTTCTTGTGAAAGAACTCTCTCTTCCCCGTCCACACACGCCTTTTTCCGAAAGAGCTCTTCTGAAAAGAGGCTTCTTCCTTGTAGAAAGAGGTTTACCAATGTCAGAAAACCCCTCTGTTCTTTTGACTTTTCTTTCAAAAGAACACGACTGCAGTGTGGACTTAATTCAAGTTTTTTTGGAAAAACAGCCGTTTTTCTGAAAAAAACCTCTGTTATATAGACATAGCCTGAGATGGTTATACCAGCCCCATTACTATAGGATCTGAGCACCTCACAGTGGCTGCGTCTAGACTGGCAAGTTTTTCCGCAAAAGCAGCTGCTTTTGCGGAAAAACTTGCCAGCTGTCTACACTGGCCACTTGAATTTGCGCAAGAACACTGACGATCTAATGTATGATCATCAGTGTTCTTGCACAAATACAATGGCTCTCCTGTTCGGGGGAAAAAGCCCTCTTGCGCAAATGCTTTTGCGCAAGAGGGCCGGTGTAGACAACGGAGAACCGTTTTGCGCAAAAAAGCCCCGATGGCGAAAATGGCAATCGGGGCTTTCTTGTGCAAAACCGCGTCTAGATTGGCACAGACGCTCTTGCGCAAAGCTAGACGCTCTTTTCCACAAATGTTTTTAATGGAAAAACTTTTCCGTTAAAAGCATTTGCGGAAAATCATGCCAGTCTAGACGTAGCCAGTCTGCGGTGTATTTATCATCACAATGCTCTTGGGAGGGAGGGAGGGAAGTGCTATTATCCCCAGCTTACTGACAGAGACTAGGACACAGCATGAACATAACTTGCCAGGAATCACCTCGGAAATCTGTGGGGCATCAGGGAACTGCAGGCAAATCTCCTGAGTCCCAGACTAGAACCCTACTCATTGAATCCCGATTATCCCACAGAGTTCCTCTGACTTTGGACAAGTCACTGAACCTCTTTGTGCTTCAGTTTTCCCATCTGTCATATGGGCTAATGTGCTAAAAATTCACTGCTCTGAACTGCTCAAAGACAGTCAAACCAAAAATATTAATGAATCTAGTCATATGTTCTTACTGTTAATTAGTGTCTCCGTGAGGGAGATTACTTGGAGAGAGAAACGTATCTGTCTTTGGCTTTTCCGAGTCCTGGCAGCACTAGTAAATGGATACATTGCTGCTAATGCTCCCTCCCAGTTCTAGATAGGAAATGACTGAAGTGACAATGTAGGGTGGCCAAACCGTTTCAGAAAATGTTTCCAGGTACAACACATGCAAGCCAGACAGAAGGGGGACAAGGGACAGCTGTCATTTTAGGCTCCTTCTGCACTTCATCTCTAGCTGATTCTGGTTGGTTACTACAAGTTTAACATCCGCAGCGTAGTGGGGAACCTATATATATCCCATAGACTGGGCTTGGGGAAGTCCCATCAACAGTATAAACCTTAACGATGTTGTGGCCAAGACCCATGACTCACTGGTTGTAGGCTGCTTGTGGCTGTGAGTATTGTTTATCATGCAGTTGTCTCAGTAGTATCTTGTGTTCCCTGTGGGTGTGTCTAATCCGCAGTTAAGACACTTTGTGGCTGGCCCGTGCCACTGACTTGGGCTCGTGGGTCTTGAGTTGTGGGGGGGTTGAATTGCAGTGTAGACTTCTATCAACAGAAGGGGTCCCAGAACACAGGTTCCAGCCCAACCCAAGCCTATACTGCAATTAACCAGCCTGGCAGCCCAAGCCTGAGGCAACTGGCACAGGCTAGCTGCAGGTTTTTAAATGCAGTGTACATCTCCTCTGTGCATTTGCCATAGTTATCCATTGGTTCTCATCTCTTACTTAGGGCATGTCTGCATGGCCGTACAGTTCGGACTACTACAGGGCTAAGAATTGTTGCACACCAAAGAGTGCTGGGTTGTAACTGCTGTGGGGTCGCTGCTGGTGTGACCTAATAGGTGCTAAATTCATGCTAACATAGCCCTGCTTGAAGGGGACTTTGTCTGCATTAACGCAAACAAGGGATGTTAAATTGCATTTAAACAGCTAATTGAGTAGTCGATGTAATTTCCATCAACTACTCGATTAGTTGGTGAGGGGGGAACTGCAGAGCCACAGCGGGTTTAGCTCCTAACCCTGGGAGCTAACCCCGCTGCAGCTCTGCATTTTAAATGTATTAAGAGCCACTAAGCTCTTAATACATTTAAAAGGCAGAGGTGCAGCTGGGAAGACTGGGTGCAAGCCAGGAATCAGCTGATTCCTGGCTCACATCCAGTTCCAGATGCTGTGCCTCTGCTTTTTAAATGTATTAAGAGCCACCTAGAAGCTCTTACTGCACCTCTGCTTTTTAAATGTATTATCTGGAACTGGGTGTGAGCTGGGACAGCTGATTCCTGGCTCACGCCCAGTTCCTCCACTGCGCCTCTGCCTCCGCTGCTCTCCCCCACGGAAACGGTGCTGGGACAAACTGGCTTTTAAGCTAGCTCCTGCCAGCACTGGCTCCTGCTCCCTCCCCTTGCTGCCTTTCTCTGACAGAGGCAGAAAGGTGGGGTGAAGCAACTAGTCAAGTCACTACTTGACTACCCAATAAGCATATGCTTATCAGGAATTGACTAGTTGACAAGTCAACTAGTCACTTACATCCCTACAAGGTACCTTTGGGTTCATGCTAGTGACATCCATAGGGAGCAGTTACAGCACATGACTTTGGTGCACACTGCATAGTCATATACCATGCTGCAGTACAGAAATAGCCCTAGCTCCTAAGCTCTCTGAAACAGGAACCATCTCCTGACAGGCCAGTAGAGTCCCCAGCACAATGGGCCTTGGCCTCCAGGTGCTACCATGTTACAAATTGCATAAAAATAGTTAACAATGTAATGGAGAGAACGCTGTATTTCTCAATAGGTGGGCGAATTGTGGTATTTCCAAATAGGTGGGAGAATCTCATGAGGTGGATTGGAACATAGAATAAGGTACACCTAATAACTGTTAGAAATTAGGGTTTCATTGCCAGCTCAATCACCGTTTTTATATTACGGCTGATTTAACAACTGGTCAATCTGCAAAAACCTTTTTAAAAGCCTACTTAATTAAAATGAGCATCAGGCTTGAGAGTCTAGTATCCAGTGGTCTCTGTTAGGGCCTTTGTTTTCTCAGTTCCACTCTGCTTACTCTGAGGTTTTGCTTGCTGGCTGGGTGACTGGGTGTCTCTTAGCACATCCTCAGATATCTCCTAACCAGCATGGCTCTTTGTACAGGGTCAGGAAGCCTTGTCTCAGGAAGTAGCTCTGAGAACTCTCTGCACCAACAGCAGGAAGGGAGCTGCCTCTGTACTCTCTGCCAGTAATAAATAGAGGTGACTCTGTTGTTCGAGTGAGCTCATGCCAGTGCCTTTTGCCTGGCTGCACTAACCCACCAAAAAGGAGACACTGAAATCATATAAAATTCTAAATTCCTCCTTTTTGTTGCCTTTCAGACCTGTAAGTGCAGCTTTGTGAGGTACTTGTTTCTTCTGGTGCAATATTTAGACTCTTTTATATTAAGCCCCAGCTTAGTTTTTCCTGCAGCCATCCTATGCATTTGACACTTTGTGGCTGCACAGCAAAGCTGTGAATGTGACCAGATGATTTTGTGAAATCATAGGCAGTGAGTTATATGGGCCCATGGAGCAGCACACAGCATGGAAATCCCTCCCCGCCCTTCCTTCTGGCCACAGGGATGCACATGCCAGCAGCTGGGGTAAGTGACCTGCCGGAAATCACTCTAACCTCATTGTGTTGCCAGTGGGGCACCCTTCGGGAGGTTTTAAATCACCTGGGGTGGCAGGCAGGGCAAGAGGACATGCAGGGGGAGTGTGCAGGGTGGCAGGGGGCCAGAGGAGAGTGTGGGACAGCAGAGGGGTTAGAGGATGCTGGGAGCAGCAGCAGCACCTGGAGACCCCCACCTCCCCAGGAGCCACTGCCATGGGGGGGTGCCCCCAGATAAATGTGGCATTCCTCACTCCCTTGTGCACTCCACTTCCTCCTGAGCCTGCAACCTCTCTGCCGACCCTGTCCTACTCCACATTCCCTCTTCCTACTCCAGATCCCAAACTCCCTGCTAGAGCCTACATCCAGGGCCCCCACCCTCTGCCTCAGGCCAGAGCTAGTACCCACATTTCCTCCCACAGCCTGCACCCCAACCCTCACCCACACCTACATTTCCTTTCAGAGCTTGCACCCTGCATGCCTCCCATGTGCCAATTCCCAAACTCCTCCCAGAGCCTGCATCCCAGACCCCCACCTGCACTGAAACCCCAAAAGCTCCACTTCTCACCTCTCCTGCACCCAAACTCCCTCCCCGAGTCCACACTCTTCCCCCATCCCAGCTTCTTTTCCGAGCCTTAGGCAAGTGGCATAGGGGGGAGGAGAGTTTGAATGTGTGTGTGGGGGGGTGCAGGCTCTGGGCATTCTGGGTACCACCACCATTTTTGAAAACCTGCCGCCTCTGTGTGAAATTCTTCTTAGAGTGGATAATGACACCCACTTTGTCATAGCTCAGTATCACCCCTCATACGTACATGTCCCCCAAGGTGTGGGTTCTCTCTCCTTCTCTACCCAGACCACTTGCTTCAGTTTCAAAATTAAAACATGAACACATGTTGCAGGAGGACAACACAGGCTCAGTGTTTGTAGAGAAGCATTAATTGGGTTTTATCCAAATTAAATTTTGACAGAGCCCAATGAGTACACTGGCCATTTGCAAATGGGGAACAGGAGGCAGCAACAGGGAAATATCGACTCCTTTCCCTGGTATACTCAGTTAGCTGAGTTAATTGGGAACATCGTACGTTAAAGTGTGGTAGCGTAGTGTGATCAGAAAGTTATTTGAGGGGAGGAAAAGCCAACCCTTTTGGGCTGTTCTGGAGTTTCTACAGAGTCTGCCTAAAAACTGAGTTGTGACATACAATTTTCATTTTGGAGGAGAATTTGATTGGCAGGCTCACTTTATAAAGCAGTAGTGACCCCCTACTGAGCATGCCCAGAAAAATTTTCTATTAATTTTTGAAGTTTCCTCTGTTTAGCTTTAACTATGGTGAAGCATGGCTTGCAGGCAGGGCATGGAATGGAGGACTGATAGGGCTTTGTGAATGCAGCTCCCTTTTCTCAAACTTTAAGGTTCTAATGATTAGCTCTGCAAGAGCTACATTTCGTGCAGGCAATGGGGAGAGAGGAAAGATGCTTTTATCAATCCTGGTGGCATAAGCCTCAAAGCTGCTTTAACTGGTTTCCTCTGACTCCAAAGGGCTGCTTGAACAGCTAATAGCCACAGTGAACTGGTGCACAGATCACATTCCCTCTTCCCCAAACATGCCCTGACAGTTCCCCTAAGGCAGGGGCTGTGTTGCATAGCTATTACACTAGCTCTGTGCTATCATGTAAATCCCCTGCGCTGCTGGGCATTCAATGGTAGCTCAATCTGCTGACTTATCTGCTTCTTTATGACACTCAATGTAAAGCAGGGATCTCAAATTCAGTTTAACTTAAGGCCAGTGCCAGTCCTCACATCCCTCTAGTCTAGTGGGCCAATGACAGCCCTCTCTGGCAGGCCCCTGGGGTTTCTGTGCATCATTCTCCCCTTCCATCCCAGTGCATCCTCCAGCTCCACCTGCTGCCGCAGGGTGATTTAAAAGTCACCAGGAGCCCCTGCCGGCACCATGGGCAGAGAATGGGGCTAGAGGGGCTTCTGGCTGCTAGCTCTATGCTGCTGCCAGCACATCCCTCTGGCCTGAGGGAGGTGTGTGCAGAGCCATCCGATCCAAAGGGGTAAGCTGTAAAAATATTAACTCATTTTGTGAAACTGACTAGATATCAGTGATGCCAACTCTCCTGATTTGAACACAAGCCTCCTGATAACTGGGGCCTCTTTTTTTATTTTTTCCTGGAAAGCCCCAGCCATGTTGTTAGAATTAAGCCAGATCTGGGAACTTCACTATCTGATGCCTCATGCACCGTCAGCTGTGATGGGTCTTATTTATGCTTGCTTGTTGTTGCATGGTATTAGAAGAGAATCCTGGCCACCTTTCTTGTTGTTTTTTTAAAAGAAGACTTTATATGTCATGGTTTGTGGAGAAAAGCTAGAAAGCATGCCTCAAGTTCAGCCAAAGATCTCAAACAACAGATGCCAAAAAGAAAAGATCCCCAAGAGTATTTTTACCTATGATTCCAAGAAACCATTCTTTTTTTGGGAGGTGAAAGGCCTGATTCATGAGTTCTGAACTACATCTACATCTGGGGCTACATCTGGACTGCACACCTTTTTCGACAGAGACTCTGTTGACAGATACTGTCGACAAAGCCTCTGTCAAAAAAGAGCGTCTAGACTACAACCAGTTGTGTTGAAAAAGCAAGCCGCTTTTTCAAAGAGTGTAGATGCTCTTTCGAAAAAGCACAGTTTGCATACAATAACACCTTTTTGCAACAGAACTCTGTAGAAAAAAGGCATTATTCCTTGTAAAGCGAGGTTTACCGCCGTCGACAAAACTGCCGCGTTCTGTCGACTTATTGTCGACAGAACACAGCAGTAGTGGAGACACAGGTATAGTTTTGTTGACAAGTCCACTTTTGTAGACAAAACCCTGTAGTCTAGACACACCCTTGGTGTTGGCAATACAGTATGTGAGGGTTGATACTATCCCACAGATTCTACCGAGCCACAAACACGTGTACACCCAGGGCTGGCAACAGACTTTACCGAGCTCTGGGCAGTAAAGGGGGGCTCAGCTCTGGGCCACCGGAAGGTGCAGTACCATGGGCAGCAGAGGTGTAGTGCTCCAGCCAGACCCCAGTGCTGCTTGGGGCTTCGTCAGCAATTTAAAGTTTCTAGGGCTCCAGCTGCTGCTGCAGTAGTGGCCCAGAGCCTAGGGCCCTTTTAAGTGGCCAGGCCCAAGGGCAATTGTCCTTTCCCCCACTTTGGCAGCTCTGTGTATGCCCATAAGAATGGACCAGCTCAGTGATGGGTGGGACTTTCCATTCCTCCCTAGGCTGGACAGAGATACTCCCTTTGAAATACATCATTATACCCAATGCAAACAAGTTAGTATTGCCCGCTGACATGGCTAGTTATCCCCCACCACCCTGTACATGTTGATTTCATTAAAACATTTCTATAACATACTGTCATCCTAATATTATTTAAAAGGGGTCAGCATGTTTCTGTTATCCTTGGGAAATGTTTTTGTACCAGCCTTGGTATCAGGATGTTCTGGCAGAACATGGCAAGGCTGGCTCCTCTCCTTGTTTCACCCAAAGAAGCATCATAAATGATTCCTATGGGAAGCATAAATCTGCTGCGGTCCAAACTGAGCAAGTCTGGAGATAGCTAGCACTAGGATCACAGAAAAGGGGAAGTGGATAGGGGCCTATGGCCTGGTCTCCTTCTGAGCTAGCACCGTCAGACAGCTTTAGCTGTGGTAACTCCCACACTGCTAAAAACACTCTCCAAATGCCCTGCTGCCAGAATGCTTTCATAGACAGACTCTTTCCCCACTATCCACTAGCCCACTGATGGCACACCAGTCCTTAGGACACAGACACTTGGAATGCACTCACTTTTTCCTTGTTGTCCATGGTGATGGCAATCTGCATCCGTCTCCCTTTGCGGAAAGCTACCAGGTGCTCCACTTCTTCCTCACTCAGATCTAGGTCCCCACCTTGGCTCAGAAAGCCATCTGAACTCCGTTTCTCACTGACAATTCGCTTCCCCTGGAAACAGCAGAGCAAGCATAACATGCACTTAGCATTCCATCACTTAAACAGTGCAGCGGTTCTCAAATGTCAGCGCGCTGCCATCCTCTTCTGACAACAAAAGACATGGCACGACTTCAGGAGGAGGGTCCAAAGCTTAAGCCTACCCAAGCCCTGTCAGCTCAGGGGGGGAGCCAAAGGTTATGGCCTCAGACAAAGGGCCTGTAACATGAGCCCCACCACCTGAGGCTTTGGCTCTAGGCCCCAGAAAGTCTAAGCCAGCCTAGAGGACCAGTGTTCCCTCTAATTTTTTATGTCCATGTGCGGAATGACTTTCGGTATGTTCACCAATATGGAGGCGATGTATCACATAACAAAAGTCATTCTGCACATGGACAGTGTGTGGTGGGGGTGGGTCCAAGGCCTGTAAATGTGGGTTTGGCTCTAAATGAAGGCTCTGGGCTGAGGCAGGTAGTTGGGTGCAGAAGGGAGTGAGGGCTCCGGCAGGGCGTGTGGGCTCTGAACTGGGGCTGGTGAGGAGGAGTTTGGGGTGAAAGAAGGGCTCCAGGCTGGGGGGTTGGGCAGAGGGATTTGGAACAGAGGGGGCTGTGGGTTGAAGCAGTGGGCTGAGGTGCAAGAAGGTGTGAGTGCTCTGGGGGTGGGCTTGTGGAAGAGGGGTTTGGGATGCAAGAGGGGACTTCAGGTTTGGGGAGGGGAGGGAAAGGGAGGGGACAAGAGGGATGTCACCACTTCTGGGGAGCCTCCCAAGATAAGCACCACCCAGCCCCCTCACCCCTTCCAGCCCCCTCAACTCCCAGGCCCCTCCCACAGCCAAACTGCTGCTGCTTGGAGTGGCGGGGGAGACTACCCAAGCTACAACTGGTGTGACTGGCCCAGGGACTGCCTGGACTGCTATCTTTCATGAGAGATGTTGCAGGTGGCTCAAAGGGGGGGACAGCAGTCATGGGCAGCAGGTATAAGAGGCAGGGGAAGGCAATGCCTTCCCAAACTGCCTGGCTAGTCCCACCCACACTCCACCCCCAGGTTGTCTCCCCCCTCCCAATTCAACTTGGCTCCCCTAGTCTCCTGGGGCTGCCTAGGCTTCACCCTGTGCTGCCAGCCCTCCCTGTGCATCAGGGCTGGGGAGGATGGGGGGGGGGGGCTACCTGTCCTCCCTCTGCTTGGAGGGGAGGAGGCTGAGGCCATGGACCACTTGTGCTCAGGAGGGGAGGGGAAGGCTGAGACCACAGGTTGCCCATAGTCCAGGGGACCTGGAGACTGGGGAAGGCCGGGGCTGCTGGCTGCCTATCTTGGCGGGGGGTGGGGCTGGGGCCACATGTGCTCAAGGCACGGGCTGCCCCTATGGGGGGCTTGACTCCTGTGGGGGAGCATGGGCAGCAGGGCAGAGCTGGGGGCTTGCCTCCCCCAGCACTAGGTTCAACCCCACCATGGCAGGCTGGGATCAATTGTCCTACCTGAGGATATGTCAGGTACTTTAAGAAAGCGACCAATTAGTGCGTTAGCAAAGACCAAATGGCCACCATGTCTGGGTGAAAGGCAGACTTTTATTTATGAAAATATTTATTGATATTTATGATTATTTATGCTTCAAGTGAGTAAAGTAGTCCAAAATAAAAGGTATTATTGAGTGCTTAGAAGACGTGTGTTTCTGAAATGACCAAATTGTGAATCTCTTCCATTTGACTAGATGTGTGGCTCCAGAAGACAGCTTCTTTCTGCTAAGGAGGACTTCCCTAGCTGTATCTGAGCAAGCAAGCTTCATTAGGTTTAGCTATGGACCTTCCAAGCTGTGATGTGGAGAAATTCAAGGGTGAGGTCCTGAAGATGGCTGTGGTCCTGAGTTACAAGTAGAGTAATTGGAGTTTCCACTGACAGCTTCAGAAGAGATGTGTAGCAGTGCTGATGGAGCCAGGCTAGAGTTATAATTATTTCCAAGGCTTTGTCCCGCCAGACCTTGATGAATATCTTGTGGATGAGTGGAATACCTGGAAATGCGTAAAGGAAGTTGTCCTTCCAGGGAAAAAGGAAGGCATCCTTGATCAAGCAAGGCTGTGATCCAGGAAGGAGCAGAACTGTGGACAGTTTCTGTTGTGTCTTGTCATGAATAGATCTATCTTGGGAATTCCCCACTGTCAGAGCATGGTGTTCATGATGTGCAGGCAGATGGGCCACTCATAGTTCTGAAAGGATCTGCTGAGATGGTTTTCCAACTCATTTTGAACTCAGGAGAGATAAGATAAGTGTGTTGTAGGCGACACAGAAGTCCCACAATTTGAGGACTGCCTGGCACAGGGGAGAGGTGTGTGGTCTCCCATCTGTTTATATAAAATGTTATTGTATTGTCTGTCATGACTGACATATCTTCCCTCCAAGTGAGCTTGTAAGGTCTGCCCTCAGCTTCCTGATGTAGATATGAAGTGAGAACTCCACGTTGGGGACCAGAAGTATTGAGTCCTAAGATCCCCCGATGCGCTCTCCAACCCATTGCTGACCAGTGAAGGAATAGCTGAGGTCTAGAGAAGGGAATTCCCACCCACACAGACTGTGGGTTTAGTCATTCTAGGAGAGATTTGAGAATCAGCCAGGAAAGAGTGCCTGCCTTGTTTAGAATTTCTTGGTTTGGTCAATACATTGAAGCTAGCTACACCTGAAGGGGTCAGGGCCTCAGTCTGGCATGCTGTGCTATGTAAGTGCAGGCGGTCATGTGGCCAAGGAGCTTCAAGCAATTCCTTGCCGTGGTGGTAGGGAATCATCTGAGACCTTGTATGACAAGCTTGCTCTCCTCCACCAAAGTGAAAAACTCTGCCCTTGAGTCTTCTAGCAGAAGCTCAGTGAATTTTGACATCGCCCCATAGGAATTGAAGTTATATCTCTAAGGACTGCATAGGGGGTTGAAATCCAAAGCTGGAACCTCTCAGTAGAATAAACTTTCCTCCTGGAAAGGTCCAGCTTCTTTGCATCTCAGGCTTAAGGTGATGGACCTTGGTGTCCTTGACATTCTCATTGATTTGCCACCGCCACCACTAAGAAGTTTGGTGGTGGCTGTGAATAAAAGTGTTCAAACCCTTTAGAGAAGACAAAATACTTCCTTTCTGTCCTTTTTGCCATTGGAGACAGGGGAGATCTGCCAGAGGAGGGGCTGCCACAGCATTTTAGTATTGTCCTGTATGAGGTTAGTGACTGGCAAGGCAACTCAGGAGCGTCCCTGAAGGGGCAAGAATGTCCACCATGGGGTCGGATGACTTAGAGACCTCCTCCACTTGGAGGCCCAGGTTCTAGACCACTCTCTTCAGGAGGTACCAGCCACTGCCTCAACCAATGATGATGAAAATGAGGTTCTATCCAGGAAAAGCTGTTGCTCCTGGCCCTGCCACCACGAGGCTTGCACAGTGTTGGGTCTTCCCATGAGGCAGCTGGTCCGGCACTGAGGTGCCACCAACACAAACCTGGAATAGAATTCCTGGCTTTGATGAAATGACCAGGAAGTCCAGAATGGCCATTGGGTTGGAACCTACTACTGCGTCGGCCACAGCACTGGGGGAAATTGGTGTCTCTGACCTTGAGCATCCACACTCCAATCTGGGCCAGCGGTGCCTGGACCCAAAAGACACCCCCCCATAAATTCTGATTAGGAGGACTCGCTCTGGGAGGATCACGGGGAGCAGTGTCCACTGGTGCTAGGGATCTTGGGGGTGTCATTGCCTTTGAGCTTGGTGCCCTGTCTCACCTGGGTGGGAAAGGTGGTGCCAAGGCTCTCTTGCCTCCCCCCTTCCCAGGTCTCCGTTGTGGAGGGCAGCTCCAAAGCCATGTCGCAGCTCTCCCGGGGAGGGGAGTTCTGATGAACCAGACTAAACTGACCCCTTGTTGGGGCAGGAGTCAATGGCGCCAGGCTAGGTGGTGCCACACTTATGTGGCCCAATGCAGATCTGGCTGCATCTGAGTTCTTCTGTCCCGGATTCAGTGACAGCACCCTCTGCCTGGCTGCTTCTTCTGGCACCGGCCGTACCACAAGTAGGGCGGTACACTCTGGCATGCCATACTATCAAGCTATTTTTAGCCAGTAAAATAGGAGGAGCCAACTGCCCCCTCACATCTCCTCTCAGGCTCTCTGGCATGGCTGTATGCCTCCTGCTCTTCTGCGGAGCTGCTGTGTCTATGTACAGGACTGTGGGGTGTGGCTGGGAGGGGCAGTTGGGAAAGGAGCAAAACTGCCAGCCCTGCCCCTCCCAGCTCTAGAGACAGAGACTGAGCCCCATGGAGAGGCTGGGAGTTCTGCTCCTTTTTCAGCTGCCCCTCCTAGTGGGGAAAGGAGCAGAACTCTGCCTCCAGCCTTGTACACAGATGCTGCAGCTCCATGCAGGGGCTGGGGTTCTTCTCCATTCCCCCCCAGCTCCTTTCCCCTCCAGCTGCCATACTGCCCTGAGGTCTTCTGCCCCACCAGGCAATCAGGGAAGGGAAGAGGAAGAACATGGGGGTCCTGGACTGGGGCCAGGACAGAGTCACATGGGGAATCATATCAGCCCCCACAGGTGATGTGCTCTCCCCCCTTCTATAGTGGCAAAAACATAAGAACATAATGTTTGTCCATATATAACTTATGTTTTTATGTTCTCAGATGAAGTGCCCTCGCCCTCCCGCACCACCAAAAACTTTTGTTCATTTGCACCACTGGGCACCATGGACTGGGAATGGTGCCACACACTGCCATGCGTAGACCCCTCTTACTACTAAGCCTCTCTATCCAAGTCCTTTCTCAGCACCAAAGTTTCCAATGTCAGTGCTGGAGCACTGCACACGTTAGGTGCTAGGAGCTGGTTCCACCGAACTTGACTCTGAGTGGGGACATAGGATGGCTCTATTAGAAGAATATTTGCCCATTGGTCTCTTTCTTTTTGAATCCTGGGGAGAAATCCCCTATGGATCTTGGAATGGTCCTTCTGATGTGATTCCCTCAGGCACTTTGAGCAGGAAGTGTGGGGGTCACTCCTGGGCATAAGTTTGTTACAAGCTGCACAGGATTTATACTCCGGGGACCGAGACATGCCTCAGTACCAGGAGGAGGAGGTTAGGGAAGTGTGTGTGGGGGATAACCCCAGAACAATTCTCTACAGGAATCTAACTACATAATGACTAACTAACTACAACTACTAACTGATTTAACTATATGCAGAAAGACAGTCTGAAGACTATGAGGGAGAAGGCTGGCCGAAGCAAGTGAAATGAGTGTTCTGGCCATCACAGGGTCAGCAGAGCCCTATCTATGTCGCCATGGAGGCATGATTCCAGGGGGTGCTTGTGCTGACCCAACGGATACTGCTAGGGAAAAAATCCTTCCGGTGACTGTGCATGCAGCGTGACGCACCCGATTGGAATGGACATGAGCAAGCCCTGGAAAAAGAACTCAGCTTTGCTATCCATGGGATAGTGCTTGAGCCTGATGCCATGCTGGTGTTGTCAACGTTCTCTCAAGTATCAATATTGCCCTGGAACACCTGTGCTCTGCTGGGGATTAACCTCACTCTAGGGACGCTATTAGAAGTACCTTTTGCCAGCCTTAATTCCAACAAACGCATCTGGCACACTCAGCTGTGCGGTTAATTAATGAGCTGGAGAACTGGGGTTCCCCGCCCTGAGTGATACACTCATGAGAGCTGCCCGGCATGGTGGGCAACATCTTATGAAAAAGGCCAATTTGTGAGTGGGATGGGGAGAGTCCCTACTCGTTTTGGATGGCTTGCTGTAGGAATAATGAGTTATGAACCTAACCTCCACATTCAGTAGCCTATGCAAATGCCGTGATAGGCTCAGTTCCATTCCTGTTACACTGATCACACCATTAGAAATGGCACTCAGCAGAGAGGCCAGGGGTTGAATGGGCATGGTGGAGAATGAATTAATCTCCCACGATTAGCGATGGTCCCTCCAGACTAAGAGTGGGACACACTGGAGAGGACGGACAGTATGAAAGCTTGCATTCCTGGTGCCTGTGTTATAGCCATGCTGATCCTATTCTCACTAAAGGCAATGTGAACAGGAGCAGGCTTTCCATTTGATATCCCAGAGCTCTGCAGGTCTGTCCTTCTAGCAACTTTGCTTAATTTTTTAAGTGACAGCTACTAGCTGTGCCCACAGAGAATCCCAGCCTGAGGGGACAAGGAGCCCAGATTTCCCACTGTCTCCAGATGGAGCAGATTTGGGAAATTGTAACCTAGCCTTTTTAATACAAATAGAGAGTTAGAAAGCTCAGAAGTGGTGGTGAGAGGCTCTGGGAGAGGGATTATGAAAAGTGGCTGTGAGCAGAAACCCAGGGAAACCTGACAGTCAAAGAGAAACCAATGTTTAAATAAAGTTAACCGGTTAGGGTGAGTGCTTAAAAGCATTTATTGGATTTGCAGCAGATACAGCACATCTAGACACTTTACCATTAGAATTAAATGTACTGTAAGGAGGGTACAGAGCACAAGAGAGGCAAGTAAGCATAGCACAGATTATCTGGGTTTGGGGGAGCAATGCTTTTCTTAAGGAAAAATCCAGGAAACTGATCTACAACTTAGGTGTATAACTAGTTTTGGGGGAAAAAAGTCAAACATGAATGTCACAAAAATTTGACTGAATTTTCCAGAAATATTTCCCTCCCAGCAAACGAATTCACAGTATCCTCATTCTACCCACTTGATTTAATGTTCATGTGTTTTCTTTAAGTCTTTGTGCTGGCATAATAGTATCGGTTACTTCACTAATCTCTTGTTTCTAATCTTAAATGTCTGGCGAGATCCTTTACTCAGAGTTAGAGTGTGCCCCGTGGGAGATCCTGCCACTTCCCAGAGGTTTCTGCCTCTCAGTCTCTGGCTGAACAACACACCCAAGACAATACACACTCGCATGGCTCGCCCACGATCCCCTTGACATTTCCGGCTTGAATACAGTAGTGCCTTGCAGAGCTGAAGTTTGCTCAGTAAAGCTCTGCAGGCTGTTGAGAGCCATTTGCAGTCTGCTGTGTTTCAGCTGCTTTGAGCCTCCCAGGAGTTAGTCACCAATTTTGGCAACACTTTCACTTATTCACAAATATTGGAGATACAGGGCCTGATTCAAAGCTTGTAAAAATCAACGGAAAGGCTCTTGTTGACTTCAATGGGTGATGAATCAGGTGTTATAAATGTAGTATTTGCGGTGACAAATTACTAAACAAATGAGCATGAATCAGAGTATTATCTCTCTGGTAATAATGGTGTCTCTTGCATGTCTGTGGTCCAAAGCCTAACACCTGCAAACCTCTATATACTGAATTCTCATTGATTTCAATGTGAATCCACACACAGAAAGTTTGCAGGAGCTCACTTCGCATGGACTCTCAAAGTGAAGAGGCTGTCATAGCAAGAAGCCAACTGATGCTCCAAATGGAATGGTGAACCACTAATAAATGCCAGTGATGCCTTTGCTGAGGTCTTCTATTGGCCCTAGGTGTCCTTTCACATCCTTCTCTGTGACACTGACCTAAAACTTACATTGTAATTAGAGGCTCCCACATTAGAGATTGAGATGTAGTCAGACAAGCTGCAGTCCCATTAGTTATGCTGATTAACTGCTATATTGTCACTTGTGATGTACACACCTCAACCTATGTATCATGTCAACAAAAATCCCAGGTTAAAAACTGCCAGATTAGGAAGAAGTTTCATAGTGGAGCAACCTTAGAGAAACAAAACAAACAGAACTCTGCAGTGCTGTATGGTTTCTGTACTTCACTAACCCTGTCTTTCCTCGTGCTCTTTTTTAGTTACTTTAAGAATTGATGTTTTACTGAAAATATTCTCCTTTAAGAGGACCCTGGAATTTGCCATGGGAAGGAAGGTGATATCAGACATAAAGTGAATTAATGTAATAACTGTTTTTTATTTCAATGCCACCAACAAAGACACAATAGGGTTTTTCAGTCCACATTTGATTCCTAGGCAGCTGGGCCTAATTGTGACCTAGCAACTTCTCAGGCCTTCAGAGTACCAGTGAATGTCTTAGTAGGACAGCGGTAGGAGAGAAGTCCACAGCCAAGCTGAAATAATATGCAATTTAGCCCCAATTAGCAATCTACACAATTGCTTTCACCTCCTCCACTATACTTGCCCCTTCACTTACACGCATGCATCTCCTGTTCCCATCTGAATAATTGTACTGAATGGAACTAAATGAGGGTTCTACTGTGACGGCCCTGGAACACATAAAACAATAAACTGATTTTCTTGTAGTACCAATCCAGGCTAGTGGTCAGTGCTTTACACTAATGTGGGAAACTGGGATGAGAACTTGGATTTTATGCTGTAGGTCATACTCTGAGCTTCAGGGGCTACAGGCTACTTGGGAGAGCCACAAAGAAAGAAAATGTTATTAATCTACATCTAAGACCACAGGCAGAACTACATAGCCAAAGAGGCACTGATGGAAAATTAAACATTTCATTTGTAATGCTCAGTAAATAATACTGGATATAGAGATTTTGATGCAGACACTGTATAGTCCAAGACCAGAAGGATCTCTTTTTTCATCTCATGAGGGGTTGTGACAGAAGGTGATTTCATTTGAAGAGGAGGAGTATATTTAATGCAACTGTCAATCTCTTTGGAAAGAGTGAAATGAGGATGCTGAATCCTTTCCAAAGTCCCTGAAAAATAATTTTGAAAGCAATCTTATTTCCTAAATGATTCAGTTCATTTAAGGTAATCTTTAATTGCTCTATAATCGCACAATGATTGCAGCCACATCTACTTTGTGGAGAAGGGCAAACACAAGAGGGAGAGATGGAATTCAAAGAGCACCAGAGGGACAGAACCAGGAAAGCTTTTCCAAACCACCTCAAAAGGGAGAAGTGACTCTACCTGCTTTTAGGCTACCCACAAGGTTTTCTTCAGCTCCGTGTAGTGGGAGTTGTAGGGTATTAGCTTCATATACTGGGAAAATATTTTTGGGTTTAAGCTAAACCATATAAATGAACTCAGATACTATGAGCCATATTAATCTCTGTGCCAGTTCTGAGCTTGGACCAGGAAGTATTCATGAGGCAAAACTTTGTCACCTATGTGCTTTCACCATGCTGGGTTGTTGGCACAAGCTGGAACAGCCAAAGGGGCTGCCCCCACTTGCACTTGTCTGTCTATAGGCCTGATGGGCCATTCCCTCAGCCAGTAATAGTGGAGGCATAGGAAAGCCCTGGCCATGACTCCTTTGTTCTGGCATGCTGCCTACCTGCAGAAGTCTGGCACAGGATTAGCTTTGCCAATCCCATGCCATCCAGAAATGACTCCTATGCTTGGGGAATTTCTTGGGGGTCATTAGGGCAGCTTTGACTCTGTCTGCATGAAAGAGTCCTAATGTAAAAATGGTGCAAGTCCCCAGTCAATCAGGCCTTACAAACTAGTTGTCTAATAAATGTTTCATTATTATTAATAAAGACTATGACACTCACCATTCTGAATGAATTAAATGCCCATCTTCACTGGAAAGTTTAACCTCTCTGTTTAAAAGCTTTTAAAGGTAAAAAAGCTGCTTTTTAAGAACTCAATTAAAATTAGTATTTAGTGGGTTCACTCTTGCTCTCACTGAAGTCAATGGCAAAGTCACTGACTTCAATGAGAACAGGATCAGACCCACTGAGTATATCAGACCCTCAAGCAACTGAGCTTTGAGGCCTCTATCTTTGCAATCCTAGCTGCCAGATCTTTATCAAACCCTTCTTGGCAAATAATGTCTGACAGAGCAGAAGATGCAGCTGGAATTTTCTTCATCTTTGCCCATGGACACGCAGACTTCACAAGTGGTCAAAACTGAAGAGCTACATTTTCGGGTGACTTCTGGAAGGCATCAGGGTGACCCAACATCACATTTTTATAACCAGTTCTAGTTCTTTGCACAAAGGAGGGTTTTGCAGGAATGCTTAGGCTATCTGAAATGTCCATCTGTCATGAATTTCCTACTCTGAAAGTTGGCTATTGATACAGACAAGCAGACAAATGAAAATCCCCATCGTCTTACAGTCATGTGGAGGCTTGTTGGTGAGATCAATTCCCAAGAAGAATTCCAGTTCTGCTTAACTTATCAACTTTAACAATATGTATCCCTGGGGCACAAAATGCCATTGTAGCATTCTTGCTGCTCACATGACCAGACTGAGCATTTCCTTCATTCATGGAAAGCATCTTGATCCCTGATACATACAGTATAGTAGAGTAGCTGTACTGTCCATCTATATCATCCTATCACCCAGGAGTTTTGTTTTGAAAGATGTCAAAGTAAATATGTAATTCCAGAATACAGGGCCAAAACTTGAGGTCCTTGCTCTCTTTTTCTTCATTCTTTACTCAGGCAAACTCACTGATTTCACTGGCAACTGTAGCCACTTTAATGTTTTACTTCCATGATGTAAGCTCGCTTGGGTAAGAAATTAGTAAAATGAGTAAGGACACAAGGATTTCTGCCCAGAAACAGAATCCCCTCTCTCCCAATAAGATCATTTGCTCCAGGATAGGGTAAAAAAATTTCCTGGTAAGTCCCATCATTCTGAAGGCTTGGCATCTGTCGCCAGGTTTACCTTTTCAAAATCACAAAGCAAGGTGACTGCTTCCTTGGTCTCGTCTTTCAGCCACCACAGGCAATGAACTCAACATTCATTAGCAGAAGACATTTCTCACTAGAGTACTTTTGAGTGTCAGTCCATTAATGGGTCTTGAGTGGAGATGGCCCCCAAAGAATTAGTGGCATGCAGAATAGGACTGGCCTATCAGTTGATAGCTTTCCCTGTGATTGTAGATCTATAGCACTTCAGCGAGGCTTACTTCACTTTCAGCTGAAGAAAAGACATGTACTGCCTCTGTGGTCAGTAGTACACCCAAATGATTTATACTCTGAGTTTGCCATGATTATGCAAAATTGATTATTGGAGTTTGTAAAGAAACCCCATCTCAGCCTTAACCCTAATGTCATACTAACGATGCTATAATGTGGAGAAAGTTGTGGAAAAGATGAGGGTTCCACTCTGTCAACTTTGACATTGGGTGGCTGTTGCCCTTTCAAGTGTGTGGTATCCAATGGACATCCAGGGATCTAGTTTCCATTTTATTTTTAGAACTTTGTGGGAAACTGAACTAGGGTCTGGTATATCAGAATGAGAAGTGGTACTACTTCCATATACTGAACATAACTATTTGCTTGGAGAGCACAGTATAGTTTCATCCCAGCTGGTGCACTGTGTCCTCATTTTACTTACAGTGTTTCTTTATCATCTCCATAGCAAATGAACTTAGCAACTCTGTCTTTGACTCTTCTCAGCAGAAGGGGCACTGCTGTGACTGATCAGTTCAGAGGCAGAGGAAAGGGACTGACTCTATGCAGCTGGACCTCCTGAGGGCACAGAAAGTTCAGGATTGGTGACTTCTGCCTGTTAATCAGACATGGAAAGGAAAACCCATAGTGCCTGGCTTGGCAGCAACCTGAAACACAGAATAAGCATTCACTGCAGGATTAAGTAACAAGAGAAGGTGGATTGGGAAGGGGCCAGTTCTTTTTAAAACACAATTATCTTCAATAATTAGCAAAGGTAGAAAGATGTACTATGAAAACACTTCAGCAGTGAATGTGATTCACATGTAAATTGTTTCTCTTGCTTTGAAATATATTTTAGTGGTAGGAGAAGATGTTGAATTGACAGTCATATGCACAAAAAGGGCTATGAGGGTATACTCCTCTTCATGTGTGTCAACCACAATTTGGAGGAACCACATCTAAAATTGATACAAATGGTCAATCTCCATGCTCAGTCAATCTGCAGAGATTGCTAGCATGAGCATCAATTAGTGCCAGTTGTGATGGTGACTACTGATGTAGACATCTATCCATTGGAAACTGGATTGAAATTGCCAGGTGTTGTTATGATTTGAATGCATGTCCACAGGATGCAATGAGTGCATTTTATGAACAGAATATATATAAATAATAAACTCATTTTAGATAGGCCAAAAACCAGCCATCAGATGCAACAATTTCTGGTTCCACCCATGTGGATTGGATTCTAACTAGAAATAGGCCCAAGCTGCAATTTTCAGATCTACATTCAAATTGGAAGTTCCCTAGTGTGTGAGGTTCAGGTCCATTTCTAGTTCAAGCCAGTGACCTAGAAGCAAAAGTCTAAATCTGACACACTTTCAAAAGTTTCCCTTTTTAAGGCACCAATTTCTGCTTCAAGTTAGCATCTGAAGGTTGTTCAAGTTTCCCTTAGCTATAATTGACTATTGATGGTATCTCATCTCAGAGTAAGCCACAAGTGTAAAATGGGAAATTACGATCAGTTTTAGGCTTGGAAATGCGATACCTTTGGCAGGAGGAATCCAGAGTTTCACCATATACACACAGATCACAGGAGCATATTTAAATAGGGAGCTCTCTTGTATTAATCCTGAACTTGGCAGCAATAGGAACATTGAGGAAGTAATTGCAAGCATCCGCGTGATAAGGGACAGGAAGACATTGAACAAAGCTCCAAGTTGAGGCACCCCTTACAGCACAGAGAAAGCAATGTGTTAAGTCTCAAGGGATGCATCATTTTAAAGACCCACCTTGGGTTTGTTGTCCATAGTAACAGCCAGCTGCATCCTCTTCCCCATCCTGAATGTAAACATATGATCTGCTTCCTCCTCATCTTCTGCCTCACTGCCAACTCCGAACCCGGGGCTGGTGGGGCAGCTGCTTCCCCATTTCTCACTCACCACCCTTTTCTCCTGAAAATCCAATGTGTCTGGTTAGAAAACAGGCCCTTTTGGGGTTACCAGTGTGTTTCCACTTTAGGAACACCTCTGCCTGGACAGCTGGGAAAGGGCAGCTATGGAAATGTCAAGACTTGCTCCATGGGACACTTTTCTCTTCCATTACAATACCATGACATTCTTCCAAAGAGCGAAACAACAGGCACATTGTCTGATTAGAAGTGAAACCCACAAATCCAAGTGGGTCTAGAAAACCTATTGCATTTAAAAATCTGACATTTCAGACGAAAATGTCAAAGGTTTAGGAAACAGATGTCGTCATTTTCTTGTTAACGCTTACAGCTACATTGGGCAACCCTAAATCCTGGTGGTGATCACTTATAGTTGGCACCAGCAGACTACTGATGTCAGTAAGTGCTCACCATCATAAAGGTTGAAAAATCTAGTCCACAGTATGTTCAGAATAAAATCTTTCATCTCCTGTATGAAAGGGAGAAATAGTACAACAGTGCAAGCCTACAGTAAAGCCAGGGCCAGTAAGTTGCTGGAAAATAATTGTGTGAACAATCCGACATCAGAGGAAAGAGATAAGGGTATGTTTGGGCTACTTACTCCACTGCATTTACTTTAACAGAGGGCTGCATGCAGAGCTTCATGGAACACGGGCCTTGTGATGTGTTTGGCCTAAGTGCTGGAAGAAGTGGATCAGGTCATGAATTGCCTCCTCTCTAATCTTGCTGCTGGTGAATGGGGAAAACTGTTGATAATTTGTTTAAATTTCACTGTAGACCCACAGATACAAAATAAGAGCAGGACAGCCCATGAGTGGCAGCATTTGCATGGGAAACCCTTTTGGAAACCATGCGTGGGAATCCCTAATGGTCACTTGTTTTGTTTGTTTGTTTGTTCTTATGGGTGACCCTTCTTTAGTTTGGACCTATGATATTTTCTGGGATCACCCTACAGCAGAGATAAAGCATGCCTATTTTGGATATATGTCTGCGACCACATTTATACCCATG
Source organism: Pelochelys cantorii (assembly GCA_032595735.1). Classification (NCBI taxonomy): domain Eukaryota; kingdom Metazoa; phylum Chordata; order Testudines; family Trionychidae; genus Pelochelys; species Pelochelys cantorii. The sequence goes on along the minus strand of CM064329.1, from coordinate 70,798,801 downwards.
TGTATCCATTCACCTGTTAGTGTGTATATGTACATGCTCACATATCTGTTTGCATATATTTGTATACATGCTTGCAACTGTGGAATCAGGTGTATGTGTGTGTGTGCAGGCTAATGTATATCAATGCACGAATCTATTCTGAACATTTAAATCTTTTGTGGAATGTTTACATTCCTGTGATCCCTGCTACTCTGAATGCCTGTTGAGCATGCTGCCTACTTCAAAGATAGCAGCAGTTCATAAGGAGGGAATTCTCTAGTGCAGCATTTCTTAAACTGGGATCCACAAGAGTACTCCAGGGGGTCTGTGGGTCCCAATGATCAACTCCTCTCCCTTCCTCTCAGTGCCTCTTGGGGCCCACAGCCCAGGGCTGCAGCCGGCTCCCTACCTGCCCAGTTCCACATGGCTCCCAGAAGCAGCAGAGGGGATAGTACAGGGGGTCTCTGAAAATGTTTAAAGCAAAATGGGGGTCCTCAGTTTGCTAAAGTTTGAGATGTCCACATGTACTTACATTATGGGCCTTGGTGATAGTAATAGTCAGACCATCCTGCTTGGGTCTCCTTGAGGTGACAGCCATCCCCTCCTGCTCCGCTCGCTTTCTGTCCTCTTCTATTTCCTGAAACAGTCAAGTCCACATCCAATGTCAGATCTTTCAAAGGCCTGTGACAAATCAAACCCACTCAGCCAGGGAAAGAAAAGAATCATGAGCTCTGCATGAACAGCATAAGGGGAGAGGAGCCATATAATGAACCACAGAAGCAAAGGCCAGGTGACTTCTGTGCTCATGGGGACCTCAGGCTACATAGCCCATTTTCCTATTTTGCATTCCTACTGGGGAATACATGGACCCAACTGGACATTTTGGAAAAAACTTGACTTGCCTGTTTCTTGTCAAGGCGCCCCAAGCTCAGCTTGTTCTCCAAGAAAACTGTACCAGAGTGCTGTTTCTTGAGTGCATATGCTCCCTGGTCATCTGTTACCAGCCCCAGTATTTTAGCACTGGGAACTGGGCACAGGACAAGGAACAAGCATGTGATTTATAGGATCCTGTCTCTCTGGGTATGTGTACACTGCCCAGGGAGCATGCTCCTCAGCTCAAGTAGACAGATGAGCCAGCTCAGTAAAACAGCAGCATAGCAGGGCTGTTTGCTGCCAGGGTACGTTGGCAGAGAGAGGGTCCAGGCAATTTTGTACTCAGCTAGCCCGAGCTGCCACCTGCACTACCCTGACTACACTGCTGTTTTTAGTGCACTAGCATGGGCATCTCTTCACCCAAGCTGGGACCCTCAGGAGAAAGGTACCCTCAGGCAGGAGCAGCAGAGTGGAAAGTTCCAGACTTGGGGAATGGCCTGGGAGGAGCTCACCACACAGACCAGGTAGATAGCCTGGGAGGGAGACGTAAGTCTGTGGAGAGAGGGTAATGCAGGGGGAAGTGTAGGGCTTTCCATAGCAGCCAAGCAGAGAGGCTAATGAATTAGGAAACTGAGGGGGATGAGCTGCAGAGAATCCTGCACCAGGAAAAGAGATAGTGTGAACTAAGCAGAGGGCTTATGGAGCCTGGAGGATTCTGTGAGACCTGGCTCCAGGGGAAGAGAGAGGGAACTGTTTACATTTAATGGGTTACCTGCATAAGCTCTGAGGCCAAGGGCGCAGAAATGACTATGTCCAGTTTGTGAACCCTTTGCTGCTCAGAGGAGGAACTACTTTTATTAATGGCATTGTGCCTAATGAACCATGTACCTAGGATGGAAATGTTACTTGAACCATATGGGAAGTAAAAGGGAGCATCTTCTGGGAGAGGGAAAACTGAGGCATGGAGGCCTATTCCACAAGCAAAGTGACGGAGACTAGAGAAAGAGTTATATGACTGTCAGCTCCTTCCCCTGACCATGTGTGACATGTAAGTCTTCCCATAGCGTTTTGTTATGCTCCCTGCTGTGAACAGAAAGGGGAGTCCATGCAGGCTTTATATAGAAAGGAGATAAAGCGTGGATGTCTTCTAAGTAGAGGCTTATTTTTCTTCTTGGATAAATATTCCCTGTGTTGAAAGTCTGAATAAGTAGCATTGCTCACCAGGGCAGCAGCCTCCTCTTCTTGGCTGAAAACATTCTCCCAGATGGTCTCCCAGCACTAGAGATGGTCAGCAACCAAAGTCCAAATAGTTTTCAAATGTAACCAGACCCAAACCCAAGTGGGTTTTAGTTCAGCCCATTGCTAAATCAGAAGCTAAATATTAAACTTTGGGGTGTTTAAAATTTGGATCCAGATCTTAATTTTAGGTCACTCTTAATCATTCAGATCTGGATCGAAAGGCGAGAGAGAGAGACGGAGGACTGAGGAAAAATGTGTGCCTGGCAATGTAAACCCAATTCCAGTAAAGGGCCAAATCCTCAACTGCTGCATATTGGCAAATCTCCTCTGCAGTCAATGGAGCTAGGCTCATTCATGGCACCTGAAGAGCTGATCTAATGAACTTATGCATACGTCTAAATGTTGTCTTCCTAAATATACGCTCTTGGATGGTCATGCCCAACTCCTCTGAAGTCAATTGCCATTAAGCAGCCACACTCAAGGGCAGAACCTGAACACTTTCTTATGTGATGGATCTTATCTAGCTAGATTCCACATCCCTGGCAGAATAACAGGACTTATTAAAATGGGCAAAATTCAGCAGACACATTGGTTAGTGGAGATAGCTCCAACATGGGGCTGAAGATGATAAAATCCAGGCAGGTAATGCAGCAACCTTACCTGGTATCTTCGTATGAGAGCTTCGTTCTTCTTCCGCAAAGCCAGGATCTTTTTATCCAGCTCAACATCTTTCTGCTCTTTCTTCCGCAGCACAGCATCATCCACCGTAGTAGCCTGATGATACAAGAATAAGAGTTTTTCTGAATCCACCTACAGTCCACAATGCACATGCCCCTCACTCTACCTGGGGGCAGTGAGCAGCAAGGGATCACAGTGGGGGGAAAATAATCTTGGTCCTGTACTAAGCTCGAGCAACAACTAAGCTCTGTCTGCTTGAAACACCAAAACGAGAGGCTACTCACAGTAGGCTGAATTCATCATAAAGAGTCGTCCCTTTCTTTTCTTATATGCTTTGATCAGCAACTAAGTAATTAACTGTGTTGACATTTAAATAATCATTGTTAGGTTTCAGTACTAACACCCTATTCAGTTGAATGGAGGAGGTCACAACTCTTTAAATTATTGTGTCAGTCTCTCCCAAGCAGGCTCCCCCTCCTGTTCACATTTTGGTTATCTTGGCAACCCCAGGGTTTACAGATACACACTTTTAAAATTCTGGAGTACAAGAGAGCAACCTCAGGAACAAAGAACAGCTAGTCCAATTTGACTGTAAGGGGTACACACCAGTTCAGCACACTGGTACATTTGTCTAGACTCTGCTCTAGTCTGTCTTTGAGTGAAGCAGCCAGATGAAATTGCTAAGATTTCTGAAGTGCTATGCATGTGTTTGCTTTTTAAAAAGATAAGTTTTATAACACTTTATCAGTCACTGCCGTATCTGAATCACGTCAAATTCACTGTTCTGCTCTGCTCACGCACACAACCAAATAACAAGGGCTGGGTGGCAATTGGAAGGGAAAGGAATAATGTGTTGGGTTTGTGGGCACTGCAAGCTTGAGTGTACAATGCCGCCACTTTAAAAAGTGGGTTGATGCCAAGTCAGGAAAGTCTAGATTCAGTCTATGCCCTTTGATCATAGTCTGTAGATCTGCCTTGTAAACCATCTAATATGTTATATGAATTCTATAATGTGTAACAGTAATAAACAAACTACAGAATTGGAAAAGTCTTATGGGAAACTATCGCCAACCTCTCAATAACATCCGCTAGGTGTTAGTCTAGGAACAGCATTTTACAACTGCTACGCTATAATAAAAGAAAGGCAGGTTGTAGCAGAGACCAAGACTCACCATTCCTTATGCCTTGAGGTGACGAAGGTTTCATATTAACATATTTACTTCAGAGAAGGTAAAGAAATAAACTCCTACTTCCTGTGGTCACAACTTCTCTGTTCCTTATCCCATGACATAGAAAGGGTCTTGGGAACTACAGACCACAATGTGGCTGGTTTTCTCAGCCTGTAAGATGCAAATCTCTGCCTTGGCTCGCTATTAGCCAGGGGTGGGCTAGATTCAGCCTGCCAAGTTGTTTGATCCAGCCTGTGGCCCGTCCTCACCCCCAGGCCAATCAAGACCCAGAGGCAGGGAAGCGCACAAAGTCTCTTCCCCCCTCCAGGGACATGCAGCACCAGAGGAAACCACCAGCTGTTTAAAACAGCTGGTGGATCCCTCTGGGCACCACATGCCTCTGGCTGTGCAGGGTGGGGTGGGAGACATCCTATGGTCCCCCACAATATTCTTGCAGCAAGTTAAGGGAATATGGGTTGGATAAATGGACTGTAAGATGGATAGAAAGCTGGCTAGACTGTTGGGCCCAACGGGTAGTGATTAATGGCTCAACGTCTAGTTGGTGTCAGTTTCTAGCAGAGCTCCCCAAGGATCGGTTCTAGGGCCAGTTTTGTTAAACATCTTTATTAATGACCTGGATGAGGGGATGGATTGCATCCTCAGCAAGTTTGCGGATGACATTAAGCTAGGAGGAGAGGTAGATACGCTGGAGGGCAGGGATAGGGTCCAGAGTGACCTAGACTGATTAGAGAATTGGGCCAAAAGAAATCTGATGAGGTTCAACAAGGACAAGTGTAGAGTCCTGCACTTGGGATGGAAGAATCCCAAGTACTGTTACAGGCTGGGGACCGAATGGCTAAGTAGCAGTTCAGCAGAAAAGGACCTGGGGATTACAGTGGATGAGAAGCTGGATATGAGTCAACAGTGTGCCCTTGTAGCCAAGAAGGCTAATGGCTTATTAGGGTGCATTAGGAGCATTGCCAGCAGATCTAGATAAGTGATTATTCCCCTTTACTCAGCTCTGGTGAGGCCACATCTGGAGTATTGCGTCAAGTTCTGGGCCCCCCACTATAGAAAGGATGTGGACTCATTGGAGAGGGTCCAGAGGAAGGCAACCAAAATGATTAGGGAGCTGGAGCATATGACCTATGAGGAGAGGCTGAGGAATTTGGGCTTGTTTAGTCTGCAAAAGAGCAGAGTGAGGGGGGATTTGATAGCAGCCTTCAACTTCCTGAAGGGAGGTTCCAAAGAGGATGGAGAGAGGCTGTTCTCAGTAGTGATGGATGGCAGAACAAGGAGCAATGGTCTCAAATTACAGTGGGGGAGGTCTAGGTTGGCTACAGAGAAACCTTTGTTATCTGGCACTCTGTTAACCAGAAAACTTTGTTAACCGGCATTGCCCCCAGCCACAATATGGTCACATCTTCAGGCACACAGGCCTGGTTTGGTTTACCATGATTGGCTTAACAATTTTTTACTTAAGAAGTACTAATCATCTTTAACTCAAAATAGAAATGTGAGACCAACTGCCTCACACTACAAAACTACCAATATTAAAAACTTAAGTTTTACTATTATTGTCTATTGGTTTTTCCTAGGTTGATAGGACCCTCAGATAACCGGAATTTTTAGATAACTGGAACGCCCTAATCTCTGAGCATGCCAGATAACACAGGTTTTACTGTATTAGGAAAAACTATTTCACTACTAGGGTGGTGAAGTATTGGAATGGGTTACCTAGGGAGATGGTGGAATCTCCATCCTTAGAGGTTTTTAAGTCTTGGCTTGATAAAGCCCTGTCTGGGTTGATTTAGTTGGGATTGGTCCTGCTTTGGGCAGGGGGCTGGACTTGATGACCACCTGAGGTCTCTTCCAGCCCTAGGATTCTATGAAACGCTCCACCTGGCATGCAGTGCCTAGATGGAACTGCCCCTACTGCCCAAGGCCCGCGACCATTACCAGCGTTGGTGAAGTGGTCCCCCTACAAAAATTACTGCCCATCCCTGCTATTAGCCCTGAGTTTAAGAGTAGCCTATAGAATGATAGCAGTTATCACGAGGTTGAGATGCACTTCCTTCACTACCGCTAAAACATGTTAGTTCTGGCAGTGCTGCCCCTCAGAATCACACTAGTTTAGCTCTGTGTTGAAACTGCTTTCTGTGAGTCACTTTTAGGCATATCCCCTTGAGAGGACCCTCCAAAAGCTTGAGGCATTTGGCATCAGCACAAAATCTCACAGAAATAAAAGTAACACGTAGGGGGGAAATCTGATCTAAAGCTAGTTTGCTTTATAGCTACTAGTGACACCTCTGACTAACAGCCACAGAAATATTTGAGTTTGAAATACCCAGGTCCCTTGGAAACAGATTAAACTACCAGATAGGTTGACTCAGAGCTGTATCCTTCAGATGCAAATGAGTTCTGTACATTTTACTGTGCAGGAGTCCTTCAGAGAATACTTTCAAACTTTAGGTCCTGTCTGTTCTAAATAGACATTACCAGTCCCATGATAATTAAGAGTCAAGGTTTATCTAAGTGTCCTTAGTAAAAAATGGCCTCTTCTTTTACCCATCACTGTTGTTCAGTAATGTATGCACTGGTTGGCTGCTGCCTTTCTAAACACAGAACATTTGAACATAAAGGCAGCTGGGCTCAATTCAGAAATTGCCACAACTTCAGGGCCATGCAGTAGCATCTTGTGGTGCTAGATTCTGCTCTGATGCACACAGTCCAATTTCTCTCATTTCACGGTCTAGACAGAAATTTACCCAATCCAAGGAGGTGTCATAGGGAGCCAGGACCTGCTAGGACAGGTCATAAAGAGGGATAGAACCAGATGACTGTTGGCATGTTGTGGGAAAGGAGCTATGGAGCATGTTGGGCATCAGGAAAGGAGAAGTAGTGGGAGGAGGCAGAGGGGGATGAGATAGCTGTACCATAACAAAATGATGGCAGCCCGTGACTATAGGCCGACTTGGCCGTCGCCTAGGGCGCCACCTTCAATGGGGCGCCCAGGGAGCCCGATGATGACATCACAGGGCACCCGGGGCGCCCAATGATGACGTCACTCCATTGACGGACATGCAGGTGGGGGCGCCAATCGTACATATATATATATATATGCACACACACACACACACACACACACACACACACACACACACACACACACACAGAGTGCTTTTTTTGTGATGGTACTGCCTGGTACGCAGTATTGGCACCTCCAGATGCAGTACCAGCATCTCCAGTCAGAGCTTAACAACTTTTCCCCTGGAGTACTGGCACTGTTTTTTTTAACAAAAAAAGTACTATTTATTTATATAGTCATGGCTGTGTGTGAGCAACTGCTGAGAGCAGGTTGGCTGCTATATGTCCTGCCCATACAGTGACTGACTGCCAATTTCTAATTACATTTCTGTGTACAGTGCTTTGAGAGACTGGTAGCATGCAAGACGCTGTGTAAATATAAACCATTCTCCACCATGTGGTCTCTTAGATTTCTATAGCACCCATCTATAGCATTTTTATAAACAGCTATATGAACAGTAAATAGGAATCTCTTCACTAAATCTTTAGCTACCCAGAAAAAAGCTGGAGACTACGGGCAGCTGTAAAGAAACAATATAAATAATCCTCTCTCCACAACTTGTGACTTAGCAGATGCAGTCTCCAATGCCTTAGAAAATTTTAGGCAAAGATTTAGTCCCAAAGAAGCAAACAAAAAGAGACAACAAACCCCTACAGCATTTACTGAAAAGTCGAAGGGTATGCCTACACTACAGCATTATTTAGAAATAGCTTATTTCGAAATAACGCGTCTACACACAAAATGCATGGAAATAGCATTTTGCTATTTCGAAATAGCGCATCCACACTGAGTAGATGCTGAAACGCATTTAAGGCCAGCTGGAACCAGATCCAGCAGGGCATCAGGTCAGGAGTTACTTTGTGTGGCTGCTGTCTGAGGCTATCTGAGGCCTGTGCTTAAAGGGACTCCCCCCATGGACAGCCGGTTCTCAGCTTTCCCTGCTTGCTTGCCTACCTCGATGAGGGACAGCAAAGCATTTTGTCTCTGCGTGCTCTGGTTGCCCTCACTCGGGACACCACAGCACTCTGCAACACGGAGCCAGAGCTGCCCCTGGGCACTCTGGTGCTTCTTGTGGATGTGTTGCTGCGAGTCTGGCTGCACTTTCTGCAGGCTGCCATCAGGGAGGTCCATCGGGGGGGCTGTCAGTATTCAGGAGGCCCTGCGGGAGAGCTTCCACCCTGAGGAGCACTAAGAGCTCCCTCATCTGCCCCACTGGGGGGCTTCTGCCTCATTCCTCCCTCACGTCCTTTCACTTAATCCTCCCTAACCCTCCTTCCTGATGTCAGATAAAATACATGTATTTTCATGAACACAAACTCTCTTTATTTAACAAAACTGGGGGGGGGAGAGGGAATGAAACTCTGGTGAGACTGGGGAAAGGAGGCAGGAGAGGGGAGAAGAGAGGGTGGGAAAGGGGAGGGGGAAACCTGGGAGGAGGGAACTGGAAGAGGGAAGAGGGGAAGCTCAGGGCTCAGGGTTGGGGGTCTTACTGGACCAACTTGATTTTCATGCAAATCTGCTCCTGGGTTTGCATGTGGCCTTTGGTGGCCAGGCCGGCAGCTATCCTGCCATAGACAGCCGCGTTCCTCCATCTAGTGTGGAGATCATGGATGTTGGGGGTATCCCCCCCAAACCTGAATAAGGTCCATGATCTACACCCTGGACCAGGAAGACGCCCGCCTTCTCCGGGCCCTGGCAGGGTCCTGGGAGCTGGCAGACTGCTCCTGGGGAGCGGCGGAGGGCTGTCTGCCAGTGGCTTGCTGGCTCATGTTTTGGGGCCACTGGTCAGGGGCAGTGACTGCTGGCTCTGGGCTGGCAGGTTTGGAGCTGGCACAGGCACTGTGGCCAGAGTCAACCCCTTTAAGGGCTCCGGGGAGGGGGGGAGGGAGAGGAGTGTTCTTGGTTGAGGCAGGAGTGGCCACCAGGGCACCCTGGGAAGGCTGGAGGCCCCCTATTTTGAAATAAGTGTCTACACAGCACTTATTTCAAAATAGCTATTTCGAATTTGGCTTTATTCCTCATGGAATGAGGTTTACCAAATTAGAAATAAGCGCTCCGCTATTTTGAATTAATTTCAAAATAGCGGTTTGGCTGTGTAGACGCTAGGAAAGTTATTTCGAAATAAGGGCTGTTATTTCGAAATAACTTTGCTGTGTAGACATATCCTAATATAACATGATGTAGTGGGTTGGAGTGGCCACCTACTGACCCTGAGGAGGAAGTGCCCCTCCCTGAGGAGCCCCTCCAGGGCTCACCTGGAGGACTCACCTGGGATGAAGTCAGGGGGCAGGCCCAGGGATATAAAAGGACTTTCAGCAAGGCCAGTCTGGGCCCGGCCAGAGCCAGAGGCACTCTCTCCCCAGCCAGCAAGGGAGCCAAAGGCCCCCGCCTCCCTGACCGCTGAGGAGCCAAAAGCCTCCCCACCCTGGCCGGTGGAGGAATCAGAGCCAGAGCTAGTGGAGTTGGACAACTAGCCTGGGCCTCCCGGCCCTCTTTGGGAGGATTACCATGCGGGCCTGCTGTTGTTGCCAGAGGACCCTGCTTCTGGCTGCCCGGAAGACTTCCTAGGGAACCAGGTACCCAGGACGCAGGGGAGAATTGGAGCCGGCCCAGGGGTAGCTGACCTCGGTCTGGCCGGGGGCCAGTGGGTTGCAGAGTGGATTCCCCACTGACCCCGGTGCAACAGGTCAGTGAGTTTTGGCCCGGATCCCAGCTGACCTGGCAGCTGATAGCAGCTGCTATTAGGGCCCTGGGCCGGGGGCAGTGGTGAAGGGAGGGCCCACGCCTCCCCCTGCCACCCCTTGATTAGGTGGCAGTCTCCCCCCCAGCGGCATGCAGCCACAGGCAAAGGGCCTGAACCTTTCCTGAGTAAGGAAACAGACTACATACTTGGGTGTACTGACTGTGACCTGGTGGGTTTGTCCAGGGAGAAGCCCTTCCCCTGCCCTAGGGCTGGGCTAGTGACTGTTAACTGTTGAGCCCCTGCCTTGTGTTAGGGCTGGGCTACTCATTGTCTGCTTATAAACTGCTTGCTTATTGCAGCCCCTTCCCCAGGATTAGAGCCGGGCTACTGACTGCTTAGGGGCTTGTCGTGGGTTGGAGTGGCCACCCACTGACCCTGAGGGGTGCCCCCTTCATTCCCCGAGGAGCACCTCATGGGTTACACGTGCCAGTAGCAAATTCTAGACTAGTAATACGCCAACAAATGTATAGCTAAAGCCTGGGATGAAAAATCCCTCATGCCATTCTCACCACACACATACACACAGACAATTACACTTTGCTTTTAGCTGTCAGCACTGGCTGATTTGTTTTTTAAGTGAGGCCAGGCTATCTTCTTGTCTACATACATACTGCAGGAACACTAGACTCCCATACCAACCTCCCAACTACCCTTAGGCCTGTAAAAGGCCCTTAGAGAAAGGTACCAGACACGCAAATACGTTTCAGAGAGATAGCCAAATTAGCGTGTTTCAGCAAAAACAACAAGGAATCCGATGGCATGATGAAGACTAATAATTTTGTTATGACATTTTCACAGTACCATTGCTTTGTGAGTATGCTAGGAGGGAGATGTGGTGGTCACACGTCCAAATTCCTTCAGTTCTTCAAAGGCAAATTAGGGTCCATTGTCAGTGAATACAATGGCTAGAATGACATCTCAGAAAGTAGGTCTTCAGTTTGTCAATCACTATCTGATACAGGCAACAACTAAGGGCACTGACCTCCCACAAAGCTGAACAGTTGTCCACTGTAATAAAAATACTGCTTTTCCTTGAAGGTAAGTCCACTCTCATATTTTTCCAGGTTGGGCAGCTCCTGAAGTAAGTCTCTTTCAGCTAGTGATTATCACATGACCAGCAAGTGTCATACTCCTCTAGCAAAGATCAGAATTGTGTATTCATTTCCAGTCAGTAAATATAGTCTTGAGCCCATATAAGGGAGCTGTCAATGACCAGAGGTGAGGCATGTATTTTTTTTGAATTACATCCTTACATAACAAGGTGGGACAACTGGTCTCTGCCCTTAAAATATGATTCTTACAAACTCAGCTCATCTTTAATTTGAAAATATGCTTCTGCTCCTGTTGGTAGTTAGCTTTTGTCTTCTCGTCATCTACTTTCTCCTGACTGCTGGTAGCTGGATGTTCTTTTACATTGCCTCTTTATTTCCATCAGCTTCACTGCTGAAACCTGGAGATAGTTCCGCATGTTAATGGATTCAATTTCTGGCTGCCCTTCCCTCAACTTGTATCTATGCCTTGCTCAGGGTGCCAGCTCAACACCAGTAATCAGCTTGGACAACATCTGGGAGTCCTGGAAGTGCAGCAACATGTGTTGAAATCTCTTCTGGAGTACTACAAAGGGGCTTTGCTACAGAATCAGAGAAGTGTAGGGGTGGATGAGACCACAAGGAGTCAAGACATCAGTCCCCTGTTCTGAGTCAAGACCAATAACATACCTAGATCACTCAGGTGTTTGTCTCTAGGGGTTTGTGGTCTGATTGCACTATTACAGAAAATTTATATGGAATCTGGAATTCAAATGTCTCTTACTGCCTTGATCTTGTTGGGATCTGCTTTCAGTCCCATTGCTGAGCTCAGATGTGCAAGGTATGTCAGCTCATGCTGTTGTGAGTCACAAGTTTTTTGGGGATGAGTTTTATGTTCTGGTTCCTCTATTGCTGTAGAAAAGCTTGTCTTCTATCAGAATTTTGTTTAGCTTCTGTATCATTGCCCACTTCACCACAATGTGAATATCATCTGCAATTATTTTCCTCACAGGCCAGTCCTTCCGGTGCCCAGGGAGTCTTCACTGGGACTTACCTGGGGCTGGGCTTTTACCTATCATCATGTGAAGCCATCTGTAGCAACCAAATGGTGTTGCGAAGGCCATCAGCATACTGGACTCTTTGGCCAGGTGTACGTGCCAAAACCTTTTCCTCACATCACAGACTGGGATTCCGAGACAAAGATTCTGGCCTTGGAAAGTTCTGGAAAGAGGTCATCAACTGTGAGCATGGCATCTTTTCAATGCCTTGTTCAGTGGCTTTGGGTATATGGAGATGTTAGATTTACCTGGTGGCTTCTTTGCCACAGCATATTGCTTATTCAGGCTATACAGGCCTGTGCAGGTGCTATGATACCCCTGTTCGGCAGACTTTTGAACTCCTTGCAAAATGGATAACACAGTGTCATTGGCACTTTCCTTTGTCGTAAGCACACCACTGTGGGGTCTGCTTCCAGTCACAGCTTTCCTTCCAGGCATCTGTTGCCTTTGAAAACATTCCCATATGCTTTTGAAACGCTCTCCATTGTCCATGGGAATCTTGCATTTAGTTCTTGCACTGCAGCGATTAAATTCTCCTGCTACATCCTGATAAGATCCATGGCTTGTATGGCTCTGTTTCCCAGGAAGGGGTCTGTGGTGTTTGCCATCCACCATCACAAACTTCAGTTAGTACCATCTGTTACTTTATGGGTAAGTTACTGTGAGGTCACTGTGACACACTGGCAGCTCATCCAGATCAGCGAGGGGATGTTTCACTGCTTCCCATGTAACCTTGTGAGCTGTTAGGCCAGTGTTTCTTAAACTTTTTAAAACCGAGAAACACCAAACAATAATTTTTTTTATGAGGAACACCAAGGATTTTTTGTTGAGCAAAAAAGGTCAGGGGAAAGTTAGGAAAGTTATTGAGAAAAAAAATGTTGCCATTTTGAATTCTGTTGTTCTCCGCAGCACACCTCCGACTGCCTCACGGAACACCGGTGTGCCACGGAACACAGTTTAAGAAACACTTCATTAGGCTCTGAAGCTTTGGCTCAGATCCCTGACACTAGCAGCCTGCTCACAGCATAAATGTCTCTCCCTCACCTTCCTCCAACCTGTTATTTTCTTGCAGAGGGACCACAATAACACTTCCGGTCTCGCATCTTTCCATAGCCATATCCCCTGCAGTATCCAGTTCCTCTTACTGGACACTCACAGAGATAATACCAAGTTCACTGTTTCAGAGCCAGTACACACAACAGCTTGTTAGCTCAGCTGGGATGATTCGTTCCGCCATAATACACAGCACTGAGACAGTTTGAAATAAACCTATGAATAAATTTAACAACAAAGTACAGATTTAAGTGCTTTCAAGAAAAAGCGGAAGAGATATGAAAGGATTATAAACAAAAACACAATAAAAATAACCCACTTTCTAGTGTTTATGACAATTCCAGCAAGATGTACCTTTGCCTAACCTAGTTTCCTACTCAGACCAAGTTATCTGCCTATTTTAGCAGGTACACCCATCTTTCCTAGATACAAAGTGCTGGCTTCTTTGTTTTCTTAGGTAATAAATCCCCACACTTTTCCAGGAGTTCCTTACATCTCCAAAATGTATCTTTGTCTTCTAAATCAGAAAACCCCTCCTGGGAGCTCAGCTTTCAGTGTCCACACTGAGCCCATGCCATGTTAATTTTATAGTCTTCTGTTATTTACAAAGTAAGTGATCTTCCTGCAATATCTGATACAAATGAATAGTTCATTGTCACTGCTCCTGGTTACACTTGGTGTGATTTGGAATTGAGCCAAAGAGGTATTTGCCTTCCTCCTTTGGGGAAAAAAAAATATTTTGCCTCCTCTATCCATTTACAGACTCCAAAACATAATATCAGAGAGAATCTGTAATTTCACACACAGTGCTGTTACAGTACATACAATTCACAGTGATAGTAATGACCAGTGTTGTTAATTTTCAAATGATATTACATAACACCTTTTATGTGGACATCATGACACGAATGGTGAGATGTACTGAGCTAGTCAGACCATCTAAGATTTATTGTTACATACCAGGAAACACCTTGCCATTTTGCAGTGTGGTTCTCTGATGCTCACAGAGACATCTTCCTATGGCCTTCATTATGATCTCATTGTACATCATTAGATTCTGCTTGCCCTCTGTAATGTGTGTGTTTGAGTCCAATTCACCCTAGAAGGATACAACCTTTTTCTGTAACCATATTGGAAGGCCTAAAGCCTAAGACTTTCATCTGCAGCCAGATTGAAAGAGCAACGCCCATTAGCTTTGAAGCAGGAAGTCACATACATACAATAGAGTAATCCCAGGCTGTCAAGAAGGAGACCCTGTCCTAATGATGCCCACTATCATCAGATAAAGAAACAGATCTCAAGATAGGTAAAGAAAACTTAGTTTGATATCATTTCATCTGGCAAGAAACTCCACATCAATAGTTGGGGTTTGAAGTCCTCATTCTTTGATTATGGTCCTCGCTTTCCTATTGTTTGCTCATATGACCTCTGTCTGGTTTTTTAATTGTTTCTGTCTGCTGCATAATTAAATTTGCTAACTGCACATCATCTAAGGTGGTGGGATATGATCGGCTAGGTAATTCTGTTACAGTGTATTACAATTAGTTAGTAAAGGTTAGTAATATAAGGTATAGCTAAGCAGGACTCGAGTTTCACTATATAAACTGGGGTCCAAGCAGGAGACCAGCAGGAAAGGAAGAAAGGAAAAGAAGGAAGAGAAAGTATAAGAAGAAGGAAAGACCTGGAAGAATTCACCTCAAAGCAGTGGTGAAAGTAACAACATTTCTTACAGGTACTGTTCTATTGTAACCCGGGTCTCTGCCAGCTCTTTAAATAGCTCCCTGTGGGCTATTGCTGCAGCTCAGCCAGCTCCTCCTGGAGCTGCGCACCAGGGCGCACCTGCTTACTTTCACTTCTGCCGTCAAGATACAGCCTAAGATCTGAGCTGTCAAGAATCCTCTGTATGACCATGATGTGCAGCAACCAGAATCCAGACAAGACTGACCTTGCCTGGCCAACAGGAGAAGTTTGCCTGCCTTCATCAGGATTGATGAGCATGGCATTGTATGTTTAGCATGTGTATTCTGCCTGATTGATACTTGTTAATAAATAGAGAGTAAGGATATTACTGTCTAAGGCTCTTTCACTGATAAAAGTTCCTGCAAAAAGTTACACCCTGAGCCCTAGAAATTAGGAAAGGGTGGACATTTAAATTAAGAGGGTTAGTAAAGTGATTTGCTAAGATACACCTCCTAATCTTTAATATATTTTCATTCATGTCATTAGTGACTATGAACTCCACTAATAGTCATATTTTTCAATAGTGTTGTAACAGTCCTTCATAAAGGCCCACAATTTGCAAGCCAGTCTTGCAAAATCCTCTTAATGGGCTCATAATGCAGTGCTCTCACCTCTGATGAGAGCCTTTTATCTCCACGCATGTGCCTGCACTCTCTCTTTCTGAACTATTCTTATCAGGTTCTTGTAACCTGAACACTCTAATTCACTTTTTTCCCCCTTCCTTTCTCCCCCGCCCCCTTCCCTTATTTATTCTTGGATCTAGACTTTTAATGCTCCAGTCATCTGAAGAAGTGGGTTATACCCACGAAAGCTCATACCACCATCTACATGTTTTATTAGTCTTTAAAGTGCTGCCAGACTATTCATTGTTTTTTTTAAGGTTTTCCCTCTCTGGAGTAGGTCTTCTGTGACACAGTCCCCCAGCCAAGTCCCACAGCCTGTATGTGTGATAAAAATCCAACTCCTTCTACTACATCTAACAGGGCCCTACCTCAACTCCCTCAAAGGTCCCTTGATCCAAAATCCTACCTCTGGTCTCACTCCTCCATCAGTCCAGCAGGGCCTATCGCAGTACCCTAGTTTGAGCTGTCTCAGCTGCTCCTGCACTCTCACACATTGTACCTGTTCTTCAAGCAGTCCCAGCCTTGGTGTGGAGTCATGTTCCCTAACGCTCTCTCCCTGGAGGCTCTTCACTTCCCTGAGATTTTCTGGACACAGCTCTTCAGCTGGACCACTGAAAGAATTCAGTTCCCCTCACACCACTTTCCCAGTGGCTGGTGGGGGGACCCAGGCCCTCATTTTACTCCAGATCCCAGCCCAAGGACCTTACAGATTGCAGCCATTTGCCATGTCCTTTAAATAAACTGTCACTGTTACAATTCCCTGGGTTACATCCCTGTGACACTGGCACATTTTTTACTGTTACCTCAGGGTCTTATCCTGATGGAGTCCAGCAGCCAGTTCAGAGCACCATCCAGTGGCAATTGGTGACAGGGGAAGGAGGGGGTGCATTGGCCATGTGGTCCCCCCCCACACACCCGGGGAAGAACCAGGACAACCCCTTTCCACTCCAGACCCTGCGCCTCTCTACCCCTGCTCTGCCCCTTTGCTCTCCCCCACCCCACCCTTGCTTTACCCCCAGGAGACTGGCAGGGCTGTGGGGTTGGCACCATTGGTCTGCACAGTGAACCCCTCCCCTCCCCTATACTCATTGCCAGCTGTGGGGAAGTCACAGGTCGGGCAGCTCCGGCTAGTGCAGCACTGCTCTCTGGCCACACTGCTCCAGGGGAGGGATGGGACCATTCCAGCGCTCCCCAGAAGCAGCGCTGCATCCACTTCCAGGATTGCTGGCAGGTGCAGGGGGCACAGTGCAGACTCCTGCTGCTGGCACAGCCCCACAGCCCTGTTTGTCCCCCTGTGAGCTGGCACCATGCTCTCACCCCCACACTCGCCAGCAGCTTCAGGGAGGCCATGGGCTGGGTGGCTTCAGCCTCACTGCTCCAGGGAAGGGGAGGGACAAGGTCACCCTTCTCCCCAGAAGTAGAAGTGATGCCCCCAGCTCTAGCAGGAAACTGAACTTGCACTAGCCTTGCAGATCATCTTATACTAGTCTGCTGGGCCCTAATTACATAGCCACTCTAGGTAGTTGGAGGACCTCTCTACTGCCTCGAAAAGGGGACTTCGGGGCTTAGTCCACGCCATCACAGGGCCATTTTAATTGTTTTTATTTTTGCAGGTGAATGAAGTACTCTTTCTTCATTATCATCAATCATCCAGTGGCAGGTGAGCAGATTTTGTACCCAGGAAGGTACATTTTATGACAATTTTGCAAGACTGATTTAATCTGAATTCAATTGTCATCCTCAACAGACTGTTCTGACTGTGCTGAGTTGGCAGAGTACGTGTTTGCAGAACGGTAGGCGTGTTGTCTTTTTCAGGGTGGGATCAGAATACTGTGTGTGGAAATATACACCTTTAATTTTTAAATTGATGTACGTGGAGAATGGCAGAGCCACATTCCAGGCAAGCCATTGCAAACCCAGAGGTTTTTTTTAAGGAGGCAAGTTAGAAACGTGAAAGACCTGTTAGGTCATCTAATCTGTCCCCTGTTAGTGCAAAATTGTTCCCTATTGTGTATTTATCAGTGTTTTGTCTAGTTTGAAATGAATATTGCAATGGGGCTTCCCCCCTTTCTCTAGGGAGATTATTTCAGTCTGATAGATGTTCCCACTAGAAGTTTTGCTGCTATTCAGCCTCTTTTTGGGTGGTGGTGGGCTTAGTTTAATCAAAATACTCAGGGAAAGCAAATGGAAATCCACACTCACCCCACTCAGAAAAACATAGCAACCAAACAAAAACAGCTTGTCCACAGAAACGCAGAGCAGCATTTTGAGCCCTGACACTGATTCTCTGGGGAGCTCTGATTGTACGTCCAAGCGTGGTCAGCGTTTTTTTCCTAGCTGCTGTTCTGAGCCGGTTGATCACAAGGGTACGTGCCCATTCCTGAGCTGCTGGAAAGAATGCTGGCTGCACTGCCACTTAGGATGAAAAGTGGCTACACTTCACCCTACTCAGAATAAAGCTATTCCGGGGAGCCAAGGCACCCGTATGTCAGTGACTAGAGCAGGTAAATGGCTTTGGCAGAACAAATGTGCAGTGTGCTATGAATCAGAAAGCAAAGCCTGGTGCTGCAAAGACAGAGCGAGCGCCATACAGAAAGACGCCCTTGTATTAAAAATTTAAATGTAACAAAAGGCGAGGGAAGCAAGAGGCAATGTGGTTTAGTTATATGGCGATGTCTCATTCTGTCCCCCCCTCCTAACGCCTCCCCCCCATTATGCAGCCCATCAGTGCTTGAGAGCACCCCTGGTGTCAGGAATCACCTTTCTGTTTGCATCTTTCCCTGCAGACTTTCACAGTCAGCTGTTTCTGAAGTGAGAGACCTCAGACAGAGAGAAGGTGGGGGAAGGGAAAAGGAGAGAGGGGCAGGGCCCTAAATTAGCATTTCTCTATGAAATCCAATGCACAACTGTACATTGTACAAATCAGACAACTGTAGCTGAAAGCCCCCCTCTCTCCCCACACAACTCCCAGTTCCAGGATGAGTAACACCCAGTGTTACCTGCCTTTATGGAATTTTTCCTCCCAATGCTCCCCACCCTCCTGGATAAGAACATCATCCTGAGCCAGCAACTGCAAAGTGCCCCCGTGATCGGTACATGAAATCCGGCATATGAAATCTCCTCCCCCCCCCCTCGCACGCCTCTTAGATACACAGCTGCCAGTAACAAACAACCCCCCAAAACAACAACAAACAACAACAACAACAAAAAAAGAGAGCGAGCGCAAATCACTTCTTGGCTTTTTAAAAAAGAGAAATGAATCCCCCCATCCCCTCCCAGCAACAACAAAGGCAGCACTCACAGATCGCTGCATTTTGGACTTGGGCGTTGAAGTCTGATGGATTCCAAAGCAGAGCTAAAAGAGGAGAGCCATCAGACGGCCTCTCTCAGCACTGGTTGCACAGCATACAAGATCATGTTTTGATTACAAAAGCCTCGTCTGGGCTCCCAGCCAAGAGCACGGGCTGCCTAATATACCAAGCACAGACAGGGTATTTGAGAGCCTGTGTTCTCCTCTCAATCTCACTCTCTTTTTTAAAAGAAACACTCCCCTTTCCGCTCCCCCCCCATGACTTCCTTTAACTCACTGATGCCAGAACCCCACATGGGAAAGTGTAAACCGTGTCGAACAGTGAAAAATGGATTTGCAAACAAATAGCCTGACTTCACTCCACGGCTGTTCACCATGGTCATGTTATTTGGTTTGCATGGCTATTTGGATGACAGGTATTAATGAAAATGTTCTTGGATCCTGACTATTTCATCAATTCTAGTATGAGCAATTCTTCATCTCTGAAGATTTGTATCAGAAGCACCTTATTCTGTATTTGCTTTTTCGTATTTTTCTGTTTAAAATATTTCATTCATCTAATTAGGCAGCAGAGACAATACCATGTGGTATAGGTGGCCAAGTATACAGCATGAACATCGGATAGGAAACAACTAAGATTAATGGTTCTTGAGCAAGTCATAGGGTGAAAACTGTCCATCCAAACAATCCAGTGCATAGTCATAAATAACAGAATACATTTCCTGAAATCAGGATTGAGTCCTAAATGATTTGCAAGCAGCAAAAGCCCTACATTTGTTCGGCATATTCTTGGCAATGAATAATTTGACTGCCTCTAAAGATAAGCTACTAAGAAGATAGAAGAGATAGGGGAGAGTGAAGGCATGAATCCTGATCACATTTTCCCTTGATGGGAATAGTTGTTTTAATTTATTGGCATCCTCAAAGTAGCCTCCCTATGACACAAGGAGAAAAGGTCAGAGGCATTATGATAATGATGGAAAATGTTTGCTACTTCCCAACTCACATATTGGCAGTAGCAGGTGGATGGATACAGTGCATTTGTGCTCTTACCAAACTCTTCCATTACAGGCACCCTCATGTCAATACTCAGGAGATTACTGCGCACCCCATTTTTGTTTGTCTATCTCCCATTGATTTCATTGGCCTTTGGATCAGGCTTGTAGTCGGTGCAGAATCATAACTGTCTTGCATCAGAGCCCAAGTCAGAATGGAGCTGGCACAGTGACTTAATGACAGAGCTTTGGGAGAAGGATTGTTTCATATTACCCAGCGGCAAATCTTATGGATGATAAAGGGAATCCCCTGCCATTCTCAGCGGGGAGGATGGTGCCTGTGAAATGAAACCTCATGAAACAGGAAAGCAAATGGAGGGATCTGCAGTTGTTGCACAAGACCATGAAGAAATGAGTCACCACTGTCATCTGTAAAATGGTAATCACTGCATATAGACAACCAACCTGGCACAGGGAGATCAATAGTTGGGGCCATTGTCATGCAGGTGTGTCATGCCTTG
This sequence comes from Pelochelys cantorii, assembly GCA_032595735.1. Lineage (NCBI taxonomy): Eukaryota > Metazoa > Chordata > Testudines > Trionychidae > Pelochelys > Pelochelys cantorii. The sequence goes on along the minus strand of CM064329.1, from coordinate 70,778,704 downwards.
GAAAAGGTACTGTGGCACTGGGTTTAAAAGCTTGGTAACCAGAGATTATTGATGGTTTTGCAAGCATGGGGTTCCCAAACAATATTGGGCATCTTCCGATAATTTACCTCATTTTCCCCACCGAGGTGCAGAATTGATAAACCGAAAGGGGTATTTCTCCATGATGCTCTCAGGGTTGGTTCACCACTGTGGCAAATTTATGGACATAATGCAGGGTAGCCTGGAAGGGCCCACAATCATAGGATCTTCTGTGACTCAGTGCTGGTTACATTCATGGAGAAAGGACTGTTTGTCCCCACTCCAGATATTAAAGGTGTGGAGGTTGAACCAATTATCTCAGGTGACCTGGCTTATCTTTCTGATTCCCTGGTTAATGAAGCCATTCACAAGATGGTTGGGCAGAAGGAAGGAGATTTTTAGCTGCCAATGCAGCAGTTGCACAATGGCAGCTGAGTGTGCATTTGGCTATTAGAAAGGAAGGCGATGCTGTTTATGGAATAGGCTGCACACAGCAGGAAAAAAATTCATTTCAACTATGGCTAGGTCTAGACTGTGGCATTTTTGCCAGAAAAGCTATGCAAAATGCGCTCTGCATTTTGCATAGCTTTTTCCACTTTTTTTCCCAAAAGAGGCTTTTCCGCCATTTGGTCCCGTTTAGATGGGACCAAATGGCGGAAAAGCCTCCTCTTTCGGCGGAGCCCTTATGCCTCATGAAATGAGGTATACAGAGCTCCCTGAAAGAGCACGTTTGCTCTTCCATTTTTTTTCGCGGAAGAGCAAACGCATTCCTTGGATGCGGCGGGCTTTAGACATAGCCTATAGTATGTCTAGACATAGCCTATAATAGCAGCATGCGGTATTCTGCACAATATTTCAAGAGTAAAGAGAAAGCCCAAATGATGGGTGGGAGGCTGAGGGATGGATGACTGCTCAGAAGTTCAAGCAAACAGCAAAGCTTCCTATAGGAAATGGAAACAGCCAGGACAATAGTACCAGGGATATCTATTGTTCTTATTGGGAGTCTCAGGCCTGAAAACATGCAGCTATCCATCCAGTGTTAATGAGGCTGGGATGGAACGTGAACTGGGTACTCTGATTTATGGTCGTGGAAGTGGAACATTGTGGTAATGTTTGTTTTAGAGTGTTTCCTCTGCTTACATAGATTTGTGAAATCCTCTGATTTATTTCATTTTTAAGGGTTTTCTGCGTTTAATACAGCAATGACTCATTATGAATGAGTTTTTAACATACTGTTATTAACCAGCAATTATGTAACAAAAAATTTCAATTGATCCAATAACAAAACAATTTTAGTATGAAACAATATATTAACAATGGTAAAGAAACCTTTAATTAAACAACAGTGAAGCCAAAACTGAAAGCTCAACAGTGCAGAACAAAAGCATGGGGGGAAATGGATTTAAAGTTACAGGTGACTACATACCTTTATGCTGCCCCTTCTTGTTGTGGGTCCTTCTGGGGTTGAGTGGTGTGGTTTGAAGCTACATGTGGTGTTGAAAGGTTCAATGGAGCTGGGCTCCCAGGTGAAACTCTTCTCTTTGCCCAGAGATTGGCTCTGTGAAGAAAATAGTCCCTAGGAGCACTGCTGTGGGGGTACAATAGGGAAGAATTGCTGGTGTTTTCAGTAGCTTTTATTGTCCAAGGGATGAAGAACATGTTTGGGTCCTGGCTTGCTGCCCTACCAACAGCATGCTTTGTGGCAGAGTATTCTGGCTTAGTATTGCGTCCATGAGTTGCCTCTGCATCTTCCTGTCTCTTTCCATGCTCTCTCTGCTCATGGCAATGCTTTTCCTGGCAACCTCCTTTCTCTCTGGCTACTGCCATGTTCTTTTGTGAGATCTCCCTGAATTTTTCCTTCTTCATCCGCAAATACTGCCTTCACCGACCAGCTATTTTGATTTTTCATTAGGATTCTATGATGAGGTCCACAGACATTGCATCCTGAGTTCTCCATTTTCATCCCCTCAGGCTGACCATCTACTTGGCTGCTGATAGAGGCCCTGTTGCGGCTGTGGGAAGGGAATATGAAAAAAACCACAATTATTGTTTATATTCCAGATAGTCACAAATGCATAGAAAATGCTGTCATAGCCTATCTCCTTGAAATTCTTCCCAGGCTTGGAGGAACTTCAGAGCTGGTAAGTGATGTGTGCATTGGGTTTTGGTCTGTGTAGTACATGCTGTTTGGTTTGCCATGGTTCCTCAGAGGCTGTGGGGGAATAGGAGGAATGTTGTGTGGAAATGGGTGACTTGTCTGGAAATGGGTGACAGGAGAGGGATCATGTGAGGATTACCTGTTGTGTTCCCTCCCTCTGGGGCATCTGGTATTGGCCACTGTCAGCAGACAGGATGCTGGGCTAGATGGACTAGGGACGTGAAGGACTAATCGACTATCCGATAAGCAAATGCTTATTGGCTAGTCGACAGTCCACCCCCCCGCCTATCAGATAGAGGCAGCAAGGATAGGGGCATGGGGGGTAGTTCAAAGCAGCAGCTCCACAGGAAGCCCAGCTGATCCTGGGCTGCATGTGGCACTGCTGCTTTGAATGCCACGTGGAGCCCGACGTCAGGCTCCTTGTGGCATTTCAAAGTGGCAGCACCGCGCGGAGCCCAGGGTCAGCTGGGAAGTCCCCAGACGACCCCAGGATTTGGTGCTTTTGCCTTTGAAGTGTACCACTAGCCCTAGGGCTGTTGCTACACTTCAAAGGCGGAGGCACCCTGTCGACTAATCGAATAGTCAATGCAAAAATTCATCAACTATTTGATTAGTCAATTACCCGATACTTAACATCCTAAAGATGGACCTTTGGTCTGACCCAGTATGGCCATTCTTATGTTCCTGGTGTGATTTTGCAGTTTTGTGGTGTCGTCTTGGGGTTGCTTATGTGGAGTTGGAAAGACTAAGAAGGGCATGTGGGGGTGAGCTGGATAGAAATCCCCTCTAGGCCAACCTGACTCTGAGGTTATACTGAGGCAGATGAGTGGGAAGCAAAGCATGATCTTATTAAAAAATGCGAAAGGCAGAGCAGCAAAATACGATGTGAAGTTATCCTCCAAGATGGTTCCCCCGCCCCCCCGGTTGTGCTGCAACAACGGAAGAGAGTTGTGAGCTATACTGGGGGGCATCACTCTGCAGCTATCTGCCATAATGGCTGGAGAAATATCTGTGTCTTAGATTCTGCTTCGCCTCTCCTATAGACATGGAGGAAATGAAGAGAAAAAAAAAGACAGGGTGCAACAAAGATTATCACTTCTTTTCCTGTCAGAATGGTTGTTACGGGACATTTATACCTCCCGAGGAAGCAGCACTGTTGTACCTTGATAGGCATGCAATGTCCGTGTGTACCTCAGGTACACTGACAATACTAACCAAAAGTCTTTCCTGTACCTGCTATCTCAACAAACCATTGAATTTTGCACACATGAATGTCTGCATAACTGAAATCTGCCACAGGAGGGTAGGAAGATGGGATGGAGGCTGCAGCTCTACCCATGCTGCCAGCTGCCTTTCTGAGATGGCAAACAAGGGGTGCAGGGCAAGGTTTGTTAGGCAGGAGAGATGGGGGAGGAGAAAGGTAGATGGGCATTTGCCCTCTGTGGCATTGGCCAGAAAACAATAAAAAGTCAGGGCTCAAGCATGTGACAGAGGCCTATATCTAGGCGGAGCAGTTGCCAACTTGAAAATGTATATGGGGTGGAGGAGTGGACAGAAGGAGCCAAGCAGGGCTTAGAGACTCAGAAAGGCTCCCAGCTCACATCTGCCTAAAATGGCTGTGGCCAAGAAACACCCATAACAGAAACTAGTGTGGCAGTACAGCACAGTAATTAATTGTAAAGCTAGATACTCACCTGCTAAAGTTCCCTCAAGAGTCTGCCTCTTGGATTCTGACCTGGGTTTCTGACTGGGCCTCAGGCTCCACTGAAGCAGGGGCAGGAATTAGGTTGGCTTTCTACCTGGCCTGAATCAGGGGCCTGAGTTCCATAGCGATCTTAGCTCTCAGGGGACACCACAGCACTGGCTTCCTCATTCTCATCCTCCAGTGAGCCTTGGGAGGTGGTAGTGGGCAGGCAGTTGGTTCCACAGCATACCAGGGCTGGGTGTTGTATAGTGGTGCAAAATCAAGTCCAGTTCCTCAAAAAATGGACAGGTTACTTGTCCCCAGTTGAATTTTACCTCTTATCCCTGGTTTTAATATAGGTATTCCTGAGTTGGTTGTTTTTTTATACAGAACTACTTGGTGTCCAGGTCATGACTTCTCATGATTACCTGCTTGACAATGTCCACAGAGAGATTTTTATTCCCAAGTACTTATATCAAAGAACAATGCTCAATGGTGCCACCAACTAGAAGAAATGCCAACTAGAAATTTACAGGAATAAAACAACTAGGAAACATCATCTATTATACATTCACTTGTGGGCCTAAAATAAAGGTTTTTTATAGTCTGGAAATCATTTAAGCAATTAGCAACCAATTCCATGATGCTCACATTGTCCAGTAGTTGAAATGAGTACTGTCACCCCATTCAACAATTATCAGCTCAGCTGTGACAATAATCATAGCAATCCAGCTCCTCAGTGCAGCCATAACATGAGTACCTGAGTGGGTGGGTGTTTTTTACTTTTTAAAACACAGTCCTGAGGCCTAAGAGGTTGTCCATTTCTGTCAGGGCTGTAGATAAACCAGGTAAAGGGAATACATGTCCCAAAAGGAAAGACACACAAAGGACATTTTAAAAATAGATTTGTGGAGCCCTGAGTGCATATAAAATTTGTATCTGCATCTGTAGCCGCAAAAATGAGCGGTGGAAATCTGCATTCATATCCACGGATATAAAGGGGATATTTACAGATTTGCAGGGCTCTATAGATTTGTGCTCAGAAGGGCTGAAAGGTTGTCTGGTTTTATTTATTTCAATGGGTTTCCTTTCTACTTACATTTTACATTAGAAACATAGGTCTTGCCTACTCTTTTTTCCCTGGGAAATGCTATGATTACTGGAGAACCAGTAAGATTATGACATCAGCAATAACCATGCCAGTGAAGCCTTGTAAACTGAAAGGAGAAGTAAGGAGAAATACTTTCTGTAGACTATTTAAACCAGGGATGAGGAACCCTTTATGGCAGGGGTTCCCAAACTTTTTGACACAGGGACCAGTAAATCCATTAACGAGCTTTTGGGGGACCGGTAACATTCATTTTCATATTTGCATATTAATTAAGCAAATGATGACTATTCAAATTAGTTGTTTCTGGTCCTCCCAAAGCCCCCAGTGCCAGCTTTAGCAAAGCTTTTTATTCGGTCACCCACAATATTCTTGCCAGCAAGTTAAGGGAATATGGTTTGGATAAATGGACTATAAGATGGGTATAAAGCTGGCTAGACCAGGATTTCCCAAACTTTTTACTTGAGTTGGATCCCGGTTTTTTTCAGTACTGTTTTTTGCAGCCCAAAAATATAAACGCATATAAAAAAAGAATTAAAAATGAATAAATGTTCAGTGTTTCACTCAGCTGCATTTTCCGCCCAGCCTGGGCCAGGGCTTGGGGGACCCGGCGCCACATGGGCACTCCAGGAGGCGGGAGCAGGAGCACATTGGAGGTAGGGTATCTGGCTAGGAGGGAGGGTGCAAGGAGGGGTAAGGTTGCCAGGTGTCCAGTTTTGTACTGGACAGTCCGGTATTTGAGGGTTCTATCCGGGAAACAAATTGAGAAAATACCGGACATATAAAATGTCCGGTATTTTCTAATAAGGTAAGTTTTATTATTATTATTATTATTATTAGGTGTATCTGTCCATAGCTGCAAACTGCCTGGCTGGTAGATGTGCTCATGCTGCGTGAGTGTGTCTACCAGCCAAGAAGTTCGCAACTACTCGAGGGAGGGTGGCAGGGGGGCAAAATGGAATCCCTGGGACCAGACTCACTTTTGTGCCCGGGTCTGCATGTGCCCGGGTCAGTCCCACTTCCCGCCGGCTGATTCACTCTCCCCACCCCCACACACTTCTCCTCCCGATCTCCCCCGGCCAGCCCCCCAACCTCCTGGCCACCCCTGCTTCCGCCACCCACCCGCCCCGATCTCCGCCAGACAGCCCCACTGCCCCCAACCCTGCTTCTGCCGGCCGTCCAGCTGTCCCTGATCTCCACCGGACAGCCCCGCTGCCCCCAATCCTGCATCCGCCGGCCAGCCACCCCTCCCCCACTAGATTTCTGCTAGACAGCCCCACTGCCCCCAGCCCTGCTTCCCAGCGGCCGGTTTCCCCCGCCCCCCCCACACACCTCCTCCCAGTCTGCCCCGCCCTGCTCCCCTCCCAGCAGCCATGCTGAGGCCCAGTATTTTTTTCCCGTGGCCCAGTACCGGGCCGAGGCCCATAGTTTGGGAAACGCTGCTTTATGGGTTGGGGGCTCCTAACCCATGGAAAAATCAGTTGGGAGCTGCACACAAGTGAGAAGCCAAAAAACAAACAAACAAACAAACAAACAAACCCACACAAACCCCCACAACAAAAACCAAACCCAAACCCTCATTGACATGGCCCCTGACTGAGAAGGAGAAAGACACTCCCCACTTTCCCCTGGCACACAGGAGCCTAATGGGGCCAGGCTAGTAGATTTTGTGTGCTCCAGTCCCCCAGTAGGCATGGGCTCCCCTATTCTAGGAGGGGAGCCCTGAGCCTCAGGGGCTGGATCCAGACAAGCCAGGGGCCACATCCAGCCCCTAGGCCTGAGGTTCCCCACCCCTGATTTAAACGGTGTGTTCTGTGTTTTGGTTCACACTTATTCAACTCAAGAACTCGAGAGAAAAATATCTTTGTTAAAGATTCAGCATCCTAGCCCCTGCAAGGCTAAGAAAGCTCAATCTCGGCATCTCAGTGACCTCCAATGAATCGTCTGGTACAACTCGGGAAGGCCAGACCTAACTTGCCTGATATTTCTGAGGTAAAACAAAAGCACTGTTCTCCCCACCTCATGAACAACAAAGACAAAAACAACCAATCTTTCCTGATTTCTTTACACAAAGAGAAACAAAAGAAAAATGTGATGGGGTGCAGAGATCCCACACAGAGTACGAAGGGATTAATAGCTACAGAGGGGTAGCCGAGTTTGTCTGCAACAGGAAAAACTTTAAAAACAATAGACTAAGTAGCACCTTAAAGACTAACAAAACACGTGGATGGTATCATGAGCTTTCGTGGGCACAGCCCACTTCTTCAAATGACAGGAGTGTTGGAAGTCCAGATCCAAAAAATAAATAAGGGAAGGAGGGAGGTGGGGAGGAGACAGAAAAGGAGAGAAAAAAAAGGGAGGGGAGGAAGAAAAAAAAGAGAGACAGTGAGTAGATAAGCTTCAGAGGGGTAGCCGAGCTAGTCTGTAACAGGAAAAACTCAGCCCGGCCCTGCTATGCCTGCAATAGGTATCAAGGCTGATGAGAGGCTCAAAAAAAGGCTGAACCTTGCTCAGTTGAGGACAGACTGGGAAGGAAGGCTGGCTGGAGACAGAAGCGGAATTGGGCTGCTGGTGGACAGAGCCTCCCTGAAGGAAGGGTACTGTTTCACTAACACAGAGCGCAGCTGAGTGCAGGTTAAGTTGAATGATTGGAATTGTATTAAACCCTGAGCACAGCTTAACTCCCCACATTCCCTGTTTCTACTGATGTCCTATCAATAATAGCCATGCCAAGGCACATGGGTCCTTGACTAATTCTAATTCTCATGTCATAGGTCTATCTATAAGACTATGTCTACACAGCATTTCGGAATAACTAGCGTTATTCTGAAATAACATAGTCCACATCTACACAGCAAACACTTATTTCGACATAATGTCAAAATAATGTCAAGCTGGAGGACTTCTTACTCTGAGGCTATGTATAGACTGCAGAATTTTTCCGGGATACTGGAAGTATCCCAGAAAAACTCTGCCGCGTCCAGGGAATGCGTCCACTTTTCCAGAACAGTTTCCAAAAAAGTGGGCGTTTTCTTTCAGCATCCCTGTATTCCTCTCTGTGAAATGAATAAGGGATGTTCCAAAAGAGGAGGTTTTTCTGAAATTTGGCCCCATGTAGACAGGCCAAATTTTGGAAAAGCCTCTTCCGGAAAAAAAAACTGCAGTCTAGACATAGTCAGACTCCTATAACCCTCATTTCATGAGGAGTAAGGGAAGTCGGAGGAAGAGTGCTCTAGCTCGGACTTCCTGCTGTGTAGACCGCACCAAAAGCCGAAATAAGCTATTTCAACTTAAGCTACACAACTGACGTAGCTCAAGTTGCGTAGCTTATTTCGGCTTTAGCCCTGCTGTGCAGACATGCCCTAACTGGGAGCCCAAGACAGTGGTGAAGGAAAGCTGGAAGAAGTGAATTGGCCCAAGATTCTCTGCTGGTGGAGAGGCCCATGGGGATCAGGGAAACTCCTGCTGGGTCAGTGAAGGCAATAGAGAAAACTCTCCTGCAGCAGAACCAGCTGGACAGTGGAGAGTGCTAAGAACCTGCAGTGAGCTGGAGGGAGAGGCTTAGAGACAGTGATGTGCTACACAGTGAGCTGGGCAATGCTAAAACCAGTGAAGGTAGCAGTGAGCCATTAATGCAGCAATGGATCTGCATTTCCTGGCCTTGGCTGCCTCTTAAAGGGGACCAGGATTGGAACTGGCTGAGGGGGCTCGCCTCCCCACTGGCCCACTGAGAAAGGCAGTGTGGAAATTCCCCAGATCCAAGGGATCGGGACTGTTGAGACCTCTGATCCAAAGGGTTGAGACCTCTGATCTAAGGGAAAGGAACTAGTGTGTCTGGAGTGAGGCTGAAGATGTGAGGTTGGCAGACTTGTTGTTTGTTTGGTCTGTTGGCTTGCACCAGAAGGGCTGAGTCACAAGAAGAGGTGGACAATCCGCAACCCTCCATGGCTGTTTGGAGGTGACTAAAGGGAAGGTTTTGCAATGCTTGCCCAGCCATAGAGGTAGCAAGCCTCTTGCATTCAAAAATAAATCCAAACAGCACAAAATCCTTCCCTCCTCTCCCCCGGCCGAATGCCTGTTTGTGACACTGTCATTAACAATCCTATTCTGCAATTTATAAACACAAGTAGTCAAGCACTGGGCTCTTTAAGATTCCATTACAGTGCTGTGAGGGGGCACACCCATGCGTTAGAAGCGAGGAGGTTAATGATCTCTTATGGGCTCAATCTTAGACAGCACTAACCAGACACACCTGTAAGGCTTGCTCTGCCTAGGGAGGCTTGGAAAGGAAAAGCCTGCCACAGAAAGGTGTGGTGTTTAGGGGAAGAACTGCTAGCTTCAGGGATGAAGCAGCAAAAGGGAAGATAGTTGCAGGTCTTGTTTTCCCTAAGACTATATGGATGAGGAATAAAGTGGTGGGACCAAAAGGAGTGGGTGGAGGCAGACCCTGAACTGGATCAAAGAAATTAGAACCTGTAGATAAGCTGAACCCCAAAGGGAAAGAGGTGTCCAAAAAACCGCTGAAAAGACTGACCATCTTTGTCTTTTACCAGGCCTGCACAACTTGGAAAGCGGCGAGGGCTATATTACTCCAAAGAAAACAGCTGCGGGCCGCAAGCAGGGATGCCCTCCCAAAAAATACCAAACATGCGGACTAAAAATTTTTGTCGAGCAAAAAAAAAAAACCCCCACCACGTGTGTCTCCGCTTGGTGCCTTCCCCTTTCTCCTGACCTGACCCCCTCCCCTCAGCACAAGCCCCTTCCCCTCCCCTACCTGGCTTCTGCCTTACAGTTTCTGCGGCTGCCTGAGCCTTGGCATCTGTCGGCGTCCTGCCCTCTGGCTCGTGCCCTGCCTCCTCGTGCTGGAGCTGCATGCAGGCAGCCCGGCGGTGAAAATCGCCGCACTTCCCCCTCCCTGGCGGCGCTCCACTCCTCTGCCTGGCCGGTGGATCGGATGGGGCTGTGCCGCCCATAGTCAGCACGGGCCACGCAGTGAGCCCCTGTGGGTCGCATGCGGCCCTCGGGCCGTATGTTGTGCAGGCCTGGTCTTTTACGCTTGTTCTCCTTTTGCCTGGGAGAGGAAAGAACCTTGTTCTGTCTTTGTTTTTATCTGGAGAATCCCTGGTGTGCCACAAAGAGGGGAAGGACTCTAAGTAGCCCAGATTAATCTCTGGTGGAGACTCATGCCCACACATCACAAGTCTCCAGAGCTCACGATATGGGAACTCTCCCATTTAAGCAGTTTTTTGTTTACTTAATAGCAATATTTGTATATAGAGAGAGGGGTTCCAGTCTCTAATACTGTAATATCCTGCAAAATACTATAGAGAGCATCATGTGCAGTGTACTAATGACCAGCTATTTCCCCTTTACGTGTACGGCTGTTATGATCAGTTTACCATAATGCCAATCTGCTACATAGTCTTTGGCTCAGAGCAAACTTTTATTTAATCTCAATAAACAAAGTAATATTGAGCGAATCATACAACTACAGAGATTGGCTCTCTCATGGATAATACTGACACACATTTTAAAATAATTAAAAAGTGCATATACCCATACTTTCCCATCTATTTGTAGGGGCTCCTGGGTGGTGTGACTAGATGAAAAGAAATTGCTTTCCAAAGAACAGAAGCTGTCTGTGGCAGATTCTCCAGGGATACCAGAGTGGGCCTAAAAGGAGCACACAGGCAGCAATGAAGGCTGATGCAGACGTTGTGCTAAACTAGGTTGGGGCTTGCCTATGCTGGGGATTGCAGCCATCAGTGGCTAGCCATGGTGTAGCTATATTAGTGCAAATCCGCAAAGCATGTGTAATACCAACAAGGAGGATTGCCAGGTGTCCAGTTTTTACCCGGACTGTCCGTTATTCGGTCCCCCGTCTGGTAAAAAAAACCCAGAAAATACTGGACGTGTGAAATGTCCGGTATTTCCTGTTTCCGTCAGACAGAAGCTCGGCGGGGACAATTTTCCCCTGCCACGTCTGGGTGGGGGCAGGGGAGTGAGGAGCATGGGGCCATTTAAAGGCACAGCACCCTTTTTCTTTTTGCTTAACAACTTTGGTCTCCCCCCCCCCCTTTTTTTTTCTCATCAGAATTTTTTCCCTTTTTGGGGGGGGGGGTCGGTATTTTTTGTTAAACCATCTGCCAACCCCTCCATCAAGCAGAAGCAAACCTGGGACCTCTGGAGCTTAGTGCATGAGCTCTACAGTTATAAAGCCAGCTGGCTCTCAGCTAAGTCTGTAGAACAAACTCATTCTTTTTATCTCTCTGTGTAAGTGGTCTAAGAGCCACTATATGGGACAGTACACCACACCCCACTGGTTTGTGGGTTACACAGGGTTTTGTACAAGAGCAGTTCACTTGTCTGAAACCACTGAAGAACACAGCTTAATATGGCATTTTCTGTCTACAGTAGGTGCAGCTGTGCCAGTCCCATTATACGATAAGAGAACCCTTTGTGTAGACAAGGCCTTAGTCTCTTCACAGAAACTCTGTCCCATGGTGGGAGGATTCTCCCACCTCCTTCCCTTCACCTCCTTGTGGATCACCACAGTGTCCAGCTTCTTGGGGCCTGGCTTTGCCCCCAGGTGTGTTTTAATGCACCAGCTCTTGCATCGGCTCTTTTGTGTCTCAGCTGATCCCTGTGCTGATGTTTCTCATATCTGTTGAAATGTGTGATTGCAGTAACATACTTCAATGGAGTGTTTATACAAAAATTGCTTAGTAGCACAGATCTCTGACTCAGATTTCCTTACAGACATACGCAGCAGGGCCAAATGCAGGCGGAGCAATCACATGCAATAGTCAAGCCTTTTCATAAAGCTCACAGCCAACTATCCAGCTCTCAGAAGGATTCCACACTGTGATAACTACATCTGGACTCACCAAATGGGGCATTTGCCAAGGCAGGTTCTTTCTCTCTTTTGTGTAAATAGCACTTGGTTTGACAGCCTGGGTAACTGACCTCTGCACTGAGGCAATGCATAGCACAGGCAGAAGTAACAGAAGCTTTCCATATGCCCTAAGGCCTGACAGAAGTGAGAGAAAATAGCTCACTTGCCATTGCCTACAACTCAGCTTTGCTTAGAGTGCCTATTAGTACCAGTCACGATAGTGGCTTTGTGCCATGGTTACATATTCATAGGAAACTGGTAAGAAAACTGCTCATTTCATATAAGCCACCACAGGCCAGAGTGGAACAGCTGTTCAGAGTGGAACAGGATCAGTTATTACTGCCTGGTCTAAGTTTGAAAAAAGGATCTAGAAGTGACAAGCTCTGTATCTTGTTTCCTGCCCCCTGAGCCATCTACTTCACCCAACTAACCTCACTTGAAGGCCTAGCAAATGTCATGATTTCCCCCTCATCCTTGGAATTCTTTCCTCATGGTATTGCAGCAAATCTAAGGGGGCAGATTCTGACCTCAGTTACACTGGCATAAATCTGGAATGAAGACCGTATTTACTTCAGTGGTGTCACACTGGATTTACACTGAATGGATTCAGTTTGCACTTATATCTCACACTTGGCTGTGCCCTTCAGGAGGCACTCGAGGGAGCTGGGTTGGTGAATAAATATAGAAGGGGCCTTTCAAACACAGGGACTGATCTAGAAGAAGCATAGAGATGCTTGTGAAAGAAGGAGATGAATGGAATACCGAGGCTGGTGATTACTGCCGAATTGGTATTTAATTCTTGGGGCAGGGTGGGAAGGTGGATGGGTATTCAGTTTGAAGTGCTGCAGAAATTTGCTGCTCAGCTGACCTGAGGCCTAGGGTCAACTGGCAGAGATCTCATGAAAATGCACATTACTTGCAATTCAGCAGAATGGAAATCGTGAATGAAGGGGCTTATTTAAAAATCCTGCTACCTGGCACTGGTGAAAACCCCTCCCAGTGATCATTAGGGTTTCAGACACACTGAGCTGGATTCTCCTTCTCACTTACACTGGTCATTGCAGTTATCCTAGCATGAGGCAAGCATCAGGATCATTCTTTTCAAGTGAGACATTATTTCTAAATACTCTAAACAGCGGCTGGTGCTATCATCACAAACCATACAGCTCCTACCTCTGTTCCTCACTTAAGGCTCAGGCCTGAAAATTCTTCGGAATGTGGTAACTTAGCTCAGGAGAGGGAGTGTCCCAAAGACAGCAATGCAGATTTGTGCCTAGAATAGCACAATCCCTCCCTGGATCGCCCAAAACTCAGGGGGTGTTAATACCATGCCATCCCAAAGGAGGGTGCACCTGCTGTCCCCAGTACATCTGGTCAGTTCTGTGGTCCAGTCAATATAGAGAGGGAGTGAGGCCATGCTGCCACCTCCTCTTCAAGCCAACTAGAGTGGGAATATTCCGTGTGTTCTGTCGAAGCAAAAACACTCCTCTCTGTTTAGGCAGCTAACAAACAGCTTTATTAATTAATAAAGCACAGCATGAGCCAAACGTGGTCCCAGCAAAGCCAGGCCCAGTAAGGCTGCTAATACAATCAGTCCTAGTATCTTTATAACCTTAACCAAACAGTCTGACGTCAGGGCATCCAATTACAGAAATCATCAGTTAAACTTGGAAAAGCAAAGCCTTATCAACAAGATGGCAGACAGGTACGAGGGAGTACACCTCCTGTCCCAACCAGCCCAATTAACACATACCGATAGCCCATCCTGTAGGCCTCTTCTCACGGGGTGACAGAAAGTTCACTCTGGTCTACGTGCTTGAGAGAAAAGCTGAAATGGTTTCTGTTATACAAGATGGCTTCTAGCTAAATATGAAATGGTTTCTACAGTTCCTCCCACCTGTGCTCTGGCCATGCACAGTCTGGCCCACAGGAAGGTAACACCTAGTGTGTGAAGGCTGTCGCTGTGACATACAGCTTGCCTACAACTCAGAGACCTCACCTCCACTAGTACCTTTATGGTTAGCTCTCTAGATTGACAGATACGTGTCTCAGAAGACACACAAAACACTAGTTTTGCAATGGCTGGAGGAACTGCAGGGCATGGACACCCTGAACTGGTTTATACAATACAGACTGCTCAGTGTGGACTACGGATGTTAAGTTTAGTTTAATCAACTAATTGACTAGTTGATGGAATTTCCATTGACCAGTCAATTAGCCGATAAGCGGAGGAGCTGCAGAAGGGTTAGCTCCCGGCCCCAGGAGCTAACCCTGCTGAGGTGCTGCTTTTAAATGTATTAAGAGCCAGCAAGCTCTTAATACATTAAAAAGGCTGAAGCACTGCGAGGGGGACCCAACACCAGCCAGGACAGCTGATTCTCATCTTGCACAAGGTCCCCCGCGCTCCGCACCAGCCTTTTAAATGTATTAAGAGCTGGCAGGCTTCATTCCGGATACCCTGTTTGTTACAGGTCTTTGGGTCATGGCAAAATGTAGACCCATATTTGAAGAGGATTAGATGACATGGTGATAAAAATGCTTGTGCCTTACCTATGCTAAAGCTGCTTCAATTTGTACCACTGTTGGAATGTGAATTATGTAGAAGGCAAGGTCGTGGAGATAGAACTTCCAAGTTATTTTCTTAGAAGTTCATCAGGACTGACATACTTTAACCACCAGAGGGAGATAAAGGAATAGGAAATCCTTGACTGCAACACAGCACCTAAAAGGCCATTGACTAATCTGCATGGCGTGTATATTCTGCAATTTAAAGAGTACAGTGGCAGGGCTATATGTACCTACTGGTGCTGGTGCCCTACACAGCCCAGCACTGGTACATTCCCTTCTTCCCCGGAGCAGCTGTTTCAGACAGGGAGAGTGGTGGGAGGGATGAAGCTGTGGGGAAAGAGTTTGCCAACTCTCCTGGACCGGATGCCATTTACTGCAATGGTGTCCCGTCCATCCCATTCAGGAGAGTTAGCAACACAGGAGCAGAGCCGGGAGGGAGGCGGGGGCCAGAGGAGCAGCAGGCAGTCATGCCACCAGACAGAGAGCAGCAGTGCTTGTAAGGGGAAAGCACCGTTACTCTCTAGGGTTGCATCTACACTACACCCAGAGCTCAAAATAAGCTACACAATTTGAGCTATACAAATTGCATAGCTTACTCTGAGTTAATTTCAAAGTAGCTTATTTCAAAATTTGGCACTGTCTACACAGCACTTATTTCGAAATAACTTGCAATTCTGAAACGTCCCTTACTCCTCATGGAATGAGGTTTACAGGGATGTTGAAATAACGGGTGCCCTGAAAAGATGTGGAATAGCTATTTTGGGATACCTCTGGTATCCCGAAATAGTATTGCAGTGCAGACGTAGCCTAGCTGTCCGCTGCATGGCTGCCCCTGCTCTGAGAGTCCTCAGGCTCTGTGAACACCACTAATTGGGGGGTATTGGATGCTGAGCCCTGAGGGGGCAACCAGGGGATGGGGGCCACCAGAGCCCCGGGGGGGGCGGGGGGGGGCCCAGAGCCAAGGCACGATGGCCAGGGTGGAGCCCTGGGACTGAGCCTGTGGGGATGGGCAGCTGGAGCCCATAGGCAACATGCAGCTGCATAGAGCTCTGTGCAATTTGGGGCAATTGATGCCTCAAATTTCATGGTGCCCTATGTGGCTGTATGTTTTGTGCATGGGCAGGGATGGGCCTGTGCAAGGGAGCCCCTGCTTAGTGCAATGAATAGGAATGTAAAATCCCATTTAAAACGTTAACCAGTTAACCATTCAGTTTAACCAGTTAACTGGGATCCTGTGGGTGGGGGGTTGCTCCAGCCCACACAGGCTGTTGGTTAGCTGCTTACCCGGTAAGCATCACCCAGTAAGAGTGATGCTTCCCTGGTATTTAATTAACCCTTTACATCCCTAGTAATTGAATGGTATCTGATGTTGCCCATAAAGGTGAGGTGGAGAGGAAGACAGGCTTCAAAGTACTTGCTGCAGACTAGCTTCCTGTAACACCTGGGTCTGGGCTCCAGCCCTATTTGTCAGATGTCAGTCTTCATGCCCAGGGGCTACCGAGTTCAGTTTTGGAGACAGAGCACCAAAGGTTTTTCAAGGGGCTTTTTCTTAGGGAGAGGAAAGAATGATTTATATGCCTTCCATGATGAAACAAGCACAGACCACACAGCTGTGTGACCTCTTTGTCACACTTCTAAACCAGTGGTTGAGTTCTAAAAGAGAGATGGGATTGAGCAGCTGGGCTTTATCTTTTTGACAAAACATAAACATCTAAGACAGTGATATCGTGTGTGGTATTTCTTTAAATCCACCAGGAAGCCAGGCTGGATGGGGGCTGGGGAAGTTTCAGGGCAGAAGCTCTGCAGTGAGCTCAGAGAGACAGGACAATAGTGGTGCACCAGCAACATTGCAGTTAAGATTGCGTCACAACATCTGTTTCCAGGTGGATATTTCAGTGTCTGAAAGCAAGGCGCTCGTGTTTCTTTACAATTTTGTGGTCTCAGCAACTAACTGCTATTTTAATCCTTTTTTATTATTATTATTTTGAGTTACTGTGTAACACTGAGCAACCAAGTTTTATTTTACAAAGTGTGTTTTCCTTTTTATTCTTGTTGTTGTTAATAAAAGTCACCCTTTTAAGACCATGATCTGATTCCTGTGTCCTAGAAGGCGGGAGGTACTATATGCACATGCCTAATAATGCCAACCCAAATTATTAACAGAAATTACAGTTTTCTAGCTCTCTCCAGAAGGTTTATTAAAAGAGCTTGAGAGTACCCTACCGGAAGAAATATCCAAGTGCACCTTCCTAGGTTCCCAAAGGGGTTTTTGCATTTGGGTGGTGGCAGTGTACCACCCAAGGCGAGAGAATCTGTAACCTTGGGGAATTTTTTAAAAGAAGCCTTTAGTGGCAAGGTATTTATAAAGTCAGTTGCAGGCCCCCACCTTCTGCACTCAGAGTGCCAGCGTGGGAAACAGCCTGTCATGCACTGTTTCTTTAGCTATCTTTTTTCAAAGAAATGCAATATCCCCATAGCACCCATAATAGGATGTACTAGCCCTTTAAGATTACAGGGAGCCAGAAGACCCCATTCCAGGTGACAGAATAAATGAAATCCCAGAAAATGGCCTGGTATCTGAAGAAAGGAAGCAGTCTTGGAGAATTAGGAATTGGACTGCGGATGAGGAGAGGTGGGCAAGATACTATTCTTTTAAGCACCTGTGATCAGGAGCCCCATGGTGTAAGGTGAGGCAGGGCTCCCTTTTCTTACAGGGAGCTGGGCCTGGGAGGAGCTCTCCGTGGGTACGTATAGACTGCAGAGTTTTTCTGGGATACTGGAAGTTTCCAAGGAACGCATCTGCTCTTACCAAATTTTACGAGGAAAAAGGGATATTCTGAAAACGGGGTTTTTTCTGACATCTGGCCCAGTGTAGACAGGCCAAATGTTGGAAAAGCCTCTTCTGAATAAAGAAGCAGAAAAAGTTACTCTAATTGCGGTTCGCAATTTGCGTATCTTTTTCCAGAAGAACTGTGTAGTCTAGACACAGCCTGTGGGAAGACAATATACAGAATGACTTCTGTCTCAGAAGGGAAAGATACCAACTCTTCTAGGTTAAACATATGTTTATCCTGGACCCTGAGAGATGCTATAAATGTTAAAGTTTTGGGCCTTTGATGGCTGTCTGTAAAGGGAAAATGAGGTGAGGTAAATGTGGAGAACGTTCTTATGGAAAGAATGGAACTAAAATGCAGCAACTGTGGGGGAAAAGCAGAAGAATGAGCTAGAGAGATACAGAGAAGTAAAACTAGCCATAAAATATCCTATGCAGAAGCTACTAAATGACATTCACAATGGAAAGTGGAGGAGGAAAACACCAGTGAAGAAAAATAGCTACTGATACAACAAAATGCAGTATAGGGCAGGAAAGGTAATAAAGGGAAATAGAAGACTATGTACTGCTTTTATGCAAAGAGAAATTTATAGCATTTATGACAGAAGTGATTAATTATATTTTGCAAACACAGAAGAAGGCTGAAAGATAAAAATGACAACAGTGGCAGAAAAGTATTTGAACACTGGCAATCTCTCAATAGACTCCATTCATGCAATTTTAATTGAAGATAATATGTAGCTCAAACAAGGTGGCTTTAACAGTTTTTTGCTGGAATGCATATATTTAATAACACACAGCGAGGAATTAAAGAAAACTTTTTAAAATGGAAAACAAACCTGATGTAATATGAACACAAGAAATCTAGTTAATAAGACTACTTCTTTTCGGAATATGATGTAATCAGATGCGACACAGACATAATGAAAGGAAGAAGTGTCTCTATATTTATAAAGGAAGGTCTTAATTACATTGAAATAGTTGTACAGAAATTACATTTTGAGTACAACTGTTGAGATTCCTTTGAAGAATAACATTACCTCAATATGAATCTATAATATTTACAACCCATTTGATAACTAGACAATCAACTGGAAGTGTAAATTAAGGATTTCAAAGATCCTATATTATATACTGACCTTAATAGCAATAATGAATTATGAGAAAGCAGGAAAACCGATTATAATGGCAAATGCCTAGATCAGTTTATTGACATGCATAACCTGGTACTGCTCAATACTGGAACAGCTACTAGGTTTATTTTGGTGGAAGAAATATTTTTACATTTAGATCTGGGAACTGCAACAAACAATAGCAAGTAAATGCAGCTGGGAAATCTATAAAGAAGATGAAATGCTAATTACATATCAACGCCAAAGCAACGCTGAAAACACTAAAGGAATCCGTCCCTGGAACTTGACAAATTACTCACAAGGGAACTGTAAAAAAATTATGATGCATACAGACCTATGCCATCATATCATATATGGGCAAAATTACAGAAAGAATAATAAATTAGACTACATCTACACAGTGGAGCTATTTCAAGATACCTCCCGTATCCCGAAATAGCTATTCTGCATCTTAAGAGCAAGCTGTTATATCGAAATATAACAGGCTCACTATTCCAACGTTTCTGTAAACCTCATTGCACGAGGGATAAGGAACATTTTGGAAGAGCACCTTATTTCAAAATTTGGCACCGTGTAGATAGCACCAAATTTCAAAATAAGTTAATTTGAGGTAAGGGTGCTATGTAGAGGCACCCTTAGGGTACGTCTACACTTGCTCCCTAGTTCGAACTAGGGATGCAAATGTAGGCGACCGAAATTGCTAATGAAGCGGGGATTTAAATATCCCGCGCTTCATTAGCATGATCTTGAGGAGTAATGTTAGTTCAAACCAAGGGGTTTGGTTCGAACTAACGCATCCCGGCGCACACTTTCACTTTCGAAACAGCTGTTGAGCGGAGTAACGCGCCGGCAAGATCATGCTAATGAAGCGCGGGATATTTAAATCCCCGCTTCATTAGCAATTTCGGTCGCCTACATTTGCATCCCTAGTTCGAACTAGGGAGCAAGTGTAGACGTACCCTTAGAGATTAATAGCATACTTGGAAAAATGAAATTATAAACTGTGTGTAAAATGGTTTTTGTAAAGGAAGATTAGAAACAGAAATACCAAAAAATCATGCAGAGTAGAGAGTTTGATAGCTATAATTTTAGACATTGAAAGAGCATATGATATGCGATGAAAGGAAGGCTTGCTATATAATCCAGCTGTAACTGAAATAATCATAAAATCATATGACTGGTAGAGAAAGTCCAAGAGGTCATCTAGTCCAGTCTCCTACACTCATGGCAGGACTAAGCATTAGCTTACATCCCTGAAAGTTGTTTGTGTAACCTGCTCTTAAAACTCTAATAATGGAGCTTCCATAACCTCCCTAAGCAATTTATATCTTTGCTTAACTACCCTTCCAGTTAGGAAGTTTTTCTTAATGTCCAGCCTAAACCTCCCTTGATGTAATTTAAGCCCCCTTAATGCAATTTCTCGTCCTATCACCAGAGGTTAAGGAGAACAATTTTTCTAAACAAATCTATTTTTTTATAAGACAAAGAATGTTCTGGATAAGAGTCTTCTTAAAGTGACAGAAACATACCAGTCAGGATGAGGGGGGATATTTTATAAACTTATTAATAACAGCCTCTATGGAGTGCCATGAACTGGACCTTGTTTAACATTCTGATATTAGCACAATTAGTGAATCTGTGTGACCAACCGGTCTTTATGTGCATCAGATAGCAATCTCTTTTCCCTGCCTCCTGCTGAAACTAACCTTTGGCTTGAATTCTGCCACGCTCAGGCTGGCACCATGAAAAGGAGAGTATTGGCAAAGAAGAATCAGCCTCATAATATGACCAAAACAGTAGTGAGAAAAATTATATTCCACAAATTGATATATCTGGTCCTGCTTTATGGCCAGAGATCCTACATTTTGCCAGTTTTGAGCAAACAATGTTAACAGATTGGAGAACATTGAGGATATGATGTTTCCACTAAATGAGCAGAAGTAATACTTCTCAAAGTCACTCTGCAAAAGAGTGCTCAAGAATGGGGAGAAAAAAAATGAATCAGGGTTAGCTAGTTTACTCAAAATCAGCAGACAAAGCATTCTGGTTTTGTTGCAAAAATTGGACAAGAATGCCAAATTGTTGCTTGAGCTTTCTGAGTACAATTATCAGCATAACTTAGCTGATGCTCTGAAGCAACATGAAGAGTTACCCAACCATTTTATAGCCTACTCCAAAAGCATAGACTGAGAACACCAGGACATTACTAATGTAGAAACCCAGCACTGGAGGAACATGCTTGAGCATCTGATCTCAATTACCCTCTTCTTTGCAAAGAATAATTTGGCTTTTCTGGGGCTCGTTGGATAAGTTGTTCACTGAACATAAAAGTAATTTCCTCAGTTTTGGTAGAGTTCCCTGGGAAATACAATGATGTTATGGATGAGTACCTATGTTGAGTAGATCATAAAGACGACATGGACCATTACTGCAGCAAAACAATTGAAAACAAATTGACTGACCTTATGGCGAGTAAGGTGCTTGATAACATATTGATGCAGCTCAGCATAGCAAAGTTTATGCAGTAATAATGGACTGTATCCCTGACATTAATCACAGTGAAAAGATGTCACTTACATCTATGTCTTGTCAGCAAAATTTGTTGACGAGGTGGACAGCTGTATCCAAGTAAAGGAACACTTGATTGGTTTCCAGTCTGTGGATGACTCTACTGGAAAAACCTTAACACAACTGTTTATAAAAGCTTTGAATGAGAATAAAATAAAGCTATAACAATGGAATGAACATAAAGGGGAAAAATAGTGGTGACCAGCGAAGGAAACTTACGCTGAATCCAAGGACTTACTTCATGCATTTTTGGCTGCCATTCTCTCAACCTGATTGTGTTAGATGTAATGTCATCTTCTTTAGATTCAGACTCTCTTTGGAGTACTACAAAGAATATACATCCTGTTTTCAGTATTAACTATCAGGTGGAAGCTCTTCACAGATACAATCACACATCTGACTGTGAAACCACTAAATGACATTCACTGGGAGAGCCACATTCACATCGTAAGGTCAGTGAAGTACCAAGTGACTGAGGTATATAACACCTATGGGACTAGCATAATTGAGCAAAGTTAAGGACAGATTCCAACACAAGGCACAAAGCCTGGCAAGCCAAATTACTGACTTCACATTTCTGATCTTAATAAATTGTGGTTTGGCACTGTAGCCTTTCCAAGTAAATATTGTAAGCAAAGCATTACAACATCAGTTGATGGATATCATAATGCTACTTCTTTGATGAGAAGCTGCCTTGATTTCATTGTGACCTAAAGAGAAAATAGATTTGAAGACGTCATCACTGCTTCCAAAGAAATGATGGAAAACTTAGGAGTTGTCTTCAAGGAAAATGATATTCATCAGAAGAGATGGAGACGACAGGAGAGATGAGATGATGGGAAGCAGAGTGTTTTTGTATGACTTTAGTAAGCTGACAGTGGACAGGGAAACCCTTGAATAAGTGTAGGACCTTCAACAGATGCTGACACAGAGAATGTTCAGACATCAATGATAAAAACCTCTGCTGAATTGGACAATATTTGTCACATTTTGCCACACAGGAAGCACTCTCTACCTCAAGGTCTCCAATTCATTCATGATGCCGAGCTGACAGACACTTTTTTCCTACTGTGTGGATAGCTTTGAGGATTCTGCTCATGATGCAGGTCAAAGTTGCAATTCGGGAGCGCAGGTTTTTGAAACTCTGGCTCATTGAAACATATCTTCAAATGATGATGGCCAATGAGATATTGACATCATGTGCTATTTTATCACTTGAAAATGTGATTGGCCAGTCTTTGGATTTCTATGCCATTGTGCTTCAGTTCATGAGGGCAAAGATGAGACAAATGACCTTTGAATTAAAGGACATGGGTTGCCATTCTAAGGCTGTCACTTTTACTATAACTCTGTTGAATACTTGTCCACCCAATGTTGGTGCACAGTTCAATTTCTTGATGATAGAAACTTTTAAATTTTAAGAAAAACAGATGTGCTATAAGCTTAGATGAAACAAATTTATTTGCTTATATATGGTATGTATAAATTCATACTTACAATCATGGTATGCATATATATTATCTTGTATGATTGGGATAAATCATGCATGCAAAGTTGTGAAATGACATACAAATGCAGTAAAAAAATAAGGTAATCAAAAGTTTAACAAATGGGGGGCGGGTGCCGTTTGGTCTAAGGCTGGCCCTAAATGCATCCTCCTGAAAGACCTAATGCCTGAGCATGCAGTTAGTCTCAGAATGCACAACAGCATGAATGCCTGGAATAGGAGCTGAATTGGCAGACCATCTGCACCATGCACTCTTAATTTTAAAAATTCTTTAAAATGACAGAGCACCCAGATCAGAATGTTCACATTCCTCACTTTTTGAACATCTTCCTGCACAAGACTTGCCTAAGGCAGAGCCTGGGACACATCCCAGGAATGTTTCAGTGATGACTTATGAGGAGAGGCTGAGGGATTTGGGCTTATTTAGTCTGCAGAAGAGAGAGTGAGGGGGGATTTGATGGCAGCCTTCAACTACCTAAAGGGGGGTTCCAAAGAGGATGGAAAGAGGCTGTTCTCAGTAGTGACAGATGACAGAACAAGGAGCAGTGGTCTCAAGTTGCAGTAGGGGAAGCCTAGGTTGATAATTAGGAAAAACTATTCCACTAGGAGGGTGGTGAAGCACTGGAATAGGTTACCTAGGGAGGTGGTGGAATCTCCATCCCGAGAGGTTTGTAAGTCCCAGCTTGACAAAGCCCTGGCTTGGATGACTTAGTTGGGGTTGATCCTGCTTTTAGCAGGTGGGTTAGATTTGACTTCTTGAGGTCTCTTCCAACCCTATGATTCTATGAAGTCTCTCTGGGCCCTGCGGTATAGTTTTGATGGCTAATCAGAACATGGCTTACACCAGTGATCTCCAACCTTTTTACACCCAAGATCACTTTTTAAATCTCAGAACAAGCAAAGATCTACTGTCCCACCCTTCCCCCAAGACCCCACCCCTTCCTTGAAGCCCCGCCCTCTCTGTTCTCCTCCTCTCCATCACTTGCTATCCCCAGCCCTTATACACTCTACACTGCCACTTTTTTCCCCCCAATTCTTATGTAGGAAGAGGTTTTTCCAACATTTGGCCTGTCTAGATTGGACCAAATGTTAGAAAAAAACCCTTCTTTTGGAATCCCCCTTATTCCTCGTGGAACGAGGAATATAGGGGTTACCGAAAGAGCATGTTTGCTCTTCCACTAAAAAAAGCAGAACAAATGCATCCCTGGATGCGGAAGAGTTTTTCCAGGATATCTCTGGAATCCTGGAAAAACTCCTGCAGTCTAACCATACCCTCACTGGGTTGAGACAGGATGTGGGGGCTCTGGGGTGGAAATGAGGGATTTGGGTGTGGGAAGGGGTGAGAGGTGCAAGTTCTGGGAGGAAATCTGGATGCAGGAGGAGGTGGAGAAGGGGATGCTGGTTCAGAGAGGGGGCTCCAGATTGGGGAGTGTTGGGGTCAGATGGAGGGTTGCAGTACTAAGCAAGCCACAGGCTCGTGGCTGTGAGGATGCAGGAATTTGGACTGGGGTATGTGAGGGGTTCAAGGCAGGAGGTTTCAGTGTATGATAGACTCAGATCTAGGGTCTAGGGGCTGCAGGAGTGTTATAATGCTGTGGCAGGATGGGGGCTTGGCACCAACTGGGTTTTTTTTGGCCAGGCTTCATTTTTAAATAAAATACTATGTTAAACACAAAAAGTTTCTGCGTTGTGTGACGGATTTACCGGGTGCAAGCGCCCCCTCTCGGCAGAGCAGGGGGGTTCAGCAAACCCACCATTTAGGTCTACAGTATTCTTGTCCCGGGGTCCTATTCCCTGGGGTGGGTCTCGTGGGTGTGATCACCCGTTGCCGATTTGGCGCCGGGGTTCGGCGGACCCACCGTCCCGTCCCTGTTAGGATTCTTGGTGTCCCACTGGGTTAAGAGTTCCGGGGGGGGGGGGAGGGGAGGACCTGTCCCTGGTAGAGATCTCGGGGTCTTACCCCCTAAGACTCTTCCCGGATGGACGTCAATCATTCGGACAGGGTCTGGGGTCACCTGACTCCCGGCGATTTCAGACTGCGGGGTGAGTCGGGTAGGCTGGGACGTCGGGAAAGGGGGGAGGAGTGGGGGACCCGGGCCCGCCCTCTCCATCGGGTCCCAGCCCGGGGCCCTAAGTGGGGGAAACTAATGTGCTCCCTCCACGACAGGCGGGATTGATCCCCGAAACTCGCCTGCCCACAGGCGCCAAAAGCACCCTGCCCCAGGCTCCTTCCACTCCATCTCTCGCTCCCTCGCCTGAGTTCCCGAACGGGACACTTACCATGCCCGAGCCGTCGGCCCCGTCCAGTTGGAGTCCTAGGGGCTCCGGTGTTGCTCTTCCTTTTCTCCAGCAGGGCGGGATGCTTGTCCTCCTGGGGGAGGGGGGTCGGCGGCTCCTCCCTGAGCCCCTTTCCACCGGCTCACCCGGCCGCTTTTCAAATGTCCCGGGGGGAGATGCCGTGTGGGCCGGCCCCGCCTCCCCGGCGTCCTCACACGCCGTCACGCAACGTGCGGGGTCCGGAGCCCCGCCCCTCGCTCCGCCTGGCCCCGTGCAGCCGGCACGCCTCTCGGGCACCCGGTCTGCACGCCACAGACGCGCCTGGCCCCGCCTCCCTCTCCGCGGGGCCGTGCGTGTTCCCCCGTGCCGGGTTTCCGCCTGGCTGGGGCTACCCCTGCAGCGCGCGTCGTCAGCCTGCCCTCCCCGATTCGGGGGGGAGGGGGAAGTTGGGTGGTCTCCCTCCCCGGATCAGTGCGGACCCTGCTGGGTCTGTCACACATTGTCTTTATTTATGAGAAGGGCAGGGAATCTGTTTTGAGTCAGGGGGTCACTGACCCACAGAAAAGTCATTTGGGGCCACACAAATGAGAAGCAAAAAAAAAAAAAAAACACCACACCTCCTCCCAAAGAAAACAAACCCCAAGCCTCGCTAATGTGGCCCCAGCTGTGCTGGTGGAAGCAGGGGACATGGTACTGGGGAAGGGTGCTAGTGGGTGCTGGGGCAGGGGACAGAGTGCTGGGGTCAGAGCAGAGTCCTGCAGCAGGGGAGAGGGGAGAGGGTGCTGGGGAAACGGGACAGGGTTCTGCAGCAGGGGAAAGGGTGCCAGTGGGGGCAGGGAGTCCCCTCCCCCAGATTTCCCCCCCACCCTGCCCCACAGAGGAGGGAAGCCCCTGCATGTGCCTCCTCCGAGGCCAACTCCCCTTCCCGCAGTGCAGGGAAGCCCCCATGATTTCAGTCCAGAAGTTGACTAATGAAGTCATTATATTGAATCCTTAAGTGACAAGGACAAGTAGTGTTTGTTAAGACAACTGAAAAAGTACACAGACTAGATTCTTAAAAATCTACAACAGTGACTTCTAGATTCTACTCAACCTCTACGTAGCTTTTACAGATGCCTGTCCTATAAAACATCGACAGTTGAGTGGAGTGAGGCACTACCAGCAATGTGCTCGGGACAGAATAGAGAATTTGAACACAGAGTGGAATATCATATGACGAATGAATGAAGATTTGACTTCAACTTCTTTTTTATCATCACTAGTGGCTCGACCGGATCTTTGTGCTACGTTTCCTGGGATGAAAGAAGTAGGAATTCATCTCTTGCTACTCCCAGTCACAACAGCTACAGTTGAGTGTTCTTTTTCATAATTGAATAGAATTTTGTGTTCTGAAAGAAGTCGCCTTCTGCCTGATCATGTGAATGAACTAATGAGCATATCAGTTGAAGGAATGGAAGTACCAGACACATGAGAAGCCACCAAAGATGAACACATTGCATGCAAGAAGTTCATTAACAGAGTTGTGCAAAATTATACCAAGAAACCAAGAAGGATGTAGACGTAGTGCTTCATAGAAGGCTTGAGTAGCCAACTTCAATTTGTGTGATTTTAAAACATGAGTTCAATCTAATAAAATGGACATGAAACATTTTTCAGTTTTTACTCTGGTGGCTGTGGCAGGGGACTCCCTCCTGGCCCCTCTGGCGGACAGCGGGAGACCCTGCCTCAATGAGTGCTGCCTCAATGTGCACAGTTCGATATATACAGTTCAGTATAGTCCTTTAAGGCTAGGCCCTCTGGCCTGAGGCAATATGCACAGTTCACCGTATGGCCCTTTAAGGCTAGGCCTGTCCTGACAGGTCAGGGTTATAGTGGGGCTGTGCCCCTGGTAGCGGGACCCAGGCCCACCCTACTCCACTGGCTCCCAGCCCAGGGCCCTGTGAGTGGCAGGACGGTGTGCCACTCCCTCAGCAAGGAAGTCCTGCCAAAATGCGCTGAGGTTCACGGGGTGGGAGAAGCAGCTCCCACTCCTGCCCTGGGCCACTTCCTACCTGGTTCACTGAGGTCACTTCCCCCGTACTTGCCCGGCTCTCTGCCTTCACGGCGGCAACGTCTCCTTGGCAGGTGGCCTCTGCAATGTCCCCACTGGCCTCCGTGTCTCCGCGGGCTTCTACTGGGGTTGCCGGTCACTGCGGGTCAGGAGGTCCCTCCATAGGTCTTCTTCCTCCGGCTATCAGCCCAGACTGAGTCCTTCCCCAGGCTTTTATAGTTGAGCTGCAGACTGGGCATGCTCGGTAGGGCTGCGGGGGAGGGGCCTCTGCAGTCAGGTAACCCTGGCTGGGCCCTGCGGATTCAGTGAGGGACTGCCTCGCCCCGTCACAGTGCCATACAGCCCACCTTCACCCTCACAGTCTCACCCCTCATCGGCCCTGACACCTCCCTTGTAAATTCAAACACCCCCCCCCTAATTTCAATTCCTGGGGAAAACACTGGCTACGTCTACACTGCAGTGCTATTTTGGGATTTTGAAATATAATGGGCTCACTGCTCCAATGTCCCTGTAAATCTCATTCCACGAAGGATATGGGGCATTTTGGAATAGCGATTTATTTCAAAATAAGTGCTGTGTAGACATTGCCTATTTTGAAATAACATCGAAATAAGATACACAATTTGTGTAGCTCAAATTGCATATCTTATTTTGACAGTGTAGACGCACGCTGAGTGTCCTTCAACTACACAGAAAAATCACCTTGTTCTGTTCAGTTTGAGCTCAGGTCTGCAGCTGGCACTCAGTTTGAGCAGCCCTGACTTAACCAGGACTACTCATGTGAGTGCCAATCAGTGTAAGTTACAGAATGGGGCCTCCTGTATCCCAGCAGGATTTGGATTGCATATGATACATGGCACACTGTCTGCATTTAACAAGTAAACACATTCCTTCATAATAATCATGACTAACATTGCATTGGAAACACTGAACTCTATTTCTGGCACAGACTGCTGAGATCATGACTTATTCAGCTCCAGCAATTCAGCTCTTCTCTTATAACAGCTTTGATTAGTTGGTCATTTCTTGTGCTCTGTGTAAGCAAGGATTAATGCCCTGTCTGTGTTTCCCTCTATTCTACAGCACTCCTTTGACCGTAGAAATCTACTTCCTTTCTCCTAAATGACAGTAATGTACCTGTATGTCTTTCTAACTTGTATCTATATCTTCCTCTGGTAAGCTCACCTTTGTAGACATACCTTTAATGGGTATGGTGAGCTATTCAGAACTATGCATGTATATAAATGTATGCACTGTCACAATTCAGCACAATAAATCTTGCTCTCTGCTTGTACTGGTAAGTAATCATAGCTTTAGCCTCTGTGTGTAAATCATTGTATGTGCATGTGAGTCTGCATGTGTTTGTTTATAACACAGAAATCTAAGAAAAAATACCAATCAATCTGAACATTTCTATGCTTATATTACTGAGAGCATGAATTATCAATACACCGCATGCTCCTACAAACCAAATAAAACCCATCTGAAAAACAGCAAATTTGCCTGACTTTAACCCAGGCTGCAAGTATACAAGGGTGAGTCTCTGATAAGAATGTGCATTTCTACATGCACATGTGATTGAATATTTTCTGTACCCATCAAGGAGAGCTGAAAATACTCAGCACCTTGAAAATCAGAACACTTCTATTTAGAAGATTAAATAAGATCTAGGCACTTCAGACACACAGCTCTGAAATGTTTGACACATGTCTGGCCTTTATGGGGGTGGCTTTTAATGTGAATGAATCTGATTCAACTCCTGGCATTCAAACTATGACTGCAGTGCATTGCCATGTGTATATTCAACACCTCAGAAGCTGCAAAGGGCAAATAGCACTGACTGTATTGCTGTTGTAAAAGGAGCCTGGTGCAGAGGAGGTGAAGTTTGGTTTGTGTAATGAGTTCACACATCAGCAGCCATGCAGGGGCTGTTCCTCAGGGCCAGGTAGCCTGATAAGGAATAGAAGCATTTCAGATCTACATGAAGAAAGGGTTGCCAGTTTATTTATGCTGGTAGAGTTATACCATCAAACCTTCCGGAGGCTACGTCTACATTGCTGGTTTTGCAGGCAGTGAGTATGCAAATGAGGTGCTGATTAGCATATCAATGTGCCTCATTTGCATAATTGATGCAAGCCATTTTTGCGGGGGGGGAGGGGGAAGTGTGGACATTTTCTTTTTGCACAAAAACCCCTTTTCCCACCTGATCGGTAAACCTCCTTTTTTGGGGCATAAAGATCGGGCGGGAAAAGGGATTTTGTGCAAAAAGAAAACGTCCACACTTCTTTTTTTTTCCGCAAAAACCTTTTGCACAAAAATGGCTTGCATAAATTATGCAAATGAGGCACAGTGATATGCTAATTCACACCTCGTTTGCATACTCACTGCCAGCAAAACTGGCAGTGTAGACGTGGCCTCAAAGTATAGATGCAGCTTATACCAACAAAGAAGTGCTTTTATCAGTACAGCTTATACCAGTGCCTTAAGCAAAAATAAGTTATACCGGCAAAGGCATTTATATGCCAGTATAACTGCATCTATACAAGGGCTTTTTCTGGTGTAAAGATGCCATTTTTTAAAACCATACCCCAGTCAACATTACTGTACCAGCAACATTTTCTAATGCAGACTTGGTCCGAGTGGGCTGGGGCAAGAAAGGGTTTATTAAGTCACAGGATACATGATTGTTCCATTGGCGGAGGTTGGCAAAAATGGATTTGTTTTTGTTTGTTTTGCTGGCAATCCAGAAAAATCCAAAATTAAATTACTTTTGGATCAACTCCTCAACAATTTTTACCAAGTCCTTGGCAAATTGAAAAGTTAAACCAAAGTGACTTGTTCAATCTGAAACACAATATTTTTTATTTCAAACATTTCTAAAATGATTTGATTGCTTTTTGTTGAAAGAAATCTTTCAGTAGAAGTTGTTTGGAACTAAAAAATTGAAATATTTCATTTTGAACATGTTAAAATGAAACAATGTCTTTTTCCAGAATTCTTTGTCTGAGACAGTTTGATAAAGCTGACATGAATTTATGAAACATTTCAGCGCTGACAAAAGAAAGTTTGGTGCTAAAGATTTTTGCCCATCTCTACTAATTGCTTCCATGCTGACAGCTGGCACTGAGCTTTTTGTGCCAGTACAGAGAGCTCTGTTTGATTCTGTATGTCAGCATGGCTTTGTCTGTCTTTGCACGTCATACATGCCTGTGCTTAAGGATTTGTATGTGACTGTATTCCAGTCTGCTTCTGTATTAAAACAGATAAATGTACAAAGAGAAGTGCCTACCAGTGCCAGTTATTGGACTTGAAGAAATTATTGAGTGAAATACAATGGTCATTGTTATGCAGGGGAACAGTTGAGATGATCATAATGGTTCATTTTGGCTTTAAAATATGTGAATCTATGTTCATATGCAGTTTTGTGTGTATTCATCCACAATGGTGTGTATCTGTGCCTGTCTAGTCTTATATCATTGGTGTTTGCATTGGGGGGTTGGAGGAGAATGTTGTTTTGTTTTTTAATGTTGCTAGGTTTTGTCCAAGGCCTGGATTTCTTTTCTGGCTCTGTTTAGATTTTCTTCTCAGTGCCTGACACTTAAGGATAAGTTTTCAGAACAAAGTGCATCAGTTTAATTTGACTCCCAGGAATCATGCAGCCAAATTCAGAAAAGGTAAAAAAGAATTGAGCAGAGAAATCTTGAGCCAGATTAAATATATCTTATAGAAGAACTGAAAATATACAATCCAAAATGGCATATACAGAGGCTAGCTATAGAAATTAATTTGATTCACTTTAGCACATTCTTGTCTGAGCTTTGATGGGCTGGAATATGTTACCCTGCTCTGGCATTGGATGTGTTTTGATGAGCTAATTTTAACTGGAATATACTTTGCTGAGTTGTGCTAATCTGAGCCAGGACATTATGAATTGAGCTATCCTGGGTTGGGAAGGAGACCAGTGGATGACTAACGCTGAAATGTGCAGAGCTGCATTGAAGTGAACTAGATGCATTAAAACAGATGAGAAGAGCTTTCCTTCACTTGATCTGATCCACCATACAGATGCCAAGGAAAACACTAGAAAGACAAAGTGGGTGAGATAATATCTTTTATTATTCTGTTGGTGAAAGAGACATGCTTTCAAGTTACATAGAGCTCTTTTTCAGGCCATCAACACAAGATGCTCTCTCATCCACCTTCTCTCTAAAATTCTAGCACCAAGATGGCTACAACACCACTGCAAACAAAAAAGGAAAACACCACTACT
Organism: Pelochelys cantorii; assembly: GCA_032595735.1. Classification (NCBI taxonomy): domain Eukaryota; kingdom Metazoa; phylum Chordata; order Testudines; family Trionychidae; genus Pelochelys; species Pelochelys cantorii. The sequence continues at coordinate 70,747,635 of CM064329.1, read as the reverse complement.
CTGCGTTCCTTATGCCTCCCTAAAGAATCTCCTAACTATAGGTCCTACGGATTAGAAAATGTCTGGAGCTTGATCCTGTATCAAGGATAAAGGAGCTCTGAAACTCACTTCAGTAGGAGCAGAATGCAGCCCTGGATGTTTCAGAAGTTTCTAACCAGGAATCTTAGAGAACTGTTTCATTAAGAGAAATGAGCATGGAATTATAATGTTTATTTCTCCCACAGTAAATTCCAAACTAGTTCTTGAATAGTAAAAGGAGGCCAGCATGACCTGTTTATTATTTGTAACAGGCATGTGCATTGTGGTTGTGGTGATAGTGAAGATAAGAAACTATGCAAAGACATGGAAAGAATATCTTCAAATCAAATACAGCTTCAAAGCTCAAATACAAAGTTATTTTTCTTTTTCTTTTCCTTTTCACGGTGAAAATGCCACAGGTAAGAAAACTCATTATTTGACTGCAAATAAGCACACATTCCTAATCACTGGACTTTGTAATCCAATTCACCCAGCACTCCCTATCTCCTGCCCCTACCAGCCAGGCTGTATGAAGCCAAAGGAGAAGGAGGAAATAGTGTGCCACCTGACTCCCACCAGATGGATAAAGAGGCTTTTTTCAATTTATAGTATATTTAAATCCTGCCCTTGCATCTCAGCCTCTTTCATCGCCTTTATCCCCTCTTCATCTCATACATCCCTCCTAACTTATTTCTTTTCTCTCCTTTCTCATCTATATTTTTCCCTTACTCTGTTCCTTACTCTTTCTTTCTTTCTTCTCTATTTTAGTTATCTTTCCTTTCACTTTTGTTCTTTTTCTTCCTCTCTCTTTCCATCCCCAGTGGTTAAAACCTTCTTTCAGGAAAGGAAACAGAGAACAGCTGGACCTGTCTAACTTACTGACAAACCTTGGACATGTGGTTTGGCTGAGATCCCATGGCACACAGCCAAATATCTCAATGGCGAAGAGCAAAGGAAGAACAATGTGTGACTTCACACACAACTGTTCCAGCATTTGGATGTGTTACAACTGTTGTAAAAGGGACTTTGATATACATATGAACTAGTTAGTAGTAGTAGTAGTAGTAATATGGTCATGCCTATATGCCCCAATTGCCCACTGTGCTAGGTGGTATACAAACCCAAAGCAGGAAACTAACTATTCCTGGCCAAAGAGCTCAGGGAATCTAAAAGGGCCCCACGCCCTAAACCTGGAAGTGTGCTGGGCGCGCTGCGGGAGGGGGCGTTGGCCCCAGAGGAGGAGCGTGGCAGCTTGTGTGTGTCATGGGAGGGGGAGTCAGCCCCTGGGTTTGGCTGGAAGGCGGGACTGCCCTGTAGCTGGGTATTTAAAGGGGCCGTGACTTGTTTCTTTGTGTGCTGTTTTTGTTTGCTCAACCAAAATTTGTGTGTGGTTTTGGTTTTATTTTGGTCAACAAAAAAATCCCGGCTGCTGGGGCCCTGTCGAAATGGTTCGAATTGGGCCCCGCACTTCCTAAAGCCAGCCCTGAAAGAGCTTATAGTGTAAATAGACAAAACTGACACAGGGAGGGAGGGAGGAAGAAAGTATCACTATCTCCATTATACAGATGGGGAACTGAGGCACAGAGAGTTTAAGTGACTTGTCCAAAATCACACAGACATTCTGTGGCACAACTGGGAATTGAGCCTAGATCTCCTGAAGCCAAATCCACTGCCTTAACCACAAGACCTTACTTCTTCTCAGATCGGTACTACATATGACACTGAGGGTACGTCTAGACTACAGAGCTTTTCCGGGATACCTCTGCCACATCCAAGGAACGCATCCGCTTTTCTGAAAAAAATGTCAGAAAAGCAGACGCGTTTTGTCTGCATCCCTGTAAACCTCATTTTACGAAGTAGAAGGGATGTTCCGAAAGAGGGTTTTTTTCCAATATTTGGCCTGTGTAGACAGGCCAAATGTCAGAAAAGCCTCTTTTGGAAGAAAAGCAGAAAAAGATACGCAAATTGAGGTTCACAATTTGTGTATTTTTTTCCGACTATTCTTTGTAGTGTAGACATAGCCTGAATTGCTCAAGCTACATTGCTCAAATCAAGCACTTAGAACACTAACCCAGCCCATAAAAACAAAGCCACAGAAATAGATTATAGCCTGCATGAAATTGCTAGCTATAAAAGTAACAACATATTTACAATGGGATCTGATGATTCCATTTCTCAATCTTTCTTTAGTATTGTATTGATTGTTTTATTTTATAGCACCAGGAGGAAGGAAAAAGGAAAGGAAACAGTAAGCAGAGTATTCACCATCAAATAAATCCCATCCAACCTTTTCAGCAGACATGAAGTTTTAATTTTTTCTGGCTGGGCCACATAAGCTAGTCTCGATCTAATAACTGAAATTTATTTGATCCTAATGAGCAAGCCCTTTACTTGATGATAGCAGGGAAACACTTTCATAGCTGATACTCAGTAAAGGTGATTCCTTCCCCAATGTGCAGCTAGTACATCTCTACCTGGTCAGGGAATGTCTTGTTAGGGACACTGGCAGTTTTCATACTCAGTCTTTGCAATTTCACTTCCACTGGGTTATAAAAGCACTTCATCCCACTGCAAGACGGAGTCCTCCAATAGGCCTTTTTACACCCTCTAAAACATCTAGGGCATTAAGGCAGGAAGGACTTACTATAAGCAGCTAGTGGATTAGTGGGAGTTACCAAGATGCTCAGCACAGTATTCATTCTCCTTTTTGCTTTGGTTTTTTTTTTTCACAGCAAGTGAAGCTAGGAGGATACTGTAGTCATGCCTGTGCTCATGGACACGAGAAAGGTCAAGGTCATTGCTATGAGAAAACCACAAGCAAGGTCACCATCAAGAAAAAAATTCTGGGGTGAGCTGCTGCAAATGAATCTTCTGTTGTTGTCTAGTGAAGTTTTCCTTTCTCAGCCCAAACTGTGTTATGTGGCACTCATCTCACACGCTGCAGTACAAAGGCAGTCAGTTTTTTCTACCCATACATAAACATACTTATCAATATACTTTTGGGAAGGGGAAACATCCTGGTTATTTATAGTCTTTGTAACACAAATTACTATTGTGAATCCAGTTCAGACATTGTTTTAAAAGTAGCATCTATTTTCAGCAAACTTCTTTTCTTAAGCAGCACTAAAATTGTGCAGGTTAACACAGACACTTCAAACTTGAAAGGTCGGTTTGGTTAGTCAATTAGTTGATAGGGGGGGAAGAATGAGAGCTGCAGAGGGCACAAGCGTAGTGGGGGGGGAACATGGTGTGAGATGGGAATCAGCTGATTTCTGGTTCATGCCCAGTCCCCCACTATGCCTCTGCTTCCTCTGCCCCCTCCCTCCTGCGGAGATGATGCTTTTAAGTCAGCTCCCCCCAGCACCAGCTCCGCTCCCCCCCCCCTTTTGCTGCCTCTCTCTGATAGAGACAGCAAGGGTGGGGGGAAGCAACTAGTCGACTATCTGATAAACATATGCTTGTCGGATAGTCGACTAGTCGCTTACATTCCTACTTCCCAAACCCCAGAGAGGGCCACATTCACTGACTTAATTCCCAGCACTCCTATTCTGCTCTTAAAATCAGCCAGGGAGACATTGATCAGAAGTAACCTCTCCCTAGACATCTACCTCCTAAAAACCTTATCTCCATAGAGCTGGAAAGTCTCAGAGGGGTAGCCGTGTTAATCTGTAACTAAAAAAAACCCATTGTTTTTTAAGTTGTTCTAGGTCTGGAAAGTTACCTACATGCATCCCCTTGCTAAGATCCCTGTAAAACACAGGCCTGCAGTCCTTTAAAAGCTCATGATACTCTATATATTTTGTTACTCTCTAAAGTACCACACGGCTACTCGTTTTTAAAGTTACAGACTAACACGCTACTCGTCTGAGACGTAGGAACAGGACAGTGCTGACAGCAGCGTGGGAGTCGGGCAGCCTGAAGCCCAGCTAGCTCGTGCGGAAGGGTGTGCGCGGCGGGAGGCGGCTGTGGCGAAGGCCGAAGGCTGCGCTGCCTGTCTGTCTCTGGAGCAGGCCTACTTACCAGCTGGGCAAAGAGAAGGTCTCCATGTGGAGCTCGCTGCCCCTCCCCTGTGCTGCCAGGGCCCCGGGGAGTAGCCGCCAGGGGCTTGCCAGTGCCCCGGCCCCGCCTCTTGGGGCCAGCGCCGGGAGCAGCGTGTTCCCAGTCCGTGGCCCCGCCCCGCTCCCGGCCCGGCCCGGCTCGGCTCGGCTCCCGGGGCGCTGGCGCACGCGCTCTGCCCGAGGCTGGGCGGGGGGAGCGGCGTTCAGCACCGCCGAGCGGACAGCTCCTTCCCCCGGCGGCCAGAGCCTGCAGCGAGCCCGGCCGAGCCGCCCCTGGGCGCGGAGGCCATGGAGGGAGAGCCAGCAGCAGCCGAGGAGCGGGCGGAGGGGAGGCGTCGGGAGCAGGGGACCTGCTCGCCCAGGTATGACCCGCAGTAGCGCGTCCCTAGCCTCGCTCGCTTCGCCCGGGCCCCTCGGAGGGGTCCCCCCCCCGCCCGCCCGCGGCTCCCCTTCCGCTGCTCTGGCGCCAGCTCCAGCCCTGCGGCTGCCTCCACAGCCTCCTTTCCCAGCCTGTACGAGGCGCCCGGGGACCCGCTGCCTCCGGCCAGCTCCTCCGCTTTCCTGGAGGGCGGTCCCTTCTGCCCCCTTGGCTGTGCTCCCCCCTGCCGCGGCTCATGCCACCTGCCCAGCGCGGGCCCGGTAGTGAGCGCTGGTGTCTGCCCTTCAGAGCCCAGGCGATCGGTGGTGGGGGAGGGAGCTTCCCACGGGGGCTGCCAGCCATCAAACCCTCAGCTGGGTTCCCCTGTCCCTTTCAGGCCGCGCAAAGGTGCAGCTGGGAGCGCGTGGCAAAAAGGGCGTGCAGCTGGTGGCTGGTGGCGAGCGAGTATAACCGCAGGCTCCAGCTGGGATGGGCTTTGATCATCCAGTAGCACCTCAAGAAGAGACCAGCGACTAAACTCAGGGCTTTCCAGTTCCGTGGGGATGGGACTAACCCCCGACCGTGTTTCCCTGGTGTTATCAAACAAGGCCCTCTGCACATCTGTCTCCAGATTGGTTTGGTCTTTATCCTAGAATTAAAACGACACACAGTGCCCTAGATCCCTGAAAGGAACTGCCTAGCCTCGGAAAGGATTTTCTCAAACAGGGTACAATACCTAATTTAGCTGCCTGGAGATTGCACAAACAAGGGAAATAGATTCAGTTCCAAAGAAATAATGAGCAGGGCTATTAAGGTGGGATGGTATAGTACTGTTTCTGGGGATGACCTATCCTATAGTAACCACCTCATTTATAACAAGCAAGAGAGAATCCATTCATAATAGTTACAGATGTGTGAATGGTATTTTTCCCTGCCAGGCACAACAGAATACAATTTAACCAGATATTACCCAGATGCTGAAAGATGGGCATAAGGGAAGACAGTGATGTGACATTGGAATTTAAAACATGAAAACATTAGGAATACCTACCTGTTTTATTAGACTGATTCTGCCTTTAAGTATGGAGACATACACATTGTGGGTTTGGATTTGGAGATAAATCTATACCAGAGTGACAGAGAGCTAATCAGATATTTTGCTGTCAAATGCTATTTATCTGTTTCCAAATGATTGCGGATACAAAACTGTGAGCCCCATGTATTAATATGGTCTGTATTTGCCTGAGCACATTATTTAGCTTCATTAATTATAAATTCTATAACAAAATATTATATAATGTTAAAGAAATTATTCTTAGTACTTATTATGTGCTTCTCTTAAAATCTGCACTGTGCTAGGAGATGTACAAACACAAAAGAGGGCACATTCCTTGTCCCCAAAGACTTTAATCACAGTCTAAACAAAAACTCTGCGGACTACAACATCAGTTACTATGCATATATGCACAGTTACAATAATTTTTCTAAGAAGCACAATAGGCATGTTATTATAGGGCAAAAGAAGCCCTAAATATTTAAACAGATTTTCATTTGTTATTCAGAATGCATAGGTCTTCCACATTACTTAGATTTTCTAGTTGATCTGTGCATAGCAGAAAATCAAACTTAACTAAACATATTAATAAAGGCAAAGAATTTCACTTTTGCCTAATACAAATAATAAACTTTACATTAGTGCTGAGATTATTCAGACCTGCTTAGGGAAACTGGACAATCATAGATCCTTAGATAGCTTTGAAAATCTCAGGCAAGAAGTCTGTGTGTTTTGGTTAATAAAATACTCCTGTACTATTCTAAAAATAAACCTTTCCATACCCATTTTACATCAGATTTTTGTTTTAGATCTTGGGAATCTGGTGACATAGAAATGAGCAGTCAAATCCTACAACATTTGCTTATTTGAGTAATCCTTGCTCAGGGGAGCATCTCCACTGATATCAATAGGACTACATGCATGAGTTACATGTGTGAGTAAAAATGGCTGGCAGAATCAGACTCCACTTGAACTCCACTCTTGTGGTTTGTAGTCTCATCATGCTCAGTTACAATAGAATTTATTGTAATAATGTTCAATTAACATTTGAATCCTTCCTTTAAAATCAACTATGCTATACTTTGAACCCATTGTCTCTTCTCCTGCTCTCTGTTACAAGAGAGATCAGCTTTTATCCACCTTTCTTATGGCAGTTTGTCCAGTATTTGAAGACTGGTATCATGTCTCTCTCCCCTCCCCCCCCCCCACCTTAATCTCCTCTAAACCTACCCAGTTCTTTCGGCCTTTTCTCATATGCCTTGCATTCCATCCCTTTGATTATCTTTGTGACTCACTTCTGGATCCTTTACAGTTTTTCCACATCCTTTCTATACATTGGTGACCAAAACTGGACACACTACTCTAGCTGAGGCCTGTGCCTCTGTTAATACAATCTAATTTTATTTTATTTTATTTTATTTTTTTTGCAAAAGCATTGCATTGCTGACTCATGTTGAGGTTGTGATCCACCACAACTCCCAGATCCTTCTGTACAGTGCTACTATGAAGCCAATTATCCCTTATTTTGTAGTTCTAGATTTGGTTTTACTTCTCTAAGTGTAGCACCTTACATTTGTTTTCATTGAATTTCATTTTGTTGTCTATAGCCCATTTAAGATCTCTCTGAATTTTGGCTCTATCTTTCAAAGTGTTGATAATCCTCCCTTGCTTTGTCTCAGCTGGAAAGATGATCAGTGTGCTGTCTGTTCCTTCATCCAGGTAATTAATAATTATGTTAAATAACTCCAGACCCGGAATAGATTCCTGTGGAACCCACTTGAGACCTCCCTCCAATCTAATATATCATTAATAGTTTCAGACAGGTAGCTGTGTTAGTCTGTTGCAGCAAAAACAAGGAGTCTCGTACGCACATTTGACACCATCAGAATGGGTCTGTATAGGGATAGGGAATGGCTAGCTCCTTACAATAAATAATTTTCCCTTTTGGGTATTTTCACCTTCTTATTACTGTTGGAAGTGGGCCATATCCACCCTGATTGAATTAGCCTCATTAACAGTGATATAACACTCCCATCTCTGTATGTGTTTCCCTGCCATCTGTTTCTTTCACTTCATGCATCTGAGAATTGATCTGCATCCCATGAAATCTTATGCTCTAATAAATTTGATTGTTTTTAAGATGCCACAGGACTCCAGGTCTTTAATTGTTAATCCTGGTTTATGGTTGTTTAACCAATTATGTATCCACTTAATGGTAGTTCTGCCAAACCCATATTTTTCCAGGTTAGGGTACATCTATACTTGCACCCTAGTTCGAACTAAGGATGCAAATGTAGGTGACTGATATTGCTAATGAAGCAGGGATTTAAATATCCCGCGCTTCATTAGCATGATCTTGCCGGCGCGTTACTCCGCTCAACAGCTGTTTCGAAAGTGAAAGTGCACGCCGGGATGCGTTAGTTCGAACCAAACCCCTTGGTTCGAACTAACGTTACTCCTTATTTTTTGAGGGATTTGGTTCGAACTAACACGTCCCGGCATACACTTTCACTTTCGAAACAGCTGTTGAGCGGAGTAACGTGCCGGCGAGATCATGCTAATGAAGTGCAGGATATTTAAATCCCCGCTTCATTCGCAATTTCGGTCGCCTACAATTGCATCCCTAGTTCGAACTAGGGTGCAAGTGTAGACGTACCCTAACTTATTAGAACTGTGTCAAAAGCCTTGCTGAAGTCAGGTATATTATGTCCATCAGATTGTCCCACCCACCAAACAAGTTAACCCAGTGGTCCCCAACCTTTTGGGGCTGCCGGGCGCCCAGGGCCGACCCCGCACATGTGCTGCGTGCCTGGGGGCAGGGCCGTGTATGCGCTGTGCGCCCGGGGCACAAGAATGGCTTGGGCCGGCCCTGATCAGTCGGTGGGAACACATAAATGCCCCAGCGGGTGCCATGGCGCCCGCGGGCACCATGTTGGGGACCACTGAGTTAACCTGTCAAAGAAGGAAATCAGACTGATTTGATTTGTTCTTGGTAAATCCATTCTAGCTGCTATTGATTCCTCACTTCATTCCCCAGGTATTTGCAAATTGAATGTTTTATACATTACTAGCTTCCCAGGTATTGAAGTGAGGGTGACTGGTCTATAGTTCTCTGGCTCCTTTTCTCTCCTTTTTTAAAGATGGGCACTACATTAGCCCTTCTCCATTGTTCCGGGACATCTGTTATCCATGAGCTTATAATTATGCCAGCCAATGACACAAAAATTTCTTCAGCTAATTCCTTCAGTATTCACCTTCTTGGGTGAATAATAGCCAGCCCTGGATTTCAAATATTTTGTTTATTATGTGTATAGGCAGGGCTTGACAAATGGCGGCGAAATCTACTTGCCAGCCCCGCACTGTGCATGCGCAAGACCCACATTGCGCATGCGCGCGCTGCCGATGAACAGGGTGACTGGCTGACATCTACTTGCCACGGGCGAGTAGAAACAGCGATTTGTCAAGCCCTGTGTATAGGCATACGTGTGTGTGTGAATACAATTGCATCAGTAGCTATTTGGTGACCATCAAAAGAGAGGCATGGTAATGTTACACTTTTCTTGTCAGTGGAAAGTACAATATAGGAGGCAGACTTTTGCCATCTCATTAATTCTTCTTATTGCTTAACACACTCAAGAGTCCCATTAAAAAAATGGCAAGTCTCCTCAAGCATAGATTCTTCCACTTTGGTGAAAAAAACCTGCATTTTTTTTCAGTGTGTAATATACTGAGTATACAAAATATTGGCCAATGGAAAGAGTAAAAGTAATTGGGTCTTCCCCAAAATTATTATATTATGTGAATTTCTACTCAGTTAAATACATAACAAAATTCTTAGATCTTCTCTTTCCCACAACATGCAATTTTAGGGCCCAGTCCAGAAAGGTGTTGATTCCCCTCTACTTTCATTGACTTCGGTGTTATGAATTTGGTCCATTTTCTGTGCGTAAGAGTAAGGGGGAATTGGGCCTAATACTGCTGAGACTGAAGTCAATGGGAACTGAGGATGCTCAATGTCTCACAAGAGATCCTCAGAACTATGCAGTATTGTCATCATAAATGTGCATGATATGTTGGGCTCCTGGTTTTGGAGACTGTTAATTTTATTTTGGGGGGATAATTTTAGCAATTTTTTAGTTTTATGTAGATGTCCAAAAAGCAAGGGATTTGGGAACTTTTTCTTTGTACATACTGTACTAGGTATTCTTTTTTATGTTCCTGAGTGCAGTATAATGTAGTACTCTTTAAAACTATATTAAAGACAATTAGATAATTTTTAGTGTATACCAAGAGGGTCTGCACAGACTAATTAATGAACAACACATTTGTGTGCTTTAAAAATCACACCCAGGTAGCCCACATAATTGTTCTGTGTAGATAATCCCTTAGAGTATGTCTACACTAGCCCCCTAGTTCGAACTAGGGAGGCTAATGAGGGCGACCGAAATTGCAAATGAAGCGCGGGATTTAAATATCCCGCGCTTCATTAGCATGTTCCTGGGCGGTCGCCATTTTGGAAATTGACTAGCCTGGAAGAACTGCAGTTAAACCTCATTCCATTAACAGTTAAACCTCATAAATTCCTCATTCCATGAGGTTTAACTGTTAATTTGAAGTAAGGGGTTTATTTCGGAATCGCCCTTCTCTGCCGCGTGTAGACGCGGGCAGTTCTTCCAGGCTAGTCAATTTCCAAAATTGCGACCGCCCGGGAACATGCTAATGAAGCGCGGGATATTTAAATCCCGCGCTTCATTTGCAATTTCGGTCGCCCTCATTAGTCTCCCTAGTTCGAACTAGGGGGCTACTGTAGCCATACCCCTAGATACAAATAATTATTTCCAGGGTTTTTTTGGTGTTTTTTGGATAACCCGAGATTTCTTTCTTTCTTTCTTTCTTTCTTTCTTTCTAGCAGCATATGAACAAACCATAATTGTTGTACAACATTTGATCTTGTCATATTTATGACTAAAAGATTTACCTGACATTGTGTGGGTCCTTAACTCAATTAATTTTTGGCTTTTGGAAAATAACATGAAAATGCACATGCTTCATTTAAATCATTACCCTGGGTAGGGCTGGAGATTAGGGATTCAGTATTCAGGCTTCCCCAGGGAGAGAGGACTACCCCAGTCCTCTCTCACTGCAGCAGGTTGGGGCCAGGTGAGAAGTGGCTCTCCATGACTTCTGCAATAGGCACCATGTGGGGAGGGATGCATGTCTCCCAGCTAGAGTAGGTCCAGGATCATCTGTCTTCTGTTCTCACCAGCCAGAGTGAGGAATGCAGCAAATTGTGCACTAACCCCTCACTCCCTTACGAAGAGGAACAGCCAACAATGTTCCCATATGAATTGGGGAGTGGGAAGGGAGCTTCAGCCCCTCTCTTCCCTAAGGGTACGTCTACACTGCGGGGTTCTTCCGGGATACCAGAGGTATCCCGGAAAAACTCTGCCGCGTCCAAGGAACGTGTTTGCTCTTCTGCTTTTTTTTTTGCGGAAGAGCAAATGCGCTCTTTTGGGGAGCCCTATATATCTCGTTCTATGAGGAATAAGGGCTCCTCCAAAAGAGGAGGCTTTTCTGCCATTTGGCCCCGTCTAGTCGGGGCTAAATGGTGGAAAAGCCTCTTCTGGAAAAGTGATCGGAAAAAGCTACAGTGTAGACCTAGCCTAAAGGTGCTGGAGGGGTGGGAAGCTTGGGGCTGAAGCAGTCTAGGATGAGGTGAGGGTAATCCCAAAGCCAGCACCTTTCACCTGGTTGGTGATTCTGTCTCTTTTCTGTATGGTTTTATAAGAAGCAATCCCATTCCAGGCACATCCCATTTTCCTGGCACAAACAAATCCTTACTTTGCTTTAAGTTATGATATGAGGAAACTGTATACTGAATTTGGGGGTCCTAGTTCTTACTGTTTAGGAGTTCTTGAACAAACAGACAGATGGACACATAGACAGATACAGACAAACTCTCTCAAATATATAGTACTTTTGTCTCTTCCTGGTTTATTTTCTTTAATTTTGTATCCTATAACTATTTTAATTGCTTGTTATGCGGAACACGAGTTCTTGATGCATTCTGATAGCATTATGCTGCTTTCTTAGTATCTCTGCCTTGTCTCTGGCTGCTTTCAGCTGTTCTGTGAGCTCTCACTGTCGAAAATATGGTTCTTTTATCACGTTAAAAAAGTTAAATCAGAGAACTCATTCCCTCACAACCACTGTATCACATTTCTATGTTTCCAGTGTCAGATTCCTACTGCTCTCTGTCAGTACATCTATTATAAACCTCTCTTTAAATTCCATTGTAGTGCCACATCTAAAAACTTCTGTTGTATGTCTGAACAGAAATTATATCATGTCTAGACAGAAACTTGGCACATGGTACTAGGCCTTAGCCCAGGAGAGTTTTTTTTTTAATTTGAGGAAAATTAGTATAATCCATATTTTAAGAGAAGAAAAGCTCATTGCAAAAAAAAAAAAAAAAACCATCCTGATTTTTTACCGTTTTTTAAATTTTGCAGGATTTAATCCTTACTATGAATGGGGGTCATTTGGAAGGCGGGGGGGGGAGAAATACAGATTGTCTCTTGCTTTTTTTATCTCGGTGTAAGGAAAAGGCTTTTTTCTATAGCCACATTGGAAGACCTAAAGCCTAATGCAGGGCTGGGCAAAATATGGCCCTGGGGTCAGATCTGGCCCGCCAATCCACTGGATCCGGCCTGCAGACCACCCTGCTGGGACCCTCAGGCATGCAGCTGCCACGATTTAAAGTGCAGTCCCTGCGCTCTCTGCTCTGCAGGCAGGGGGAGGCTTTGTGTGATCTTCCTGTTCCCAGCCCAATCCTCAGCTTCTATTGGCTGGAAACAACTAGCCAATAGGAGTTGAGAGATTGGCCTATGGGATGGGGGCAAAACAAATTTCTTCCTCCTCCCGGAGATGAGAGCCACATGGAGGGAACAGCCTGCAGTTTCAAGCGGTCTGGGGCTGCAGCAGGCAGAGTGCTGCAGGGCTGCTGGCCAGGAGACACTTAGGTAAGTGCCTCCCAACCAGCGCCGGTCTCTGGCATCTTGGCCCCTCCTGCACCCAAACTCCCTCCCCCAGGTTACCATCCAAACTCTCCGCATTCCCCTGCCCCAGGTCACAACTCCCTCCCAGACTCTGTAGCCCCTCCTACAGTCCTCCCCCAGGCCAGAATCCTCTCCTGCACCCAAACACCGTCCCTGACTGTATACCCCAATCCTCTGACCCAGGCCACAACTCCCTTGTGCGGTCCTTGACCACTTTCCAAAATCTTGGAGTGGCCCCCCACCAAAAATTATTGCCCACCTCTGGCCTAAGGCCTTCATCTGCAGCCAGTCAGAAAGAGCAGCAGCCATTAGCTGTGAAACAAGAAGTCAGATCCTCACATTCCATCTAAATTTCATTACAGTAGTGGTACAGTAAACCAATAGGAAAAAGTGGGAACCATAATGACAGAATACAGAAATGAGGCTTTCACAACCCCAACTATTGATAGCATTTCCTCTGGCAAGAACCTATCAGACTAAGTTTTCTTTATCCATCTTGAGATCTGTTTCTTTATCTTGTGATACTGGGTGCCATTAGGACACACTAAAACAATCGGGCTCCAACTTCTAGGTGGACCACACTATAAATCATTTGCACATAATAAACAAATTAAAGACATTTAAATTACTTGGGAAAACAGTGAGTGACGGCATCCTGGTAAGTTACAGATTCATATAACATCTTCAAAGGAACATTACATCATTGAGACAGTACTGAAGTAAGAAGTACACCATGGGCAGCAGCTTAGAGAGTAGTGAAACCCAAATATTTTCAGAATGATTCTCATAGACCTACATTACAGCTCTCCTTAAAAACACTGGATTTGTCCCCTCCTCCATTCCCTCCCCCTTCCTTCCCCCCGCCATCTGTTTGAGCTTCATGTTCTCTCCCACTGCTTGGCTCAGAGAGAAGCAAAATTCCAGAGATGCTTGAGAAATGGGGTTGCTGTACAAAGAGTTGGTGGCTATGTGGTATCATTTCCCTGCCATACGAAGTTGCTCCTGCCACAAAGCCTGAGCTCGGTTCCATGTGCCTGGGGTGTAGTCAGCCAATGGGAAGGAATTGGGGACCAGCCAATTTACACAGCATTTTCCCAGCACTAACTCTTCTTCTACAGCTTTTACATTGTGAGCACATCTATACTAGGTGATTATTTAGAATTTACTAAGTTTGACTTTTGGGCACATGATTTTGCAAATTCGAAGGTCTGTGTCCTTACTATGGGGAAGAAGCGAATGTAATCCAAGGTAGCACATCCACGTTAACAGAGCCTGCCTCGGACTCAGAGCCCCAGGAAGCACTCTGGGTAACTGTGGGAGGCCTCCCGGAGGCCAGTTAGTTTGAATTAGCAGCACCAAAGTGTCTACACTAACGTTATTTTGAATTTACATGTTTGGGAATAGTGTTATTCCTTGTGAAAAGCAGGACTACAGAGTTCAAATTCCATGACCTTTATTCTGGAATAAAGGGCTTGATAGTGTGGATGCATCGCTTAGATCTGGGGTGGGGAACCTTTTTTGAGTCAGGGGCTGCTGACCCACAGAAAAATCAGTCGGGGTCAGGCTAATAGATTTTGTGTGCTCCAGCTCCTCAGAGGGGTTGGGGGGAACAGCAGAAGGGCTGGAACACCAGCGTGGGCTCCCCAGTGCCAGGGGGAACCTTGAGCCTCAGGGGCCGGATCTATGCAAGCTTTAGGTTCCCTACCCCTGGCTTAGATAATCAACCTTGGGGGGCTAATTTTGGACTAAGATCCTACTGTAGACCAGACCTGTGTGTGTGTGTGAGAGAGGCTGGGGGCCAGTCAAGGCCATGAAGCACCTGATCCACAGGTACAGCCAGTCTTGGTGTACAGATCCAGACTCTTGATGCATATATGGGCTAACATCTGTGGGCGTGGCTCTCTGCTAATCCCATGTCTCATGGATCTTTGGTCCTACCTCCTTGCATAAGCCACACCTTCTGCTTGCTCTGCATCCTTATTGCTTTACCTTCCAAGATGTAGTAATGTAGCAGAAAGGAATCTTGTTAGGAGTCATTAATTGTTTAAGATTTCCTGCACATTTTCTCCTGGGAAGAGAAAGATACAGCTTTGTTCTTTTGCTGTGCTGATGCCTCAGGTGGTGCAAAATTTTGTCTGTACTGTGACATCTTCTCAGGAAAGCAAAATAACAAAGTGCAGTTTCATAAATCTGATTTTAAATTGTCTAAACATCTTAGTGAAAGAGGAAACCTCCAGTGGAGACCAAATTTTCATAAGGCTACTGCTTCCCAGAGGATGGTAATTTAATCCAAACCAGCAGTTGTGCATTAGTAAGGGTCAGATAATGTCATGGAGGTCATGGATTACATGACTTCCAGAGACCTCCATGACATTTTCTGCTTCAGCCCCAGTGGGGGTCCTAGAGCTTTGAGCTGCCATGGGTGGAAGGGGCTTTTGCAGCTCTGAGCCACCATGGATAGTGGGTGGGACCTGGAGCTCTGAGCTGCCAGAAGGATTGCCAGCTTTCTGATTGTCAACCACGGAACTCCTTGCCAAGGCCACACCCCTTCCCCACCCATTCTCTGAGGTTCTGCCTCCTTTACCTCATCCCCCTCTCCTTCCATCACTTGCTGTCCCCCATCCTCCCTCACTAGCTCATATTCACCAGGCTGAGGTAGGAGGTTGGGTGAAGCAGCAGGTAAGGGCTCTGGCTGGGAGTGTGGGCTCTGGACTGGGTTCAGGAAAGAGAGGTATGGAGTCCAGGAGGAGGCTCCAGGCTGGGCCCAAGGGGTTCAGAGTCCAGGAGGGGGCTAAGATCTGGGGCAGAGGGTTGGGGTGCAGAAGGTGGCGAGTGGTGTAGGCTACATGCAGCGCTGATCCCAGGTAGCTCCTAGAAGCTGCTGCATATCTCTGTGGCCCCTAGATGCTTCCTGGCCAATAGGAGCTGTGGGAGTAGTGCCTGCAGGTGGGGCAACCTGCAGAGCTGCCTGGCTGTCTATGTGCCTAGGGGCCGCAGGGACATGTCACCACTTCTGGAGTTGTGCAGAGCCAGGGCAGGCAGGGAGCCTGCTTTAGCCCTGCTGTGCCTCCAGTCAGACTTTTGGCAGTCTGATCAGCAGTGCTGAGCGGAGCCACCTGAGTCCCTTTTTGACCGGGCATTCCGACTGTAAACTGGATACCTGGCAATCCTAGCTGCCAGCCCTGGAGCTCTGAGCCAGCTTCTGAGGGAGGCAAACATGATAAGGAACACAACAAGCAGTGGTGGAGAACCAGAGCAGTTAATTTCAATCTGGTTCTTTCTCTCTGCCTCCCTCTCCTCTCTTTGTCTCTGGGTTGCATTCAGCTGGGTTTGACAAAACGAGGCTGTGAGGTCACCAAGGTAGGCTGCTACCTTTCTATGTGTGACAGAACATTCCTGCCCACACAGTCCCCAAACTGTTGAATATATGTCATCACCCTAATTGGAAATGATCTTCCAGAAGATGTTCTTCTTTCAGTGTCATTAGCTTCTTATCCAGTATCATTAAAGCATGTGTGCAGATGATTCATAAATGCACCAATCTAGCCAGTCCTCCCCCCCAATAAACAAACACCACAAACTCCTTCGTCCTCTTTTCTTTAATATGATTAGAGGGTCCTGTCAATGCAGCAAAATAATAGTGTTATAGCCTGGTGGAGGCAGACAAACATGAGCCTGTCTATGTCTCTGGCAAGGACTGCAGTACATAAAACAGTGAGGATTCCAGATCCACAGCTAATTGGGACTGTAGACTCTGCAGACTTCAAAGCCTATATTGGTGATTACCAAACCCACTATTATCCAAAAGCTTCAGGTTTTCCTTAAAACCTTTGGATAACCAAGCTGACACTATAAGTAAGTTGGAAAGGATACAGCATAGAGCAGTTAAGATGATGAATGAAAATTAGGTGCTTATATACGATATATGACTGACAGAACTGCAATTATTTAGTCATGAGCCATGATTAACAGGTGACTTAAGTGAAAGATTTAAATTAGGTCAAGTTATTATAATCTATGAAGTTCTTGGTCAGGTCAAAGTCAAACATATCAGCTGGGAGGGAACATATGGAGGAAGAATTTAAAGTGACATTATTTTTCAGGCAGGATGGTGAACAGGGAGATCAGAAGTGTCTGAGTCAAGAATATTCATGTATTTAAGCAACAATTGGATGCAACTGAATAAATGATTATCTGTCTATTTCTATGCTCAGTCATTTTTGCAGCTGACTGCTTCACTGCGTATGTTTCCCCCATCTCCCCAGTTGGATTCACAGTGTTGTGCATGAGAATGTTTTTCTCCTCCAGTAATAAAGACAGACATGGCAAAGTAGATATTCAGCCACTCTAGATATGAAAATCCAATGGACAGTTTCTGGTCCTAGTGCACTAACACCAGCTGTTTAAAAAAAGAAAAAAAATTATTTTAGATGGATGTATAATATTTTGAAAAATCCAAATATCTCATAGAAGTGAGATCACCAAAATGTGTTGGGGACAACTTCTTGTTTCAGAAGGTGGAGGCAGCCATTTTATACCTGATTCTGGATATCAGTGAGGAAGTGGTTGCAAATCTTAAGGTAGAATGCAGCTGACAGTGATCATGAAATGACAGATTTCATGGTTGCATGTAGAGGAAGAAGTGAGAGCAACAGCATAAGGGCAATGAACTGCAAAAAAGCAAACTCTGACAAGCTCATCAGACAATAAGTAGCTATGGTCCCATAGCTAAGTCTAAGGGGAAAAGGAGTTCAGGAGAGCTGACTGTTTCTAAAACAGAAAATTTTTATAGACACAATGACACAATGTGAAGGAAAGATAGGAAGATTAATCAGAAGGAAATATAGCTCCATTAGTAGCTTTTTAATTACCTAAAACTCAAAAGTGAATCATACAAAGTATGGACACATGGACAAATTGTTAAGGATGAATACAAAAGAACAATACAAGCATGTAGGGACAAAATCAGAAAGGTTAAGGCACAAAACGAGTTACTTTGTGAAACATAATAGGCAATAAGGAGAGGTTCTATAGATATGTTAGGAGCAGCAGAAAGATAAAGGAAAATGTAGGCCCACTATTTAGTAGCGAATAAGAACTAATTATAGATAACATCAAGAAGGCTGAGGTAGTTAATGCATATTTTGTTTCTGTCTTCACTAAAAAAGTTCATTGTGACGAGATACTTAATACAATATTAATAAGGGGAAAGAAACATAAGCCAAAATAGGGGAAAAAAGTTAACGACAATTTTGACACGTTAGCTGTATTTAAGTAGTTATTATCTATGAGTGTTTGCGGAGGACAAGTGAGGCTCTGCAAATTGAAGAAGGGCAAACATAGTAGGGATGTTAAAGTGCATTTATTTAGATATCACAGGCAGCAGCGTGGGGGGTGAGGGGGAGGAACAAGTAGGAGCCGGTGCTCCCAGAGCCACCTGCCACTGCCCCCCATATAGAGGCCTGCCCTGTCTGATATACAGGCAGCAGCACAATGGAGGAGGTAGCAGCTCTGCGGGAGCTGGTATGCACAGGGAGCTGGCTTAAAAGCTGGCTTTCTGCACATACGGGCTCCTGCCTGCCCTCCCTCCACACTGCTGTCTCTGTATAAAAGGCAGCAGCGCAGGGGGAGCTGCATGTAACTGTGTACATATGTACATTTTTACATCCCTAAAACATAGTACCTGTCTTTAAAAAGGGGAACAGAGAGAATCCTAGAGAATTAAAGACTAGTCAGTCTAACTTCAGTACCCAGAAAGATACTGGAACAAATTATTAAACAACTACTTTAAAAGCAGCTAGAGGACAAGAAATAGTCAACATTGATTTATCAAGAGCAAATTATACCAAACCAACCTAATTATCTTCTTTGACAGGATTACTGAATGGGTGGATGAGGAGAAGCAGTAGACATACTGTGTGTTGATTTTAGTAGGGTTTTTGACAGTCCCACATGATGTTCTCATAAACTGAGAAAAGAAGCCTGGATGAAATAACTATAATTTCAACTAGTTGAAAGACCTCCTCAGAGAATATTTATTAATGGTTCACTGTAAGATAAAGGAGATGTCAGCAGAGTCCTACGAAGGTCTGTCCTGAGTCTAGTACTATTTAATATTTTTATTAATGACCTGCATAATGGAGTGGAGAGTACACTTATAAAATGTGTGCATGACACCAAGTTCAGAGGAATTGCAAATTCTTTGCAGGATAGGATTAGAATTCAAAGTGGCCTGGAAAAATATGATATTTGGTATGAAATCAATAAGATAAAATTGTTTAGGATGAGTGTGAAGTACTGCTCTTAGGAATTACAAATCAAATGTAAAATGGGGAGTAACTGGCTAGGCAGTAGTATGGTAGAAAAGGATCTCAGGGTAATAGTGGATCACAAACTGAACAGGAGATAACAATGTGATGCAGTGGTGAAAAAGGTTAAAATTATTCTGTGGTGTATTAACAGGAATGTCTTGTGTAAGACACAGAAGTTCGCTGTTACTCAGCACTGGTGGGGCCTCTGCTGGAGTACTGTGTACAGTTTTGGGCACCACACTTTAAGAAACTTCAGAGGGTAGCCGAGTTAGTCTGTTACAGAAAAAAACAGCAAGCAGATGGTCTGGTAGCACTTTATAGACTAACAAAACATGTGGACGGTATCATGAGCTTTCGTGGGCACAGCCCACTTCTTCAGATGACCGGAGTTATGATTAGGGGATAAGGAAACTCAAAATAAATAGGAGAAGGGAAGGGGGGGGGGAAGAAAGATGTTCTGTCGCCACTCCCCTACCTCTATGCATAAAGTATCAGGAGAATGGGTGCTAAACCTGAGTAGATAAAGATCAAAGTCAGTAGATGGATAAGGCAGGAAGGATACTATTCAGAAAGTAGTTAGCACCTTCATTGATAAAGGTTCCATCACTCCAAATCTTGATTAAGTCCATAAGTAATTGAATTGAATTTGCATATGAATTGTAATTCTAAGCTTTCCCTGTGGATTTGACTTGAGGAACTAGCCTGTGACAAGACCGCCACCTTCAGATCTGTGAGATTATGGTTAGGTAAACAGAAATGTTCTGCCACTGGCTGTCCCTCACTCTCAGAGGCCTTGAGAGAAAAACCTATTCTTGCTTACAGACAACCCCCTAACCTGAAATGTATTCTTTCTGATAACCATGCCACACAACCACATCATAAGCCTCCAGGAACCTGGCCCTGCAACCAGAAAAGATGCCAACTCTGCCCACATATCTACACTGACGAATTCATCACTGGAGCAAACAACACTAGCCACAAAATCAAAGGGTCATTTGACTGCTCATCTAGTAATTTGATCTACGCCATCAAATGCCAACAGTGCCCTTCTACTATATATATTGGTCAAACTGGACGTTCTCTACGTGAAAGAATCAATGGACGCAAATCGGATATACGTAAAGAAAATACTTAGAAGCCAGTGGCAGAACATTTCTGTTTACCTAACCATAATCTCACAGATCTGAAGGTGGCGGTCTTGTCACAGGCCAGTTCCTCAAGTCAAATCCACAGGGAAGGCTTGGAATTACAATTCATATGCAAATTCAATTCAATTACTTATGGACTTAATCAAGATTTGGAGTGGTGGAACCTTTATCAATGAAGGTGCTAACTACTTTCTGAATAGTATCCTTCCTGCCTTATCCATCTACTGATTTTGATCTTTATCTACTCAGGTTTAGCACCCATTCTCCTGATACTTTATGCATAGAGGTAGGGGGGTGGCGACAGAACATCTTTCTTTCCCCCCCCCCTTCCCTTCTCCTATTTATTTTGAGTTTCCTTATCCCCTAATCATAACTCCGGTCATCTGAAGAAGCGGGCTGTGCCCACGAAAGCTCATGATACCATCCACATGTTTTGTTAGTCTATAAAGTGCTACCAGACCATTTGCTTACACTGTAAGAAAGATATGGATAAATGGAAGAGAGTCTAGATGAAAGTGTAGAAATGATAAAATATTTAGAAAACATAACCTATGAGGAAAGGTTAAAAAACTGGATATGAAAAAAGAAGACTGGAGGGAATCTGGTAACATACTTCACATATGCTAACGGCTCTTATTAAGAGCATTATAGTAGATTGTTCTCTTTGTCCCCTGAAGGTAGGACAAAATATAATCAGCTTTATCTTCAGCAAGGGAGATTTAGGTTAGATATTAGGAAAATCTTTCTATCTCTTAGGATAGTGGAACACTGAAATAGGTTTCCAAGGGAGGTTGTGGAATTCCCATCATAGGAAGTTTTAAAAAGTAGATTAGGAAAACACCTGTCAGATGTTCTAAGTTGATGTAGTCCTGCCCCAGCACAGGGAGAAGGACTAGATGACCTCTTCAGGTCCCTTATATCCCTACGTTTTTATGATTCTATTATTCTAAAAGTGCAATTTGTCAGTGACAGTGTGACAACATATCTGTGAATTATTGTTTATTTTAGTTAATCATTGCTTGCATAAATTGTACATAATAAATCCATATCAAGAAAAAATAAGGTCAAAGGTACAGGAAATAAAAATGACATATCTTACAACATAAAAAGAAAATGAAAAAAGATCTAGAATTGTCCATTTTTCAGTATGGACCACAATTCCAGAACTCTAATTAAAATTCAGTGCCCAAAAACTGTAACATAGATTTAAAATTGACTGGCAATGCCTGGGATTCTTCCAGGTCAAGTACACCTATACTTAAACCACTGGAAACCAGGAAATAAAGAGTTAACATAAAACAAACATAAACTTCTAAACCACAGAAAATAGAGAGTTAAAATACAGCCCTGCTTTGGACCCCCAACTCTGCCCCCCTAGAGTAGGAAAAAGTCACTGGGGTATACTGGAAGGGTACATGTACACTACAGGACAAAGTCAGTTTAAGATACGCAATTCGGCTACATTAATTGTGTAACAGAAGTCGAAGTAGCTTAATTTGGCTTTTGGCACTGTCTACACTGACGGAAGTGGAAAGAAGAACACTCTTCCTTTGACTTTCCTTACTCCTCGTGAAGGTAGGGTTACCTGCATCAACTGGAGTGCCCCCTCACTTTGAATTAATTGTCTTAACTAGACTGCTACCTCGAACCCTGGACAATCGACAGCAACAACTTCGATCTTCCTCTGTAGTGTAGATGCACCCTTAGTGTGTTTCAGCCAAGACCGCTATATAATAAGAAGACAGAAGTAAGGATTAAGTAAATGTTTTCATGTGTTCTGTCCCACAGGATTATATGCTCTCATTCATCTGCATGCACTTCAACTGCCCATCACTGTGTTAGGGACGACTTTGTTGACTGCTTACAGGCATTACTTTAGCAAGGGTTCAATAAGTCCAGGCAAGATCTTAAAATACATTCCACAAACATCCAATTTGTAGTGGCATGTTTTGCATTCCTATAGTCCAATAGAAAACTCATACTCTTGTGTTGTAAGCTGCCTTTATCTAGACCCATAGTACAAATCACTTGCATGAATGTCTGGATAAGTCTTCCCACTCATCCATTTGTGACAGAATGGTAAGTAGCTGATATGACATATTTGATATGTTTTCAGACAAACAGCTAGAACTCTTCAGATGTGAATTGAGTTCTTGTGTCACTGAACTCTGAAAGAGTATGTCACTCTTTAGGAACTCCTGACCTTGGAAACAAGTGTTTTAACCCTTCTAACATCTGCAGTGATTTAGTTGAATTTACGTAGCATACGTCAGGCCATTCAGAGAGGTTACTTACTGCAATCAAAAAATGTCCCATAAATGGGCTAGCATAATGCATCCCAAGTTTGGCCACTCTCAAGTATGGAAAGGAGTATGTTTGTGTTGTGTTTTCTAAACAAGATGGATGTTGTTTTGCCATTTCCTTTACTTGTATATCATTTCCCTGGACACCACACAATTCTGGACAAGGACTTTTGTTTTTACAATTCCCAAATGGCCAATCGTGTAATTTCTGGAGTACATGTGACCTGAACTTCACAACAGTCTGCTTATGCATGATAAACAAATTTGCACATTTGTTGGTGTTTTTGAACTCAATACATATCAGTGAATGCCAAAGAACATACCCCACCTCTGTAATTGTGCTGCAGCAGCCATTAGTAATACTCTTTGGGTTAAAAATTGAGACTAGAAGTTGATTATCCATAACTAGAGTAAATTGTTGTCAATAGTGATACTGATTAAACTTTTCCCCCAGACTAACTTCAGAGCTTCTCTTTTGAGTTGCATTCTGCTGAGGTAATATAGATCTAGAAACAAAGGCAATGGGCCTTTGAGTATGAAAACAAGTGAACTTTAGAAGCAAAGATCCATTATATGTGTAAGGAGCTTTTCAGGGCTTTGGTGCACTGTACAGACCAATGCCATTTCTGTCCATTGTGAAGCAGTTAATTTGTGAGATGTAACATTGTTGCTGTGTTAAGCAATAACTGACCTTTCCACAAAAATAAAGTAATTGTGATACCTTTTGTGGTTGGGATGCTTTAGGGATAGCTTCAGTGGTCTCTTGTCATTTATGAAATCCATCTTTGTCAATGGTATGACTACAGTACCTAACTGAGTCATTGAAAAATTCACCTTTTCCTTGTTTGCTCTAAGCCCAGACAGTTTCACAAGTGCCTCCTGAAGGTCTTCAAGGTGCTCCTCATCACTGGCTCCCATAATATGTATATCATCCAAGTAACACTGAATGCCAGGAATACCCTTTAATTTCTGATCCATGGCTTGCTGCCAAACTGCAGGTGCTATTCCAAATATTAGCCCAGGGGTCGGCAACCTTTTCAAACCAAAGAGCCAAATTATGTAAACATTCAGAACAAGTGGTCAACAAAGAGCCAGTATAAGAATGCCCATTTGCATGACTGAAATTATACAACTTAACATTATTGATAATTGCCATAATGCTTAATAATAGTATAAATGAAATGTACTCACAGACTTTATTTGATAGAACTTCTGCTGCTGCTAGGGGTGCAATTTGTGGATGTAGGTTACAGGAGTTAGGGTTGGTGTGTATGAGGAGCTCACGGCAGAGGGTTGGGGTGTGTGGGAGGTGCAGGAGGCAGGGTGCAGGGCAGGGATGTAACAGTGTAGTCGATTAACTGATAAGCAAAATCTTGTAAATTAATACTATAGTACAGACTACATGCATTCTCCTCCCCCCTTGCCAGTAAGTTTTTTAGGAGGCTAGCCAGCAGGCAGCTCAGTCCTGGCTCGGGTTGGGTCCGGGACCTACCTCTGCTGCAGCTCTGTACTTAAAGTGTATTAGGAGTCAGGTGGGCAGGCAACCCGGCTCAGTTCCAGCTCGCACTGGGTCCAGGAGCTCAGCCCCACCCCTGGACAGGGGCTGCTGCCACCCTGCACTGCTGCCTCTGCGACAGGCAGCTGGTCCGCAAGGGGAGCTGGTTTTAAAACTGGCTCCCCTCATAGACCAGCTCCTGCCTGGCACCCCGCGCTTCTGCCCCTGTTATAGAGGCAGCAGCGCGGAATGGCAGAAGGCTCCTTGGGAGTGGGGCCAGAGCGTACTGGCTGCTGGCCCCTCCCCCAGGGTCTATAGAATAGCTGAGTAACCGATAAGAATTCATGAGGTTACTCGACTATTCAATTAACCAATATTTAACATCCCTAGTGCTGGGGGTGGGAAACAGAGTATGTGAGGGGGCCCTGAAGCCAGATTACTTTACATGGCTGGGGATGGGCTGCTGCACCCAGGCAGCAGTGGCAGGATGAGGAGCCGGGCCAAGATTGCCGCAGCTGGATCGTGGCCTCCCCTACTACCCATGCCTCAGCAGGAGGAGGGCCACCACCAGCCCATCCTGTGGCCAGATGGAGGCCAGACCGCTGGGCCTGTCCTGGGATCAGGGCCGGGGATAGGATGAATCAGCCAGATGGGGACTGGACCCTGACTGGGGCCTTGTTGGCCTGGCTTCATTTTAAATAAAGTAAAATATTCTGTCCAACAGAAAGGTTTCAACATTTTCTTTATTTATGGCAGGGGTGGGGAACCTTTTTAGGGCTGGGGACCACTGACCCACATAAAAATCAGTTAGGGATCACACAAGTGAGAAGCAAAACAAAAAAAACCCACCCTCCAAAAGCCCCCCAACCCTCATTGATGTAGCCCCCAACTGAAACCTCACTTCCCTGGCACTCCAGCCCCATGGTGGGGGAACTGGGAGGACTGAGGTTCAAGGCCTCAGGCCGGATTAATACTTCTGGAGTTCCAGGGTTAGTGGATTTTGTGGACCCTCCTAGGCTATGGGTGGGGCCAGAAATGAGGGGTTCAGTGTGCAGGACAGGGCTGCCAGTGAGAGGGATAGGGATAGGGGTGCAAAATCTGGGCAGAAGGTGGGGTACAGGAGGAAGTGAGGAGGCAAGGTTTGGATGGGAACTAGGGTATAGGAACAGATGGAGGGTAGGGTGTCTAGCCAGGGGGAGGGTAGGAGCAAGGGAGGGTGCAGGAGTGGGCTGGGAGTATGGTAAGGGGGAGGGTGCAGGAGCAGGTTAGGGGCAGGGTGTCTGGCCAGTGGGGAGGTGGCAGAAGCAGGCTGGGGGTGTGGGGTCTCAGCGGGGGAGGGTATGTGTGAGGGGACTGGGAGTACAGGGGCTGGGCATGAGGGGCTTGGGGGCCCTTACTTGTTTTCACACCATGTGCTGCTCCCAGGCACCAGGGGCTTTCCCCGCTGCTCCAAAGGGAGCAGCGGGGAAAGCCTCCAGGAAGCGTGTCTGCGTGCTGCTGTTCCCCCAGCCAGGGGAAGGGGAAGGGAAGCGGCAGCATGTGGAGTCATTTTTGGCTCCAGCTTCTTCCCCGTAAGCCAGTTCTTTACTGATCTATCAAACAATTCCCCCCCCCCCAACTTCCAGACATTTTAACCCCCTTTTTTCCCTTTCTAAGGCCTGGTCTATATTACACCAGGAAGGTCAGCTTAACTCCAGCTACACATTTTGCGTAGCTGGAGTCGGTTTACCTTAAGCTGAGCCTCGGTGGCGTCCACACAGCAGACGCAAAAGGAGGAGTACCAGATGCTGGTGGGGAATGCCCTCAGCATTCCATTTACAGGTCTATAGTAGACCCACTAAATCAAATGCCAGAAGACTGACCTCAAGGGGAGAGGTAAGTATGGATATACCCTAAATGAGTAGTTCCCGTATAATCTCAGTGGTGCTAGGCTAGTTTCCTTTAGTTTCAGTTTCATTAAGCTTCTGGGTTACTTTCTGTTTCGCTTTATTCCAGGATTATGATCTTATCTTTGTCATTAATTGTTGTCTTTTGCCTTTTCTACAATAACAAAAGCATGAAGAAACCACAAAGGAACAGTGGGATCCAAATAACCATGCCATAATACTGAAAACTTAGTTACACAATGCTATTCTGCCAGGTTTCTAAAACACAAAACACAAGAAGCACCTCTACATAGCTCACAAACGATTTAAAGGATTATCCTCCAATTCCCAAACACTACAACATTAATCATTGGAACAACTGACCTAGGGATGCTATGGAGTCTCCATCACCTGAATCCAGCTCAGATGTCTTTCTTTAAAAAAATTTAGAGTCATTAGCTTAACCACAAAAGATGGACTTGATACAGCACTTGCTGGGTGCAGTTCTTTGGCGATGCAGGGCTGCCCATAGGCATATGCAGCATGCACAGCAGCGTAGGGCACCACTGGTGCCCAAAATTGAGTGGTGTTCTAGGCAGCTGCATGCTGTGTATGTCTAGGGCCATTGCTGGAATGGGACAGCAAGGTGTGGGCAGTGACAGCTCCAGTGGCCAGCCTCATCCCCTGGTCCCTCTAGGCCCACCCAGCGGCCACTTCCCGTCTTTTTCCTCTTAGGCCAGTAGGGGGAAATGACGCCTATCTCCAGCCGGCTGTGCGGCTGCTCCCTTCTCTGCCTCCAGCTCACAGTTTGCACCACTCCCCACCTGGCACCTCCCACTTGCTCCCCTGACAGCCTCCCTGCCCTGCTCCTGCCCTCCACAGCCATGGGCCTGCCCTTCACAGCTCCTGCCTCCATCTCTTCACAGCTCTAAGTGCAGCCCCCCATGAAACAGACAGGGTGCAGATGATTGGGCTGCGTAGGGCACCAGGAATCATAAGGACGGCCCTGGCACTATGTTATGTGGGATTATACCTCAAATGGTCCTCTCTGACTTTAAAATCTATTAATCTCTCAAAATCATTAGACTGGGAGTTGTGATCCCATGCAGGGTCCTTCCACCACGATAGCACATGATAAAATTGTTCCATGTTTTCTCACAGAGGGAAAGTAAACCCTGAACCTTGCCAAACCTGTCTTAATGTGCCAGAGGTCAGGAAGACTGAACCAAGCCATGGTGGAACTGCCTGGGAAAGAGTCTGCCCAGTCCATCGGTGCCCTATCCCTGCATCTCCCAGTGTGGTGAGAGGTCGTCTGCCTTCTTCCAGCCGCATGCTTGGACCAATCTCTGTTCACTCCAATGGTCAGGTGCCATCCAGCTCTCAGGACTCACATCAACATGGCCTATATTACCACTGCAACCAGCAAGAGTCCAGAGACAGCTACGCCTTGCCTCCACTTCCAGGGCATGGAGAGAGGGCCACTTTGTGCTCCCACCATTCTAGTGGGGATTCTTTACCAGCTACCCATCACGAAACCTCTGAAAGTCAATGGAAACAGTGGTCACATGACAAGCAGCAGTCACGACCAGTGCAGCACCACATTGTAACAGTCAGGTAAGCCAAAGTCTATTTAGGTCACAGAGTTACTCACAATTGCAGCTGGACAAAACTTTCTCCTAAAACTTTTTGTCAAAAAAAGCAAATTTAGTGACATCAAAATATTTCACAAACTGATGTCAATTTCATTGAATTGTTTCAATTGAGGGGAAAAACCCTAACAATTTTGAAAAATCAAAAATGTTTTGTTTGACATTTTCTAAATAAAGCATTGCAATTTTTTTATACAAGCTGACTTTTCATTTTGAAATTTTCTTTAATTTTATTTTCACAGAATTAAAAATGTTAAAAATTGATTGAAATCTAACCAAACATTTCCTTTCAGGTCAAATGAAAAATTTGGTTAAACCCAAACCAATGTTTTTCTTACTTTCAATTTGCTAAAAATTTCAAAACACTTTCATGTTGATCTGAAGCAATTGGTTTCCCAGTTTTTCAAGCTTGCCAGTAAAACAAACTACTTATTATTTGCACAGCTCTTCTCTCAATCTTTCTTAGAGTTTTGTGGTGTGCTGGGAAGGGAAACTGTTGTATCAGAGAGGTGATGCAGCTGGAGATGGGAAGCAGGGCTCTACCAGCTCCTCTTCTGCTTTGGGGCAGTAAGCATCCCCCCAGCACACGGAGTGAGTAGTGCTACTGTCTGTGGCCCTTGCATAGGACATACAAGCAGTTCCTAGCCCCTCCCCCATCCATACTTTGATCCTAATAAGATTCATTAGATAAAGCCAGCATTCCTCAAACTGAGCTCAAGACATCTAATCTAATCAAGCTCATATTTTACAGTTCCCATATTTTCTTCAGGTATATCGTAAGAAGTACCCCAACACTCTTTGGTTCTTAAGTATTTCAGTGAAACAGTACATTTCATCCTGTGCAGCTATCAGTGTTAGAAAATCCAAACAGCTGCCAGGGTTTCCTTTCTGGTGGAAGGAATATTCCCTTAGAACAGGGGTGGCAGGACACAGCAGGTTACAGGCTCTCTTGAAGTATGGATATAGTCAGAAAAATCATTGTAAAAACATATACACAGCAGCATTATTTCGAAATAACAAAATGTGTGTCTACACAGCAAGCCATTATTTTGAAATAACATTGAGATGAGGACTTCTTACTCCAACTCCAGTAACCCTCATTTTACAAGGAGTAAGGGAAGTTGAAGGTTGGAGACCACTGCACTAGACTGCCTCCCTCAGACCTAGAGCAGTGCCAGCTTTCATCAGCTGGAACTGCTCTGTAGAGCTTTCTTGTTTTACATTTCCTGAAAGAGTTAATTTGCTCATTAACAGGACTGTATGCTGCTTCATGTTAAAATAATTAACCAACGAATCTCTTTCTGTCTGCAGACATGACAAAGCTTTCAGGATGCCAAAAAGGTATGTTTAATATCAAATGCTTCCTGTCCTGCTACCCTATTATCATTGCTCTCCTACCCTGCTATTAGGAAACACAGTGTATTATTCCTGGTGACATCCCAGACAGGCACAGCTTGAGAGGCAAGAGCAGAACTCCTCATTAAGGGCTTCCCATCTGTCTGAAAAAAATCTGTTTCTGTTATAAATTTAACCTGCATTCATGAAGAGCTTCATTATCTAGATAGCTTTCCGCAGAGTGTGCACCTTCTCTGGCCCAGCCAACAGTTTTATTTGTTTTTCGTGATTGGTCTAAGCCAAGCCTAGAGGAGCAGCTTGGACCGGGAGCCAGGAAACGGGAGCCAGGAAACTGACTTTCCATGCCACCTTACCCAGCTCACTACACCCAGGCCTGCTGACAGAGCAGGGCAAAGGGGCAGTTGCCCCAGGGCTCAGGAGTTCCTGGCCCCCTTTGAATTGCAGTCAGAGTACTGCTCTGCATGGCTCTGAGGGCTGGGTGGCACACCAAAGTCTGGGCAGTGCTAAGAGCTTACTGTCCTTGGCCCGCCCCTTCCACCCAAGGCCCTGCTCCTTCCCAGGAGCCAGCCTCCCCCCCACCTTGCCTGGGGGCCCCCAGTGGCTGTCAGCCTCTCTGTCTATACCACTTTGTGCCTCAGTTTCCTTATTTGGAAAATAGGGATACTAATGTTTACCTACCTTGGTGAAATACTTTGAGATCCATGGATGAAAAGCACAGTACAGCTATCATTATGAAATTACTTCAGTGGATTCTTCTGGGTCCTGCATTTCAGAATTAAAGCAAACTGGAAGATTTTCAGACATAAGATTGCTCCCTGTGAGGGTAACAGCAGTAATAGTCTGAGAGCTCTGCATTTCCCTATAGTATCTTGTGATGCAGATGTGTCTGTCAAGGTTGCATGTGGTGCTTTCTAGTTCTTCATGTGTTAATGCACCAGAAACTCTGCAATTAAATTTAAATGACTAAAATGTTTAAAAGAGGTCAGGGACTATAAAATGCAACTCTATGCTGCAGCAACATGGAATCATGTATGATGGAAAAGAGATTTCGACAGTTCAGACACGCTCAGGGAAGAAATGTTATATGAGAAATGATAAATAAAATAATTACTTGGTCACCTTATCTCCTGCCCTATGTTTCTCATATTTAAAGCCAAAGAAATGAGAATACTTAAAGCAACA
Organism: Pelochelys cantorii; assembly: GCA_032595735.1. Taxonomy (NCBI): domain Eukaryota; kingdom Metazoa; phylum Chordata; order Testudines; family Trionychidae; genus Pelochelys; species Pelochelys cantorii. The sequence goes on along the minus strand of CM064329.1, from coordinate 70,717,780 downwards.
CTGTCAAAATAATACTCATAGTTATTTTTAAAAATCCTTTTTGTATAACCATAACAAAATATTTAATTTAAGGAATACTTAATTTTTAGAATAAATCATTTAATTATCTAACAAATAATTTAAAGTATAGCTAATTTATCATATTTTTTTACCTTTTGTTTTTTTTCTAATTATCATGCTTGGGAGAACTTAGCTTAAAGAATGAAAATAGTGCAGGAGGGACCCTTTCTGACCGCAAGAACAAGGCTGTTGCATTTGGATTTCCAGCACTGCAGTGAAATGTAATATTTCTTAAAAATGGTATTATTGAAATGCATAAATAAAAAAAATGAAAACATTTCTGTAATTCCTTTCACAACCGTCCATTAAAAATGTAATTTTGAGGCATAATGCTAATCAACAACATTCCTTTAAACTAACATCAGCAAGATACAAACCAAGATACAAAGCAAGATACAGGTATTTTTCGGCCTCTTAGTGATGTCAGTTTGTGGTTTACAAACTGTGTATATCAGTTAGATTCCCGAGTGGATCGTTTACTTGTGGAGGTTGAGGACCTGATTTTTAAAAAGTTATGCATCAAATTACCACAGGCTCACACATAAATAGGTAATTTAATAGCTTCAGAGGGGTAGTCGAGTTAGTCTGTAACAGGAAAAACTTAAAAACCAACAAATAGTCTAGTAGCACTTTAAAGACTAACAAAACATGTAGATGGTATCATGAGCTTTCGTGCCCGTGAAAGCTCATGATACTATCTACATGTTTTGTTAGTCTTTAAAGTGCTACTAGACTATTTGTTGGTTTTTAAGTTTTTCCAGGTAATTTAATGTACAAGTGACCATTTGCATTCACAAATACCTGATTTTTGGGCATTCAAGCTTAATAACTGTCTAAATGTTTAAAAATCAGGTCATAAGTTCTATTCCAGACTCAGTCACAAGTGAAAAAGCAACATTATTTGACACAATTAACAGTCTGGCTGTAAGGGGCTTCCCCCTCGTAACCCCTTGCTCCGCTAGTCCTACCCCCTCTCCCGTGCTCCGTTCCACCTACACCCCAAGTCTCCAATCTTTGTCTGAAGAGTCAGGGGCCCTTGGGGCCAATCCAGTTTGGCAAGTAGAGGTATCTCCCCCTTGCATGGACTGCTCACGAGGGAGGGCAGAGGGACCTGGGCCCACCCCCTCTCATGGGACCCAGCCCAGGCCCCTAAGGACCAATACCCACTTGGATTGGTCTGACTGGTGGGGCTCCAGCTGCAACGCACCAGTCCTCGGGCTTTTGATTCCAGTGCCCTGCCCTGGGCTACTTCCTACCCCCCTCAAGTACAGGAAACTCCTCGCTGGGAGTCTCCTTCACCTCGGGGGGGCCCTGGCCTGACTTCGCCACCATCCTACGCCTCCTCCCTCACTCCAGATGCTCATCCTTTTATCTTTCCCGCTGGGCATCCTTCCTCCCGGCCCCTCCCCTCCGACCTTGCGTGCTCCCGCATGCTACCCTCTGGCTCCGCCCCCGGCCCTGCTGCACGTCCCTCCGCCACTGCCAGCCGCCGCTGCTGCCCACTCCCCCGCCTCCCAGCTGACGCCAAGACCCAGCGGAGCCGCAGCCACTGAGCAAGCAGCGTAGGTGGGCGGCTTTACGCCCGATTCCCGTGCAGGGCGGGGATCGGCACATGCAGAGTGCGGAGCGAGCTCGCATTGCCGCGGCAGGGCTCAGCCGCCCTGTCACACTGGCTCAAGAGAAGCACAGGACTGGGCTAGGTCGTATATTACAGATCAGGATTGAAGTGCAGAGGCAGAACTCCTGTATGCCTGAGGTCTGTAAACAGTAAATTCATACATAAACCTATCGTGAGCAGTCCATGCAAGGGGGAGATACCTCTACTTGCCAAACTGGATTGGCCCCAAGGGCCCCTGACTCTTCATACATACACCAGAAACTGTTTGCTAACAAATAGTCCTTAAACCGTAGAGAGGCAGAAATATGACATACCACATCAGATCAACAGCTCTTATGGTCCACTATCCTGCCTCCAACTGTAGCCAGTGCCAAGTGCTTCTGAGAAAGGTACACAAAACCCCCAGCAATTAGGTGAGGTCTACATTAGAAACATTAGGGCTGACAGACTTGCTGGACCCCTGGGCAAGGTTGGGGGGGCACAGCTCCATGCTCCCAGACGGGGGCGGAGGGGGAGGAAGCCAGTCCTCCGTGCTGCCTGGAGTGTGCTTCACCAGCTCTCAGAGCCACTGGGAGCATGCAGTGCGGCACTCCAGCAGTGATTTAAAGGCCCCAGGGCTCCAGCTGCTGCCTTTCCTGTGGTAGCAGTGGCAGCCAGGAGCCCAGAACCTTTTTGAATCACAGGGCCCCGAGGCAACTGTCCTATGTAGACATTGTTTGTACTGGCAAAAGGCTGTTTTGCTGGCATAATTTATACCAGTTCTGTCAGTTTATGCCAGTATAACTGCATCTATGCTAGGGCTTTTGCCAGTATAGAAATGTTTTAAAAAAATCCCACCCTTAACTGGTGTTACTGTACCCACAAAAGTTTCTCATTTAGACCTGGCCTGAGAGCTTGTCGTATGCTTTGAAGCATGAGGATTTATATCCTGTAATTTACCCCTGGATGTTCTTTTTATCCACATACATTTATAGTTTTCTTTTGAATTCTACTAAGTTCTTAGCCTCAGTAATATCTTGTGGCAGCAGATTGAGATGCTATTATCTACTGTGTATTCTGCTGAGATCACAAACTTCATGCTGCTCCTTGTCAGTTACACACTAGACTGTCTGGCTGTAGATAGTTTCGATTGTGCAATGGGGGAAGAGGAGAACAAAAGAATTAGGGGAAAAAACTAACCTTCCCAAAGAGATTTTTGCAGTTAAATATTTAAAGCCACATTTTGCCCAGGGATGCAAGTGCCTGGTTTTTATTGTTTCCAATTGAAAAGGCAGGGAAGTGTAATTACCCAAGTTAATGAGAACTGCATGCTCCATCCAACTGCAGGCAGAATGTGTTTAGTAGAACCCCTGAGCTTTTCAACAAAGAAATACCCAAAGCCCTGATTGTATTAAATATGCTTTTTCTAACATTGTGCTGGTAACACAGCATGTTTCATGTTAATGTTAAAAATAAGGTTAACAGCAGCTTTGTTTTCTCTTAATTCCAGCTATTCCCAAGTGATTGCTGAGTGGCCCGTTGCTGTCCTTGTGCTCTGTTCGGTGACAGTTCTTGTTTGTACTTTAGCTGGCCTGCTGGTTGGAAATCTGCCAGATTTTTCAGAACCGTTAATGGTAAGTCCCTGCAGATGATTTCGGGCAGGCATGTCACACAGGAATATAAGGAAAATCTGTGGAACAATCAGTTATGTTTTCTTCCTACAGTATAAAACTTACCACATTCCCTACTCCTTTGGAAATGGGTAGAAAAAAGGGAACGCCTTTAAATACATGAGGACATTAAAAGTCTCAGAGGGCTAACTGTGTTAGTCGATAACTTTAAAAAACAACAAATGAACCTGCAGCACCTGAGAGACTAACAAAAAATGTAGATAGTATCATGAGCTTTCGTGGGCACAACTCACTTCTTAAGATGAATGGAGCAAGGGATGTTTCTTTGTACCTCTGGACCCCTTGATACTATCTATATTTTGTGTTAGTCTCTAAGGGTACGTCTACACTTGCTCCCTAGTTCAAACTAGGGATGCAAATGTAGGCAACCGAAATTGCTAATGAAGCGGGGATTTAAATATCCCGCGCTTCATTAGCATGATCTCACCGGCGCGTTACTCCGCTCAACAGCTGTTTCGAAAGTGAAAGTGCGTGCTGGGACACTTTAGTTCGAACCAAACCCCTTGGTTCGAACTAACGTTACTCCATAACAAGGGGTTTGGTTTGAACTAACGCGTCCCGGCGCGCACTTTCACTTTCAAAACAGCTGTTGAGCGGAGTAACGCGCCAGCGAGATCATGCTAATGAAGCGCAGGATATTTAAATCCCCACTTCATTAGCAATTTCAGTCGCCTACATTTGCATCCCTAGTTCGAACTAGGGAGCAAGTGTAAACGTACCCTAAGGGTGCATCTACACTGTACCATTATTTCTAGCATTATTTTGAAATAACAATGTGAGCATCTACACAGCCATTCCGTTATTTCAAAATTATTTTGAAATAACAAATGGCTTAGTCTGAAATCTTTAAACCTCATTCTACAAGGAATAACGCCTATTCCAAAATAGCTATTTCGAAATAAGGTGTGTGTAGACGCTCCGCTGCTGCTATTTCGAAATAGCCCCTCACCAGGACCATTCCACGTTATTCCTCCCCAGTGTCTCCTGGGGCTCTAAATCAAGATAGCACGTCTATATTAGGGAAGCCTGCCTTGGACTAATTGTGAGGCTTCCCTGCAGAGTAGATGTGCTATTTTGAAATAAGCTATTTCAGACTAACTATTCTGGAATAGCTTATTTCAAAATCAGCGTGCATTGTAGGCATATGCTAAGGTGCTGCAGGACCATTCCTTGTTTTATGTGGACATTAAAGTTGCTATCAGTCTCACATTCCTTCTGAATGCTCAGCAGTTTATAGTATCTGCCACCAGAGGAATAGAAACCTGTTAGGTAAACTAGCCCCTCCCTCTCATTCAGTAAAGGCATCTTTACTTTTTTTTTAAGATAGAGAGGATACAATTAGGATGGGATGGGAAGACCCTATCACTTTCTCCCCCACACTGAAAAGAATGGGTATATGGATTTAATTCTTTGGGTTTCAGTGCTTGTGTTGCCATGAGGAGACCACTTTACTGATGATGAATTCACCTCTGCTTTGGCCTGACATACTTCCATTACTTCAGAGACTATTTCACTGTTCATTAAAACATTTTTCTTGTTATTCAGTCTTAATGTTCCTTTGCTCATTTCCAACATATGTACCTCTTTAGTATCTCCTAAATAGTGCCTCTCCTTTCTGGGTGTTTACCCTTGCAAATATTTGTATGTATTTCTACAAATATCTCTCCTCTCTCATTCGTATCCCCTCTACCTTAAAAAAATCCTTTAAAACCATGGAAAATAGCATCCGAATCAGACAGGCTCTAGGATGAGAAAAGGGATACCTTTCCAGGAGAGAGAGAGAAGAAAATCATTCTGGTCAAGGTTTCAATATGGACTATAGATTGTGTAGAAAGGGAAGAAAATAAATCCTACTTCTGCAGCTATTAATTTTGGTTGATGTCCCTTACCTAGAAAGGAAGAGAAAAATCCTGTTTGACCTGTTCAGGATGAACGGTAGGCATCTCACTGCTGACCCAAAAGGAAAGGATAAATTATATTTCTGTAGCTTTGCATATGGACTATGCCCCCCTTTCTACAATAAATTCAACTTGTGTGTGCCTCAAAAGATGTGATTAGATTTTAATAATCACAGAAACATTCTGCATTTGACAGGCATGGAGGAGGTGGGTTAAGGAAGGTCAAGCTAAATGAAAGCCCAGGTCTGACAAATTAATAAAACCCTTTTGCTTGACTATAGGGATTTGAGCCTCGAGATACTGATATTGGCAGAAAACTCATTGTCTGGAAGAATGTACAAACCCATACAGGCTATAAGAAGACCCTATCGCTTTCTCCCTACACTGAAAAGAACAGGTATATGGATTTAGTTCTTTGGGTTCCAGTGCTTGCAATGCCATGATGAGACTGCTTTACTGTTGATGTGACAACTTAATCTGGTTACAGATGAGCTGTAAAATCATTTACAAACATTTTCAAACATCCCAAGACGAAGTAGGAGCCTAAATCCCTTTTTCAAAAGTGAAGTATTTATTTAGGAGCCTAAATCCATTGGCTATCAATGAGACTTAGATTCTTAAAATCACTTTTCAAAATAGGAATTAAGATCCTAAGGATATGTCTACTTTGTAGTGCTTGTACTGTGGGTCTAAAAATTGCAACATAGACATTTGTGCTGAGATTGGAGTCTGGATTCTGGGAGTCTCTCCTCTTGCAGGGTCTCAAAGCCTGAGCTCCAACCCAAGCCTGAACGTTTACACTACAATTGTATAGCCCCACAGCCCTATGAGCCTGAATCAGATGACCTGGGCCACCATGGCAATGCAATGGGTCTTTCATTGCTATGCAGTCACTTAAGTCACTAAGGCACTTTTGAAAATTTTACCCACAGCTTTAAGCAGCTGCAGAGATAATTGAATGAGTCCTAACAGGAGTGATGTGGGATCTAACTTCACTCATGTTTGCAAATTGCTGCAGTCAAACCTGTACAACAATCTAATATTTAACTCCTGATTCAAACCATGACCTCTTTTTAGGCCAGTGACCACTTCAGTTGCATTCTGTCTCATCAAAGCACATTTGCATGGCATGACAACCCTTGGCTAATCAACCATAGGATTTGTAAAAAAATGTTGAATCCTGCTGTTCCATACAAGGATACTTTTGATCTCTTGATAGCTATGGTGACATTGGTATTAACAGAGGGCAGAGATTTATCCATGGTGAACAAGGAGCAAGAACACGGCGAATGGTGGAACAAGACTATGGAAAGGACAGTTTCTTTTGTGGCCCGCCAGGTGACTGAAGTCTTAATATAGACCTTCAAACTGTAACCACCAAGAAAGAGGGGATAGTGGGAAACTTTGCAAGAGCAGAAAGAGATATGACATCCAGGACATGTAGAAGTGTTCAAAAAATGCCCAATAAAGCAGTCAGTCATGATACAATTCTGTGCTATCTAATGTGTTCATGTAGTGATCTTGCAGCACTTGCAAACATTAATTCATTAAGCCTTCCCATTTACCTGTGAGCAGAGCTAACTGAAATTTCAAAATTAAAAAAAAATCTTCCTAAAATTCTTTGAAAATGTTGAAATGACAGGAAAGTACCCATTTTATCTCTGGGTTTCACACTCTTCTCTCCTTCTTCTTTCCCAATTGGAACAGTGTGTAAAAAGTAAAAGAATGAAAAGAACACTTTGCCTCAATTAAATATTTTTCACACTTTTCCAATGGACAAAAGTAAATAATAAGAGCAAGTGGAGGTTTTCTCACTTCCACTCCCCTCTATGCACCACCTTTTTTTATTAAATAAATGGAGGAAAGCAGTGAAGAAAAGGGGGGACTACACCAAATATGCAAAAGAAAAATTTAATTTTGGTTTTAAATTTTTGTTTCAAATGTTTTTCAGCAGAAATTGAAAAACAAAAAAAATCAAATGAAATGAAAAGTGTTGGTTTTTATTTTGAAATTTTTTGAACAAAAAATCAGATCTGACTCCATTTAGTATTCCAGTTTACAGATGGGGAAACTGAACACAGAGAGATTAAGTGATTTACCAGAAATAACATAGGTGAGTGGAGTTCTGGGAATAGCATTTAGATTTTTGAATTCTCAATTGCCTGCTTTAAGTCATCCACTTAAGTAAGTGGTTCAGCCAATGGAATACAATACTTCTAATTCTCAGGGCCTCAATCTTCCATCCTCCTTACCCCAACCCCCCAGGTAGATTTTTGTCAGGAAGTAACAGTTGGTACAGAAATGGCCTGAATCAAATCCACAATAGGGATGCTTCTACACTGCACCGTTATTTTGAGATAACTAGCATTATTTCAGTATAACAATGCAAGCGTCTACATAGCCATTCCATTATTTTGAAATAATTACTAAATAATGGACAGCTTATTCCAAAACATGTACACCTCATTCTATGAGGAATAACACCTATTCCAAAATAGCTATTTCGAAATAAGGCCCCTCACCAGGGTCATTCTAAGTTATTCCTCCCCAGTGCCTCCTGGGGCTCTAAATCAAGATAGCACGTCTACATTAGGGAAACCTTCCTCAGACTAATTTTGAGGTTTCCTTGCAGTGTATATGTGCTATTTTGGAATAACTATTCCGGAATAGCTTATTTCAAAATGAGCATGCAGTGTAGACGTATCCTCATTTCACTGTAAAGAAATTATATTCACAAGTGAAAATTATAGTGATAGAGTCGCATGTCCCTCTTTTCCTGACCCTGACATAGATGGAAAGTGTGGTGGAGCAGAGGTCACATGAGGCAATTTGCACATTTTATAGCCCTATCATTCATCAAGATCCATAAACTATGTTGTTCCATTTCAACTGATAGAATTCTCAGTAGGAGTTACAATGTTCTTAAAAAATAGTGCTGTGTGTAACTATTTTAAAAAGTTACCTAACTTCAATTACCTAATGACATTTCTGGGTTTTAGGAAAGAGTTATTCTCAGCTGGTGTTTATGTCCACAACTGCTGGGAGCTTGTGGAACTTGCAAGCCATTCAGTCCATGTGTCAAATTGAACAGGACAAGGTTAGTAATGCCATGGGGAATATATACACATGCAATCTCATTTCAATTTACTGGTTTAATCATTGACTAAAAGCTAGCATGAAAAAAATCATATAAAAGATAGAGTATTTTTCATCCTGGAGAATGCCAGAAGATTTTACAGGCTTATAAACAAAAGAATTACTTTAGCCCAGAGGCAGTTGCATTTTAGTGGTAGGTGAAGAGCAATAGCTATTTTATAGTACACACACAAAGCTTAGGCAAGAAACTGGTGATAGCATATCAAACAGAAACTATATAGAATATTGGGAGATGTAATGTAATTACCATATACTGAGTCTAACACCCCACACACTGCAGTGAGGAGGGCCATATAAACAGAAAGATCAGATGAGATCAACCCCACTTGCCAACCCCCTGTCTTTGGGGGAAAGCAAGACAGGCTCTCCCCCCTTTTCCCCCCCCGGCAGCCGGGGGACATGACATCCCCGGCCTTTCACACACACAGCTGCAGCCCTGGGCCCTTGGCCCCCCCGTCTCTCTCCCCAGCCCCCCCTCTCCCCACTCCCTGGCCTCTCATTCCCCCCACTCCCCTCCCCCATCACAGCCAGCCCTGGCCTCCTCCCCAGCGCCCCCCTCCAGCTCCCTCCTGACCTCTTGGGCCTCCCATTCCCTCCCCTCCAGTCACAACCAGGCCTGGCCAGCCCCCCCAGTCTCTCGGCCTCCCTCCAGCCACCAAAGGAGGGCCAGGGCTGAGCCAGCGGGTGGCAGGGGTGGAAGCAGCAACTCCTCGTGGTGCTGGGGGCACGATGCTCCAGGACCCATCAGGGAACTGCCACCTCTGACTGCTTAGGCCAGGCATGCTGGAGCTGCCACGTGCCTGGAGCTCCAGCCTGGAACCCTCCCCTTGTCCCCCTGCAAAATTAACACACTAGCACTGGCTTCCTTAGTGGGAGCGGGGAGAGGAGAAAACCCCGAGGCCCCACACAGGAGGTGGCTTGTGGAAAAGTGCACACACTGCTGAGGGGAGGGGAGGGTTCTTATTCTACAGTAATAGAAAGACATAGCAGGGTACTGGACAGTGAGTGGGAGACAGGAGTTTCAATTAGGGCTAGCTTATCAGTGATAAGAAATACGAACAGACAGTGTGCTTGAAGTGTTAAAATTGAAGGGGCTAAGAAACCCTTCCAAAGAAAAAGATGTTTAAATATATTCTCTGTGAAAGTCCAAGCAAAAGAGCTCCCAAGGAGGGAGAGACTAGTATCTGCCCTATGCAATTAATAGGGAAACAGTGTTAAGGCTTGATTAGATCATGATGGAAGAGAATCTGTAGCACCATACTTCCTGCTTTTGTCTTTCACGGAATGTCACTGAGGTGCAGAAAAAAAGCACTTAAGAGAAAAGGAGTAAAGGGTGTAAAAATTATTATCATAGTGGTCCTAATCCAGAGGGGACTGAATATAAAATGAGGAAAGCTGCTGTCACGAGTAGTAGGACAGTGGATTGAAGAAGGGTCCCAATTCCTAAATCACTGCATGAAGTACATAACTGAGGCTATTTATTTACTTTCATTTGGAGAAAGTGCTGCCCAAACATCTTGTTGCAATGGTTACAATATATTGTATTTTGTCAACAGAAAGTTGAGGAGCCAGGGTTTATAAACATGGGGAGGACAGGATAATTCCTGTGAGAAATTAAACACTCTGATGTTTAAAGGCAGTGGTGTAAAACATTTTATAGGGAGGGTCTAATCTGATGTTCTCCTCTTGGCTGTTTTTCAGATCCGCTCACATGTTCATTTTGGGAATCTCTGTCAACGTACTGAAGGCAATGACTGTTGCCCAAGCTGGTCTCTAGGTAACTATATTGCTGTCCTTCACAACAAGTCATCTTGTCTGGAGATTACTCAAGCAGATGTCTCCCACACTTTGGCACTCCTCCGTTCCTGTGCACCAGACTACCACAAAGGCATCCTTATTCCTTCTTGCATAGGTTCCAGGATTGGAAGAGAGAAACATTCTCAGTGTACCAAAGTACCAGAAAAATGTACCCGATTCAATGGTATTTACCAGCTTCTTCACTTCTTGGTTGACAGAGACTTTCTCAGTCTTCAGACAATGGAATATCAAGTGCCATCACTGAAATACAGCCTTCTGTTTTTGCCCACAAAGAAAGGAGCATCTATGATGAAAATCTACCTGGACAACCTTGAGTCGTGGGACCTGTTTGATAATTACACCACAATCACTGGAATGGACCTAGGTCTTAAACAGAAGCTATTCCAGCACTATCTTTTACTGGATACCATGTATCCAGTCCTGGCAATATTAGCCATTTTTCTAAGTATGATTTTTTATTTACGCTCAATCTTTATTACTTTTATGGTCCTTCTGACTGTTGTCAGTTCTTTGATGATCTCCTTCTTCTTGTATAAGGTGGCCTTCAGATTCACCTACTTCCCTTTTGTAAACCTAACAGCTGTTGTCATTCTCAGTAGCATTTGCGCCAACCACACTTTTGTGTTTTTTGATCTCTGGAGCCTCAGCAAGAGCCAGAATCCTTCTGCAGGCCTCCTACAGTGGATGAGCCAAACTATGCATCACTTTGGGTATCTCATGCTGGCATCTTCCTTTACAACAGGTGCTGCTTTCTATGCCAGCTACATGAGCAATATTATTGCCATCTGCTGCTTTGCCATCTACATGGGCACCTGCGTATTGGTGAATTTAGTATTCATGGTGACTTGGCTTCCATCCTCTGTTGTGTTATATGAACGCTACATTGCAACAAACTGCATTTATAAACCTGAAGACCACTGGAACTATAGTGGGCGTAAAAGAGTTATTTTCTCTCTCCATCGTGTGCTCAGGGGTCTCCAGAATACCTTGTGTGAAACCTCCAAGCTATTATTTGAGAAGCTTCTTCCATGTGGTGTCATAAAGTTCCGGTACATTTGGATCTGCTGGTTTGCAGCCTTGGCAATAGGGGGTGCCTACATTTCCTGTTTTAATCCTAAACTAAAACTTCCCAGTTTAGAGATGCCATCTGTCCAGATGTTTAGATTAAGCCATCCCTTTGAGAGATATGATGCAGAATACTGTCACCAGTTCATGTTTGAGAGACTGGAGCATGGAGAAGGACAACGCATGCCCATCACTTTAGTTTGGGGCATACTGCCTGTGGACAATGGGGATCATTTCAACCCTAAAAGCAATGGCACACTGGTGAAAGACACCACATTTACAATTCAAAGTCCTGATGCTCAAAACTGGCTCTTGGCATTCTGCCAGAAAGTGAAGAATCAAACTTTCTACTATTCTGATCTGGAGCAGAAATCTACAGTTTGTTTCATGGAAGAGTTTCACACATGGATGGACAGTCGCCAGTGCTCCCAGCAAGATCACAGCTTCAACCTCTGCTGTAATCACTTCCCCTTTCCATATGGAAGTGAAGTCTTCCTGCACTGCATCAAAATGATGATCACAGAACAAGGCAGAGATGGGGCTGAAACCTATGACTTGGGCCTTAGATTTGATGGGGAAGGAAACCTAGTTGCCTTGGTACTACAGTTTCAAACTATTTACCATTACAGCTTCAACTACAGCAAAGCAAAACAATTCTACAATGAAATTGGCCACTGGATAACAGAGGAAATGAAGACTGCCCCTATTGGGCTTCAAAATGGATGGTACACCAGTAAACTAGAACTATATAATCTCCAGCATAGTCTTAGCACAGAGACAATGGTGGTCATAGGGCTATCTATAACCATCTCTTTCGTAGTGCTGCTGCTCACCACCTGGAATGTCCTTCTTAGCGTGTTCTCTGTCACAGCTATCACAGGCACTGTCCTGGTAACTGTCGGACTTTTGGTCCTATTGGAATGGCAGCTCAATGCAGTGGAGTCTCTCTTCATTGCAGCAGCCGTGGGCCTCTCCACTGATTTTACCGTGAACTACTGTATTTCCTACCACTTGTGCCCACATTCTGATCGCCTGAGCCGAGTGGCCTTCTCTCTGAAGCAGATGAGCTGTGCCACTGCTATGGTGGCATCTGCTTTGTTTTCTGCAGGTGTCATCATGCTGCCTGCCACAGTTCTGGCATACCGGAAGCTGGGGATCTTCATAATGATGATCAAGTGTATCAGCTGTGGATTTGCCAGCTTCTTTTTTCAGTCTCTATGCTGTTTCTTTGGCCCAGAGAAGAACTGTGGTCAGATCCTTTGGCCTTGCACCTATGCCTTGAAGGACTACTCTGATGACTCCAGGCCGAATGGAAGTTTTACTTGTGGGGGAGGAGAAAAGCAGACCAGATTACGGAAGGTGCAGGAGTCTAACACTGCAAATGAACAGTATGAGCTCCAGCCCTTGGCCAGAAAACTTAGTGACAGTTTTGACAACAGCACTTCCACAAGCAAATTGTCTAATCGTCCGTCTGTCCTGTCTGAAGACATACAGCTCCAAGACAGCAGGTGTCCCAGAATAGGAATCCATTCTTCTCTTGAAACAGACAGGCAGAATCTGCAGGAGACTCTATTGGGCCACCACGTAGATCTTTGTCAGTGTCCCGCCTTGCAAACATCTTCTCCTTACAAACATGGCATCTCAGGAGCAGAAGCAGAAATTCATAGAGAAAGACTCTGCAGGGATTGTAGATGTCAAAAATATGGTCCAAAAGCCTGGGATGGATACATGCTGGACTATCTGCATTCAGATGAAGGACAGTTAAATAAATCTCAGTGTTCTAGAGATACTGTTCAACAACACTCAGATTATACCTCAGAAAACAGTAATCGCCCTGAAGCTGAAATTTACAAATTTCACAGAGGCCTTTGTTCACATAGCAGTTCTTTTAATGTGCTCAATGTCTCCAGTGAGACATCTGTCAGTGATTTTGAGCAGAACATAAAATTTGCTGAGTCAGCTAGTTCTTGTCCAGATGTCCTAGATGTGTCAAATTCCAGCTGTGCAGCAGAGAGAGGTCACCTGAATGGGAAGAGAGATACCCTGAGGCTGGACCTGAGAGAGACCGTTTTTGACATATCTCCATCAGCATCACAGCAAAACAGCTCTTCTTGGAAAAACCGACTGGGATTAGAGAGTGAAGAACCAGTTGTTTTACCAAACAGTCAACCAGACATGCCTGATGTTTGGATCAAACGATCCAATGCACAAAATTCTGGTTATAGCAGCTGAAATTGCTAAGAAAGCAAAACTCAATTACAAAAGAAAAGTTTCCTATTTGCACTGTAAATATAATTTTTTTCCTTCTTTCCTTCTTTGACCTAGGGATATTTCAGCTGCAGAAATGTCCACATTTTCAGAGAGTCAGCAAATCTAATACTAAAAAAGATGAAGATTAGAGACAATTTTTAATGCATTAAAAATCTTTTCTTTCCAGCAGCCTGTGCCATATTCACAGTTGTACTGTCTGACTGCTTGTACAGTGATGAGGTTTTGTTTTCCTGCCAAGTACAAGAAAGAAGAGAATAATGACTAAAGAGGTGACTTTCTCTAGATATTTCAAGACATAAAACCCATGTATAAAATATTTATAAAATTGTTAATCATTGGTATTTAGCTAATGGCTGGAGAGAGAACTGTTGAAAAAGAATGCTTTCGTGTTGAAGTAGATCTCTGTTTTTATTAGCAGTCCAGTTTTACAAATTTCCCTAAAGAAACTGTATTCAGATATTTGTTTAAATCTGTTTTTCAACTGATGTGGTCTTTTTCTCTTCAATGAGAAGACTATAAAGTCCAGTCCCAAATATCTTTCAGATCAGGATTTCAACTGGTTTTACTGGAGGGAACTCCTTCTGATACTGTTTTAGCGTGGGATTTTCCTTGACAGAAAGACATCTCCTTGTCCTCTATGACTTGGGCAGCTTGTGTTTCATGTTCAAAGCTAGTTTCCCAGGCAAAAATGTAAAAATATTTTAAAAGTTGGCATATCTGCTTAATCTTGAATTTTACTTTTCTCTTTACCATAAAAAACCTTTGTCTTTGTCTGTTACAATAAGAAAAAGCTTTCTCTCTAAAAGACAGCGTAAAAATAAATATTTATGACAAACTTTCCTGAACATCGTGATACATTGTGCCTTTGCTAGGAATATTGTGGTTTGTTTTCTTTATGTTGTATGTGGCTAATGTGCTTTCCTATGAAATCAGCAAGAGGAAATTTGTACCTCCCAGCTTACATCAATTAACATATGTACTGTAGCTATCAATTAATTCCTATTAGCTATCTGGGAAACTCATCAAGCTTGGCTGATGCAAGTTAGCAAGAGCTAAGAAATTTTTAAAAAGCAAGAAATTCAAACTGGAACACTGGACCTTCTGGTTTGTATATAATAGTGTTCAGTTTTCCAACTTGATTTTGTCTTATGTTTGTCTAGATCCCTTATGGGTAGTGAAGATCAGTCCCTTTAGCACCTAGAACTTGCAGTTCAGTGCCACAGTAATAAATACAAAAAGTGACTTGAGAATACATAGTGTCTTCATTATTCTGTAAATGGGGACCTCATATTGTTTACAATGATTTGTTGCCCACATATGAAACTGATGTTAGCAAATATGATACAAGTCCTCAAGGAAGTCAATGACAGATTTTACAAATATCTCTTTTTTGCCCATATTACTGTGCAAATGAGGCAAGTGGCGGGGAGTGGAAGATGGGGGAATAGAACTGTCTGATTGAAATATAAAACTGTGGTCCTAGTTCTGCAAACTGAGCTAAGTGAGAGGATTTACACCTGCACAGATCACCTTGCATAATTAGGGCCTACGGGAAGAGCTGATTGTGCAAAAACATCCTTTAGCAGTATCTATTAGTGCAAAATTACAGAGAAATAAAGTCTCACGGGGTAGCTATGTTAGTCTGTATCTGCAAAAATTATGAGTCCTGTGGAAATAAATAAATAAATAAATAGACAAATAAACAAACAAATAAATAAATAAAATTAAATAATAGAGTTAATAACCAAATGTAATAGTTCAATTAACCTAGCAACACTTCTATTATACCTTCCTGTCAGAGATAACTCTTATAATTGTAACAATAGCCTGATGAAACTAGTAGCAGCAAGGCTGGTCTTGGCTCAGCGGGGGGGGGTGGGGACGGAATCAGTATCTGTGTGTTCTATCACCGGCACTGATTCTTCAAAGACTTACATACTTTAAAAATGTCAGTCATTCTAATGGTATGTCAGAGTATGAGATATCCTTGATCAGAAAAGTTTATCTATCCGATATGGGTACAAGAAGGAAGACAAAAACAAGATAAATATTTAGACATATGGGAATGCCTTATATTATGTATTTAGAAAAATAAAAAGTAAGACTATCTAGTTATCCTCCTTCAAGGAATGAAGTGAAGCTCTGAGTTGCAAAGAATTTGTAGTCTCTTTGAAGGCCAATAAGCTAAAGGATATTTGGGGGGGAAAAAGATTTGGCTTACTTATTAAAAAGAAAGAGAGTGATAGGGAGAGGTGTGTCAGAAAAATCTGATCAAGTTCTCTTTTTTAAGTAGGGAGTTTTCCAAAATACAGTTATATGTCTGTCTGTGACACTTTTTAGGGGCAACCAACAGCCACAATGCAATTTTGGATGTGTTGAGTTTCCATTACAAACCATATTACTTGGGATTTTATAAGTACTAAAGTCCACAATATGTGCTTCAGCCTTAATTAGTCATGTTCATGCCTATATATTCATATCTGTGAGTAGTGTACCTTTATTTTTCACTATTTGGGGAGTGTGAATATCACTGTATCTGTTGAAATAATTTAAAAATAAATAGTTAAAAAAGATGGTTATTGTTGTCACATATAATAAACATTTTCAACGCTGGTACCTTTGAAGGGACTTTCTCCCACATCACTGCCGTGTGCCTAAAGCTGATCAGAAGTATTTTTATCAAAAGTTTTTTGCTGGGAAAAGCTGTTTTGACAAAGCTTCTTTTCCTTCAAAATTGTATCAATTTTGATGAAATTTCACACACAAATTTTCAAAATGGAAAAAAAAAAATCATTTTGCAAAAATGTCTAGATTTTGTTTAACATTTTATTGTATTTTCTTTGTGCATTATTTTTGTTGTTTCCTGACATGTCAGTAGTAGTAGTAGTGCACAATATATTAGTGCATATAGCATATTTATAGTAGTGCATATTATACACTACCAGTGACATGACATAATTCAATAGTTGAAATATCCTCTTATGTCTGAAATCATTAAGGGCAGCTGTTTATGGATGATCAAAGTATTTGCTGCTTGTGTTAGAGAAGGGGCAGGCAAGATATGGTCCACGGGCTGAATCCAGCCTATCAGGCCTTTTGATCCAGTCCACAGCCCACTTCTACAGCATAGAGAAGCAACACTCAAAATGGCTGGCTGCTCCCTGTGGCTCTCTGCACTGCGAGGATGTAGGGAGGTTTCATGCACTGCCCTTGCCCCAGCAAAATCTCTCAGGCTACGTCTAGACTGCAGGCTTCTTTCGGAAGAAGCTTTTCGGAAGAAGAGATCTTCCGGAAAAACTTCTTCCGAAAGAGAGTGTCGATACAGCAAAAGCGCATCGAAAAAGCGATCTGCTTTTTCGAAAGACAGCATCCACATTCATTGGACGCTATCTTGCATTTCAGTTGTGATTACTATGGACAGAGTGGGCACTAGGGCACCTGTGTTATTTCCTGGAGGCCTCTTCTTTTGAAAGAAAACCCTCTTCCCTGTCCACACACGCCTTTTTCCGAAAGAGCTCTTTCGGAAAAAGTCTGCTTCCTTGTAGAAAGAGATTTACCAATGTCGGAAAAAACCCTGCATTCTTTTGACTTTTTGTCGAAAAGATGTGATTGTAGTGTGGACGTAAGTGAAGTTTTATTCAGAAAAACTGATGTTTTTCCGAAAAAATTCTGCAGTGTAGGCATACCCTCAGGTCCTATTGGCCAGAGACCAGCCAATGAAAGCTGAGAGATATTGTCAGGGAGTGGGGGATAGTACAGCACAATTTCTCAGCTCCCATTGGCCAGTTTCCAGCCAGTAGGAGCTGAGATATATTTCTAGGTGCATGGGCAGTGCAGAGAGCCATATGGAGTGGTCTGGGACTGGTGGCCCACAGGGAAGCCTGCCTGAGAGTATTTCTGGTCAGGAGCTGCTTAGGTAAGCACCTCCTGGCCAGAGCCTGCCTCTAGCATCCTACCCCCTCCCATACCCCAACTCCCTCCCATACCCCTTCTGGACCCTGCATCCCAATCCCTGCCCCTGGTCACAATCCCCTCTTTCATCCAAACTCCCTCAGACCCCACACTCTTTCCTGTACCCTCAGTCTCCTACCCCAAGCTCCTTTCTGCACCCAACCTCAGTCCCAGACCCTGCACCCCTTTGACAGAAAAGTGCAGCCCTTGACCACTTACCAAAATCTTGGAGTGCCCCTCCCCCCCCATTAAAAATTATTGCCCACCCTGTGTTGGAATAATAAGGCAGGTGAAATAGTATCTTTTATTGTAGTGGTTCTCAACCTATTGTACCTGAGTTGTCTTGTGTACATCCAGCTTCACCTCACTTAAAAACTACTTGCTTACAAAATCAGACACAAAAAGACAAATGTCAGAGAACACTATTATTGAAATATTGCTACTTTTTCAAATTTACTGTTTGATTATAAAATCAATTTGAATATAAATATTGAATTTATATTTCAGTCTCTACAGAGCCAGAAGCAGTGGGTAGCATGTAGGCAAGGGAAGACTGTGCCCCCTCCAACAACCTGCCATAGCACTGCCCAAGCTACACCCTCAGGCCCCCTCGCACTTGCTGTTCCCTTTGTGGTCAGAAAGGCTGGGGCCAGCAGGTGGGGGCTGCAGTGCACACAAGATCCCAGGGTTGGGGCTGCACTGTGCTGCCTGTCTACCCAGCCCTGGGACTACTCTACCCAGCTTGTGCCCCAGGGATGGTGGTGCTCTAGCTGTGCTGTCCACCCACCCAGTGCTAGGCCCTTCCAGCTGTTCCATCTGCCCAGTGGCTAGGGTTGGGGGGCTGCCCTTTGGTGTCCCAGGCTTGGAGCACAAGAGAAGGCTGTCAGCCACAGGGTGTGTGTGCTCTGGGCTGCAGGGATGGGGAGACAGAAGAAATGGGGTCTCAGAAAGAGGAAAGGGGGCCAAGGGCTAGCTTCCTGCAAGGGTGTGTTCACTCACTACCCATATATAGAGCAGTATAAACAAGTCATATGAAATTTTACTTTGTACTAACTTTGTTAGTAATTTTTAATTAGCCTGTTGTAAAATTAAGCAAATATCTAGATGAATTAATGTGCCCCCTGGAAGACCTCTGCCATGGGCAGTGGGCATCATAGATAGGGGGAGGCTGTGCCTCTTCAAACAGCCTACCACGGCCTTGCCCCCAGGTCAGTGTGCCTCTCCACAGGGCCTCATGGCTGCTTGGTGATTGATGTTGGACCATGCTGCCAGCCCAGTACTTCAGGGCTGGCTGCCCAAGCACCAGTAGTGGGGTCCTCTGGAGCTTGGGGCACAGTGACCACATTGCCTGGCCGCTCAACCACTGGGTTTGGGGACCACCTAGAGCTCTAGGGCAGGTGATGGAGTGGCACTCTGCCCAGCAGCCTGTAGCACCCGGGCTGGAGGCTCTGTGGCCACACTGCCCAAGGGCTGTCGATACTGAAACTGCAGTGTACAGTGACTTGGGGCTTGACCCACCCCCTTCTGCTATCCAGTGCTCTGGTCAGGAGCCATGTGGGGAGGTGCTTTGATCTCCTGTGGAGGATGGGAGGTAGAAAGGAGGGCAGAAGGCAGAGGGCCACGAGCTAGACTGGGGCTAGGTCATTGACCTCTCAGGGTCTCTACGTAGCCCCAAAGCTACAGATATCCTTGGATGAGCATCAGTGTATTATTGGACCAGCTTCTGTGGTGAACGCTTCTGAGATATGCAGAGGCTATGTTTACACTGGAAAG
The DNA here is from genome assembly GCA_032595735.1 of Pelochelys cantorii. Lineage (NCBI taxonomy): Eukaryota > Metazoa > Chordata > Testudines > Trionychidae > Pelochelys > Pelochelys cantorii. Next base: position 70,698,500 of record CM064329.1, on the reverse strand, counting down.
TTTTGGCAACTAAAGTAATGTCGACATGCAAAAGTCACCAAAGTGGAAGTCGCCAAATCATGTTTACATTGCCACCCGCTGTCAACATATTATGGCCACATTGCTAGCTCCCCCATCAATAGAAAGAGCAAAGTAATGTGGACAGGCATCTCACAGTGCCTGGCATCACCTTCAGATGCTAGGCACTCTAGGAATGTACAATGGAGCGCAAGACATTTTGGGAACGTGAAAAACATCCCATCAGCCACCTCTTTGCTTCACAGCCTTCCTGGAGCTTCTGGCTTACTTCACACCATTTGAAACTCACAGCCCATGCTGTGCACTCCAGCATCTGCTGTGAGAAATCATAGGCTCCAGACTGCTGTCCTATGAGGCGTTCAATATGATTTAGACATCACACACAGCAGCAGAGCTACTTTTGAACTTAGTGTCAGAGGAAGAAGATTTGGATACAGATGACAGTTTGAGTGACACGAACAACAGCAACTTGTTGCATTTAGCCATCACAGAACAGCGGTGCACAGCAGTGTGTCACTTTTAGGCTAGGGAAACCATCACATTGTCATGCAGGTGTGGAATGAAGCGCAGTGGCTATAGTACTTTAGGAATCCATAAAGCAACCTTCTGGGAGCTGGATGCTATGCTGGCCCCTGAACTGTGGCACAAGGACACCCAAATAAGAGCTGCTCTCTTAGTAGAGAAGTGTTGCAATTGCTTTGTGGAAGCTGGTAACTTCCAATTGCTACTGTTCAGTTGCAAACCAGCGTGGAGTGGGAAAGTCGACTGTTCGGGCACCATTTATGCAAGTATGTGGGTCAATAAATAGCATTTTGCTGTGTAGGACTGTGACTCTGGGAAATGTGGATTATGTAGTGGCTGGCTTTGCAGAAATGGGCTTTCCAAACTGTGGTGGGGTAATCAATGGCACACATATTCCCATTATAGTGCCACCCACCTTACCACAGAGTACATCAATAGTCCTTCACAGACATAAATGCAGGGTGGACTGGAAAGGTGCATGATGAACACATCTTCAGGAACAGTAGCTTGTATAGAAAGCTGCAGGCAGGGACTTTTGTTCTTGATCACAAAATTACAGTGGGGGATGTGAAAATGCCAATAGTGATCCTTGGTGTTCCAGCTTACACCTTACAGCCCTGGCTAATAAAGCCTTAAACAGGACACCTGGACAGCAGTAATGCATGGTGTAACAACAGGCCAAGCCGATGCAGCATGGTTGTTGAATGTGCCTTTGGGAGAAAGGAGATGGAGGTGTTTCTATGGCAGGCTGGACCTTATGGAGGATCATGTTCCCGTGGTGGTGGCCACATGCTGTTGCTTACATAATTTTTGTAAAGAATAGGGGTGAAGTGTTTGCCTGTGAGTGGAAGACTGAGGAACAGTGCCTAGGCACACAATTTGAACAGCCAGACATTCGAGCTATTAGAGGAGCTCATAGGGTGGCCATCAACATCAGGGAGGCTCTGAGTAATTTGACAATGAGGGGAGCTGACATTTCTGTGTTTTGGGGTTATTTTCCTGCCTCCCCCTGCTACTCATCCTGAAGAAGGCATTCCCATAAAACCAAGGGATGTTACATGCTTCCACAGGGGCCAGAGAGATTGGTATGGGTCGTGTCACACAAAATAAACTCACTGACCACTTCATCAGTTTTGTTTTTATCGATCCTTTTCAATCATTGTCACACATATAGGGTGAATGCTTATTTGTAAAGGAGGGTTTGTCACATTGCACTGTGAATGCTCCCCGGGTTTTGTCACCAAAACCCACATTTGCCAATGTAGACAAGCCCAGAGACCTTCTTCAGGTCCTGCTTGTGTTGTAAGGAAGGCTGACATTCAAGTTATGAACTACTGTTACTATGCACACCTCAACACATCATGAATTCATGGCCAAATAATATTAAATAATATATAACTGAAAAAATTACAGCTGACATTTGCAATGTTTTTAAAATAAAAGATTTTTGAAATATCCATTGTGAAGGAAATTGCAAAAGTAGTGGGTTTCCTTTTGGTCTGGAATTAAAACAATTTTCAAAATGCTCTTTTTCCTGTAAAATAGAAAGCCCAACAGGTCCATATGCAAGGGGGGTGCAAAGGGTGCAAATGCAGCCTCTATGGTCCCCCAAGTAAGCATGAGGGGGGAGTCAGATATCAGCCCCTCCCCTATACTGGCCAGAGAGGAAGGGTCCAGTCACTTGACAGTGCCCCTAGGTGAGCGGCGCGATGAGGAGACCGTCTCCTTGCTATGTGTGGACAAGGCAAAGGAAGCAGATAGAAGGCAGAGGGTAGGGGTAGGGCAGTGAGCTGGGGCTAATTCTGGCTGGACTGGGGAAGGCTGGGGCAGTGCTGGCTGGGGGAAGGCAGGAGTGGCACTCTGCCCGAGCCTCCCTCTTCCATGCTACAGCCAGCTGGGGGAAAGCTGGGGCTGATTCCTCCCCTCCCCGAACTAAGGTTGGGGGCAAGGATGGGCCACTGTGACAGGAGCAGGGCAGCCACCAGCCCCTCCTATGGCTCGGGCTGGGCCACTGTAGCCATGGCCCAGGCAGATGAGATTATTCTACCCCAGCCCTCCCGGGCAGCTGATCTGCTTTATGATCCACCAGTTGACCACTTGCGAGTGACTGGTCGACCATGATCGATGTCTTGGGCACCCCAGATATAGGATATAATTAGGCTATAACTGGGCCCTACTGGGCATCCCACAGGTGTTCGGGGATTAGCGCTGCTTGGTAGCAGACTGTTGCTCTTTTCATTGCAAAGATGGCTACCAGTTAGGATGCCAGTATAAAGCAACAGTAGACGAACTGATGAAACTTATGCGTTAGCTTTCCATCACTGACAGTATATCTTTTTAATGGCCGTATAAGGAAATTTCACTGAAACTGGGTTGATTCCTTGTATTAATATTATTCTAGTTTAAATTAGTATTTATTTTTTAAATTGGTTTTTAGGCACAACTGGAATATGTGGAAAATAAGGGACTATTTTAAATTTAAATGAAAATTATTTAAAAATAAAACCCTTTATAAAAATTGGTCCCATATATTCCCGTGGTGCTGGTTTTTATTCAAAACAGATTTAAATGTGGTATGGGGATAAAAGAGCAGCAGGAAAGAAAACAAAAGGCTGCAGCCAAGTCTTGCATAAAGATAAATGCTTTTGTAAAGGCTAGGAAGGTTGTTGCTCAGACAGATAGGAATACAGATGAAAATCAAGAACCAGCTATAGTCTATCAGCAATCAGAGCATGTAGAATCAGGATTTGAAGTCAATGAATGTCCTGCAGAAGAAGAAAGTCATCTACTAGAGATGGAAAGAGTGATAAAGACAGAAGCAGATAGTCTTTCCGTTGATGGTACTGGTACTATTTTGAATGCCACAATGATGTAAGAGATAATCCAAGTTGTTAATTCATTCTCACCTACTCAAAAGTACCACCTGTTTACTGAACACTACATTCTGCCGAGGGACTACATTTTTCCTTCCACGTTTCTGCATACGTGTAATCGCAAGTTCAAGTATTGGTATCTGCATGACTACAAGTGGATAATATATAGTACCTCATTAGATGCTGCCTTTTGTATTTATTGTGCAGCTACGGTTCCAAAAGATAAAGAAGTAAATGTGGGCAATTTGTCAATACTCCCATTATCGAATGGCACAAAATTGATGAGGAGTCTAAAGATCATCAGCAAACAAAATACCATAATGATTCTATGATTGCTGGTACACCTAAAACAGTCTATTATGAAGCCAGTAAAAAGCATCCATAACTGTTATGATCATATAAAACAAAAAAACATAATTTGAAACAGACACATTAACAAGTCTGTGTGTGAAGTCATCCTTTTCCGTGGAAAACAATGTACAGGGCATTCCCACTATAAGTCACCCCGGTATACATTGGTTCCATACTAGCGTAGTTGATGCTTGTGGGAATTGTTCCATTTTAAGTCCTCCCATTCCCCGCTTTTACATCATGCCAAAAAAAGAGACCAATTTGCACAAACGGAAGTCAGCCACAGGAAAAAAACTCCCCATTTTACGTCCTTTCACTATACGTCCACTTTTTTTTGAATGATATCTTGGATATATAGCGGGGACACCCTGTATAGTATTACATGGAGATCATGAAGATGAATAGACTTTAAAATGTTCAGAAACCTCAGATGCAGATGTAGCAGGCAATTGTGGCAACTTCGTAGCAGCACTGCAAATGGTAGCCAGACAAGACCCTATTCTGCATGATCATATATTCAGCATTGGTTTGAATAACCACAATGCAAAATATACATCACCAAGAATTCAGAAAGAACTAATAGACTTAATTGGTCATGATATTATTTGCCAAAATCTACCTGAAGAGATAATGGTTGCATCTTTCTTCATTATCATGGGTGATAAAGTACCTAGTCATAACAAAGAAGAGCTGGCATTGTGCGTTCGTTTTGAAGACAAAAATAAGAATATTCAAGAAGACTTCTTGGCCTTTTTGCGTTTGGAAATAATTACTGGTGAATATATTGGTAATAGTATTATCAAAACTCTAAACGAACTAGGACTGGATGTATCAAAAATAAGAGGACAAGGCTATGATGGTGCAGTAAACATGTCAAGGGATAATGTCGGAGTACAGCGCAGCATAAGAGAACTATCACAAAGCAGTATATGTACATTGCAGTTCACATTGTCTCAACCTTGTAATTATTCATTCCTGTGGTTTGCCAGCTGTACAAAACACTATGGACAAGCTGTCTTGCTGCCTGTTTTTCCTGAACAGTCCAAAGTATGAAGGTCTGCTTTTGTCCATCATCAACAAAGAATTATCAGAGACATAGGGTCAGAAGGCATTGATTGACTTGTGCAGGACAAGGTGGTCAGTAAGAAGACATATGGCGTATCAACACTTCTACCAAGCACACCTGTTTATTATTACAGCTTTGGAATTAATTGTGCATGGAATTAATCAAGACTGATGTGGAGAAACCTACTAGAATGTCAAATGGGACCCTAAAAACAAGGCAGGGACCAATAGTTTGCTTGCACGTCTTGCTGGGTGGCAGTATATGAGGGGCATAAATGACTATAGACACAAAAGGGGGGGGGGGTTTGATCAAATATGTTTTAAAACCACTAATCTCAACAAACCTGTACATCACAGAACACCATCACCGTAAACCTAAAGCCAAAGTTAGACCAAAATACTAAGCTTACAGGAGGCTAAACTATTATGTGGCCCAGGGAAACAATAGAAGAGACTGAGGAGTACCAGTAGTGCCTAAGACCCTCATAATGGCAGGGAAATGATGAGATATACCCAGATAAGCCCAGTGAGTGACCTGCACCCACTCACTGCAGAGGAAGGCCTCTAAAGTCACTGCCAATCTGATGGGGGAAAATTTCACCTTGACTAACATGTGGTGGGCATGTGAGCAAGGACTCAGAGTCCTAGCCCTCCTATCCAATATCTCATTTCCAGCCATGGCTATTCCTGATGCTTGGATGAAGATTTTTAAAAGAAAAACACCACCCCTTAGAATATTCCCTTCCAGACCCCTGCAAGTAGCTATCTGAAAACCAGAAGCATAAGCATTTAGCGAGCTAGGACATAAACAAAGTGAGACTCAGAACTGGTAAGCCTTGCTTGCTACCATCACAAAGCAATCTACTCATACAACTGCACTCAGAAATTTGTCCATTTCTCTTGAAATTAAATTCTTTATCCTCACAACTCTTATTGCATGAATTTCACCCCTTTGATGGTGAGAAACTTTCTAATTTCCAGCCAAAATTTGTTCGTAGCCAGTTCATATCTATTTGTTCTTGTGCACACTTTATTCTTTAGCATACATAGCTCTTCACCCTCCCTGTTATTTACCTCTGTAGCTTATTTACAGAGTAGCAATATCTCATCTCAGCTTTCTGACAGAGACTCAGGAATACCATTCCTACCCATCCTGGCTAATAAGTATTGATGGACCTAACCTCCATGAATTTATATAGTTCATTTTTGAACCCTGTTAAAGTCCTGGTCTTCACATCCTCTGGCAAGGAGTTCCACAGTTTGACAGTGCGCCACATGAAGAAAAACTTCCTCTCATTTGCTTCAGAGGAGTAGCCCAGTTAGTCTGTACTAGAAAAACTTTAAAAACTAATAGTCTAGTAGCACCTTAAAAACTAACAAAACAGGTAGATGGTATCATGAGCTTTTGTGGGTACAACCAACTTCTTCAGGTGACTGGACATCTACAGAATCTTTAAGGTGCTACTAGACTATTTATTGTTTTTTACATTTTTTCTTTTCATTTGTTTTAAACCTGCCACCTATTGATTTCATTTGGTGACTTCTAGTTATTATACTATGGGAAAAAGTATATTAACTTTTCCTTACTCACTTCCTCCATACCTGTTATGATTATATATACCTCTATCATATCCCTCCCCGCTTAGTCTCCTCTCCAGAGCATGCTTACTGGGTGTGGGGGGTGTTGTTTGCACCCTTGCAGTCCACATTTACCAAAAAACCCCACACACACACCTCGAAATTCCTGCATATGGGCCTGTGCTAGCTACTGAACAGGTGCTACCAGTTTCCTCATTGGGAGCCAGCACTTCCAGGAATACTTCCCCTACAAGTGACTAATTGCAATCCTTCCCCCACCCCAAAATCGAGGGGCCGGCACCCCAGCCTAGACTAAGCCCGGCTCTGAACAGTTGCTAGGTCTGCCTATGCCGGGCTCGGCCACTGGGCTTCAACGAGAGGACTCCACTCCTCACGCCTACGTGGAACAGGCAGGAGACTGCACGTCCGAGCGGTCCCACAGCTGGGCTAGGGCGGGACTGGGGTGGCTGCCTTGCTACGCCACTGGCTAAGGGATGGCTACCCTGCCGCGCCATTGGCTGAGGGGTGGCAGCTCTGCTGCGCCATTGGCTGGCTCGTAGCCACCTCCCAGAGAGGATGCCGCCTCTCTCACCTCAAAGCCACGCAGCATCACGCAGACCCCCGGAGGGCAGGACGTTGCCCGCCCGTTCTCGCCGCTCAAGGGAGGCGCCCTGAGGGGTCACGTGCGCTCCGCGGCGACGCCCCTCCCATTTGCCCCTCGTGGCTCAGGGCAGGGACTGAATCCGTGGGGGCGTCTCTTTCCCCACCGCGCATGTGCAGCATTGGGCCGGACCTGCGCACTAGGAAGGTGCCGCCAGCCGGCTCTGCGCCTGCGCGCTTCTTCGCCCAGTCCTCCTCCCGTAGCCGTCCCCTTTCAAACGGCCGCGGGAACGGAGCGGTGCCTGTTGCTCGGCTCTGTGCAGAGCCCCCGGGCGGGTCGGGCAACCCCTCGCGGTCTCTCGCGCCGACAGACGGGGCCATGGAGCGCGAGACTTCCAGGATCCCGGTCTATGGCTCCCGCCAACGTCCCGCGCCCTCCCACCGCGTCCCCACAGGTCCGCGGCGCCCGAGCGCGTTGTCTGCAGGGGGGGTTCAGCTTGTGGTCCCAGTGCCAGAGCATCTCCCGAGCCGCTGTTGGTTTCAAGGCCTAGGGAGGGAGCAGGTGTGCGCCAAACAGTCAGCGTCTCTATGTGCTGATTGATTGGAAAGCAAGCTGGTAGGCGGGAGAATACGGCCCTTTCCATTCTTAGGGGTGAATGGGCCCAGTTTGTATGTGACTTAATCACATGAGATGTTTCTCCTACTCTAAAAGTTTTAAATGGTTCTGTTCTTCGCTCGACACGGAGCAGCACTGGCTATCAAAGCGGTGTTCGCCTACCTGCCTCAGGTTGAAACGACGGTCTGTGAAATGAAGCCCTCCCACTCAGTGCTGGAATGGTGAACTACGTTCTGAAATTGTTTACCATAGCCCCTCCAAAAGTTAAGGAACATAAAATATTCAATGTGAGCCTGTATGCTCTTTGGAGATTATAGGAATGGGGGGAGAGGGGTTAGGGTGCTTTTTAGTTATTGCTATTTCACATCTTGTTAGAATGAAATGTTAATGTGCAAGTGATTCTACCTACAGATGATAAAATGTGTTTGTTTTTGTAAACGTGTGACTACTGAGCAGTTACACATTTACATGCCAGGAAGGGGGAGGTGGTAGCTGGTGCTCACAGGGAATAGGCTCCCATTTCCTTTTCCTTCCTCCCCTCCCCCCCATACACACTCCAATGAAGCTGCTGCTGATACAGAGGTAGCAGTGGGGGGGGTGGGCTGCATGTAACCGTGATGGTTAACTGATGAGCCCAGCCTCATTGGTTAACGGTGTATACAGGTACATGTTCATGTCCCTAATCCTGCCTATGTTCAAGATTTTTTTTTTTTTAAATGCAGAAGTTGGAGGACTGCTTGCTCTTGTTAATTCCTCACATTGTTCTGTGATGCTTAATCTTTTTGCAGACCCACAGACTTCATTTCCATCAAAGAAACAACATATCAACAAAACAGTTGAGCCAGAATTCAGCAAAGATCCCAATTTAACTTTTAGCTCAAATGTTCCAGAAGATGGTGTATTCAAAGCTAAAAACCAAAGGTAACTGGAAGATACATGCACAGACAAACTTTAGGTTTTTAGTAATCTAAAAATGTCTGAAAGATGCACTAGTCATTAGCAAAAATATGCATAGACAATCAGACTTTTGTTAAGTTGATGGTTGGTTTGGCAAAATGCTACATACTTGACAGTAATGATTCTTCTGCAGTTTCAGTCTCTGTAGATCTACCAAGAAAGCAGAGCTCCTTTCTAAAAAGACCGCAATGGTTGCACGAGGGTAAGCTGGTACAAAAAAAACCTCTCTCCAATATTACTGTTAACTGTTCTGGTGTGCCTCAGCCTTGCATGATAATTTATAGCAGTAGTCCCCAACCTTTCATGGCTGCCGGGCATCCGGGGGCGGGGCTGCTCATGCGCTGGGCTTCTGGGGGTGGGGCCACGCATGCGCTGCGCGCCCAGGGGCAGGGCCGCCCATGCACCTGGGGCCGGCACTGCGCATGTGTGGCGCGCCGGGGGCAGGGGCTGCCCACGTGCCCTGCGCCCGGGGCCAGCACCGCGCATGTGCTGCGTGCCCGGGGCTGGCACTGCGTATGTGCCGCGCGCTGGGGATGGGGCCGGCCCAGATGTTTCGGTGGGCGCACATAAATGCCCCGGCGGGCGCCATGGTGCCCACGGGCACCACGTTGGGGACTGCTGATTTACAGCATGATCTTGTTCACGTGCTGATGGCCAATGGTAAACTTTGAATACGTGGAGCTGAAAACACAGTTCAATGCACACTCCATCTTTCAAGAGGTGCACTGAATGTTATCTGACACTTCCTGGCTGAACAGGGCAGAAGTGGACATTCTTTCAGGAAAAAAAACCTAACACACACCTTCCTTTTCATGTTTTAATCATATCCTTACATAAATACTAGCCATAAACTAGTATTTAATAAATCCTCAGTGAGGTATGTGTGTCTACAGACCAGTGAGCCGGTACAGATTGGAGACTGAGCTAAAGAAGAAAAACCAGTCATTGGAAATAGCCAAACAGCAACTGCACTCAAAGCTGTCAGGCGCACAGGTAAAAGCAGTTCTTAACTGATCCATCTTGTTAAAAGTAACACCAGGTAATCCTTTAATGGGCAGTGTGGGGAATAGTGCTGTAGCTCATGAAGTCCAAATAAGATCTGTCTTGTTCCCATACACTGCTAGTTAACTTATTATTAGCGGGCTTCAGTCACAACTTTAAGGTATGATAGGTGGAAGAGAAGATGATGAGTTTGTCAAGATCCAAGGCTAGCTGCACCTCTTTTCCCCTCTTGGGCTATGTCTACACCACGGCTTCTTGCGCAAGTACGGGCTGTTCTTGCGCAAGAATCTGCAGAGCGTCCACACTGCCCACCTGCTCTTGCGCAAGTAAATTTACAGTACAGCGTGGTAAGAGAGGGCTCCTTGTGCAAGAGCTATGCTCTTTTTTAACAGGTGTAAGCCCTCTTGCGCAGGAGCTCTTGTGCAAGAGGGCAGTGTGGATGCTCGGCAGGGATTTCTTGTGCAAGAAAGCCCTATGGCTAAAATGGCCATCAGAGCTTTCTTGCGCAAGAGAGCATTCACACTGCCATGGGCGCTCTTATGCAAAAGCACAGCTCGCACATGGCAGTGTGGACATTTTCTTGCGCAAGACTTCTTGCACAAGAACACTTGCGCAAGATGCCGCCAGTGTAGACAAAGCCTTAGTCTTTCTAGCTTTTAGGTCAGGGATGGGGAATCTGGCACCCCTGACTTGCCTTGATCTGTCCTGCAGCTCTCCCCGTGCAGCGAGGTGAGCTGGCACTTTAGCCCCGCAGTGAGTTTGAGCCTTGACACCCACTGCATGATTGGAGCATGAGTTCCAGTTCCCACTAGGAGGAAGCAGTGGGGAGCTGGCTCTAAAGCACCGATGTGACAGGTGGTTAACTCAGGTGGGGTCCTCCCAATGAGTACCTGACAGGTCTCTGGCTCTATCAGTGATGAGAACCAGAAGGCTGCTGGTGTGTGTACTCAGATGTATGCAATGTAGATGTGCACATTTAGTTAACAAAGCAGACTTTAAGACAGCCCCCAAAGACAACAAATCGAAGGTGCCTGGCCAGGTTTATTGTTAACAAAGTACAGTAATAGTGGTCAGTAGACTCTACTGATCCACTAGGCATATGTACTCATAACAATGGACTCAGCTCAACCAGTGGGAAACTTTCACTGCCCCTTGGCTGGACAAAGATTTTCCACCATCCCCACCCTCCCCCAAGACACCACTTTATATACAGGTACAAACAAGTTACACATCGCTCCTGATGTTGTCAGGTTGCCACCCTCTGATGCTTCTTAGATACCACCCATCACCCTGTACCTCATGGTTTGAATAGATAATCTCTATCCATCATGCTGTCTCCTCAGTGCTGCCTGCCCCCCAGTGCCTCTATCAAAGGCAGCAGGGGTGGATAGGGGAGGCTGCTCCGGCAGCAGCCTCTGTCTGGTCCACAGCAAGATCCCAGAGAGGAGCTGGGCCCCCCCTGTGGACAGGGGCTGCTGCTGCCAAGCAGACCCTGTTTGCAGTGGACAGGGGCTGCCGGACTCAGCTTGAGCCGGGACCAAGCAGTCCGTCCAGGACACTGCGCCTCTGCATTTTAAATGTACTCAGAGCTGCAGCCCAGGCAGCTCCTAGAGCTGGCTCAAACTGGGACTGCACCTGGAGCTACCCTCGCTGTGGCTCTGCAGAGTGGCCCTTATTGACTAATTATGTAGTTGATACAAATTGTATCAACTACACAATTAGCCAGATAAATGCAATTTAACATCCTTAGTGCATAATTCCCCCAGAAATGATAAAACATGTTAATACATTTTGATTATTAAACTTTTAGGTTGACAGACTTTTTTGTTTTTAAGTAGACCATCTTGCCCTAAGCTCTCTAATCTATTTGGGAGCAATCCGTTGTCTACGCTCAACAGTTTCTGCTTCAGTCTCTTCCTCTTGTCCTGCCCCTTAACATTCTGACTTCCTTGACTACATGAGTTGGTCGTCAAAGCTATGGCAGTCAAGGTTCTGAAGAGCTATGCGAGCAAAAATCTCTAGTGTAGGTGCAGTTGTATTGGCAAAAGTGGGCTTTTACTGGTATAACTTACTTTTCTGGGGGACAGAGGCCAGTTCTTGAGTAAGCTATAATAGCGAAAGTGTGGTTTTACTGATATAAGCTGTGTCTGTACTAGGAATCCTTTGCTGTAAAACATGACAGCATACCTTAAGGATGTGAACATCTGCACGATTAACTGATGAACCTGGGCTCATCGGTTAACTGTCATGGTTACACACAACTGAGGTGATCCAGGGTGGTAGTGGAGTCTGTCAGCATTGTGGGGGTGTCCTTCCCTGCACTCACCAGCTGCAGTGGGGCAAGCCAAGCAACACAGCCAGCCACAGTTTAGTCTACTTATCTCGGCCACGTCACTTCTCTTCCCACTGCAGGAGGGAGAGCAGTGCTGATACCTGCTGCGGGTGCTAGGCTTCCCCCCCATCACTTGTTCCCCCAGTAGCTGGCCAGCTCCTTCTGCCCATGGGATTTAGGGCATGTGACTCCTTTTGTCCTCCCCCCATGTGCTGCCCATGCCAAGAGGGAGGCCTTTCTTCACCTCCCAACCTTGACATGCATTTCAGTAGCATAATTAGGAATTAACACAACATATGTGTACAGTAACTGAGTCAAGGGATAGTAGTAACTTTTATTACAGGCAGCTCCAAATCTGTCCACATTAAAAAGTGGATTAAATCAGCATCTATAAACTTACCTCCAGTGCATTGTGAGCAGGTATGGGTGCTAATTGGGAAGAAGGGGAGGGAGTAGGAAGAATCTTTTTAGGGGTTCTATTAATTTTTAACTTGTGTCCTAATGATAGGGCACTATAAAAGACTTGAGAAAAAAGAATGAAGTTCTGGAAGAAGAAGTTCAAAAGCTAAAGAAATTTCAAAACAACTACATGATGATTTTAGAAAGCAGAAATATTGATCCAGGTAAGGACTAACTATTTCAGTCCTAAGTATAAACCTTTCACTCATGCTGATAATTGGTACCCTCATTCTTAAGGTGTAACTTTATGTGGTAACCATGGAACTCATGTGAATGTGATGGTTGTTCTTGACTTCAATGTCGCAGAGATGCTAGCATAGCACTAATTATTCTGGGCTGAAAGAGAAGTTGTTCCATCTGGATCTCTGCTTACTGCAGAAGAAGCAGATTTGGAGCTTCCTAGAATGCTTGATTTGGTGTGGGTGAAGGTGAGGCCTAACAATAATGGAAAATAAAGAAGCTTATAGAAATATTTTATAAACTAGTTACAGGTAATGAAATCTTGGAGGAAGAACGCATGAAGGAATGTCAGAAGCAGACAACGGTGAGAACTTGTCAGAGGGGAATGGGGTTAAACAGACTTTGTTTCTAGAAGTTTGAATTGATGATGAAGGCAATTGCGGTGTGGTGCAGAACCTGGATAAACTAGTTGCTTTGGGCTTTTCTTCAGTTGCTGACAGAGAAGCTTAAAGAAGAACTAAGACTATTCAGCAAAACGGCTGCAAAACAGAAGGAAGAGCTTCAGGTAAGACTATCCCTTGCTTCATCCCAAACAGGCAATTGAATACGCAGAGTTAGCTGATGTTGTGTTTTTTCCTCAGTTCTCTTCACACAGACTAATGTACTCTAGCAGGCTTTTTATCGTGCTTCCTGTCTTCAGATGTAAATATTCATGTAGTAAGGATTCTGGATGGCATTAAGCTTCCAAAGAGAAGGGAAGGGATTACAGCTAAAATCTGTCATGTCACTGAAATTAATCGCCAACTAAACTTGGAAGATCCAGTATAATCAAAGATAATCAGGATTAAGTGTAGTGCAGAACTCAAATGAAAGGCCTCCAGGAGAAAATGAAGAGTGCATTGGGAAGCTAATGATTCTGAACATAGTGATGAACCAATGCCTCAGAATGGAGGGGGCAGCAGTGTTCTGGAAATGCAAATCTGTGTGTCTGCTGAAAAGTTCTTGGCACCTAGTGTCACTAAAGATCTCATGGCCCTATTAACAACAGATGATTATTTAGACTTCATGAGAGGAAGAATGGCTTAGTAATTGGAGAACTAGCCTGGAACACAGCCTTGGGTCCAACTGTCTTCTGTACCACAGTTGTTGGGTATGACATCTGGTCTGTACCTCGCTTTCCAATCTATGCAGTAAGGAGAAAAGTACTTGCCTTTCTCATGGGTGTATTGAGAATACATTAGATTGTAAGCTGCTCAGATGTTACAATAATGCTCATATAGCTGACAGCATCCTAGCCAAATTTCAGCAACCCCTATATCACTGTTGCACAAGTAGCTCTTCAGGGTGAAAACCTATACTATGCCAGCTAGCATGGTAAATTCAGACTACCCAGGATTCCTTAAACTGGTCTTTATTGAGTTAACTTTGAATCAGTTGGATGGAGACCAAAAAAAAAACCCAATGCTTAGTAGCGCTCTTGCTTGATCAGCAGTTTTGATGTTAGTGGTGGCTGGGTATCTACCGGATGTCGTAGGCTATGTCTAGACTGCTTTCTTCTGCTGAAAGAAGGTATGCAAATTTGGAGCTAATTTGCATATCTTCTTATGATCACGTTATTGGAAGAGGTTTGTTGAAAAAGAAAGCAGCTTAGACGCAGTTCTTTCGGGGGGGAAAAACGCTTTTTTGAAAGAACGCTGCACCCCTCTTTTTTAAAGGAAGAAGGGTTCTTTCAAAAGGCTTTTTGAAAGAACCATGTCTAGACTTTCTTTTTCGAGGACAACCTCTTCTGATAACGCGATCGGAAGATATGCAAATTAGCTCCACATTTGCATATCTTTCAGCAGAAGAAAGCAGCCTAGATGTTGCCTTAGTAAGAAATTGGTGCTTTGAGTGAAGGGCTGGCAAGAAATAGGGCTGAAACAAAGTGGTCTTCCTGGTGTAGCTTGACTTATAAAAAGACCATGTGCTTTTAGCTCTGCCTTCTCTGTGGAGTCCTGTATATTTAACAGCCCCTACTGTGCACAAATTCAGTGTTCTTTCAAACTATGGGTTGCAACTCAGTACTGGGTTGTGCCTTACAGTCCACTGGGTCTCATTGCTATAGGGGGATCAGGTGACCAATGGGGATGCTAAGGCAAGGTATGTGCCTGTCTTGGCACCGCAGATTGCACTGAGCACCAGAAGCAGCTGATAGCAGGCCCGGCTCTTAAGTGGGGAAGGAGAACACACAAGGCTCCATGCCCCAAGCACTAGCTCTGCACTCCTATTGACTGGGAACCTGCTGCTGGTGGCTTCTGGGAAGTGTGGTATGCAGTGCCAAGAGAAGCAGGCAGGCAGCCAGCCTGCTTTCCCACCCCTGCTGCACTGCTGACTGGGAGCAGCTCAAGGTAAGCCCCTGCTACCACCAAGTGCTCATCTTCAGCCCCACCCCAAAGCCCATACTCTAGTCAAATTGTTGGGCTGCAGGCAACAACAGTTTTCTTCAATTGCGTCATGAGAAGTTTGAAAACAATGGCACTAATTGTTTCTTTCAATATAGACAGCAACAGCTATGTGGAAACAGGCAGAGAATGACCGAAACAGTTTCCTGGAGAAGCAGCCATTCTTTCAGAGAGAACTGAAGGAGTTTGCTGCCACTGCTGGTCAGGTGGAGCTCCTCTTAGATACGTGAAGAGTAAGGGCTAATCCTTGTCATGTTTGTGCCCTTATCAACATCTCATTGCATGTGTAACTGGTCCAGAACCATTGTTTACTGTAAACAAAGGAATTAAATAATATTATTATTACTATTAGGTCACAGTACACCAAAGTCCCTTTTTAACCAGACTGATAAACCTAATAGAGGTTTTAAAGTCATTCCACTGTAGTTTCTCCTTCATAGCATACCTAAGTGTTTTTTACTCTTTTGTAAATGTGATCTTTTAAAAATCTTTCAGGTCTTGTGAATTTATCCATATTGCTAAGACATACTTTAAAACAGACTTGTCTCCATTGGGGGTAGTGCTCTTGTTTGGGCTTGTTTTAATGTTGTTACTCAATTGTAATTTCATATTTTTAGTAAACTTATTACCATTAACTTAAATTCCACTTAATCCACCACTTATCGTTTTTCCCAAGCTGCGGTCCTTGCTCTTCTAGCTCAATTCTAGCCCTCACCAGTATTCCCTCTCATTTTTCACACCCCTGAGCAGAATGAATTTTATACCACACTAATATGGAGGTGAAGTGTGATGTATTGCTTTCACATTACTGCACATAAAAATATAATGCGGGGTCAGGGGTTCATAGAATGGGAGGAGGCGCAGGCCTGTGAGGTGCAAGACTAGTGGGAGCTCTGTAGTGGGGCTGTGACTGAGGGACTTAAGGGTGGAACAGAGTTGGGGTACAAAGGCTCTGGGGTAGCACCAGCGATGAGGAGCTCAGGGCTGGAACAGAAGGTTGGGGTGCTGGGTTGTAAAGGTTCCAGCTGAGGATACAGGCTGTGGGGGCTGGATTGGGGTAAAGGAAAATGCTTTAGAGCAAATTGTGAACTCCCCACAGTACCCAGCTCTTTTTCTCCTTGCAGCAGCACTTAGGCGTGTGGGAATACCCAGGGACTTTCTGAGCCCAAGACTGGATGGGATCTGGGGCAAGATTGGTGGGGATGAATGGGGTACAGGAATGTGGCTAGATAAGGACCAGACTGCGGGAGGCCAGGTCCAGGCGGGAGTCCTGTGACTCAGCTGGTTGTTGCACAGACTAGTTTGGGGCTGGGGAGTGCTAATTAATCAGCTGTGTGGCCACTTAGCCTGGCAGCTCACAGGGACATTAGGCCTTCACTGGTTCCCTTCTGAATAGTGACCTGGCAGCTGCCACCAGCAGCAGCAGCTTGCACACAAACAGCTGCAGGAAGTTTGAGAGCTTGTCAACATCAGCAAGTTACTGGCCTGTAACGTTGTGCAGGGGATGTAGAAAAACAGCCTCTGAGCACATCAAGTTACAGTGCTGTGCAGGGGCTCCCCACGCTGTGACCTACGTCCCGGTTTAGTAGTTCACACGGGCTGGGAGAGCTCTGCCAGGCAGCGCTGTACCGTGGCCACGCTCGGCGCTTCGCTGTTGAAGGCGGGTCAGTGTCTGGCTTAGTACTGCCCTCCCTTTCGCTGGCTGCGCTTCGAGTGCTGGGCGGCGCGGGCACGTGACGCTCCCCCGCTCCAGCTGGCGGGGCCTTGCCGGCTGATTGGCCGATGCGTGGGGGCGCGGCGGGCGGGGGCGGACCTAGCTTCGGCCGAGAGAGATGGCGGCGGCGCTGGGCAAAGCGGCGGCAGGGGCGGGAGCGGGCAGAGCCCGGCGCCACCTGCTGCTCGGGCTGCTGCGGCGGGGCTGCGCCGGGGTCGCGGTGGATGACACGGTCAATGGGCTGAGCGAGGAGCAGCGCCAGGTACAGCGGCGCCGTCCCCGAGAGGTTTGGGCGCGGCCGGCGGTGCGGACCCACCGTGCCCGCCTCCGCCGCGCCCTGGCTGGGCTGCTGTTTGCCAGGGCTCGGCCCCTGCCGCCCGGGCGTCGCGCGGAGTTTTGCTGCTACGCCCCGCGCCGCTTGTGTCCCGATCTGCAGAGCGGCGCACCGGGGCCTGCCAGCCTCAGAGCTCCGGTACAGGAGGCTGAGCTCTCCCCCGCGTGCCCAGAAACTGCTCAGCGGCCACGGGTGCCCTGGCGGGGGGAGAGCTAGTGGGGAGAGCTCTGGCAGCAGCAAAGCTCCTTCCACCAGGAAACCGCGTTACTTTGGTCGTGGGCTCCTGGAAACTGAACTAAACTACTGGTGCTGGGCCTTGGCGTTGGGGAGGAAGGAATGCTCGGATCTTGCACTTTGGTTGTTGGGCTCAGTTATGTGTGTCGTCCTCCACTCTCCCCTCTTCCCCCCCCCCCCCCCAACTCCTAGAACTAAATTACAAAACAAGGGGTGACTAATAAAAGTTGTTACTGTTGCCAGTTTCTCTGTGTCCCAAAGTCACTACTGATCACAAGTCATTGTTGTTCTAATTCCCTCAACAGTTTAGTTTACTGTTGTCAACCTAAGGCTTGCCTGGATTAGGGATGTAATAGTGTAGTCAATTAACCAATAAGCAAAATCTTATAGGTTAATGCTATAGACTACACACATTTCCCACGCCCCCTTTTGCCAGTACATTTTTTTAGCAGTCTGGCCAGCAGCCCAGCTCAGTCCCGGCTTGCACTGGGTCCTGGACCTACCCCCTCTGCGGCTCTGCATTTAAAGAATATTAGGAGCCAGGTGGGCAGGCAATCCAGCTCATGCCAGGTCCTGTAGCTCAGGTCCCTCTCCCCTGGCCAGGTGCTGCCCGGGGGCTATAGAATAGTCGACTACCCGATAGGAATTCGTGAGGTTAATTGACTATTCAGTTAACTGATATTAACATCCCTAGCCTGGATCTGGCCCCTGAGGCTCAGGGTTCCTCCCTAGCACTGGGGAGCCAATGCTGGCGCTCCAGTCCACCTGCATCCCCTGGGCCAAGAGTTTGGGCAACCCAGATTGAATTCTTTGCTGTGTTGCTACAAACTTCCCATGTAGCCCTGGATAAGTCTCTTACCTTCTCTGGTCCTCGGTTCCCATCTGTAAGGAATGGGAAGTTAATACTTCCCTACTTCACTGCAGTGTTGTGAGCATAAAAGTTGTGAAGCACTCTTGGTTTCAGTACTGGCCTTATAAGAATATAAATATCTGGTTTATATGCATGCTTATTATACGTTTCTGTTTATTATAAAAATGAATCTATGGGGAAATAGTGCCCACCAGGCGGAATTGTTTAGTCTTTGCTCTCGAGAAGGGAAGAAACTGGTGTGTTGGAAATAGTCTAACTCATGGGTTCCCAAACAGGGGGCTGTGCCCCTCTGGGCGGGGGGGGGGCGGCGGCGCGAGGTGACACACCCCCGTCAGTCCCACCCGAAGTTTTGCTGCTATTTTTTTGGGAGGGGGGGGCGTGAAGGTTTCTCAAAAATCAAAAAGGGGGCGTGATGCCGAAAAATTTGGGAACCACTGGTCTAGCTACAAACCCTTCCAGACAGTGTTCCCTGTAAGTTGAGCATTTGGGCAACCATCCAGGAGAGATTCAAATGCTGTCCAACTGATTAGCAGAGTGCCTGCAGCATGTGTTTCTACTGGTGGTGCACATCTGAATGTGTCTTGGTGCACATAACAAAATTTATTCTGCACGGGAAAATTTGAGGGAATTCCCAGGTATGAAAATGAGGACACTTTTAATATAAGACTCTCATCTGCAGGCTAACAATACATATTCAGCCCCCATAGTTATTTTCCCTTAAAAGCCTAAAAGATCACAGCCTTGGTTCTTTCAGTCCTCCTACAGGTTGGACCTCTTTGGTCTAGTTCCCTCGTGACCTGACTGGTCCTGAACAAGGGCATTTGCTGGACTGGGGAGGTCCCCTGCTACTGGCCCGCCAGCCTATGTCCCCTACCTGCTACTGTCCCCAGCTGCTCCCCACTCTTCCCCTGCTGTGTTGCTGCAGCCTGTACTGCCCTGGCCCCACTACCAGGGCTGCTGCAGCCCCACTGGGCTCCGAGACACCAGCCCTCTTGCCACTGGGGCTTCCAGTCAGGACTCCCTGGTCCAGAAACATCTGAGGTCCAATCCAGAGAGTCCCAGATTAGGGAGGTCCAACCTGTATTACCTGAATATCAGAGCTGATTGATTTCACTCTGCTCTCTTGGGGCATGTCTAGACTATATCCCTCTTTCGAAAGAGGGATGTAAATTAGACAGATTGAAATTGCAAATGAAGCTGGGATTTAAATTTCCCACGCTTCATTTGCATAATGGCAGCTGCGAGTTCTTTTGAAAAAGGGCTTTTGGAAAGTAAAACCATCATCTAGATGGGGTTCTTTCGGGGAAAAAAAATCTCTTTTTTGAAAGATCCTGTACTCCTATAACTTTTAAGGATGTTGTCCTGAGGAGTACAGGATCTTTTGAAAAAGGTGTGTGTTGTTTTTTTCCTGAAAGAACCCTGTCTAGATGGTGGTTTTACTTTCGAAAAGCCCTCTTTCGGAAGAACGCGCAGCTGCCATTATGCAAATGAAGTGTGGGAAATTTAACTTCCGGCTTCATTTGCAATTTCGATTTGTCTAATTTATATCTCTCTTTCGAAAGAGGAATGTAGTCTAGACGTGCCCTTGTTCTTTGTGCTGGGGGAGGGGGGGACTGTTAGGAAGTATCCTGTTAAGGGAATGTTGGAGACTTAGCGAGAAGATAATGAACAATATACTGTTATGATTTAATGTGTGTGTGTGTGTGTTTTGCTCCCTCATTTACAGCTCAGACAGACCATGGTCAAGTTCTGTCAGGAACACTTGGCTTCAAAGGCACAAGAAATAGATCAGGAGAATGAATTCAAGGGCATGCGGGTATGTTGTTGCTGTGTAATCTGGGAATGAAGTGGTAGTCGAGTCCCCTCTCTGCTATGTGCTGTGTCTGGAAGAGAAACTGTATTTCATGACATAAGAATATATTAATTTTTTCCATTCTCAAAGCCCTAAAGAAAGAGTTATAGTAGGAAATATACAGGGCTTGAAAAGTTATTAAGCTCCAGTAAAGCTGGGGAATAAACCTAACCAGAGGCCATTTTAAAAAAAATGTTAAAAAAAAAAAAAATGGGTAGAGAGCCCAGTAATAAAGCCGCTTGCTTGCTGCTTCTCGGATACTTCGTCTTTTGTGCCTTTCTTGGCTAGTTGGTGTCTCATCATTTTGGAGCCATGCATTCTCCTGGCTGTAGGAGCATGGAACTCTTTGCAGGCTCTCTGACACTACAGAGTTCTCTGAAATTTTTGTTGTATATAATACTCTGTACAGATGCTATACAAACAGCTGTTTCACTTCCAGTATGAAACTTCACATACCAAGAGCTTTTTGATTTATGAAACTTTCGCATAATTGGAAATCATAAGCTCCACAAGTCTTAAGAAGATTGTGAAGTTGTGTTATCTGCTCAGACCTCACAGAGTTCTGTTTACATTTTCATAATGAACTCCAACACGTTGCCTATAGTTTATATAAATCTAGTCCAGTGCCTCAGATGTCATCCAAGGCTGTTGTGATCTACAGTGTCTAGTGCAAGCCATTTTTTGGGGAATCAACTTCCAAAAAATGGCAACATCTCAAAAATGCGATTTGCAGAGTTTTTCAATATCTGGTATCCAAAAAATGCTCTGGCCAATAAGCCTGACATTTTTTCACAAAAAAGAGGGATGTGATAGGAAATCCTCTATGGCAGTGGTCACCAACCAGTAGATGGGGATCTACCGGTAGATCTTGGAGCCTCTGACAGGTGATCCCGACTGGTTTGGCCACTTCAGTTGCCCCTCCACTCAATGTCATGCTGCTCCTGCCCTCTGCCTTGGAGCTGCCCCCCTGGGTGCTTCCTGTGCAGGGTGTGGGAGGGAGAAGAGGGGAGGTGCTGATGTCAGGGTCTCCCTCCTTCCCCCGCCCCCCATTTCTGTACTCTATCTCCACACAGAGAGAAGGGGATGGAGGGAGACTAGCAATGCAAATCTCTGTCATTCTCACACAGTGTGTGTGATACACACACATACACACACACATTGTCCTTCACTCGTCTCCTGACCGAACACATATGTGAGGAATTGTTGTTACCACACTTTGCAAGCAGTAAAAGTAGTATTTTTGGGTTTTGACTGGTCTGTGCATTTAATAATTTTCATTTCTTTCTTATGCTTAAATTTAATTCTTTGAGTAGTGAGTTCTAAAATGCCTAACCGGCCATGCCTGGAGTAATTATCCCTGTGGTAATTGCTGTTCCTGGACATGGTTGATGTGTTCCTTCAGCCCCTGAGAAAGGCAGAGCGGGGGGTCTCCACATGCTGTCCCTGCCTGCAGACACCACTCCTGCAGTCCCATTGATCAATAATGGGGAACTGTGGCCAGTAGAAGCTGCAGGCTCAGTGCCTGTAGTTGAGGGGCAGCACATGGCACCATGGAGCCATTGCTGTACATGCCAGCTGCTTTCAGGAGTGGTGCAGGGCCAGGGCAGGAGTAAGCCTGCCTTAACCCCACTGCTCCCCCACCTGGAAGCTGTCTCAGTTAAATGGTGCCCAGCCAGAGCCTGCTTCCTGGACCCCTGTCCCAGCCCTGAACCTCCTCCTGTACCAACCTCCTGCCCCAGACATGAGTCCCCCTGAACCCAAACTTCTTCCCAGAGCTTGCACCTGAATCCCCACCTTGACCCCAATCCTCCACCCTGGGCTAAGCCCCGAGCCTCTCCCACACTCTGAACTCTTTGGCCCAAGACTAGAGCCTGCACCCCAACCCCTACCGTAGCCTGGTGAAAGTGAGGGTACAGCTAGACTGCACCAATCTTTTGGAAAAAGCTACGCAAAATGCACCCGACATTTTGCGTAGCTTTTTGTGATTCTTTTGTCAGAAGAAGCTTTTCCAACATTTGGTCCATCTAGACTGGGCCAAATATTGGAAAAAACCCTCTTTCAGAAGCCCCCTTATTCCTCGTGGAACAAGGAATACAAGGGCTTCCAAAAGAGCGCATTTGCTCTTCCGCAAAAAAAGTGGAAAAGCAAACGCGTTCCCTGGACGTGGAACCATTCTTCCAGGATACCTCTGGTATCCTGGAAAAACTGTGTATTCTAGCCGTACCATGAGTGAGGCTGGGGGAGGAAGGGAGATGGAGTGAGCAGGGTGAGAGGCCTGGGAGAAGGGGTGGAGCAAGGGTGGGGCCTCAAAGAAGGGGTGGGAAGGAAGTGGGGGAAGGGTTTCAGGTAGATCTTACGTTGCACTTAAATTGAAAAAGTGATCTTGTGGTTAAAAAGGTTGGAGATCACTGATCTATGGCAAGAGGTGATATTTGAAAAGCTAGGCAGAAAAGAAGTTTTGAGGAAGTGTAGGTTGAGTTTTTGTCAAAATTGGATTTAAACTGGGGAATGAATAACAGCCATAGGCTGTGATCCTGCAGTTATTTAAGTGTATGTGTGTGTATTTTATTTATTTATTTTATTGGATTAGTTTTGCTGAAGTGGATGGGACTATACTTGTATGTGTAACGTCATGCACTGGCCAGAGCTAATCTTCAAGGTCTTTCTGCAGCAAATCTAAATACGCTCATGGGAACTGGTGGGAGGAGCCTTGCTCTTGCTTCACAAAGGGGAAAGGCTATATTAATTGCCTTTTTGTGTTCATAGGAGTTCTGGAAGAGGCTTGGGGAACTGGGAGTTCTGGGAATCACAGCTCCAGGTGAGTCTGTTCCCATCTCTTACCCCAATGAATGATTCCCTCCATGAAATACTCGTCATTTACACCCATCCATTTCAGTCCTTAATAAGCTAGTCCACATTCATTCATACCTCACCATCTTGGCGCATCTCTAAGCATACTGGCTCTTCATTTTGGGGTACAGTTTACTATACAGATCTTTTATGGTAGGATCAAGATGTGTTCCCTGCAACATCAGGGAAGAGATGCCACTTTCACCCAAAACTCCTGTTTCAGTGTGATTTTTTTTTTAAACCTCTCTTCTGAAGAGATGCAAGGAAATCATGTTTGTGCCGAAACTTCTCAAGGTGCCTCTCTTTGCTGAAACTTTGAAGAACATCTCTATCCCTTTTTAAGTTATCAGAGCTCCTCAAAATAGCTTTTATAGTTTTAAGGACATTGTTTGGATACTACCACTTAGCATTTTGTAAATCAGGACAAGTTGTTCAGCATTGTGCTCCTATGTCTGCATTGCAGTCAGAGGGGTGACTGCTACATGTGTAGACCTAGTTAGATCAAAGCTAGCTCAGATAACTCAAATAACAATAGTGACGCTGCAGCAGTGTAGGCTAGAAAGCCCTGGCAAAGACTCTGGGTATGTACTCGAGTGACACTTCCATCCTGCCGTGTATGCTGCAGTCACACCTCCGAATACAGTTCTGTATAGACATAATCTCAGTGATTCAGCATTTAAATACATGTTGTTTTCAGAGTGGAATAATGTTTTTGACACTGATCAGTGAAGGTCAACATTAAATATGCTAACATTTTGTCATGAAGGTAAGCCCTTAGTGAATGAAAATAGCTAACTTGGCATGTGCCAGGCAGTCTGTTGTTTTCCTTAA
Source organism: Pelochelys cantorii (assembly GCA_032595735.1). Taxonomy (NCBI): domain Eukaryota; kingdom Metazoa; phylum Chordata; order Testudines; family Trionychidae; genus Pelochelys; species Pelochelys cantorii. The sequence goes on along the minus strand of CM064329.1, from coordinate 70,674,820 downwards.
TAATTTTGTATGTTTCCAAATAAGTGCACAGGTTGGTATAGCTACACATTGAAATAAATGCAGGTGCTTTTTATTTAAGTTGTCTGAGCTGTGTTTGCTTGAGTGAGTCTCTCTGCTATAGTTTCTTCTTGCTTTCACTTCCATTGCTCTTCCCAATTTCTGACTGTTCCTTTCAGTTTTATTTTCATATACTCCCTTTTTGTCTTATTTAACGCCCTGTGGATTTTTGGGGGGGGATCCCAGTGGAAGTTTTCTGGGAGATTGGGCCTTGCCTATAAATTTATTTTGTGAAGGGCCCAAACTTTGGGGGTATACCATAGATAATGAGATCCTGTGGGAATGTGTGATTGTTTGACGTGAGAATCCAAAGCACATGTTGCTCAGCTGCCACCAAAATGAATGTGCGCTTGTGGAAAGTGCTGCTCTTGGAATCAGAGGCTATGTGCTTCACTCTCTTTTTCATTCACTGTGTTCAGCATGGTGAGCAGCTTCTATTATTTTGTGGCTGCTGCTCCCATAGGACAGAATCAGTGTTGACCATTCACACCTCCTGGATTCCCTCCAGGTATCTCAGGCACCCTCCTGTTGTAGTTCTGTTGCTACCTATATAATCACTCTCTGTCTGCATACAAAGACTTCCGCTACTGTGTGTGTGTATATATATATGTTCCTCAAAAACAATGAATAGTCCTATAACAACTTGGAGATGAACAAAAATATATAGAATCATGGGCTTTCATGGGTAAAACCCACTTCATCAGATAAAATATCAAAATATATTTGTCATTCTTTGCTCTTTTTTTTTTCCTGTCTTCTCTCTGTTTCTCTCTAGCTTTAATCTTCTACCACTTCAGCAGGACAATCTCTGTATATTTAGCCATCCCTTCAGTTACCATTTGTTGATTAAAAATATTTTTATTGAACTATTTTTTCCTCTATCCTTCTAAAAAGTTTGACCATATCACCCCTCATCCATAAGCAATTCCACTAGCTTCACATTCATTTCAGGATCCCATTGAAAGCTGCCATTCTTGTTTTGAAAACCAGCCATGGAATTTGCCCCAGTAGATTTTTACCCACTTTGGGTGTGTCTAGACTACAGGGTTTTTTAAAAAAAACTGTGCCTGTATCTAGACTGGCGCCGCGTTCTGTCGACAGTAAATCAAAAGAACGTGGCGGTTTTGTCGACAGCAGTAAACCTCGTTTTACGAGGAAGAACGCCTTTTTCGACAGAGATCTGTCGAAAAAAGGTGTGTGCGGATGCGGGGAGCCTGTTTTTTCGAGGGGAGGAAAACAAGGCCTCCAGAAAGAAGCCCTGGTGAACAGTCCATCCTTTAAAGGCTGAGCACCTCTATGGTTCCTGTTTGCAGCCTCTTAAAGGCACAGGCACCCAGACAGAGCACCTGAGCCAGCCGTGCTAGCCATGTCCCAGCCTCAAGGCCCTGCTCGCCCTTCTCGGGACAGTGAGGAGAACCCACCCAGGGGCACCAAAAGGCGGGCACCAGCCTGGTCAGGGCCAGAAATTAAAAACCTCCTGGAGCTCTGGTCCCAGGAAGAAGCCCTGCAGTTGTGCCACAGGAATGCGGACATATGGGCACATGGCCCAGGGAGTGAGCAAGAAAGGGCATCACCCCCACACCGTGGACCAAGTGAGGGCTAAGGTGAAAGAGCTGTGGCAGGGATATGCCAAGGCCTGAGACCAGAGCTCCCACTCCAGGGCAGCCCCAGAGAGCTGCCCTTACTACCAGGAGTTGGAACAGATCCTGGGTGGTGGGGAAGCCCAGACTCCACTACGTGTGGTGGAGTCCGGGTTACCCCACCACACTGTGGACTGATCCCTGAGAGAGGACGACCAGGCAGGAGAAGTGGGAGAGCTGCACCCAGAGGAGGAGAAAGAGGAGGCAGCAGGGACCCTCTCCCAGGAGCTGGTCCTCCGGACCCCAGAGGCCTCCCAGGCGTCCATGGACATCGGGTAGGGATCATCAGGTGAGTGCTTTGAGGGGTCACCACACACGGGCGGGTTGGCAGTGTGAGGGAACCATCTAGTCCCATTGCCACTGTGGGGCCCCTGTGATGCTGTCAGACCGTTGCCCAACTCTCACGCAGTGTCACGTGTAACACCCCTGAGTCTCCTGTCCAAAGGAGAGCCCCTGACCGTCACTGCATGCCCTCGGGGACAGCGGGGGTGCACACAGACATTGATTGTCTCCTTCTGTTTTCCTCCACAGCCAGACCCTCTACCCAAGAGGGGAACACCACACCTGCCCCACCACCATCCCGGACCTGTGGCACCCGCAGGCACTGGCGGGTCTACACGGACCTGCTGAAGGAGCACATAGTGGCCCTGCAGGACCTCAACAGGACCCTTCAGCAGAGGACAGAGGCAGAGGCCGAGTGGCACAACAGGCTGCTGGATGAGCTGGTCCAGCAGCGCACTTCCATCTGATGTGGGAGATCCTAGCCTTGCCTGTCACAGGCACCACGCCTCCTGCTCCTCCCAGCCCCTCCTGCTCCCGAGCCCTCACAGGTCCAACAGCTGCCCTCCCCCCCCTCCTGCCCAGGCCAAGACTGGCTCTTGCTCCACCTGAGCCCAAGGCCCTGGTGGTGCCAGGACGCAGGAAGGTGGCAGGACCTTGCGATCAGGGAAGCAGCGGCCTACTTGAGCCCCCTTCCCCCTCCAGGCTTTCAGTCCCCTACCACCCCAGTTAAAGGACATTTCAGTTATGTAACAAAATCTTTATTTTTGAGTGACAGATTTACTTTGTTTATAAACAGTTGAACAGTAACGAGAGAGAGGTGGTTTATACAGTTAGCACATTTTCTGTACTGCTAGTGTTTGTAAACACACATTGTCTTTTTTATTAGAAAGAAAACCGGGTGTGTATGTATTCTTTATGGGAAGAGAGTGAGGGTTGTGGAGGGAAAGGTAGGGGTGGGCCAGGCCAAATCCCCCATGGGGGAGGCCCTGGGGAGAGTTAGTGGGCTGCTCCTGAGAATCTCTCCTTCAGGGCCTCTCGGATTCAGACACCAGACTGGTGAGCCTGGCAGATGGCAGCCATCCGGGGCTGCTCAAATGGCCTCTCCTTGCCATCAGCACCTGTCCCCCACCCCGGCAGGAAAGCCTCCCCTTTCCTCTCCACCAGGTTATGGAGGGCGCAACATGCAGCCACCACCTCCGGGATGTGGCATTCGCCCATCTCCAGGCGTGTGAGGAGGCAATGGAACCTCCCTTTCGGACGGCTGAATGCGCATTCCACCTGGATGCGAGCCTGGCCAAGATGCGTGTTGAAAAGCTCCTCGCTCGCATCCAGGTGGCCGGTGTAGGGCTTCATGAGCCACGGCATCAGGGGGTAGGCCACGTTGGCCACTATGCACACCGGCATCTGCATGTCCTCGAGTGTGAGGTGCCGCTGGGGGGAAAAATGTTCCTACCTGCAACCTGTGGTACAGGTAGGAGTTGCGGAATATGCGGGCATCATGTGCCCGCCCTGACCACCTGACACAAATGTCCATAAAATGTCCCCAGTGGTCGACCAGGGCCTGCAGCACCATGGAATAGTAGCCCTTCCTGTTTATAAATTGGGCTGCTCAGTGGGGTGGTGCGCGGATTGGGCTGTGTGTCCCATCGAGGGCTCCTCCGTAGTTCGGGAAGCCAAGGGCAGCAAACCCAGCAAGGATGTTGTCCAGGTCCCCGAGACGTACGAGCCTCTTCAGCAGCTCCACATTGATGGCCCTCGCCACCTGCAGCAAGAGACAAATGGACAGACAGAAACCAGGGAGTTAGACAGGTTACCTAAGAGCTTGGGAGGAGAACCCTCTCTTCCCCCCTCCCCCCCCCAAATCCACCCCTCCCCTTGTCAGGATGCCCTCCTACCCTGCATCAGCGCAGGGTTGGCCAAGGAGCCGCCTCCAAGTGCCACTCCATCCCCCACTCCCTCTTGCCCTTGCCTGGCAGTCCCCCTTTCTCAACCCCCACACTCAGCAGGGCCTGTCCCCTGAAAGTGAATTACCTCCATCAAAATGGCCCCGACGATAGACCTCCCCGTGCCAAACTGGTGTCGCACGGAGCGGTAGCTGTTGGGGGTGGCGAGCTTCCAAAGGGCAATTGTGACCCGCTTCTGCAGGGGGATGGCGGGCTGCAGGTGGGTGTCCTGGTGTTCCAGAGCAGGGGCGAGCCAGGCACACAGCTCCTGGAATGTGGCCTTCCGCATCCGGAAGTTGCAGAGGTCCATGATGAGCTGGTCCCACCACTCCGAACTCATCTCATGCCTCTAAATCTGCCTCTCCCCAAAAAAGTTTAGGGGCAAGGACAGAGCTCCTGCATCCCGGACAAAGGTCTCGAAGGTCTGGTCCGGGTCCGCATGGGGCAGGAGATTCATGACAGAGTCATGAAGATGCAGCAGAAGCTGCAGTATGGCAGCGTGGGGCCATCGCCAGCCTAGGGGCAGTTCAGGTTCCATGGCCAAAAACACAGTGAAAAGCAGAAAAAAAAAACCCCAGAAAAGAAACTGCTGTGGTGTCCAAGAAAGCAGGGCAACCAGAGCAAGCACAGAAGCAGGAGCAGAGCAACGGCTGTCCAGGGGGATCTCTTTAAGCACGTGTCTCTACAAAGGGCATGCAGCAGCACCGGGAAATAAAGGCTACCCCCATGCCCTGCCAGAAGCAGTTCCAGGTGCCTTTTTTGTCGAAAGATTTTTTTGATCTGCGTAATTCAAAAAAGAGCGTCTCGATTGCAAGAGGCTCTTTCAAAAGAGGCTTGCAGTCTGGATGTAGCCTTTGTATCTGTTCATTCTACTAAGCTCTCACCTATTCTACTGTGTCCTCATGTGTCATTCTGCTTTTCCAGTTGGCCATATGTGAAAGTCTTCTATTTTGCCACTCCTGCTATCAGTCAAGAGCAACTTTTTTGTTCCTTTCTGCTCTGATTCTCCATCTTGCATCAATTCTATTCTGAAAAGTCTTTTCTCCTTTTTCTGTACCTTTTGTTTATCTGTTCAATTTTTGTGATATTAAATTAATGTCTCAGAAGGTTAACCGTGTTAGTTTAACTTTAAAAACGAGTAGTCCTGTGGCACCTTAGAGACTAACAGAAAAATATAGTGTCATGAGCTTTCATGGCTAAAATGCATTTCATCAGATGAACTCATCTGATGAAGTGGGTTTTATCCACAAAAGCTCATGATACTATATATATTTAAGTGCTACAGGTGTACTCACTTATTAAATTAATGCTGTTTTTTGGGTTATAGTTAGTATGAGAGATACAGTATCGTGCAGCTGTCTGATGCCTGGATGTTGTTTTTATTCATATGTATATGTGGTAATTATGCTTTATATGCACCAAGTATTAGTAATTGTTCTGAATAAAGTACTGTGCCTTTAAGATAGAATTAGGATTCAGGAAGAACAGGGAACCCAGAAATAACCAGCTCAAAGCAGAAGTTGAAATGTAAGTTTGAGACATCCATTAAAGTTTGAATCCAGCATTGGGCTCAGTTTTCAAGGAGATTGTGTATGTTTTATTTACCATGTGCTTATTCATTTAAGCTGATTATGATTTTTTTTTCTTCTGCTAGTGAAATATGGTGGATCTGGAATGGGGTATCTGGACCATGTGTTAGTGATGGAGGAAATCTCTCGAGTTTCAGCAGCTGTTGGACTCAGTTATGGTGCCCACTCAAACCTTTGTATTAACCAGTTAGTGCGGAATGGCAATGAAGCACAGAGAGAAAAATACCTACCCAAGGTATGTAGTTGGTGGAGTCAGGAGACCTGAGAGAATAATCTGTTCATATGGTTCCTGTGGTATCTGGTGTGGTGTTATAGAGCTAGTTATAGCATAAACCTACATGTTTTACAACCTTGAAAGTAGCTACAGAGTTCTACAGACATCCCATGGCTGAACTGATCTCTAGCAATTCGTCTTTCCTTGTGTGGCTAACAGCTGCATGCATTGAATGGGACAGGACGGAAGTTCTAGAATTAGCATCTCTTCCTAGTGGAAGTTTGGTTCAGTATCCATCTCCCGTCCCATATTTAATTTAAAAGGCTTGGGGACTCCTAGCAATGGTGAAGATTGACTTTTTATGTCCATTTCAGTCTTGCAACCAGGGGCAGAAACTGCTACCACAAGCTGCTCCTACAGCAGGAATGACGATATTCTTTAAAACAAATAAGGAAGCCAGTGGGCACAGAATCAGATCCTGTAGTAAGAGAAAAGTTTTAAAGGTTAAAATGAAATCCCAACTATACATACAATATGATGGGGACGAATTTAACTATAACTACTCAAGAGATTGATCTTGGAGTCATTGTGGATAGTTCTCTGAAAACATCCACTGATAGTTCAGTGTGCAGAGGCAGTCAAAAAAGCAAACAATGTTAGGAATCATTTAAAAATGGATAGAGAATAAGACCGAGAATATCTTATTGCCTCTATATAAAATCATAGTACGCCCACATCTTGAATACTGCATATAGATGTGGTTGCCGCCTCTAAAAAAAAAGATACATTGGCATTGGAAAAGGTTCAGAAAAGGGCAACAAAAATGACTAAGGGTGTGGAATGGGTCCCATGTGAAGAGAGATTTAAAAAGATTGGGACTTCAGCTTAGAAAAGAGGAGACTAAACATAAGAACTAGGGGTCACCGAATGAAATTAATAGGTAGCAGGTTTAAAACAAACAAAACAAAGTTTTCTTTACACAGTGCACAGTCAGCCTCTGGAATTCCTTTCCAGAGGATATTGAGAAGACCAGGACTTTAACTGGGTTCAAAAAAGAACTAGATAGCCATTGATGGACCTAATCTCCATGAATTTATTAGCCGGAATGGTTTGGAATGGTGTCCCTAGCCTCTGTTTGTCAGAGGCTGGCAATGGATGACAGAAGAGGGATCATGTGATGATTATCTGTTCTGTCCACTCCCTCTAGGCCATCTGGCATTGGCCACTGTTTGGCCAATGGGCTAGATGGATCTTTGGTCTGACCTACTATGGCCGTTCTTATGTTTTTATGTATGCTCTTATGTAAGGAGAAAAGGACCCGAGAACATGAACAGAAAAGAGACAGCAGCACCTCTGTCAAACATGGCATTAGAGGACACAGAAGGAGGGTGTCCATCTGCCATTCCCTCATAAGTGTGTGGGGAATCATGGCATTAGTCTAGTGCTAAACATGCTGTAATCTTTCTCCTCCTCATTGGCTTTTTCGTGTTCTACAATTCTAGTTTTAAACAAGCTGAGCCGCCTTTTGCATATGCCAATCAACCATATTAAAAAGCAATTGGGGAACATGGAGTTTGAAAAAGGCATATGACTGTCAACATGGTTCTGTTGGCCCCTTCTTGGAGATGGATGGCTAAACTCTGCTTTTAAAACAGTAACTGACGTGCATTTACTCGTCTTTATAGTCCCGCTCTGGTTTGGTTCTAATTCTATGCCTGAGCAGCACAAATCTGCTTATTAGAATTCTTCCAGGGACAAAGTTTCCTACTTGTAGCTTATATGGAACACAGTGAACTTTGAGTTTCAGTACAGACCTTGCCTTCCCCGCCCCCACCCCCCCACTCCTCAAAGAATGCAGCAAAAACATTTCTTCCTCTTCCATTTTTTCCAGCTAATCAATGGGGAGCACATTGGAGCCCTAGCAATGAGTGAACCCAATGCTGGTTCTGACGTTGTTTCCATGAAGCTGAAGGCAGATAGAAAAGGTAAAATGCGTCACATGCCAACTGGAAAAATTGCCTGTGTACTTCCCCTCCTGGCCACCCTAAGTGTATTTCTCCTTTGAAATCTAGCTTTAACCTTCTCAGAACATTTAGCTGAGTTAAATCCAGAGCACGGCAGGCTGGGTTTCCAAATGGCTGGTTTTGCAATGCCCTTGCGGGCAAGCACAAGGTTCACTCAAGGATATTACAGAAAAGTTGTAGAGAGGGATAGGCCAAGCCCATTATTGATGAGGATGGAAGGGACTGACTGATTTCAGACCTAGAAAATGTAAATATGGAATATTGGACTGCACTCAGATCTGTGGAGGGCTAAGAGATGAACCATTGCATTGGCATACCTGAAGCATCTCTAATCTGTTGTTTCACAGAGTTCTTTATGGTGGGAAGGGTAGCTTGTGTAAGAACTGTATAAAAGCCTTATCTATCAAGAGCCCTGTGGTAGGTTCTGCAGAGACTTATTCATCTTTACCTTTGGACCTCAGAATTTCTAGAAACAAGTATCCAGTATCTAGGGAAGTATTTTACCCAGGGCTACTTTGTGGGCTTCTGAGAGTGCTTTAGGGAGCCTGGTGTTTGGGGAGAGGCACCAGTTTTTAGATGTGTCTAGACTATACCCCTCTGTCGGCAGAGTATAGGATCTTTCGAAAAATCACCCTGTTGTCGAAAAAACCATGTCTAAACTGTGGTTCAGTTTGAAATGGCGCTTGTTCAAAACAGCGCCATGACGCGATTATGCAAACGAAGCACGGGATATTTAAATCCCGGCTTCATTTGTGATTTCGAAGTGCTTCATTTACATCCCTCTGCCAACAGAGGGGTGTAGTTTAGACATAGCCTTTATGTCCACCATTTTGATTTTTCCCTTTAAAGATGGTGGCTAGCCTCCCTGTCACCATCCCCTGCCTGGAAAGGGGGAAAAGGGAAAAACCCTGGGAAAAGTGGGTCACCTGACTCTAATTTTCCCAGAGACAAGAGGGCTTATAAGGGGTGTTCACTCGCTCCTCAGGGCTCTCTACATGCATTCGCGCTCTGCTCAACTCAGCTGTTCTGGAGCAACCAGCTTGCAGTTTATTGGGTCATGAGGCAGAAGAGAGGTATTGTTTCTGAATCCCTTGCTCGGTCTGTTGTGAACTAACAGAGTCTACCTCTTATGTTTCTAGGAGATTATTTTGTTTTGAATGGGAACAAATTTTGGATCACTAATGGGCCAGATGCTGATGTTCTAATAGTTTATGCTAAAACAGATCTCAGTGCAGTCCCAGCCTCCCGGGGTATAACAGCGTTCATTGTGGAGAAGGTAAGTTTTTAGTCACTAGAAGTAAATTACCCTGTCTTGTTTATTCTATTTTGAGGCTACACACTTTCCCCCAAATTGACTACTTTAGAAGGCCAAATACTTCTATCTTGATAATTAGCAGCAGCTTGCTCAGAGGAGCATTGTGATATAATAACAGAAGTAATGTGTTCACCCCACTCCTCTATATAGACAGAGAGTTGAATGCCCTCCCAAAACCTGTGCACTATGCTGCCTCACTTCCACTAGTCTTCTCTGCTGACCTGCACTGCTACCTTCATGCCTGTTTTTCTTCTCTCAAATTTTTCAGTATATCACCATTAAAACAATCTTCATTATTAACCCTACCCTACCCACTGCACCTCCTCCCTTCAGAACCCAGGAACCTACAAAACATGTATAAAAGCGTATCTTGTGATCTGCTGTAATGCCTGTGCTCCCCATCCTCTGTCATGCATTACAAATCTTGGTCCAAAATGCCCAATACCATACCATTGACTTTAGCCGGAGCAGAATCAGGCTGCTAGATTGTGAGCCACTTGGAGTTAGGAGCCTGTCTCTCTTTTTAATTTGACTGTAGAGCGCCACGTAAACCTATTGCACTGGAAAAAATAACAAGACACCTACTTTATCATAACTTCCTGCCTATATGGACTAATAATGATCATTTGACAAGAATGGTTCAGATCATTCAATCTTGATGGACTTTCTGGTGTTAGTGGCTGAAACCACAAAACCACGGGACACGTGTAGCTATCTTTGCATGTATTGATTTAAATATTTAAATCTGGTTCTGTGTTCTGATAAAGCCAATTGGTATTCATTCAAAGTTCATGGGTTTTGGAAAACAAATTCCACCTGAAGGTTTGTGTGTTGTGTTGCTGATGCACATTTGTTCCCCCACACTAATGCTCATACTTGTATTTGTTTCAACAGCAGAAATTTGAGACTGGAGGTACACCAGCACAGGTCATTTGTTCCAACACCTCCTGCTTGTTTGTTAGGTTGGGGAAGCTTTTCTTTAATTTCTTTGTCATGGTCCGTTTCAGTTTCCAGAAGAGAAGCTTGTAACCTGCTTCTCTTCTTGATTTTGCAGGATATGCCTGGCTTCAGCACTGCTCAAAAGCTTGATAAGCTGGGAATGAGGGGGTCCAACACCTGTGAATTGATCTTTGAAGACTGTAAGATTCCTGGTGAGTAACTTTTGAGAGCTGAGCAGAGCCCCTTACCGTATTCCTCACTCATATAGACAGAAACGTCACTTATGTGTGCATTCAGATTCTGAGAAGTTTTTCCAGATGCTTCTCTCCTCAGTGACTATCTTGCAGATGAGATATTGAGTCTAGAAGAGATTACTATCTTGTGCATGAAGTAATAGGTCACTTCTTTTCCACCCTCTGGGTTGAGCTGCACAGGACATGACATTTAACCACTAGCTTTTATGAAGCTTGGATGAAGCTTGAGAAGAAACTGCTGATTACACTGTTTCTCTTGGAGCCTCCTGTTTGGATAGTGAGAATGGGGTTTTAGAGAAACTCAACTGAGTCACTGAGTTCCTCTTCTCCAGAACTCCTGGTGAAATGTTGTGGCCATTGGCCAACATGCTTTCTTTGGTTCATTTCCTGTGTCTACTGTTTTCATGGAAGGAAATTAAAATTGGTGTACAGTACATGGAGGAGATCCATTTTCTTGACTCCTAAAATCTCATTTGTGAAGGCAAGGTTTGGTATCGCTTCAGAAGAGTTTCAGGGGCTGATTCAGAGCCTGAACTGCCACCATTTCTAACTTTACCAGATCCACAATCTGGGGGTCAGAAAGGCTAATGAACCTAGACTGCGTCTTCTAAACATTTCATGTGTGCTCTCTGATTCATACAGAACAATGTTCTTATGGCAGCAGGGTTTGTTTTCTGATCACTCACTGAAGCAGATCAGGATAGTGCTGAAAATGTACACGCTTTGCATGTGTGCCACTGTTTCTGCTCCTGATCTCTAGTCTTGGAGACTGAGCCAATTTAGTACCTTCCCATATGTCATCAGAACATCTTTTTCTTAGGGTACGTCTGCATGAGGCTAAAAGCTCTGTGGCTTGGCTACGGCTGGCCCTGGTCAGCTGGTGCAGGCTTACGGGGTTTGGGCTGTAGGGCTGAAAATTGCTGTGTAAATGTTTGGGCCCAACCTCTGGTCCAGTCTCTCAGACCCTCCAGCTTTGCAGGACCCTGGAGCTCAGGCTCCAGCTTCAGCCCAAATGTCAAAACTGCAGTTTTTCAGTCTGGGAGCCTGAGCCCAAGTTAGCTGACCTGGGTCAACTGTGAGTTGTTTTATGCCTGTATAGACAAATCCATATAGATCAAGGGGTCCTCTAGCACAGGGGTGGCCAACCAGTTAGAGACAAAGAGCCAGAATAGCTGTGGATAGAGTACGAAGAGCCACATATTATATATTTATTTGTATATATCTATAGATAGCTAGATATAGTACACAAAATGTAGTGATAAAAATAACATTACAGGACTTTTCAGACAAAAAACAATTTAAAAAAAAGTCTCTAGTCACTTAAAATTCACAGCCAGTCCATAGATCTTCAGAAAACTTGATAAGGAACAGACATAAAATTTTTAAAAAAACCCTTTAAAAATACAGTAATATTCTCTCACTTTAATAAAATAAAATAAAATAAAAAAGCATCCCAACCATGTATTTTAAATTTAACACTACTGCCCTATTATGTCCTGTGAGTTTTTTAAAATTAAACTGAATTGAGAAGTAAATTAGTACAATTTGAAGTGCCTGTTTCACTCCAGCTTGTTGATCTCTGGTATGGTTTCCTGATTTTTTTTAAACTTATGAAGACTATGGCTTTTTTTATAGTTCTAAAAATTCAGGTCTGTCCCAGACTACAAATATGAGAGGTTCAAAAAGAATAAGGGAGAGACTCGTATCTCAGAATAATTGCTTCAGCCTGGCAAACAATAGCCTTTGAATTTTCTTTAAAGAAACACAGTGTAAACCAGGTATATTCTGATTCTTTTTTTGCCCTGGAATTTAAATATGACATCTATGTTGGCTGCCTTATTCTGCATCCCTGAAGACTTTGAGTTTAAAGTGCTTCAGCCCCCCTGCTCTAACCCAGTGCCCTCCCCCTCCCACAGAGCCAGGCACTCTACCCCCTCCCTCCCCCCCGCTCTAATCCAATGCCCTTTAGAGGCCCTAAGCACTGAAAAGATTATGGTGCCCCCCCATATGTAATTCAAAATAAAAACAATACTATACCATAAAATCTTTTTATGCCCCTGCTTTGCTGGTGCCCTAAGCACATGCTTAGTCTGCCTATTGGGTAATCCAGCCCTGCCCCCGCTCTAACCCAATGCCTGGGTCCCAGAGCTGCCGCCGCTGCCACATGCTTCTCCCTCCAGGCGCTGGGGCACATGCACAGACTGGCCGGCTGTAAGCAGTCCAGGCACGCAGCTCAGAACTAGCAAGAGTCCCATTTCTTTAATCAAAGAGCCGCATGCGTCTCGAGCCGTGGATTGGCCACCCCTGCTCTAGCACAACAATTCCATCCACTCTAAAGTACATGATTTCACTGTCAGCAGTGCTTCACAGAATGGATTTTGTGGTTTTTTTTTGTCATAGTAAATGCCTTCTGTGGATCCACATTCTTGGAACAAGTGGTATGAGGTGAGAAGCCATTCACAGCACTCTTTCAGGTTTTTGTCCTGAGACTCAACCATTAGCCCTGCACCCCTTTTGCACTGAATACATATATATTTCAACTTGTTGCATAATCATCTGTTCCTTTTCTTCATTTGCAAAGGAGGCATTTGTGTCTGTTCAGTCTCTCCTTTAGCTATGACACTCCATTATTTGTGAGCAGTTTTGTCACGTTAGCTTCTTGTGACTGATGAGGATATTTCTCCTTTGACCAGGTGTTTAAGATGTTTGTATTTTTCCTTTCTCCTGCATTTTTTTTCAGCTTGTTCTCAAAGTCTCATGTCATGACAACTGACCTGGAGGAGAAGGATTAGTTGTACTTCTCTGTAGAGCCCATCAGCACAATTCCTGATTTGAGCTTTCGAGAGCTGGCAGGCCTTCAGTTTCTATCCACAATGAACAGAAGTTGTGTGGGGTATGTCTACCTGGCAATTAAAAACACACTGTTGACCTGTGTCATTTGTCTCAGGCTCTGGCTGCAGGAGCTCTGGGACCAGCTGAGAGCCCAGAGTCTTAGCTTCAGGTGATCCCAGTCTATGTCCAAAAATTCCATTAAAGTCTGGCTCTCAGCTTGAATTTTACACAGTTACATTCTTTTGGGATTCAAGCCCAAGGAGCAATTAGCACTTACTTATTTTGGACTACAGCAGCATCAGTGGACAATCTCCTTCCATCTTACCAGACCTGGTTTTAAAGGCATTAAGAATGGGAGAACTTATCACAGTACAGTATCACTAAGGGATTAATCTTTCTTTTCCTGCTTCTTCGTCTTCATTGACAGGCTTTGTTACATGTTGGTCTCATTCTTCTAAGTAAACATACAGGAGTTTTTTCATTAACATTGTATCTAGTGGGTCAGCTCTGTTTCCTTTTCATAGAGCTAACAATAACTGTGGAAAAAAAATCAATGTGCAATACTTGTGCAAATTACTGGATTGATGGTCCTGCACAGAGCACGTGGGTAATGGCAGTGCACATTTTTCAACATCCTCGTGCCAGTATAACTTAATCCTGACCTGCAGGGTAAGAGGAGAGTTCTGGCTCACTATACATTTAATTCTTGGTCTCTGTGTTAGAGATACAAGAACCATATCACAAAGGGTATCAGACATCAGGAATCACATGGCTTTAGCAAAGGTTATGTAATAGTCATTGGGCAGTAACACCTTTCAGTCACTATCAACTTCAGCTAGATTTGAACTAGCAACTAAGGCATTGTCTTCATTAATAATAAAGGTGTGTGCTTTACTTCAGAGTAACTAATGCACATGAGCTGGCCTGAGGTAAAAACACAGTGAAGACCTGGCACTTCAGTTCTTCTACAAGGTAAAGCTGCCAAGCCTCTCTGGTGAAGTGGGAGAGTCTTCAAACCTAGGTTCCAGGCTGAGCCTGAACATATATGTCAGTATTGCTAGCCCAGCAGCTCCCACCCCACAATCCCATGTCACGAGACTAGGGCTCTGAGACACGTTGTTGTGGATTTTTTTATTGCTGTGTAGACATACTCCTCCATTGTTGAAATTATTGTAATTGTCCATGTGAATCTATGGACTACTCACGTTTTTAGAAGAGAGAGAACACAGTAATGCTGGCTGTAAAGGGACCTTAGATCACTCTACTGTGTTGTTTATAGCTTTGGTTGGAAAGAAAAACTGTTGTGGGGACAGGCAGTATATGTTGCCTTAATGATTGTTCCCCAAGGCAAAAGGAGAATACTGATAGTGGTTTGACTCCTCTTTCCATAAAATGTAGAGCCATAGACAGCAACTTGCCTTCTGAGAGCTCTGCTTACAAGTAAGTAACTTTTCATTGCTGATTGCAGCTGAGAATGTCTTGGGGCAGCTGAGTAAAGGTATCTACGTTCTGATGAGTGGCTTGGATCTGGAGAGACTCGTGCTGTCTGGTGGACCGCTGGGGTAAATGGTCTTTTAACTTTCTACTAGTCACATCTCTTCCATTTATATCCCTTCATCTGATTTAACCATGGGTCCCAATTTCTTCACAGCATAACAACCTAAGTCCCCCTTACAGGAGAGGTGCTTCTGCCTGAGAAAAGGGGTAACTGCTTCTTGTTCATTCCATCCTTAGGTTCCATAGTGATGCCTTATCTTCAATCTTTGTCCCCATCTAGTGGGCTCAAAGATAACCTTTATTTAGAAAGATTACCCTGGTGGAGTTCCTCCTCTTACTCAGTTCTGGGCTTCTTTATGCTGCTCAATTAATGAATGAGATGCCAGAACTGTAGAATAATCCTACCTAAGATTGTAAAGGACCTCTTGAATTCTCTAGTTTAGGGGTCAGCAACCTTTCCGAACTGGTGTGCCAAGATTTAACTCTCCTGCCCTGGACCATGCTGCACTCCTGGGAGGGGGGGAAGGGGCGCTCTCCACCGCACACCCTGTGGACCACCTGGGTCGATGCAAACCTTTCTGCAGACTGAGTTGCTAATGCACACTCACTGTTAATTACATAATTATGCCTAAGCCATTTTGCTAGTTCTACAGCTGGGGAGAATGATTTCATTTAAATTATTAAACAGATTAAACGTTTTAACTTTCTCATGTCAGTTTATCAAACTTTATTTTAAATAAAGTAAAATATTATGTCCAACACACAAGGTTTAATGTTTTCTTTCTTTATGGCAGGGGTGGGGAACTCTTTTTTTAGGTTGGGGGTCACTGACCCACAGAAAAATCAGATGGAGACCACACAAGTGAGAAGCAAAAAGACTCCTCCAAAAAAAACCCAACCCTCACTGATGTGGCCCCCAACTGAGACACCTCACTCTTCTGTCATTTCAGCCCCCACATGGTGAGGGGATGTGACAGGGAGGACTGAGGTTCAGGGCTTCCCATAAGTCAGATTTACTTTCCTGAGGTTCCAGAGTTAGTTAATTGTGGATTCCCTTCGGCTCTGGGGTACGAGCAAAAATGAGGGGTTCAATGTGCAGGAGAGGGTTGCCAGCGAGTGGGATATGGATGCAGGATGGGGTGAGGAGGGCAGGGTCTGAAAGGGAGTTTGATGGCAGGAGATGGTGAGGGTGTTGGTACTACAATTAGTTTGGGGACGGTAGGGGGTTGGGGGAGTAATGCACAAAAGGTGAGGGTGAGAATGCAGCCAAATAGCTAGTTGGGGAGGGAAGCGAAGTGGGGAGTAAAGGAAAGTGCAGCTTCTGCAAAGTAAAATTGTATTCCCCTCACCTCTTCCCTCTGCTCCAGCCTTGCTCCCCTCAGCCCCATGATTCCCCCCTCCCAGCCAGATCCCCTGCATTGCCCCATATCCCTCAGTGCAACCCCTGTGCCCCCTCCTATCCTGCCTCCACATCCATGTGCCCCCAGCATGTTCACCGTCAGAGCAGCAGTCCTGGGGCGAGGACAGGTTTTGGTGGTGTGCAGTGTTTCTTCCCTGCCCGGACCAGCCCTTTGCCCACAGACTGGGGCAGGCAGAGTCCGGGACTCCCCAGGGCTGGTTCCAGCCCAGCTGGGCGCAGAGGGGCACTGAGGAAGGGGCTTCCCGACCCTGCACGCTGCCCACAGAGAGCAGCCCGGGCCCTGACATGCCATGTGTGCTGGCCACCCAGCCCTGGCTCTGCTGCATAGGCCCAGCCCTGCCCCCTCCTGAAGCAAGATGCCTGTAGCCAGGAAAGGGGGCAGTTAACCCCTTAGCTCCTGGGAGCTACTCACCCAGGCTGGACAGGGGCAGCCACAGAGATACTCAGATGCCTCTCCCACCCCCTCCTTCCAGTAGGAAGCCAGAGTTAGTGCTCCAGCTTGCAGCTGCGTGGTGGAGGCTGGAGCCACAGCACAAGCTCCAAGCTGTGCGCAGGAGAAGGGTTGGGGCAGGGCTGAGCTCCCACCCTGCGTACCACAGGAAATGGGCTCATGCGCTGCTTGTGGCACGCATGCTGGGGGTTGCCGATCCCTGCTCTAGTTTCAGGCATTCTCAAACTTCATTGCACAGCAGCCTCCAGGGCTGCTGACAACGCAGATGAGGGGCAGTTGCCCTGTAGCTCAGCGACTTTTAAAAGGCCTAGGGTTCTGGCATACTGCTGGCACTGCTGCAACAGCAGCTGGAACCCTAAGCTCTTTAAATCTCTGCCAGAGCCTTGGGTGGCACAGAGGGCTGGTGGAGGTACAATGTGATCCATGAGGCACTGAGGGCTGGCTGCCCCAGCCCTGCTCCTTCCCCCCAAGCCAAGCCCCTCCCCTCCACAATTGTCATGGGTCCAGCGAAGTGTGTCACTCGCTGTAGCAACCCTCTTTCTGACAACTTGGAATTCTCTTCATGCTCCCGTTCTCTGCTATATGTTCTAAATTTAACAGTTTCCATTACTGTATTCTCTCACTCAGTAATACTTGCTTTTTAAATCTCCCAATTTTCTCATATGCTTATAATAAATCAGATAATCATGAACATCAGACACGAGCCACATCTTAGGAAAGGCAAATTTTAAGTAGAGACCCCTCTCTGTGCAAGGGTCCAGAATATGTATTTTTTTTACCCCCAAAGGTGATTTCTAAACAAGTGGCATGGTGTGAGGGACTTGTCTCCTAGTCTCCAGTTTAGTCTCCAGTTTTCCTGTGCAGGCTCCCTAGTGGCAGTTCAGCATTGAAGTGCAGGAGAAAACTCCCCAATAAGAATGACTTCTTCAGATGGGAGGCTTGACCTAATACCACTCTTTCCTTATACTCTGTTCAGAGAAGGAGCTAGTTCTACTCGTTGCATCAAGCAAGATAAAGCTGTACACTAGGATATGTCTGACAGGCGGTGTTGTCTAGTCCCTAAGGCTGAGTTTTATTTTAGCTTTGCTTCTGTCTTGGGTGTAATCTTGGGAAGGGAGCTTAACTTCTCAATGCCCATTCTTACCTGTGAGCTAAAATTCTCACTGCACTTGTGGAGATATTGACTCTGGGCTCTGGGAGGAGCAAGAGAAGAATATAATACTTATTATCCTGCCATAAACTTAATGCAGCAAGGTCTTGAATACCACGAATGATGGTGCAATAAGTATCTTACCAACCCAGCCTTGTCCTTAACAGATGTTTTGCACCCTTTTTTTTTTTTCTAATCAGAGTTGTTTTCCAAGGAACAGCTCAGCACATGCAGATATGAAATGTTATTTAAAACCAAGCCCTTGTTTTCTCTACAACACATTAACCTTATCTTGTGTGGCAAGTACCCCTGAACTGTCACTTTCTACCCAACTCTTTTAAATCCCAACAATGCAGCACTAATAACATGGAGTGGTTTATTACTTATTTTGATAAAGTCAGTGTATCTTATGCTGCCCCAACCTGCAGACATCTGGACTGAATATGCAGACCTGCAGTGTAGAAGTTGTTGGGGTGAGGGAAGCACCTTAACATCTGGGGAGGAGCCAATGGGAGCTTCAGGCATCCAGGAATGAGTGGAAGTTGGGTTAGGTTTTTGGCATTCCTGGAGGTAATTGAGGCTTTTGGACAAAGGAGGGAAATGCAGCTTCTCTTTTGGGCAAGATAAGAGGTGATTAGAAATTTGGAGGAGAGGGAGTTGAAGGCTTCATTTCATCCCCCTGCAAACAGACCTCCTTATACGCTGCACACTTCTTCAATATGAGCTACTACATGCAGTGTCTTTGATGCTGATTAAAGTACAGTAGCTTAACTTTGCTCAAATCAGCAGCAGCAAAGTAATTAACAATGTGGCCATTTAATGTTTTCCCATTAGTCTTCAGCATCAGTGGATCATTGGGATGGATGAGGAAGTTCATGCCTGTTGGAGCTGCTGTTTCAGCTATCTGCAGACTCAGCCAGGCACTTTTGCATTTATTACACTCCACATTTGGAGGATTTTCTACGTGACTATAAGGGTTGATGCTTTTTTAAACAAACTTAGATTCTGGAGTACAATTCTACAGTACATTTATGAAGGGTAATTTAATGACTGCATAATTGCATTATATGCCAGACACTGCCTTAGACTGAGATACAGAGTTTGAATTTTTGTTTGTTCTGTTTTACTCCTTTTTCTGTTTGCTTCCACTCGCTCACCCCTGTGTCTGTTTCTCTCAGGATCATGCAGGCTGTTCTTGACCATGCTTTTCCATATTTACACATGAGAGAAGCATTTGGACAGAAAATTGGCCACTTCCAGGTGAGAGTGAGGGGAAAGAACTGTCACTGATACCCACAGAACAAGCTGCTTTCATCTTTGGTCCGATCCTGTATTCTTATCTCAGTGTTCCTAATAGGCTTTTGAGACTGTCTTTATTATAGTGTGGGGTTGTCTCATTATGATGATCACGCTATATATTTCTGTGCCAGTATGCAAAATTGTACCCTGCAATTTATCCAAAGTCTGGTGAGAACATTTAACTCTGAAGTAGTTTTTATCTTCTGGTTTATTATAAGAAACTAGAGACCATAGTCTCATGCTGATGGAACAGTGCACATTTGTAGTTAAGGGGCTTAGGGTGATATTTTTTTCTGAAGTTACAGTTATTAGTCAGGGCTTGATTTACACCTTACAGGCCTGTAGGCACTGCATCTTCAGCCCCTTCCTCACTTACAGCTCACCTTTATGTTGCACTCAGCTTTAGAGAGGTAAGGCCTCCATACGATGATGGTGCCCCTAGTCACACATTACTACATCTAATTGAAAATCCAGCCCTGTTCTTAGTGGCACTACTACTGAGAATGTGAAAGGCACTGGCTTAGTCAGCATGGTAAACCAAAGCTGGCATTGGAGTGAGCGTGAATTTGAAGTCCCAGGTCTCTTCTGTTCTGACTTTTACTCTTGGATCATATGTTCATAACACAGGCTCAGTCATCTGACTTGTGAATCCAGCTTCACTAGTTTGTCCAGCCTTCAGTAGGTAACATAAAACAGCCAACTAAAACAATGTCACATCCATGGCTTTCCACCCAGGGTATTGTCTTTTCTGCCCTCTTCTCCTTGTTCCCCTTTATTTCATATTAACTGTTAATGTTTTGTTGAATTTAAGACTATTGTTTTGTGTTGCTGTATGTAGCTCATGCAGGGCAAAATGGCAGATATGTACACACGGCTGATGGCATGTCGGCAGTATGTATACAATGTGGCAAAAGCTTGCGACCAAGGACACTTCAATGCAAAGGTGAGTGTGGTTCCTGATGGGCTGCTTATACCACCGCATGTATCTTTTACCCTTGTTATCCTGAGAGGATGGAGATTCTACATCATAGGTGTCCATTAATCAGTTACAGAAGATCGTCCACAGGCATGATGTAAATTCATGAAGGAGGGTGTAGTCTCCTTGTTGCATTCTTTCGTGTCTTCCCATGGTCCTCATGGAATTGATACAGTGAGATCTGATGGAAAGCTTGGGTCTCTGCATCACAGACAAACTCTTCTGTTTTTCCACTGGGACCCTTGTTTGACACCATATCTCAGAGCAATAACTAGGCATTTCTAGCAGCCAGGGTGAGCAAGCAGATTTGCACCCCCTATCAGAGGTGATGGGGGAGTGGCACCCAGGCTCACATGTTTCCTCCCCCTTCTCTCCGATTATTTTGTTTACACCCCCACACACACCTGGAAAGACTGGGGTGACCCATGGAGGTGAGTCTCCGAGTGGAAGTGGTGCTCCCTTCCTGAGCCCCGGCCCTGTTGCATAGGGCCAGACCCATTGAGCTGCCTGGCTCACCACCTCAAGTGCTCCTCTGTGCCCCCCTTCAGTCTGAAATCTTCTGAGGGGTGGTCATGTGGCCCCCAGCCCCTTAAATTGTGTCCCCAGGCTGCCACCAGTTACATGTCACCTTTGCCCGCTACTGTGTTTTTTCTGCTCCTGTGGCTTTGTGCCTTAGTTGCCTGTCCTGCTAGTCTCTCCCTGGTTATAGCCCTGCAAAATCTTATGTGCTTGAGAAGGGACCAGCTTAGGCCTGTCAGCAAGTATATAAACTTGATGAAAAGTAGGCCTGATTTGACCAGTGCAAATGAAATCTTTGCTGATTCTGTTGCTGTACATGTAAATTATCTTGTCCCTCCATTAGGATTGTGCAGGAGTGATTCTGTATTCGGCAGAATGCGCTACACAAGTAGCTCTGGATGGAATTCAGTGTCTAGGTAAGAATTTTGCTTCTTCCACCATGAGAAAAGGTTATCTCTAGTGCATTGAAACATGCAGGAATATAGGCTCCCTGCTTTCCCTCTCCTAGTCATTGAATTCAGTAGGCAAGAAATGCCTTCTGCAGCATGACTTAACTATTTACCCCTGTTGAACAACAGGGAAGCTTTTTGTGAATGCTTGTACACTCACCCCATATCCTGTTCTGTCTTGGTTTTCATCTCTTCCCTTTGTGGTTGTAGGTGGAAATGGTTACATCAATGATTATCCTATGGGTCGCTTCCTGCGTGATGCCAAACTGTATGAGATAGGGGCAGGAACCAGCGAGGTGCGGAGACTTGTCATTGGCCGGGCATTTAATGCTGCTTTTAATTAACACCCATCATTCAACGAGACACATTCTCAACACCAAGAAGCCTTTGATCATAGTGGCGGTGCGCACAACTCTTCTCATATCAGGGTCACCACTGGTTGATTGTTATCCATTTGATGAACAAATGCTGCTAGGTTTAACTGGGCTCTGCTGACAGAATAAATTGGGCAAGAGAACAGAAGTAAACGTGTTCATGTGATCAGTTTGACTGTTCCTTCACCATACTCAGCAGCCATTTCAATTCTAAAATGCTAAAGAGTTGCGGATGAAATTTTTGCCAAGGGTGTATGACAGTCATAGCAGGATTTTTCTTGCAAGGTGAACTATTGAATAGGATTGGGAGAAATCAGTTACTTGAACATTATAGCTCAATCTAGAGAGAATGGACATTGGGTCAATCCAGAAAGAATGGACAGTGGGAATGGAATTTTATCCTCTTTAAAAATTTTAGAGTGCCACGAACAAGTAACTTTTTTAACATGCTGCTGCCCGAAGATGTAATTTCACCAGTGTGTTAACCTTCTGGTGCCATCCAATAACAATTTCAGCTTTGGGAATCCAAATGCCAGCTGGACTTTGTTGATACTGTCTGCTGTTAACATCACAGGATTGCAGCTACAGAAGCAGTACTGTGGGGGGGGAGGAAAATTGCCTAAAGCCCCGTTAAGATGTCATGTATTTTTCTTTGCCCTTTCCCGTTTTATTCTTGCTGCTTACCAAGATATGTGAATGTAATCTGAAGTCTTCACTCTTCTGATTGGCTGCCTCCCGCTGTCTGATTCATTTGTTGATGTCCTTATCCGTCATTCTGGAAGCTTTTAAAATGTCAAATCATGTATTGTAACATCCATCAATGAATCAGGCAAGAGGAGGTTGACATATTTTAAGGGGTGCTCTGGTGAGTGTATGCACTTGGATTCCTAAATTTAATTGGCCATAAGGAGAAAGCCCAGTGGAAAAAATATGAGCAGTTTTAAGTGGGGTTTAGGGAAATGTGTTATGGGGAAGTTTAAATCTTATTTGGTTTATTTTTAATAAGGAAGACAGCAGTGTAATACAACTTCAAAGATTGAATTACAGAGGGAAAAAATAAATCTCTTGAATAGACCAATGAATTAAACAGCTGCCATCTTGACAATCTCATGTAGGCTAAAAAAATACAGCTTGTAGTTTTATTTATTTTCTCTATATATTTGCTTTTTGTCTATATGATGACTTTAAGCCAGCACACACATTAGTGTTTCAAAGCATCCATTTAATAATCTAAGCCATCAGTATAAAAAGACATTAAAATGCCCAGACCAAACTAAAATTCACCTTACTCTTCCCACCCTCCCTCCCCTGGTGGGGAAAAAACCGATAGCTATATAGGACTTGCAGTATGCACAAAAGGAGGTCTCTTAAACCCAAGGGGAGAGGCAGCTTCTGCCCTAAAATGGCCAACCTCAACCCTCATACAGGGGACTGTTATCTCAGTCATCCCAATTGGGCTTCCTTACTCATGAAAAGCACACAGAAAGGTGACTTCTGAGGCTATGCCTACACTACAAAGAAAAGTTGGAAAAAGATACGCAAATTGCGGTTTGCAGTTTGCATATCTTTTTCTGCTCTTCTTCCGAAAGAGGCTTTTCTGACATTTGGCTGGTCTACACAGGGCCAAATGTCAGGGAAAAAAACCCCCTCTTTTGGAACATCCCTTCTTCCTTTGTGAAACGAGGTTTATGGGATGCTGACAAAACGTGTCTGCTTTTCTGACATTTTTTTCGGAAAAGCAGATGCGTACCTTGGCCATGGCAGTGCTTTTCCGGGATACCTCCAGTATCCTGAAAAAGCTCTGTAGTCTAGATGTACCCTGAGATACCTTGGGCTCAAAGCACAAAGGGCTTTACTGATCAAGGCTGACACCTTGAATGTAACTGGGAATCCAGGGCAAACTTTGGAGTTACAGGTGAAATATGCTGCATTTGTGAAATACCAGTATATTTTATGTACTGAGTATATGAGAATAGAAATGTAATATGTTCTCATGTAATATGTTCTCAGTTAGATGAGAGAATTACTTAAATGTTATCCCAGAATAATCATAAATGCCATCCTCTCTCCTACATTCAAACTGCACTCACTGCAGCGCCACCTGCTGTCTCAAGAAAGCTCTTGGATGGGATTATTCAACACTACCTAAAACTGTGGTTCTCAACTGGTGGTCCATGGACCACTGGTGGTCCCTGGTGACTTTTTCGGTGGTCCACAGGAACATTGTCCAAAGTCTCACACAGCGTGAGCAGGCGCCGCCGTTAGGCTGTTTTACGCCGTGTTCACAAGCACGCGGTGCGTCATCCATAGCGTCACCTGCAGGAGAAATTCTTGGATCTGAAAAATGATTTTTGCGGCTCAAGACATGTACTAGAAGTCCACTGTAGAGAAATTTTGGGCCAGCGTGACCGGGAGTTACCCAAATCTGTCAGCACACGCAGTCAGATTTCTTTTGCCATTTGCATCAACTTATATGTGTGAGACTGGATTTTTGTGTTTGTTGCCCGTTAAGTCCAAACTGAGGAATCGGCTTGCAGTGGAAAGCGATATTTGTTGTGCATTATCAAGTACCACTCCAAACATTGAAAAGCTTGTCAGTGAGAAGAGAATCCAAAAATCTGTTAGTAAGAAATAAATTTCAAACCAAAATGTTCGTTGTCTGCTCTTTTTTTTTTTTTTATCATGTCTCAAAAAGGAGGTGGTCCATGACATTTTTTTGATTGGCCTGGTGGTCCATGGACTGGACCGAGTTGAGAATCACTGACCTAAAAGATTTGGATGTACCGTTCCCAGTGCTGTTTGTGAGGAATTGGGTGTCCAAATCCTGTAGGCAGCTTTGAACATCTTAGCCCAGTCCTATGGTGCATCAGTAAAATGGCACCTCCTCAGAGAGCAAGCCAATAGCAGCACTTGTGGCAGTGAAGGTGCAGAGAGCATGCATGGTACTTTTAAAATAATTGAAAATTCAGTTTTACAGATATGTTCTTTTGATAGGGGAATGAATTTCCTTGAGTTTTCCTTGAAAACTCATTTAAAAATAAAATCAAAACCCCATATTGGCATCGAATCATAGCTTTGTAATCTGTCTTAGTCCAAAGGAACCATGCTGAAATGAATGTCAAAACCACCTCTAGATCTTACAAGTGACTAGAATTGTTAAGAATTCATGTTCTGACTCAGAATGGAACCTGTGTACATGGCTTTTAAACCTGTCTCCTGACCCTGGCATTGCCTGTTTTAATACAAATAATAAATAACATCCCATTTTCTAGGCTGATCAGCACCACAAGGTTAAGGCAAAATGAATTGGTGTCTAATGCACCATTAGATAGGGTGGGAGGAGAGATCCATAAATCTTAGGAAGGGTTATGTTAATCAAATTCCATACACTTCCATACATCACTGTGCTGAATATTGAGTGATCTGTCTTGCGAAAAGCATCGGTCAAAGGGCTCTTTCCCCATACTGAGCAGTTCTCACAGTGGTGAATGACAGGGGATCTCCTGGCTAAGTGGTGATGGGCCTATGATTAGGGTTTTGGATTTTTTAACCTGTACAATGCCAGTAAAGATATCTACTCTCCACACATATGCCAGCTCAGCTGCTTGGATTTTGCCCAGCAGGGGGCAGGTATAGACTTTGTTTAGTTCTTAACTTACCACCTAAATAGAGAACTGGACTCCTCCCAATGTGCACATCCTGTGTGATTTGAATTTGTGTGCCTGGGAGCGGATGTTGCCTTTTATTCCCCTCCCTCCTCTTCTCCACTAACCACTTTTTTCCTCTAATTGTTTTTTTTTAAAAGCTTGTGGTAGATGTGGCAGGTGCGGAAGCTTCTGGCCTCCTCCAGAGAGTGCAGCTAATAGAAATTGTAGAAGGGCACTGTGCCCCAGCATATGTTGTTTCTGGTATCTGTTGCATTTAATTTGTAATAGAAATCATTCTAGCCCAGTAAGGGATGTTCCCTTGATCACAGAACTGGATTAGTGAAATATCCTGTCAGGAAAAAGTAGATCTGCAATAAGGATTAAGAATTGATGAGACAACAGTGAAACAGTACCTGCAATCTAGATGGTTTTCAAGACACTTCAGTAATTATTAGTGCCTGTCTGCCTGAGGCAAGCATGCCTGTAGTACCTGGGTATGGTTTCACACATTTAGAAGTTTAGCAATTCCTTCAAGGAGGAGAAGCCAAGCTCTCATCCCTCTCCCCTCACTGAAGCTGCTTGCTTGTGGGGAATGCAAAGCAGGTGACTTATTTCTGAGGTTATGTCTATGCTGCCGCTTTTTATCGGAAAAAGGTACACAAATTGCGCTCCGCAACTTGTGTACCTTTTTCCGATAATTTTGTCGGAAGAGGCTTTTCTGAAATTTGGCCCATCTACACTGGGCCAAATTTCAGAAAAACCTCCTCTTTCGGAAGAGCCTTTCTTCCTCGTGGCATGAGGAAGACAGGGCTTCCGAAAGAGCGCGTCTGCTCTTCCAACATTTTTTTGCAGATGCATTCCCTAGATGCGGAGGAGTTTTGTACCCCCGGAAAAACTCCATAGTCTAGACATAACTTGAGTGTGTGATAATGACTGTTCAGCAACCTTGTCCCTGAGGTAAAAACAATGAAAGAAGAGTCCTGACATCAGGCTGTAAAGGTAGCAAGGCTTGGCTCAGATTAATTTCTGGTAGTGGTGAATTTTGCAGCTGAGGGCTCTGTGCTGAAACGGCACTGCCTCCACTCTTGGCAAATTTGAACCTAGAATGTGCTAACTTCAGTGTTTCAAGTGGTTGTAGTTCAGCACATAGTAAGAGACCATCTTTGACACAGCCCAATGCTATAACCCACTTAGGGTTTTAAAATAAGGACCAGAATGTTGAAATGTTGGACATGCAGCCAGTCCAGTGTACTGCACTCCTATCTGCCTGTCAACCACACTGAAGCCCCACAGACTGTTGCAGTTACAGCAGTTAAATGTCAGAACTGGATTGTGATAAACACTTGTCTGTAGGAGGCAACTTGTTCTCTCTATCCCTGATTGATCCTCCTTTGTTTTAAGAGCCCTTCCTCTCCACTGGGACTTTCCCTCTAGACCAGAAGCTGGTTATGTTAATAGATGTGTGGGTGCAAGGTTTAATTAACTGTGGTTAGGAGATGGTGCTACAGAAGAGAACGTGCAGAGACATATTTGGTGCAGAACACCTTGTTGGAGGGAATGAGAGGTGGGCCTGGCACTGCAGGAGCTAAACAAGGCCTTTTTGCCCAGCTAGCCCCACTCCATTTTTACCTGCAGCCAATGTCAGACCTGGAGGGAGAATAAGAGAGGAACCTGATCAGTTAGGGGCTGGCCATGAAGAGACAGGAGCTGGTTCTGCTGTCCTCAGGACCTGAGCCAGAACCGGCTACTGGGTCAGCCACAGGAGCACATAAGCCTCCAACACCTCCCCCTGTGCAAAGGGGAGAGAACCAGAAGGAGCCCTTGATTAGGAGGGAGAAATTGGACTCTTGGGGCCATGCCCCCAACGGAAGAAGCAGACTCTGATAAGAAGCTGAACCCCTAGGTCCAGGACCTCAGCAACAGGGGCCTACACCCTGGACCACCAGCTAACTCTGGGTCTTAACCACTAGGTCACCCTGCTGCCCAGGAGATCCTGCCACAGAGGGGAAGGTAGAAGGGTCTGAGAGAATAAGCCTTCAGTGAGTGGGGGAGAGAAAAAGTGAAGGAGATGTGAGTGGATCTGACAGGATGATAACCTGCTTCCTGCCGCTTCTCATGGAAGGAGAGTTTAATAGGACCTCTACTCCTCTCATGTTCCTCAGACAAAGCTGACTTTAAATAAAACCAATCACTCTGTTTTAGGCAACAGCGGGTGAGGGGTAATGTGTTGTTTGGTTTAGCTCTCTGCTGTGGGATAAAGCTAGCATTAAGGGATGTGAGTACACTACAGATCAACTGAGCACAGCCACTCTGCAGGGAAGAGATGGCTCCTGCCCCATCAAGCAGTAGTCAGTGCTTCAGTCTCCCTCCCCCCCCAGGTCCCTTTTCCATTCAGGTCAAGAACTACTATGCGCCTACTGGCAACAGGAGGTGAGGAGCAGCCACCAGTCACTGGCAAAGAAGATCTATCTGTGCTTTAAGAAACTTTGGATCATCACATCCCAGAGGAGACATGGAATCCTCCTCCAGTACCATCCTTTTAGAGGAGGGTGAACACATTCATCTGCCAACAGGCATGGGTGGTGCCTGCTGAGAGCCTGTATCTAAGACGTTATGGAAGGGTCTTGAGGCTTATCCATCCCTGTAACTACCACTCTGTGGTGCTATTCCACATTGGCACTAGTGATACTTCCAAGTATGACCCAGGAGCAGATTGCAGTGACTACATCCCATTGGTTCTAGGGTAAAGGAGTCAGGAATTGGTAGTGAATGTGAAAATAGAAAATAATTTGGGTTAAAGTGGTCATGAAAGAATAAATTTAATGATTCTAAGGGAAAGTAGTGAGAGCAGCAGGATAAGGACAATTGACTTCAAAAAATAGCTTTTAACAAACTCAGAAAACAGGTAGCTAAAGTCCCTAGGGAAGAAATTCTAAGGGAAAGGGGAATTCAGGAGAGCTGAAGGTTGCTTACATAGAGCTTTCCCATCCATTGGACAGTTTGGGGCAGTCACCCCAGGCCCTATACTTTAGGGAGCCAGGTGGCAGCTGCCTCTACTGTCCTATAGATGTGGCCCAGGAATTTTGGGGGACCAAGCACGGGCAGCAGCAGGGGTTGCCTTCCCCCCCCACTCACTGCAGCAGCAGGAGCCAGTGATGCAGTAGCCTGCTCTGCCCTGTTGTCTCCCAGTCCACTGAGCTCCGCTTCACTGCAGCACCAGAAAGCAGGGCACCTTGGCCCCAGCGTGCTTTGCTTGTTGTCACCACGCTGAAGTGGAGTGGGCTGGGAGAGGCAGACAAGGCTAAGTGGAGCAGGATGCCAGGTTGCTTTGGCTCCTGCTGTCTCAGTGAGTGCAGTGGCAGCCGCCCTCCCTCCTCCCCAGTAACCCTGGCTCATGTTACTTGGAGGTAGGGGCATTGAGCAAGGGAGTGGAGCTGGGGCAGAGCATGGGGAAAGGGTTGGGGGGTTGCCCTGCACCTGGGGCACAGGAGGGGGTTGCTCCAGACGCTGCACCCACCTAGGAGTGACCCTGGGCCCAGCAGCAACCTATCCTGATGTGAAAGATAAACTAATAAAAGGGCAGTATGGCTCCATCAGGAGCTCTTTAATTACCTGGAACTCAAAAGGGAATATTTCAAATTGGAAACATGGACAAATTTGCTAAGGATGAATATAAAATAATTACACAAGCATGTAGGGACAAAATTAAAAAGGCTAAAGCACAGAAAGAGTTACACTCAGCAAGGAAATAAAAAGCAACGTGAAGATGTTTTATACAGGAAAGAGCTAATAACATATGATGACGAGAAGCCTGAACTGTTTAATGCCTATTTTGCTAGTCTTCACTAAAAAGTTTAGAGGTGACCAGTTGCTTAACACAATATTAATAAGAAGGGGTAAGAAATGAAAAAAAAATGATTAAAGGCTATTTAGCTCCAAGGTGACAGCTGGGAGAAGTAAGGAGGGTCACATGTCTCCCCTCTCCTCTTCCCCCCTCCCCCCCCCAAGATGTCTGGGGCGTACGTTCAGCAGGAAACTACGGTGGTGAAAGGAGCAGAAGATGAGGCTGCTGCTCCCCAGAGAGCACACCCACTCTCCAACACGGTTGTCCTCTCCTCCAGCTGGGCTGAACAGACCCCAGACAGGAGGTGCAGCTGCATGGAAGGGCTTGAAGAGGGCAGCTGTGTAGGAGGAGCTGCTTGTATGGGGCTGTCTGGTGGCTGCATGTTCTGTTCCTTTGGCTGCTGCAGTTCCCTATCCAGTGCACCAGGAGGACAGTACCAGCAATGGGAGATGGGGAAAGTGGGGGGGGGGGGGTCCCAGGCTGGGGGTAGGGAGGAGTCATGTGGGGATGTCATGTGTCCCCCCCCCCCTCTAGCTTGTACTCCCCTTTCTGTCCCTTCCATGAGTTGCCATTCTTAGGGTATTTGGTTCAGTTAGTTCCTTAATCTCAGAACCATTCATACTTACCTCTAAGAACTGAAGAAGTGAGGCCCTAGAGGACTGGAGAAGGACAAACATAGTACTTATCTTTAAAAAGGGAACTATAAAGTATTCCAAAAATTAGGCTATGTCTACACTGCGGCAGTTTTTCAGAAGAGGTAATGCAAATGAAGTGCTCATTTGCAAATCTTGTGCTCTCATTTGCATATTCTCTTCCGATCCTTTTTGGGGAAGAGTTTTTGTGATAAAAAGCCCCTTGTAGCCAGGGCCATTTGTCAGAAAAACCCCGTTTTGCACAAGATCCTGTAAACCTCATTTTTTTTGAAGAATAAGGGATCTTGCACAAAACAAGGTTTTTCTGACAAATGGCCCTGTCTACACGGGGCTTTTTATTGCAAAAATCTCTTCCGCAAAAAGGATCGGAAGAGAATATGCAAATGAGAGAGCGAGATTTGCAAATGAGCATTTCATGTGCATTTCCTCTTCCAAAAAACTGCCTCATTGTAGACGTAGCCTCTTAGATCAGTCAGACTAAATGGAACAATTTATTTAGCAATCAGTCTGTAGGACCTAGATGATAATAGGATTATAAGGAATAGCCAGCATGGATTTGTCAAGAACAAAGCATGCCATACCACCGGTTCTCCTTCTTTGACAGGGTTACTGGCCAACTGGATGGGGGGAAGCAATGAACTTAACACATGACATTCTTATAAGCACATTAGGGATGCATCTACACAGTACCCTTTGCGCAAATTGCATAGCTTATTTTGAGGAAATTTTGAAATAAAGTGCTATTCTGAAATGCCCCCTAACCCTCGTGGAAAAAGGGTTACAGGTGTGCCGGAATAGTGCGCCCGCTATTTCAAAATGTATTTTGAAATAATGAGCATGTTTAAAGATGTGGAATTGCTATTTTGGGATACTTCCGGTATCCCAAAATCACCCTGCTGTCTAGACGTAGCCTAGGGGAATGTGGTCTAGATAAAATTACTGTAAGATTGGATCCATAACTGGTTGAGGGAACATACTGAAAGAGTAAATGTCAATGGCTCACTGTCAAACAGCAGGCATATATAGTGGGAACCTACAAATGTCAGTACCATGCTCTGGTACTATTCATTATTTTAATGAATGACTTCAAATTGAGAATATGTTTATAAAATTGGCTGATGACACCAAAGGGGGAGCATTTTGGAGTACAGGTTAGAATTCAAAAGGGTTTTGCCAAATTGGAAAATTGGTCTGAAATAAACAAGATGAAATTCAGTAAAGACAAGTGCAAAGTACTATACTTGGGAAGGAAAAAATCAAATGCACAACTACGAAGTGGGAACTAATGGGCAGCGGCTGTGAGGCAATACTACTTCAGAATAGGATCTGGTTGTTAGAGTGGATTATAAATGAATATGAGCCAAAAAATGATGCAGTTATGAAAAAGACTTACTATCATTCTGAGGGGGCATTTACAAGAGTGTTATATATCAGACACAGGAGGTAGATGTCTTGCTGTCCTCAACACTGGTAAAGCCTCAGCTGGAGTACTGTGTCCAATTTTCAGAGCCACACTTTAAGAAACACACAGACAAATTGTAGAGAGCCCAAGGGAGAGCAACAAAAATGGTGACAAATTTGGAAAATCTGACCTATGAGGAAAAATTAAGAATCTGCAAATGATTAGTCTTGAGAAAAGAAGACCGGGAGGGATGGGGAATGACACAGTAACAGTCACCAGTACCTTAAAGCTGTTGTAAAGAGGGCCATGCCGTTGTTTTCCATGTCTGCCGAAAGTAAGACACGAAGAAATGGGCTTAATCAGCAGCAAGCTAGACTTACGTTAGATATTAAGGAAAATTGTCTAATATTTAAGCTCTGGAACAGCCTTTCAAGGAAGGTTGTGGAATTACCATCATTGGAGGTATTTAAGAACAGGTTAGACAAACACCTGTCGAAGATGGTCTAGATATATTTGGTTGTGCCTCTGCTGAGAGGCTGGACTAGATGACCTGTTGAGGTCCCTTCCAGTCCTCCATTTTTATTTTTTCTGTGCTTTACAGACATGCATTTACAAACTGTGCATCAGCTATGGTCTGGTTTGGCATTTGTATTGACATGATCTCACTAGAGCCTTCCAGCCCAAACCAAACCAGATGGGACCCAACTACAAATGTTGGATGGGAAAATAACCAGACCCTCTTGAGCTTAGGGCAGGCCAGAGCTGCTCCTCCTGCTCATAAGGTCAGTGCCACAGCAGGTGTGAGTCCTATCCCTGTCAATCGCTGCCGCCTGGCTATGCAAGGAGTGCATTGAGCAAAGTGTTGTTGTACCACACAGTCCATGGCAGGAGTTGGGCTTGCAACCACTGTGCCAACCACACAGGCAGGAGGCGACAGCAAAGCTAATTCAGTTTGTAACTTGAGCCATACATCTATCTATCCTATTGTAAATGGGTCCTTCATGAGGACAGTCACTATGGCATTGTTTGGCCACAGATATCCCTCCATAATTCTCCCCTTTGCAAAACTGCCACATTGACCCTTTTTGCATCCTGTAAATGGGCAACCAGGATAGTTGATGAAGATTGGACCTACCAGCAGCCCAGGAGGCCACAGACAATATAGGCAGTTGGGGGGAGGCTTTTTGGCACAGGTGCTTGCTTTGCAGAGTCCTGCTGGAGGGAACAAAGCAGTTCAGGCACCGTTTCCACACTGAGCTCCTAAGGCAGGCAGGAGAGGTGATCCTGGAGGTGCACTCTAGGTGCTCTGTCACCATGGAGTCTGGGCAGACATGCAGGCTGGCTCCTCTCCTATGCACCTTTGGAGAGCCCTCACTGGTGCACCGCCTGCCCTGTGGTACTCTTGATCTACAGAGTTTTTGCAAGCCTTGCCCCTGCTCATGGTTAAGAGTTCTCTGGCAGCAACCCCCTTTTAATCCTCCACCAGCAGTGCTGGGACTCCCAAAGATCCCTGCTGCATGCTCCCCAGGGATGGAGGACTGCAGATCTAGAGAAGTGATTATTCCCCTTTATTCAGTTCTGGTGAGGCCACATCTGGAGAATTGCGCCCAGTTCTGGGCCCCCCACTATAGAAAGGATGTGGACGCATTGGAGAGGGTCCAGTGGAGGGCAACCAAAATGATTAGGGGGCTGGAGCACATGACCTACGAGGAGAGGCTGAAGGATTTGGGCTATTTAGTCTGCAGAAGAGAAGAGTGAGGGGGGATTTGATAGCTGCCTTCAACTTCCTGAAGGGAGGTTCCAAAGAGAAAGGAGAGAAACTGTTCTCAGTAGTGACGGATGGCAGAACAAGGAGCAATGGTCTCAAGTTATAGTGAGGGAGATCTAGGTTGGATATTAGGAAAAACTATTTCACTAGAACAATGAGAAATCCTGTGGCACCTTATAGACTAACAGATTTATTGGAGCATAAGCTTTCGTGGGCAAAGACCCACTTTGTCAGATGCATGACGAAGTGGGTCTGTGCCCACGAAAGCTTATGCTCCAATAAATCTGTTAGTCTATAAGGTGCCACAGGACTTCTCGTTGTTTTTGCAGATTCATACTAACATGGCTACCCCTCTGATATATTTCACTAGGAGGGTGGTGAAGTACTGGAATGGGTTTCCTAGGGAGGTGATGGAATCTCTACCCCTAGAGGTTTTTAAGTTCCGGCTTGACAAAGCCCTGGCTGGGATGATTTAGTTAGTGTTGGTATGTCCTGCTTTGGGCAGAGGGCTAGACTCGGTGACCTCTTGAGGTCTCTACCAGCCCTATGATTCTATGCTTCCAGTTGGCTTGTGGGGGGTAAGCTGTGTGTGGTGAGGGATGTGGTTTCTAGGCTGAGCTGTGAATTAAGGGGAGGGAGGGGCTTGTGGTAGTGGATGAGGTATTTCACTGCATAATTCAAATGTAATGTGATACAAAATGAAAGGATCATCGATGCTAGTTTTCACAGGATAGTTGGAACTCTGGGGGAAAGAGTCTCGGTTAGGCCTTGATCCTGTCCTCAATACCACACAGAGCACAGATTTGCATGAACAGCTCCAACATACTCGGTGAGATTATCACATGATAGCAGGTAATGTGTCTAGTCCTGTTTATAGACTTGGGCCCTTGTTCTCTGTATCCAGCCTGTTTCTGGTGGTCTGGACTTTTGGCTTTAGCTTCCATTTAAGTGGCACTGATAGAAGGTTCTGGTATGGAGTGAAACATTGGTAACTCAGCAGAAAGCTGTTGCTTATTTTTAAACTTCTTGCCTATCATGCAGCCTACATATTGAGCGGGAGGGCGAGCCGCCAGAAACCACTGCAGCTGTTTTTTAAACGCCATCCAGCTACATGCTCTAGCTAGCTGCCCCTGGAGTGACATCGGGTGCAGGGAAAGAGAGGAGCAGCCTGCATTTAAGGCAAAACTTTCACGCTGCTTCTCTCTATTATGTCAAGCCTCGTAATCCAGGGAAACCAGTTGAACAATGTGGCAGCTGACATGCACGCAGCAGCGCCTATCCCTGGCCCAGGAGACAGACCGTGCTTGGCACAGCTGTGCCGACAGTGCTCCTGTGGCCTGGTTACAATGACAGGGCCTGCTCTTCCCGAGGAATTGCTGGGCAGAAAGATTAGAAGGCGATTTCTTTTCAATATAAAAGAATTCACAACTGTGAAGGGGAGACAAAAACATTCTTGAGCAGAACGGACAATATTGTAGGGGGTGAAAGGGAGAGCAGGGATTACTGTAGCAGTGCCAGGGTCTCGCCACTTGCACCTGCTGTTTGCTGAAAAGGCTGATGCTGAGCCATAAGCAGCTGATGTTGAGGCCCAGTTGTCAGCCAGAATGGGGGAAAAAAAAGCGCCTCTGATCAGTGCACTTACCAAAGGCCACAGCAGGTGTCTCGTCCGCACTAAGAGGGGGAGCAGAGGAGCATGTGTGGGTGTTAGACATAACTTAGACACCCACATGCAACAGGCTACATGCAGGGGTGAATGAATCCCCCAAGCATGTGGCTGTGATAGAAAAAAGCTTGGCAAGGCTATGTTCTCCGACCTCCAGGCCAGAGGAGCTTGGTGAGCGGGTAGGTGCAGGACAGGCACGGTGACTAGGACTACTTGCCTTGGGTTGGAGCTGGGGATGTTGAGGTTCAGACAGCTAGCGGGGCACCCTCAACTCTCGCTCACCCTTTCAATTCAAATGTAAACATCCCCAATGCTCTCAGCTAGTGGAGTCCTCAAGTAGACAAGTGAATTTCCCTGTGAAACCCCCAGGACTCTGTATTCTTTTGTGCCGGTGAAAGTGCTGGCTTGATGCTCCCAAAGGGGAAGAACAAGGATGCAAGACAGCAACACCATGAACTTCCCTGTGCTGCCCCTCTACTGAGGCTTGTTCCTGAGCTGCAGGAACCTCCGGACATTGCAATCATCACTTCAATCCCTGGTCTCTGCAGAGAGAGCTGAAGGGGGAGCCAATCAGTGCAGTGCAAGGATGATGGCCTGGTACTGCAGGGTGATCTAAGGGGGAGAATTCTGTAAGAGCTCAGCATTACTCTCCTGAGAACCAGGCCCTAGGTGTCTCATAAGGAGCTGCTGGGTGCCAAACACTTGTGAACAGCTGATCCTTCTTTAGGGGCCTAAAAAGCCGCCTGCATGTCACCAATCAGCTGATGGCTGAGGCTGCATGCTACATGCTGAATGAGGAAATAAAGTGGTACTCATAAGGGGGGCGGGGGATGTTCAGTTGCTTCCACAGATTTCAATGGACTCCAGCTATTTCTACACTGTGGATTTCCCACACTTCACCCAGTGTTTGCCTGCGTGGTGCAACTGTACTGATGGCAGCAATTGGGCTAATGTAGACAGAATGGGTGTTTTCTACTGTGTCTTCTAGCCCTACCCAGAGCTTGCTGTAGGCAGCTATCTTGGTAGACAGTGAAGAAGAGCCAAGCTTTGCCTTGCTACAGCTGTTCCCCACTGGGTAAGTGAAGAAAATGCCTATGAGAGGGTTTTGATGCCTCCTGTGTCTGCAGGGATGCTGAAAGGAGTCCCTGACATCTCTTCTGTGCTGAAAACAAAGAAGTATTTTACTGGGTAGGTCTTCCGCTACAGTGAGCCAAACTTCATAGCAACATATTGGGGCAGGATAGGAAACCACTCTTACTAGACACTGCTCTATCTCTTCTTTATGAGAAACTCATCCATAGATTTAGGATAAAACAAGCAGCATACCCAATTTTTTGGTGAAGTTGAACTTCCTTGTACATTTTGTATGTGTTTATCATTATTGCCCTGTGACACTATGCAGGAGCAACTGGCACCTGTGGGGGAAGGGATGCAGTGGGGCCACCCAGAGGGATGGGGCATAGAAGAGCACCCCATTTAGCAATTAAAATGTTGGTGGGGACTCAGGGGCATGGTGCACCTCCTGAGTACTACCACAAGTCACCTAGGCCTTCATGTTCTCACACAGAGCCTTATCTATTTGACTCAAACTCCCTGGTATTTGTTCAGCAATGGCCCTTTTTCAGAACAAATCCCTTAGGATGATTCCAATTGAGGGTACTAGAACCGTCAGAGTGGAACTTAGCAGAACTCTTTCTCGCTTTACTGACTTGCCCCTCTGATCAGGGCTGTTTGTTGCGGGTGGCAACTAGAAACATTTCCTTTTGCAGATGTGTGTGAGGTTAGGGTCACTGCACCACACTGCCCTTCAGAGGAGCCAAAGGAATTAGGTTAGTGGATGGTTCAAGTATTTGGTAAGAAAAAGCTTTTCACCAGATTTCAATCTGGTCTGTTCAGTGGTGATGACAAGTCATTGCTGTGGGAAATGACCCTCATTCCAGTGCTAAGGCTAGGTTTCTCTTACCCAGTTGGCATGTTGTTCCAGGCACTATCAGGCTCGCTGCTCTTCTTGGCAGGCCCTTTTTCCTGACTGAGCCTTGGAAACGGAATCTCTCTTTCACTCCTAGGAGCTAGGACTGGCTCTTCCGGGTGTGGATTGAGATTGTAGATGCTGAGTTACTACAGAAATGAGTGTGCTGTAAAACATTACCACAATTTGGGTGCATGGGCAGCCAGTTCTGCCAATTAACTTGTGTATTGTTTATGGACAAATAGAACCTAAAAATGACTGTACTGGGTCAGACCAATGGTCCATCTAGCCCAATATCCTGGCTTCCAGAAGTGGCCGGTGCCAGATGCTTCAGAGGGAATGTAGAGTGGTCATTCTCCTATCATCCAGACCCAGCTTCTAGCACTTGGAGCTTGAGACACTCGGAGCATTAGGTTGCATCCCTAACCAGCTTGGCTAATAGCCATTGATCGGCCTGTCCTCCATTAACTTATCTAAATCTATTTTGATCCCACTTATGTTTTTGGCCTTCACAGCATCCCTTGGCAGCGAGTTTCACAGGTTAACTGTGCGTGTGAAGAAGTACTTCCTTCTCCTTTTAAACCTGCTGCCTGCTAATTTCAAGTGCCTCCTCTGGTTCTTGTATTATGTGAAGAGGTAGATAATTCTTCCCTATCCACTTTTTCCACATCATTCATGGTTTTGGATTTATCATATCCTCTCTTAAGCTGTCACTTTTCTGAGCTGAACCTTAGCCTTTTTAACGTCTCCTAGTCAAGGCTGTCCCTAGGGGAGTGCAGGGCAGGAGCCACCCCTCCTCTCTGCCTGAGACCCCACCCCCACTCCACCCCTTCTTCTGAGACCCTTCCCCCAAGTGACATGGCATGGAGAATAGCGGGGGGAGTGGGGCTGGTGTGGGCAGCAGGAGTTGGGCCTGCCCCTGCACTCACTGGTGGTGCTGGGAAGTAGAGCGACCCAGACCCAGCCCTCTCTGTCAACTCTCAGCTGCTCCACTCCTTGTTGCCATGCTGGTGAGTACAGGGGCAGTCCCAACCCTTCCCGTAACTCTCCTCCCCAACCCCAAGCAATGTGGCTGGGAGCAAGGAGAGTGGAGTGGGCTGGGGCTGAGTTGTTCCGCTTTTCCCTGCCACCAACCCCTGGTGCCTATGCCAGGCCCCCTGCTAATCCCCTAGGCCCCACAGGGTCCCCAAAGCATCGGACCTGGGATGTTTGTCCCAAACCATCCCATGGACAGGACAGCTCTGCTCCTAGCATGGAAGCTGTTCCATGTCCCTAATCACTTTTATTGCCTTTCACTGACCCTTTTTTAATTCTAATGCATCTTTTGGAGATCTCTCAATGTTCACTTACTACAGAGATGAGCACGTTATAAAACCCTACCTACAATATGGGTGTTCCGGCAGCCAATGAGTGTGGGCAAACAGAAGATGCCAGCTTCTAATTTGGAACCTTTTTCTTATGCACAAAATCTGTGGAAATAAGACCAAATCCCCCATGAGTCAAACTGACACCCGGATAAAATAAACTCCGTTTCACCCTTGCCTGTTGCTCAGAGCTGACAAACCTGATCTGCTGACGTGGCTCAGGCAGATCCAGCTGAGGTTGTTTTTAGTGCCAGCTGTCTGGCTGGCCAAGTCAGTAATAGTTCTGTCTTTAATAACCACCACAATGATGATACAACCCTTTTGATTAAATTGAACCAACAAAATTGTGTACTCCTCTCTGTTACTCCTGCACTAGGCTGCTCATTTGCATAGCTGAAGTACTTGTATAATATGTTGTGGGCCAAATTTGGCAGTCATAGAAGCATAGATTTGGAAGGGACCTTGAGGCGTCATCTTGTCCAGTCCCCTACACTCATAGCAGGAGTAAGTATTATCTAGACCATCCTTGACAGGTGTTTGTCTAACCTGCTCTTAAAAATCTCCAATGCTGGAGATTCCACAATTTCCTAGGCAATTTATTCGAGGGTTTAATCACCCTGACAGGAAGATTTTCCTAATGTCCAACTAAACCTCCCTTGCTCTAATTTAAGCCAATTGCTTTTGTCCTATCCTCAGAGGTTATGGAGAATATTTTTTCTCCCTTCTCCTGGTAACAAGCTTTTATGTGAAAACTGTTGTGTCCCCTCTCAGTTTTCTCCAGATTAAACAAACACATTTTTTTTTTCAATCTTCTATCATAGGCAGAGGTGACAGTAAGACAGCGCGCCCTGGTGTGCCGCTCTGCTAACGAGCCAGACAGCACTGGAGCGAGTCACTGTAGGTGGAGGAGATGCAATGCGCAGCATGCTCCCAGATGGGCTCCTGCCAGCTTCCAGGGCTCTCCTGCAGGCTGGTGCTGGTGGGGGCCCTGCATGCCACACTAAACAGCAGGTTAAAGGGGCTGGCTGGGGTGCACTGTAGGAGGTGTGCACGTCTCCTGCCCTGACTCCTGCACCCCAGCACACACATCTCAACCCCCTACCCTGGGCCTCCCACCCCCAACACTTAAATTTCTTATAGGTACTGTCATATTGCAGCTGTCCCAGCTCCCTGCCAGAAGCCTCTCATCCACCCCTTTCCCCCTGGGGGGGGGCAGGCTGCAACACAACAGTACTGCTTTCACCCTTGCTCATGGGTCATGTTTTTTAGATCTTTACTCATTTTTATTGCTCTTCAATTTGTCCACATCTTTCCTGAAATGTGGCACCCAGAACTGGACACAATACTCCAGCTGAGTCCTTATCGGTGTCTAAAGGACTCTAAGTTGCTGTAATGTATATACTGTAAGGCCTGGGCCATGGATAAACAGGAGACTTCAGACTCTCATGATGTAAGTCCACTACCTTTTACCAGCACTGAATTTACTCTGTAAGAATCCTGTTGGACAGAAGAACATCTCAACATAGCCAGTATGTAGCATGGGCAGCTTAGGGAAAATCCTTTGGGCCTGGTTTTCAGACACAGCTTTGCACCCCCTATTACATGAGGTGCCAATTGAAAGCACAGTATTTGCTAATGCAAAACTGCATCTATAAAACAGAAGGCTGGATTGAGGCTCTCTTAGAAATCAGATCCTCCAGATTAAGTCTGGGTTTCCTCTGTAAACCCTTTCGACTGCTGCAACACCACAAATGGGTTGTAAAACAGCCCTGAAAGGGACAGCTGTGGATTTCTGAGACTAATGTAGCGCAAATGCAGCCAGTACTAAGTTATCCCCACCCAACCCTCTCCTCACCTCCTACAGGATAAAGGTTGAGGGCAGCAGTGGGTATGTCAGAACACCCTGTAATGTATGCCAGGTGGCCATCATCAGCTGCAGGGATCAGGGAATTGCAGTGATTCTGTGGAGCCACCTTTGCTTTCTTCTCCTCAGCTGCATGGGGGGGCCTTAGAAACGAAAGCTCCCTCCAGAAAAGAGAATGGAGAGTGCAATGAGGGATGCTGGGAAGGGATCCCATTCTGCACCTCTTCCCAGTCTCCATTCTGAATTCTAATGGCACTTGACAGTAGTACCAGCACAGCAGCTCACGGACTTTCCCTTCTGAGACCTGCATGATGGGGGCTCACCCCAGCTGCTGTAGTGAAGACAGCTTATCAACAGGCATCTCTGGAAATTGCCAAGGGCCCCTGGCCTGCCTCCTGGTACCTGACTCTGGCCAGAGAGGTGCACAGAAGGAAGAGGAGCAGGAAGTTAGAGACCTGTCCTGAACTTCTAAATCCTGTTGCCCCCCAGCCACAGGGAGGGGCAGAGAGGAGAGGAGGTGAATGGAAATGATCCTTGCTACAGGTGAGCAGATCCCAAATACATTCCCATGAGCTGCTGCTGCTGTGTGAGTGGTAGGGCATTGTGTGGGTTAACCATTCTGACAAGCATTGCAGCTTTTACTTGGCCCCTCGGTTTCCAAGGCGGCTGCCTTTGCTCTCTGTGCTGAGTAAGAGGGAAGGAGCTGCAACATCAAAGCAAAACCAGCAGCGAGGATGACACACCCAGCCCTGAAGTCTCAGTAGGCGCAGCGCCTGGCAGAGGACTCCAAAGTAAGCTGCATGAGTCACTGTGGAGGTGGTGTTACCCTGTCAATTCCCCCAGCAGTTTGCTGGCATTGCATTTGCCAGAACGAAGCTCGGGTGACTGAAGCAGCGAGATGCTGAGCAGGGCTTGCTGCCCCACCAGGCTATGAGCTTGGGGCTCCGGCCCAGCAGGAGAGCTGTGCAGTGTGCGCAGCTGGCAAGCAGCCCATCTCCATAGGAAGTCACTTTACTGCTGTCAAAATCCCTGCATCCTGCTGGGCTGGAGCGACAGGAATCACACAAGGCCTTTCAGGAGCAGCAGGAGAGCGAGGCCTTCGCCTCCCTCGCTTGGCTCTGACTAATCTACCTGACGGGGAGAGATTACAGACACAAATAATCGCTGCCTCCCCTCCTGACAGGAGTCTCCAGCCACTCCTCTCCCCCGTTAGCTGTGCCTTCAGGCTGGACAGCCCAAGGGCAGGGACCGGCAGCAGCAGCTGAGCCTTTGCAATCAAGTGGCCCTTTCTGATCACGTGTTACCTGAGCTGAGCCTTCCCATGGGGTAGCCTGGCATCCCTAGGGGCTCGGACTAGTATTGATTGACATTTCAGCCTCAGGCATTGTTCTCTGGGGCACAGAGTTACGACAATTGAGCCTTGGTCCTTGGGCAGCCTTAGCAATAGCAAAGGGTCACCTGAGGTAGAACTGGTGGGTACATTAGTGGCCCTTGTTTATTTCCTATGCACTTTCCTGCTCACGCTGTGGCTGTCTCCTCTTGCACAGTTCCATCTCCCTTCCGCTTTGCTTCATGAACATTTATGGGGTAATGGCTCCCATCACACTGAAAACACACATGGTTGCTGCTGAGGGCTGTGACTGGGAAATGGTTCCATTTCTCTGGGTGACCGCTCTGCCCTGTATTATACTGCAGGCCAGATTGGATGGTCATAATGGGCCCTTCTGGGCTTAAAGTCTCTGGGAAAACTCCTGCACGCAGAGTCTGTCTTTTGCAGAATTGCTGCCATGTCTTTTGTTTGCAGTGCAGTGTGAATGCGCAGCAGAGTGACTCTGAGTGTTTCCCCCACCAGCTAAACATGGATTATGAACTTTGAACCCAAGATAGCACTAATTAGTGCTCTAGTCCTCCTGGTATGGCCAGAATGTCCATGGCCTGATACCACCATATCTTTATTTACAAATCCCATTACCAGTGGAAACCCGACACTCAGTGCAGCTCTTTTCTTGGGTGGTTAAGGCTATGTAGCCTGGAGCAGTCTACGGGATG
Organism: Pelochelys cantorii; assembly: GCA_032595735.1. Classification (NCBI taxonomy): domain Eukaryota; kingdom Metazoa; phylum Chordata; order Testudines; family Trionychidae; genus Pelochelys; species Pelochelys cantorii. Next base: position 70,633,373 of record CM064329.1, on the reverse strand, counting down.
TAGTAAGACTGCCTGAGGCCTGCAGCAATCCCCTGGAAACTCACTGCCTGCCATGTCCTATCGTTCATTCTGCTGCGCCTTTGCCCTGATGAGCATCCACCAGGCCTAAAGCTCAGCCCAGGTTTTCTAGAGGATGCAGCCTGATGTCAGAGGCTGAAGTAATGCAATGCTCTGCTCTGGAAGGTTTTCATTGGCAATACCCATCAGGCTGAATTCTCTAAGACAGTGTTTCTCAACCAGTGGTACGAGTACCCTTAGGGGTACTCAAGAGAAGTCTGGGAGGTATGTCAACACAACTGAAATTTGGAGAAAACTGAATTTTTGTGTTAAATTTTACAGCGCTTTATTATTTTTGTCCTTTTTACACCCAAAAATTTCACCGCCTGCCCGGCTACGATTAAGTTGTTTAAACAAATGTGTCGCAATGGTAGAAAAAAAAATTGTGTGTCTGAAAACTGTAGCTACTGGGGTACTTATATTTTTTTTAAATAGGGGGTCCTTTTTTTTTTTTTAAAGGGGGTACTTTATTGAAAAAAAAAAAAAAAAAAAAAAAGGTTGGGAAACACTGCTCTAAGATATGCCCAGCTGGAGGGATCTTGAGGCAGCTCCTCACCACCCCACCTTTCTTTGGACTTGTCATCTTGCAAGGTGTAAAATGTAGTGCGATCCCATCCCTGTGTCAGTGGGTTAGATCTCTAGATCATTCTGTCCTGCTGTAAATACTCCTATAAACTGCCCCATCCATCTCTGCTGTTTAATCTTTCATGAAAACATCCTGCCCACAAGCTCTTCTGTCTGTTCCTCCCTGAAGCAGAGCTGTGCCAGTGTAGGTCACTCCTGTGCCAACAAAGAAATGGCTTCTCCCATTTGGAAACTGCTGGCTGTGCTGCCTCTACCTTTAAAATAAATTTATTCTCCCAGTGAATGCCTTTCCCTTCTAGAGAATAAGGGTTGAGAACTGTATGTGGCTGGATCCACCAACCTCTACTACTTAAGAATGATGCACTTTGGGGTCATTTTGCTCACTGTTTTTGTCATCTCCTTTGTGGAGAGTTTCTTCACTGAGCAGTGACAGCAGAGAAACTCTGGAAACATGCAGAAACTTTTTTTTATTATTAAGTGGGACTCACCATCCCTTTTGTGTAGTGGTCAGAGAAAGAAACCACTCTTTTTACCTCCTGTTGACATTTGCAAGAGAGTAAGTCAGATTCTGCCACCCTTCCTCATACTGACTAGTGCCTTGCTCTACAAGCGGATCCAGGCAGCCTCATTCTGATCTTCCAGAGGCTGGTGGAATATCACTGAAGTCAGTATGATTATAGCTGGGTTAAACTGGTGGTGTAAGTGAAATCTGACCAAACCCACAGGCTCTGCTGGGACTGCTTGTAGAGTAAGGGACTGCTCCACCGCAGCATGGATAACAGAATCTGACATTCTGTAGAAAAAGGGGAAAAAAGAGGAGATCAGTTTACAGGAGCAGCTTTATTCACATTCAGTAATGACAGGATCAATCTAAATACCCTCAAAACCTGTGGATGAAAATCCAACTCCAAATACTAGCATCCCACAAAATCAGGATATTGGGGTGTTTGGATTGGTTTGAGGAGCAGCATTATACAGAGCGAAGCAAATTCTGAGATCAAGGTGGATTTGGATTTCAGGCCTGCTTCTAATAATAAAGTATTTATCTAAAGTTGGCAACAGTATCCCAGATCAGAGGTCATCCTGTGCATGCACTGACAGAGCATGGAGCATACAACAACATCCACTCAGTGGCAAAGACTTCTTTGTGTCTAGCAGGACTGTATTTATAATCATTGTATTTATTAAACACTTTCCAAGGCATTTGGGCTGCAGTATAAGAAATTAAAAGAGACTACAAGTTTGGTTTGATTGTCACTCTCCCTCATCAAATAGCCTACAGACAACCAGTGTCAGAGGGGGAAAAGGAATAGTCAGGCTGTGGGGGAAAGTACAAACGGTCGAGCAGCCTGCAACATAATGAAAATCTGCTACCTAGCCAACCCCAAGACAGGAGGAGGCCTCTGCATGGCCTTGTGTGAGAGAGCAGTATGGTCAAACCACTGAAGGACCAGTGCTTTCCCTATCTCCATCTCCCCTCAGCCACAGATGAGATTGCTTAAGGGCCAACCCAAGTTACAGCAGCTGTACAGAAGATCCACAGTGAGAGGTTTGAAGCAGCACTTCTCAGCTCTCACACTAATCATTCTGCAAAGCCTGCTGGTCTGAAAGCAGACTCAGCCCTCTCTCTGTCTTAGGTGGTTAATCGAGTCCTTAGAAGCCAGGAGCTTGATGTTGGAAAACAATAAGGAGCCAAGCAGGTAAACTGCCAAAAGACCTTTCTGGCTCTTGAAGTGTAGCTGCCATTCTTTGAAAAACCTTTGCATTAGCGAGAGGCCGAAAATAAGACATGAAGTCTGAATATTCCTGAGCTTTGGAGAAGTTAGTTTCAGACCCTTCCCCAAATGCCCTGGTTCAGCTCCAGTTCTATTTAAAGCATCTTTTTCCTGTTGACTTTTCACCTTCTTTTAAAGAACTTCCTTTTTCCTAGGTAAGGATATTTGTGGTGAAAAGGATAGGTTTGCACACACCCACTCCCAGCCAGGCTCTGCTTGTTGAGCAGGCGGTGGGGTTATTCTGGTGAATGTGACATTATGGCTGTTCCCTTGGCAACGGGTTAGGAAGTCATAAACCCAGGATTAGACTTTCAGTGAAGTGACCAGCAGCAGGAGAAGCAGCGAGCATGGAAGGGAAACATTTAGCCACACAGAGCTTCAGGAATGAGAGGTGAAAAGCAGCGCGACTAGAAGTGGCAATGGTTCTCTTTGAAGCACCAGTGTTAAAGCCTCTCTCTATAACTGATAGGGACCTGAACTGGAACACAGGCTCTGTAACAGCCTTGAACTTTGGAGAAGTTAGGGTTAGGACCCAGTTCCAAGCTGGGCTTCCCATTTTATATTTGAATTGTGCAGGACGAAACCCTCCCAATGCCTGCCTAGGATGGTGGCACAACCAAAGAGAGCTGCCCCTAAAAGGATTGCCCCACGTTTTACTTTGAAGCCAGTATTTCCAAGGATAGGGAGTGTAGTGGGTGTTGTGCGGCTGATACACTGCTGGCTAGTTATGGCTAATAAAAAATCATAATTACATACCTCACTGTCAAGTTTCAGTGCAATGACTGAAAGGCGCTCCTGATAAATCAGAGGTGTGCCAGGGACACAGCTCAGGTGCCCAACTCTGCGTTTTCCTGATGTAAATAAACCATCAATTCCCTAGTGCTGGCTGCCAACCACAGGTACCAAAAGCCCAGCAGAAAAGCACAAACATAGGCAGACTTCCAAGAAATGGCACCTCTGCTGACACCACACACAAGCAAAGAATTTTCCCCCAAAGAGGATAGAATTGAAAGAGCACCAAGTCATGATGGCCCCCACAACATGTCCCCCTTGGTTCCCAGCCACACCTGGCCCGTGGGACAAGCAAGAGAAAAGACACCTCGCTAACATTATTTGAGAAGAATCCACACCAGGCCCCAGATTTTCTGCCTCACTGAAGAACACCCTCACAGATAAATAAACTATTGGGAGTTTATTATGAATCGGAAAGTTTTTAGCCAGAAAATTTCTACTGTTCTTCACAGGTTATTACAAAACAAAAATAAGTCTTTTTATCAGAACCTTTGCATTTCCCACTAAATCTCCATCTTTTCTCCCAGCTCTCTAATGATCTGTCGTAGTCATTATGTAATGATCCCACTACAAGATCTGTATTAAAACCAGCCATCAGTTGTGAGCACCCTGGAACTGACAACCCAACCCTGATCGCACTGTTTCAACACAAGCTTTTTTTTTTAAAGGACTGTAATCCAGATGCTTCTTTGATTATTTAAGAAATTAAATTCCCTACCCAGACCCAATCTACTGAAGAGAACATCCAAATGAGTTCCACTGATGCACAGCCCAAAGGTCGTGTTAATTGGGGCTGTGAGATCAGAATTCTTCCCAAGCTCACTGAAACCAGAACAGTCACAAAGAAAAGTTACTATACCTGGGGTGAAATCAGAAATTCTCCCTAGCTAAGCCCTGGAGATGAGCAGCATGCTGGTTATCAGAGAAGTGGAAAGGAATGCACTATAAGCGGATCCCACCACAAGTAAGGTGGGCAGTGAGTTACCTGTGAGAAGAAACTATGCGTATCCACAGCCCAGAGCACTAAGCCAGAGAAATGGCTGTATTTATTAAAAAGGAAGCACACAAATGGAAACCTGTTCATTTCAGGCCATTGTCTGAAAATGACATTCTGCCAGGTGTAGCCAGTACTGCACATTCAGGTCATCACCAATCCTCTCTGCCTTTTGCTGTCTTTTTCAGTGCAAGCCGAGAGATTCTCTATTACATGGATTAATTAGCTAATGTTTGTACATCACTAAGGAAAAGCTGAAGAACTGTGTAAGAAAAACTATAAGCCTCAAGCAGTGCCCTTATCTTCTGTCCATTGGAGTTCTACAGGAGAGAGTTACTGTAATGCAGGGTGTGTCTGGCTTTTCCCTGGGCATAGCTGCTTAATAAGCCGAAAATCTCTACTCTTTCCCCAGCACTGCTGCATAGGCATCTAGATAGCTTGGTCTAGCTCTGCCCTTGACTTCTGGGTTGGCTGGACTAATGCCCAGCTCAGCACTGAGGAGTGCCACTGAAAGCAGGATGGGGTGCATTGAGAACTTGATGCTTTGAGGACTTCTTAAAAGACCTTTGGCCTCCTGCATTTCAGCAGAAGCAGATTTGTATGTAACCAGATTATTTGCTCTTGACTTCCCCTTCAGCTTAGAGGCTCAGCTGATTTCACTTCTTCACCCATGGCTGTTTACTCTCTCCATGTTTATATTAATCTCTGAACATTCTGTAGCCTGAAATCCCCAGAAGCAGCTGAGCCATGTGGTATTTTTAGGGAACTCAGTGCCAGACTTCTGCACACCACAAGTGTACCCTACCCCTGAGCTGAAGTGACCAATTCTTTGAGAAGGGAATGGAACTCCTTCCTAGAACAGTGCTGATACACTGTTGGTTTCTGTTCTCCCTGTGGTAATAGCAATTTACTGATGGCATGAAGAACCAAGTCCTGAGATCTACCGAAGAAAAGTGCTATACAGAATAAGTTGTTATTTATTCATTCTGTGTGTATCCCATTTCCTAGTGGAGACAATGAGGGCATGTCTGCACTACCTGCTGGCCCCATCGTCAGTGATCGATTCAGCAGGGGTCAATTTATTGTGTCCAGTATAGATGTGATAAATCAACTACTGAGCACTCTTCCGTCACGTCCGTCAGAACAAGAAGTGCAGGTGGAGTTGATGGGAGAGCATCGGCCTTCAACTCACCACAGTGAAGACACCATGGTAGGTGGATCAAAGTACATTTACTGCAGCTGACTAGTGTAGCTGAAGTTTGAAGATTGATGGCCTGCGGTAGCATAGACCAGAGCTGAACCATAAGACCTTTCCTCAGCCTGGTGCACCTCCCACTTCCCAGTAAGACCTCTCTGGCTTGTTCACCAGCCTCTCCTAGATGAGAAAGTGTTTCTTGTGTTTCTCTTAATATTGCTTTTGCCATACCCACTCCTGACTTTCTCATGGCCTCTGCCATTCCTGTCCCATACTATTTTTTCAGAGGGTTTGTGGGAGAGGGTAAGAATTTCTCACATCCACACAGGAATTGCCAAACTGGAGTTCACGTAACGCAGTACCCTGTCAGCAGCAGTGAATGGCACCACATGCTATGGAGGGACGTGCAAGCCTGCAGCAAATAGAGGTGCATATCTTTCTTCACACTGATTCAGTATAATTCAGGAAACCAGGCATCACTGGACAGCAGCAGAGTCTTGCTGCAGCTTTCCATAAAGCTGCTTTCATTATAATGGAGCGAGCGCCTTTCATCCGAATGCACGCCACACGCCTGACATTCATTGCTGGTACCGCAGTACCGCCCAGAGGCCTTAGAATTGAGACCCCCCTTCAAGCTGGGCACTATACACACACATGCATTTCAAACTAAAATCCCATCAACTGCTTAAGCCTGGTGCTGGGAAGGATTTAACGATAGCCCTATCTCAGGGAGGGGGGAATTTGTCTCAGTATCTTCCCGATGCGGCTAGTACCCTTGTCCCTTCCCTTCTGGTTGTGTTCTCCCGGCCTTCCCTTTGTGCAGCCCTCCCTCTCCCTATATGAACATGCTGTGCTTGCAGACAGGAGGTGAATGTTTGCCAGGCTCTGAGGCCTGAATGGATATTTTAATGCGGGATAGGCCCATCCCCTTTGGCTGTTGTGGTATGTTGGGTGTTCTTTTCTGGGCAGTATGAATCATTCTTCTGTGCTCTGTATTATTCGAGCTGGTTGCCTCTGAGACAGGAGGCGAGAGATCTGGAGGAGGTGTTCTCACTAGTATGAATGTCCTTATTCCCAGCAAGCTGTATGCAGCTGGAGGGAAGACATTGATCCAAAGGCAGTGGATGGTGTTGAGCTGTGATGTTGAAAGCAGAGCTAGCACTAGAGTTTCAACTATTTTGAAATACAAAAACTATATTCATGCCAAGTCCTCGCCGGCCCATCCATTGTCAGAGCAGCAGGCTGAGAATGAGGACAGTTGCTCCTGGTTATATATCAGATTCACTATGTGACTGCTGAGTGCCTCAGTTTCCTCCATGTAAAATGAAAATAACACTCGCCCATCTCACAGAGGTCCATTAGCATGAGTTTCTAATCTCATGGGCCTGATGTAACACCGGAATAATCATGCTGACATCATGATTTACACCAACATGAGTAAGCAGGAACTGAGCCATTAACAGCTGTGAAATGTTTTGAACTCCTCAGATGGCAGGCACCTGAGAATATCATTACCACTGAGATTTTCATTGTCAGGAAACTGAACATTGGGCAGGGATGGATGCCAATGATAAGCACCGTCCATGAGCTGTGAACATCCTGGTAAGAAGCAGGACACTGGGAATCTGTTTGTTTTCTCAGCTAAACATAAACCATTTGCATAACTGAAGTGGGAGGAACTGCTGGGAGCAAACTTCTATTAAGTGCACTTTCTGGAAATGAGTCTCTTTTGTGCCTGGAAAAAATACATTTAATGGGTTGAGGTCCATGCTTAGTGCTCAGCTTTGATGTACTTCAAGAAATGGGGCACTGATCTCAATAGCAGGCTGTGGGTGGGGACAGATCCTCTTTCAGGTCATTAGCACCCAAACTTTTAGTACAAAGTTTGTATGATCAGCTAATGAAAGACCTGTGATACACAAGGAGGCAGAGCGCAGGGCCTGATACCAATCTCACTTTCGCCATCTTTCCACTGGTGTAATTTTCCCGGGTTCCACACTTCCTGGTCTATACTCCTGATTGGAGTAAATGAGATCACAATCAGGCCCAAAGATTCTGCGAAAATCTTAACTCTGAGGATCACTGTCATCTCCAATCGGGCCCCTTGCCACTACTCTAATGGTATAAAAGGGTTGTGAAGCTGCCCTAACTAAACAGCTGGCGCTCTCCTTGGCACGAAGGAATCTCTGGCTGGCATAGCGTTATCATAACCCATGCTGCACTCATCCCTCCTGGCTGCCTCCGGTGCAGGGAGTGTGCCAGTGGGAGAGGTCATGATTAGAAAGCTGCTGCAGGTTCCTGGCAGGTGTAACCAGGGCTGTAGTGGTGCTGGAGCAGTCAGGAGCATTGCTGTGGCACTTGAAATCCAAGACTGAGCCATGCTCCAGCACTTCCCTGGCACATGAGGTTATTAATGCCATTCATATTTGGCCTGGCTGCCTCTCTATCTTGATGGGAGAAAGACATCTTGGTCAAATTAGAACGATCAGCTTTGTGATTTGGTGCATGGGGTTGCAATACTGCTCAGATTATTTGTCCCAGCTGCCCTTCTGTCATGACAGAAGCTGCCAATCAGGCCAAACCTGAATGTCAGTGCAAGCCTGGGTGTCAGGTCACATCACTCTTCACTCAGATTTGGCCTGCTGCACCATGTGAGTGTGGGGTAGGCAATGGGAGTGAGCAAATGGCCAGGATTGGGAACAACAACCCTTAACCCCAGCTGAGAGCAGAGTGCTGAGCTGGCAGCACTGCAGTGAGTGGCCAGGCAGTCCGGGACGTAATGAGTGAGGGGAAGTTGTATGGTAAGCTCTGGTGTGGCTAGGGAATGTTGAGCTGTGGGGATGCTGACAGCTGTGGCCAATGGGGGCTGCAGTAAGCGGGATGTAAGCGCACCTATTAGGGGGTACGGTTGCAGTCAGACTAAATGGGGCTGGTGGGAAATCACTGTCAACCTGATCTGATCAGCCAGTTGAATTGGGGTTATGGAATCCCAAAAGCAGCTGATGAGCACCGGTGAGGCTTGCCCTTATTTGGAGTTTGCAGAGAATATTAATATTGGACAGTGTTTTACATGTGTGGCCAATGGGCTTTTTGACTAAATAAGCGAGTGCTTTGGTTGTGCCTTGCTCCTTAGTTTACAGTAGGGAATTTAATAGCTGATATGTTTCATGGTGATACAGTATGTGTATTTATTACTAATGTGTGAAGTCTCCTAATTGCTATTGAGTGGCTTTTTCAATTCAGTACTATTTACCGGTAAAACGTACGTTAGGTGTTGAATGTGGGTATTTTAGCTTATGGTGACATCACACACAAGATGGTCATGCACGACAGAATTACCAACTTGGGATAATTTCTGCAGGGTTCCTGCGCTATAAAATGCAGCCCTTGGTCACTGGGTATAACGTGCTCTTTGAGACTATCATCAATCAGATGAAGTTCGAGCAGCCACGAGGCTGCTCTGCCTTACGCTGCAGGTGAACTGGCCCTGGCAGACTGTGGTTTCTCCTTTCCCTCTCCCCTTGTGTCTTAGAACAAACAGTGTAGTCAGGCACAAGGGCTAGGCCCTGCTTTTCCTGTTTTCTTTGCATCCAAAATCTCTACCTTCATGTTACATGAATGAGAAATTTCAGTCCCAGGGTAATTACATTAATAGTTAGTCATTACTGATCTGATCTGGAATTTCATCCCATGTTGCGGAAATGTGAGAACAGTTGATCTTACAAAAAGATTGCCACCACCTACTCTCTTCTGGCCAAGGGCTGGGCTTCTGTGAAATGGCTAACATACACCTGGGCGCATGACTAGAAATAATCTTGGGCTGCCTCTCAACTAGGACCAGAAAACAGACCTCTTCCAGCTTTGGATCCCAACCAGTAACAACAACACAGAGGTGGATTTAGATCTGGGAGTTGTGTGTGTGTGTGGAGAGAGAGAGAGAGAGAGAGAGAGAGAGAGAGAGATTTGAAGTTCTTGTGAGTCTCCATCTTAACGTTTGCTTCTGTGGGACTCCTACCCAGTCATCTCTTATTTCATGAAGTTCTTAGCTGCTGCAAATAGGGGCTTACAGTGAATGTGCCATCACAGTGAAAAGAGCTGGTGAAGAAGACAGTTTGGCGTGACTAAATATAAACAGCAAGCCTACTATGAACATTGCAGACTGCAGAATGGTATGGAAGTGAGTGAACAACAAATTGGGGATCACCGTTATTGACCCTTTAGTGTCCTCTGTGTTTCAGAAGAGTCTAAAATACTGCCAGAGCTGCTGTGTACATATTATGGACAAAGAACCCATTTCAGAAAATAATAGGATTCAGGAGTTCTGCATTTAAAGGCAGCAGAACAACCTGTAAAATTCATAGGTTTTATGGCAAGAAGGGATCAGTCATCGTACTTGTATGGCCCTCAGTACCATGGTATCTGAGTATCTCACAAGCAGTAATGCAGTTATCCTCACCATACCTGGGGAGGTAGGGAAGGGCAATGATCCATTTTTACTGAGGGGGAAGCTGCATCCTAATTCCAAATATGGAGGTACAGAGACCTTGGTTTCAATGGAAATTAGGGCCCAAAATATCTTTGAGGCTCTGGAGCCTCCAAGGTCACACAGGAAGTCAGTGGCAAAACATGAATGTGGGGCTCCTAAGTCACAGGCTACTGCTGTACCCACAGGACTATCTTTCCTTTCTAGATCAGCTGAGCTGACCTATAGTAAAATGCAGGCCATAAAATTTGATCCGATTAGCCAGGTACTGAGGCCAATAACTTGTGTTTAGCTCAAGCATATCTTCCAGAAAGGCACCCCATCTTGCTCTGAGAACATGAAGAAATGGAGGTCCTCCACTTTCCTTGGTAGTTTGTTCCAGTGGCTAATCACCCTCAATACTAAAACTTGTAGTATTCTAATTTGGGTTTCTCTGCTTTCAGCTTCCAGCCATTAGTTCTTGTTATGACTTTAGTACCCAATATTTTCTCCCTGTAATGGTACTGTAATAAAGTCATCTCAGTCTCTTTTTGGAAAATCTAAGCAAGTTGAGCTCCTTAATCTTTCACTAGAAGGTATTTTTTCCAGCCCTTGAATAATTTTATCTTTTTCTGCATCCTCTCCCATTTTTAAAACATGGACACCAGCTGTGCTCCACTATCAGTCTCACTAATGCCATACACAGAGGTAAACTCATCCCCTATTCCTACTCACTACTCTCCTGATTATACCTCCAAGGATCGCTTTAGCTCGTATTACCACAGCATTGCATTGGTAGCTCAAGTTGACTTGCTTGGCCACTAGGACCTCGGAATGCTTTTTGGCATCATTGTCTGGGATACAGCTCCCCATTCTAGGTCTAGCCTGTATTCCTTGTTCATAGATGTATGACCTGGCAAGCTAAAGGAGGATCTACTTTATATCTGTGAATTAGTTCCTATTTGAGGCCCGTAAGCAGCAACTCGAGTCACAAGAACATGTATGGCTCTTGACTTGAGATCCTGCTGTCTTTTATATGAGTGTAAACCAGGAGAAACTCCACTGGAGCTTAATTAAGTTGAATGGGTGTTTGTGTCTTGTGCTGTTTGCACAAGAAGGAACCACATGGGCACAGTGGTGGTTGGTGTCTTTTCCCCATGATAATTATATCAATCCATGAAGTTCAAGAATGAATTCAGCAATTCTTATGAGATTTCTTGTAGGGGCTTGATCCAAGGTCAGAAATCCAAAGAGCGTCACTTTCCTTACAATAGAGCATTGAAAAGCCAGGGCAGGTTGGGAAGCCTGCTTCCTACATGACTTGCAAAATGGATATACATTGTCCCCAACTCTGTTGATTTTCAATCCTTTAATGCATTCTGTTCACACTCTCACAATAGTGGATCTTCATTTCCCTAATGCTTTGGTATCAATCAGGGGATCTTTTATCTTCCAGCTATTTATTTCAGCTAATATTTTTCTGATTGCGAGATCAATATCCTCAATCCTCAGTTTTTGTCATTTCAACCTGAGTTTCTGATCTTCCAGTGTTGGCTAGATCATCAGCTTTCTCACTCCCCCATACACCAATGGTGGTGGAGTTCAATGAAAGATCAATATATAGCCTTGTTTTCTGATCCTGCAAGCATCTGTTTGAATTGTATTGCATTGTATTCAAAAGGAACAGAGAATTGCCCTCTGCAAGTCAACAAACATCACAACATCAGTCTGTTTTTATTGCAGTGCCGTGAGAACAGCTATCAAGTCAGCTGTATAATTCTAGCTAATATATCCCAGACTGATGCTCTTTCTTGTACTTTATCCATTAGGCCACTGGATGATAACACCACAACCACCATCCTTGAAGGATGTAGTTGATGAATCAACAGTGTATATGTGACTCTGTTTGCTTTGATACTGCTGGATGGTCTCTTCTGCAATTTTCCTAAATGTGGGCAAGTCCATGTGTTAGCTCAAGCAAGGTTCCAAATGGGGGAAATGTTTACTAAACTAAATAAGGTTCATGGGGAAGAATTACTGGGCATACATATTTCTTCACGCCTCCTATCATCCTAACATCATCATGTGCTTCAATTTCTTCAGTAGCCTATATAGAACTTTAAAAATAAGATGACCCATTCAGCCTTGACTTGGTTTTCCAATTCCTGAGCACACATGAACAGTGATGACATTTAGGCTAGGAACAAAGGTGATTTCCATACTGAATTAGCTGTTTTTTTTATACAATTCTCAACAGTTTGAACATCAGACTCTTGTGCACAAATTGCTGCTGGTGAGGATCTTAGTGCTCTAATTATTGTGTGAACTGCAGACAACTGCTCAGTATCAGTCTTGGCAAAGTTACTGGGTGCAATATGTGACCAGGTAGATGAGGCCAATTCAAGTAATGGGCAAACTATCAAGCAGCATGTTTTCATTGTCCAAACATGTGAACCCCAACTGGTGCAGGCAATATATTGTAAAGATTGTCTCTTCTTTGCTTTGGCTGCCATCTTTCTGACTTGTGATCTAAACCTTAGTTCTGGGTGCAGGATCACTCCAACATATACTGGATTCCTCTCCACGGCAGTACCAACTCCATCCTGTGTCAGTTTCAAATGGTAATTCGACCTTTTATGGTTTGTGGTGTAAAGTAGGTGGACTTTGCTTTTGCTAGATTTAGCTGTGATTTATGTTCATTTGCCCATTTAGTTACAATTTCCAAGTCTTTATTCAGTTCATCTTCCAGTACATGTTTCATGTCTGCATATATGTCTACAGACAATTTCACGCAGCTGGACAGTCCAGAGAAGTAGAGCAAAAAAAAAAAAAAAAAGAAGAGGATTTAAAGCTGAGCCCTTAGAAATTCCAACCCCGAGTAGCCTTGTCTTCAAGTGAGGAAAGTATCATGTAGTCTTACTGTTATTTTCCCAAAACATAGAAAATCTCCTATCCAGAAATATATTTTGCCACATATTCCCATCTTATTGAATTTCACCAAGAACTTATGAAGTCATGCTCTATCAAATGGTGTGCTGAGATCCAAAAAGACTCCTATTAATGAGTGTGGTGACTTTTGTTGGAATCTGTTGATAATAGGCAAACAGAAGGGCCTCCAGGTAGGTCCATGTTTGAGTGCAAGGGCTTGTATGCTATTTGGGTAGGTTCTATCTTCCCTTCTTTTGGAAACCATTATCAAAGACTTGATTGTGCCATTCTTTCCATTATCTTAGGGTGTGTCTAGACTATATGGCTCCGTCGACGGAGCCATGTAGATGAGTGTATTCGGCAAAGGGAAATGAAGTGGTGATTTAAATAATCACCGCTTCATTTACATCAAAATGGCTGCCGCACTGTGCCGATCAGCTGTTTGTCGGCATAGCCCGGTAGTCTAGATGGGGATCAACCGACCCCAGATCCCTTTGTCGTCAGATCCCTTATGCCTTGTGAAACGAGGCTTACAGGATCTGACGACAAAGGGATCTGGGGTCGGTCGATCCCCGTCTAGACTACCGCGCTGTGCCGACAAACAGCTGATCGGCACAGCGCAGCAGCCATTTTGATGTAAATGAAGTGGCGATTATTTAAATCACCACTTCATTTCCCTTTGCCGAATACACTCATCTACATGGCTCCGTCGACAGAGCCATGTAGTCTAGACACACCCTTAAGAGGTGACTAGTTAAAGATACAGGCTGATACCTACCCAGAGAAGAGGGATCCTTGCTAGTCTTAAGAAGAAGAACAATAACAGCTGACTTCCACTGATTAGGTACCTTCCATTTAATCCCTGATTCATGTACGATGTCCAACAAAACAACTTGTCTTTAGTCTTCTTTCCAAATTGTTTTATCATGTGGCCGGGCGTAAGGTCCAGTCCAAGGGATTTGCTTTGTTTGAGCTTTGCTGTTGCATCTTCTAGCTCAGGGGTGTGAAACCTTTTTTGGGTCGGGGCCATTGACCCACAGAAAAATCAGTCAGGGCCACAAAAGTGAGGAGAAAAAAAAAACCCTTCATTGACACGGCCTCCAACTGAGAAACAGAAAAGAAAGAGACACTCACCTCACTCATGCAGCTGGAGGCACCTGGGTTTCCCTTGTGCTCCAGCCCTTGGGGGGTGCTGAGGCTCAGAGCTTCCTCACAGGATGAAATTAACTCTTCTGCGGGCCTGGGGCTAATATTTTATGGGGCTTCCTAAGTTCCAGGATGGGACCAAAAATGAGGGGTTCAGTGTGTGGGAAGGGTTTACTGGGGAGTGGGTTGGAGTGGGTGTGCGGAGTCTGGGCAGGAGGTAGGGTGCAGGAGCAGGCTGAGGGTGGAGTCAGAGCAGGAGATAGGGGGCAGGAGTGGGGTGGGGGTGCAGATCTGGGTGGGAGGTAGGGAGCAGGAGTGGGCTGAAGGCAGGAGGGTGGGGTGTGGGAGGGATGGGGTGTAGGAGGGAGCAAGGAATTGAGGCACTTTAACAGGTGCAGCTCCCATTTAACAGGGGACACAGGTGGCTCTGTCCATCCTGCGCTTGCAAGCACCACCACCCCGCTCCCTTTGGCCATGATTAATGGCCAACAGGCATGATGGATGTGGAGCCTGCAGTCGAGCACAGAGACAGAGCTTCCCCATGCCACAGTTGCCCCAGCTAGGTGGAGGGGGAACAGCAGTGCACAGAGCTGCTTCCTTCCCTCTGCCAAGCAGAGCTGGCCATGCAGAGGCTTTAGTGCCAGCTCCCTGCTGCTTCTCCCCACACTGGGGAGCCAGGGCTTGCACTCCAGCATAGGGGTGGGTGCCGAGCCTTGGAGACTCACTGTGGGGCTGGAGCACTGGCGCTAGCTTGCCCCGCTGTGGGTGGGGTCCCTGCACTCATTGCATGTCGGGTCAAGTCAAGCCAAGGGCTGGCTCTGGCCCGCAGGTCATAGGTTCCCCATCTCTATACTAGCTCATGTATGAGAGAGGTCTCTCTGAAGCCAGGGTACTCAGCTGGGTCCGTACACGCATTTCTCCTGAATACTCCATTTGCATGTTTTGCAGTAGGTCTACCCTCATCTTCATATGGGAGCATGCTAGCCTTGATGTAATGTTCAACCAGCCTATTCACAGATTCTTTGTCATCGAATGCCCATACAACTCCATTTTTCAGAATACTGGTATTCTTTAGATTACAAGCGTTAGTCGGTTTGTTCCCATTTTCTTTCAGCATCTTCCATAAATCTTTTCCTCTCTGAAAATCCAGCTTTTCACAAGTCTCTTCCCAATGTCCTCCATCTACAGGTGGCTATATTCACAGCAACGTCTTTTGAGACTTCGTTCCATTTTCATCTGGCCTCTTCATCTCCACGGTTCTGTTCAATCTCCAGTCAAAACTTGATTTTTTTCCTAAATAAAATTATTTTTTATTCCTAATGTCAAATCCATTTTTCCTCTTGTATTTTGGGATGCTCTTTTTTGTGTGGATTTCTTCACAGTAAATTTAAAAACCTTAAGGTCTTCCTCAGTGTTGTTCCACAGGTATTTGAGAAATAGCATTGCCACGTGTGCCTGTGAAATAGAACCAGTCAGTCTTAGAAAAGTTCCATCTGCTATTTATGGGCACAGTGGGATCCAAATATATCTAACATGTGAGGAGAGTTACATGTCCACACTGCTGCTATAGCAAGGTTCTGTTGCTTTCTGAAAGATAGGGGAGTCCACTAGAAGGCTAACAGACTATTTAAAAGGATACTCCCAAATTCCTGTTCAGTAGTACATACTGTCAAAACAGAATCAGGCCGGCAGTATATATTTTTCAGTCTCTTTTTCCCTTGGAAGCCTCTCTAGCCACATACTTTCCTGCTTAGCATTTAAAAGCCGATGGGATCAAAGATGTCCCAATAAACATCACTCTGCTATTTTTAACAAATCCAATAAAAATGTGATTCAAAACAAAAAGTAAGAGAGCACAGAGGTCTAAGCAACAAAATTCACATTTAAACCAGGATTTCATCCCTCCATCCAATGTTCAGGGCTACTCAAATCTGGAAGCTTTGGTATGTCTTATAGAAATGAAGCTACAAATTCCATATCCATTGCCTACCAAATATTGCAGGCATCTAGGTTGAGATTTTAGTTTGGGAGCCCATCACTAACATGAAAGTAGGAAGAATTGCAGACTGAGTCTCTAGTACTAGTTTATATGCACTCACACCACTACTGTTATGATCACAGTATCATTTAATGCTGCAGCTCACATTTTTTACCAGATCTCAAAAGATAATCTGAAGTGATTGCTCTGGACACTCTAATTTAAATCAATTACACCTGCTCTCAAAAACATCCCACTACTGCCTCCTCAATAGCAACTTCTGTGGATGCCCATAATTTATTCATCCAAGCACACACTTAAACATCTGCTGGAGTACCAGTTGAGTTTGTAAGAGCATTAACTTTAAAATGTTATAAACCACCATGCAGGTGGCAAGTTTTAAAGTTAAGGAGGATAATTACTGCAGGGAAAGGGTGTTGAGCAGAACTCAACCTGACTAAAAGCACCAAGCTCTTCAGAGGGTGCATTTATTGATGAAGGATGCCCACGAAGAAAGCTCTTTGGGACTTACTGACTGCCAGGTGCAAACTAAGGATTTTAAGTATTGTTTAATTCACTAATCGAATAGTCAATGCATTGTTGCATCGACTATTCGATTAGTTGATAGGGCAGCGCTGCCCCTTTGAAACTCCTTCCTAGATCTTCCACGCTGAACCCACTCCTGGCTCCCAATCCCCCACCCTGGGCTAAGCCTGGTGCCCCTTCCACACTCCAAACTCCTTGGCCCTAGACCAGAGCCTGTAGCCCAATCCCCTACCCCAGCCTGGTGACAGTGAGTGAGGATGGGGGAGGAAGAGGGATGGAGTGAGCAGGGTGGGTCCTCGGAGCAGGGGTGGAGTACGGGCAGGGCTTCAGAGAAAGGATGGGAAGGAAGTGGGGGAAGGGTATTTGGTCTGAGATAGATCTTACATTGAAAAAGTGATCTGGTGATTAAAAAGGTTGGAGACCCCTGACCTATAGGGAAAATTAGCCACCCTATCCTGAAGCATGGCAGGGAGGGAAACCTGCATAGGCACATGCTAGCCTGCCTAAAGAACAAATGTGTCAGGGATGCACTTGATGGGAAGGTATTTACATATCATAGTATATCTCCATGGCACAGTACAGACACTTATTAATAATTGTCACAGCACCAATGTGATCTGCACTGTTGTTGTAGCCCTGTTGGTCCCAGGATATGACCAAGGTGGGTGAGGTCATATCTTTTATTGGGCCAACTTCAGTTGGCAAGGAGACAAGCTTTCCAGATATTCTTCAGGTCTAGGAAAGGTACTCAGAGTGTCACAGCTAAATACAAGGTGGAACAGATTGTTTAGCATTAGTAGTTAACACATGTTTCAAGGGACCATTCAAGGTGAAGTAATCTGTCAACACCCCTGCAGTCACTGGAAGAGGGGAGGGAATTGTTAGTGGGTTATAGATTGTTATAATATACCATAAATCCAGTATCTCTGTAGTGTCTAGCAAAGTTATGAATTTAAGCTCCCAGGCGCCTCTTTTGAAAGTATTATACAAGTTTCCTTTTGAGGACAAAGACTGAGGGGTCAGCTGTAGAGTGGTTGTTTTGTGAAAGGTAATAGGGTGCTTTTGTCCATTATCATTTCCTAGGTCAGTTCTTTAGAGAGCATCGTGATTGTCTGGTTGTGCCCATTTAGTTGTTGCTCGGTAGCACCTCTGTGAGGCATTCGCATTTGTCAGCTGAAGAAGTGGAAATGGAAACACAGGGGTTTTGTCTACAATAGCCTTTTTATTTCTGAAAAATGTCCTGCCATTGCTGATATATGCACCCTCCCCCAGTGGCAGCTCTAGTTGTAGACAAAGTGCTGGTAGCCACCAGCCATTGGGTTGACCTGCTCTGAGCAGGATGAGTTAATGTGGTGGTTAAAACACCATGGCAGGGTCTATGCTAGTGGTCTTACAATTGCTAGAGCTGCACTTGGTTCAGAAAAGAGGCTAGTAGAGACTCAGCCAGAGACATTAAGTATTTGCTGAAGGCCACAGAATAAGTCAGTGGTGGAGGTGTATTAGTTCTCCACAGGAGGTGGGATTAATGCTTGACTCTTAGTCATGTGCTGAGATAGTCACAATACTTTTTGCGTGGCTGAGGAGCAGACATCTCACAGAGAAAGGGGGCATGCATGGGGCATCTCTCTCTGAGGGAGCAATCAGATCTCTCAGGGGAGTGTATACAGTGTGGGTGTCTTGAGGCGGGAACATACCCAAGGGGGACAGGCGTGTTCCAAACATGTTAGGAGCAACACAAGGCCACCAGCCACCTCCACCAAAACCCAGCTGTCTCTAGAGCAGGAGAGGGAATTGAATCTACAGCAGAGGCTGTAGCACAATTCCCCCAAGTGTAGTTTGTTCCTCTCTGTGTACTCCACCCATAACAAGCATGTCTGAAACCAAACTTTTACCATATGTCTCCCCAGTATGCTGAGCCAGAGCCCATTCGCACAAGCAAACTGACCATATCAGGAGCTCATGTTATGGTCAATTTGTCTGGTTAACAGGCCCTAAGGGTTTAGCTGAGAGATGGGTCTGAGCTCTCCATTTCTAATCCAGACCTTCCCCAGTTTCAGAGGAGTTTCGTTCAGGCCCATCTCTAGTTCAAATGGAGACATCTGGCCTAATTCTCAGTTCTGCCCACATTTCTGTTGTCTTGGGAAATGGGGGTGGGGAGCATATTCTGGGGCCAGTGTCTGGGCTGTTCTGTCTCAAACTCAGCCCCTCCTATCCTGATGGAGCGCAGCTGCACTCTGGCCCTGCCCTCTGGGTTTTGATCACTCCCTATACCACAATTACACTATACAGGATATAAACCCTCTTGCTTCAGGGCACAAACATGTGCCTAAATGCCTGTGATTTTCAAGAACCTTCCCCTTGTGGGCAGGTTATTCCAAAATTCTCCATTACAAGGCTTCTTGCACCTTCTTGAAGCATCTGGTACTGGCCACTGTTGAAGAAAGGATGCTGGACTAGATGGGCCACCAGTCTGATGGGCTATGGGAACTTCAATCCCATCCTGAGGCTTCCAACTTCCTCCCATAGTCTGTTTGTCTACTAGAAAATAAGGTTTTTCAGGGAGGGGTTGTCTTCAATTAGTGCTTTGTACAGTTCCAGCTCCAGTAATTAACTAATTAATTACAGTTTGCCTGTTTATAGGGCACTTGAAAGTTATATGCAGCTTGTCCTGTGCATTCTTGGTCCAGCCTAGATGTGCTGGTGAGACTCCTGCAGCCTGGGATTGTTGTGGTGCGAAATGTAAATGACTGACTTTGAAAGTCCTTGCAGAGCTGAGGAGGAAAAAGGCCTGACACAATGCGTGAATAATTATTTTCTTTTAAAATAACAGTGAAGCTCAGCTCTTGCAGCTCCTTCCAACACCCACCAGCTCTCGCTTTCGCTTTAGACTAACAATCACGTTTAGAATGTGGCTATTACAAGCAAAGTTTCCATGTGTTTAACACTAATGAATAGTGCATTGAAATGAAAATATGTAGTTTAGAAATTCCTCTTTAATCTACTAGAACCACTTTCCATACTAAGCACGTCCTGTGCTAGTGAAGTCCAGCGTACTCTGGTTTTTAAGGAGCTGAATGTGGTGAGGGAGAGAGGAGAGGGATGCTTGGACAAGTGCAATCAGATCAGTTGTAAGTTCTAGCTATGGCTCCTCTCCGTGTCCCTCCCTGCTCCTGCTTCAAAGAGAGGGGACTAACCTGAGGTTTTGATTTTATCAAATGAGACTGAGGGAGTAAGACTTTGCTTTGGTTTCTGCTGCTTAAAACATTTCACTGACTAAATTCCTTCCTCTTCAATGAAAAGGCATTGTGTTTTTATCCTCCTTAAGGACTAGTCACTGCCGCTCCTATAACAGTAGCCATTGTGGTGTCAACAGGGTCTGACACCTGCTGTGTGAAAAGGGTATAGACCAGAATTTCCAAAGGAGCCTAAGTGACTTAGGCCCCTAAATGCTATTAAAACATGAAGGGAGTCAGGCATCCTGTGAAAATGCCAGCCAGTACCTTTTGTCACCCTGACTGATGCTACCTTACAGAGAGCCAGAGAATAAAGACCAGTTGCTTAGCTGAGTGTCATGTCTTTATTACACCAACACCCTCTTCTGTGTGTGTGCATTTCCCTGATACAGCAGGATTTTTATGGTTCTAGAGTTCAAGGGCGGGGCAACATGCCAGGAGCCCACACAGAGAGGCCTTGAAGATTAGTTCCACATGGCTTCTAGGCATAGCAGTTCATGCCGGCATGAGGCAGGCAGGGACAGCAGAACCAACACGTGGCAAAAATATGCACAGATGCAATGTTATGGTTATGAATGTAAACACTGAAAAACCAGGGGATGCAAAAGTCAAGGTCTCGTAGCAATACGAACTTCCCCCATGTAGCACACACCTTCTGGATTAGAGTACGCACTCAAATAATCATCCAAAATGCTACACACACAGAAAGTGGGCAGCTTTGCATTGCTAGTGTCAAAAAATTTCAAAGGGTTCAAAACTTAAATGAAGAGCAAAAAAAAAAAAAAAGAAAAGTGACAAAATATTTTGCTTCCCTGCCCTTTTCATTCACTGCTCATTGTTACACTGGAGTGTATGTCTGCACTGAAGCTGGGCAGTGCAATTCCTAACTAAGGTAGATGTACACGTATGGTGACCAGACATCCTGCTATTACGGGTTTTGCTTCCTGTACACACCTCTGCCCTCCTGAAAAAAAGCCTTCCGATTTTTCACATTCACTGCTCAAGCTAGTGCACTAAAATTCACAATGTTGCTGCCACGGCACAAGCAGCAGTTTGCGCTAGCTGCCCAAGCACACTGCAGCTGAGAGCCACACTGGGCCCCTGGGCAAGGTGGCGAGGAGGAGCTCTGAGCTCCAGGAAGGGGCAGAGCCAGGGGCAGCCAGCCCTAGGCACTACCCAGAGTGCTCTATGCTGGCCAGCGTGCGCCATGCCGCACCCCCCCCTCCCCCAAGCAGCATTTAGAGCTGCTGGGAGTATGCCCGTGGCGTTCTGGTGGCGATTTAAAGGGTCCAGGGCCCTATAAAATTGCTTGGCCCCAGGACAGTTGCCCCCTTTACCCCCACATTGGCAGGCCTGCCCAAGTACAAACATGTGTGACCTCCTAGAGATATATTCTCTGGCAGCTAGCCCAAGCCACATCCCATGCCTCTGCAGTCACATTACTACTGGTAGCATGCTAGCTTGAGCAGAGATAATGTGCGTATGTCTGCCTGAGCTAAGAATTACACCTTCAGCTCCAACACATGTGTACCCTCAGGGTTAAACCATGGAAAGCCCTATTTGTGCACTTGTAAGCATGGGAATGCTCCCACCATTGACAGGAACTTTTCTGGCTCCTACATCAAATGGTCCTCACTTCCACTTCCTTTGCCCGGAGGCCTCCCTGACCTTGAGGGCTCCCCTTCTACTCTCCTGTGTGGCAGAGTACTCATATAACCAAGCAAGACTGGGCCCTGGATTCTTGGGGGACTCAACCCCTAAGCTTGTTGTGGTCACCAAGGGCAGAGGCTAGGGTGTCCCCACTCTGGGGTATCTTCTTCCCCAGTACTCTATGAGCCAGAGGTACTGACATCTTGTGCAGTTTGACTGAAGGATATTTTCACTTGGCACAAAGCTCTGTTATAAGGGCTTTGTTTCATTTCCCAGGCCTTGATCCTTAATTTTCTTCTTTAAAAACAAACCAACCAACAAACAAGATAGAAGACGGGGAAAAGGAGACATGAATGGTTAATCTCTGCTGACTTTCAGCATACTTCCATAGATAGCTGCAGCTCCAAAACTCCTCAATGAAACAGCAGTACAAACACGCATGCATGTAAATATCAAATCGTGCTCATATGTGCTTAAAAACCAACTTTGCTCTGCTGCTATTCACAAGGCAGCATTATTTGTTGCTTACGACTCATGAAAATTTCAAAATGTTTAGCACAAATGCTTATTTGTCCAAATACTTGTACTGGTAGCACATTGTACATTATTTGACAGTCATTATTCTTCTGTTTTTAAAAGTTTCATTGCTCCAATAAGGAACCAGAAATAAAATCATGTAATCCCAGAGGCCAATCACATGAAAAAGTGTGTGTATTCAAACTGAACAGTTGATAAACACCACTTTGGCTGCAAATTGGTTGTCTAAACTATTCTGCAAATATTTACAAATAACAAAAACATTTGGAGAAATTGGGATTGAGTTTTTTACTGTGCTACACAGTCACATAAACTGCAGTATAATTCAACATTTATTCAGAATTTCATTGCGCAAAAGCAATTTTCTCAGTCTTTCATTGTCACTTATTGTCATCAATTTTATTTCCATATATTTAAATAGGGGATTATTCCCGAGTGAGGATTAGCTGCGTAATAAATTTGCGTGTTTAAAATCAACCAGCGATGAATTCCCATGTGCAAAAATGTATCAAGTTTTTAAAGCTTTTAAACAATATTTTCACAAACTAACTCAAAAAGATCAGGGTTGTTCTGCCTACAAAATCTGGATTGGCAGAACAGAACTGCCAGAATCTGGAGCAAGTGATTGGTCAGTTTTGCAGGTGCCTTTAGCTGATTGACATCTGCTCTGCTTGTAATCAAATCCCCTAGTTTCTAGGATGCTGGAGCTCTGGACTCAGTCATTAATAATAATGTGTAATTAGAGATTTGAAAACAAAAACTGTGTTTTTTCAATGTTGTGATTACTAGCCAGCGTTTGTTGGTTTATAATGTAAGAGATTCAGCTCCAAAGCATGAGTGTTTAATCTCACCTGTCAGTCTGACCAAATTGCATCATCGTTTATTTCTACAGTGGTAGAAATAGACCCTAATTAAACATAAATGCAGTCATGTTGCCTGTGGGATTTGTAACTTCCCTGGCTAATTTTCAAAGGGCATTGAGTTCAAACAAGAGCTCTTTCCCCATGTTCCCCATCTTTCCCTACCTGCTCTTATAGTGGAATTGTAATGCACTGAATCTGTTATATTGCAATCATTCCCATAGCAACTGACTGTGATGTTGCAAAATGAGAATTATGACTTCACTACAGGGTCTGGCAGAAGGAAAAGCTGGGTTATATGGGATTATATAGATCCCAGCTCAAACAGCCAGGGTAACGCTGAAGGGAATAGTGGATAATACTAGCAGAATAAAAGGCTTTGGATAGAAGGCTCTGCCCAAACAGTTTTAATAACCCACCTTGTTTAAAACTGGTAGATTCTAACATGGTTTCCAGGGCAGGTGTGTATTAGCTAGCCAAACTACAAGGCTAGTCTATTACATGATATAACATGCGCTGTTTTAGAAAAAAATTCCTAGCCATACTGGTCAAGAAATTTGTGACAAAGAACAGCAATAATACTTAGATTATGGCATGAGACCAGGGTTAAAATCTGTGCATAAATGTTTGCATTCATGTAAGAAATACTTTTCCAAAACTGTACAACTCATGTTATTAGGTAACCCCACTTCTGGAGGACAGGACTTCCTAGAGGACATACAGAACAGCACTGGGGTGAGGGATCTGTAATAGAACAGTAAGCCTTTCATCTCTGTGTTGTCCATTCAAATCCCCTCCAAGTTGGTAGCGACAGAAAGCTACAATATGATGACTACGTGAAATAAGCTGTGGTTCTTAGTCTAGTTTCTGCTGGACAAGTAATGAAAACCAGGATAGCTTTCAGAACTAATTGGCAACTTCGTTGGCACTCAGAAGAGCTGTCAAGAGCTGAACCAGCACAGAAAAACTGAACTATTCTTTCATCCTGAGTGATAGTTCTTCCAGTTCAGGCACAATCATGGGGTGGGATCTAAGCCATAAGATCAACCTTACTGGGTCAGACCAAAGGTCCATCTAGCCCAGTATCTTGTCTACCGACAGTGGCCAATACAGATGCCCCAGAGGGAGGGAACACAACAGGTAATCATCACGTGATCCCTCTCCTGTCATCCATTTCCAGACAAACAAAGGCTAGGGACACCATTCCTACCCATCCTGGCTAATAGTCATTGATGGACCTAACCTCCATGAATCTATTTAGCTCTTTTTGGAACCCTGTTAAAGCTAGTCTTCACCACATCCTCTGGCAAGGAGTTCCACAGGTTGACTGTGCACTGAGTGAAGAAAAACTTCCTTTTGTTTTTCTGTAACTGCACTGCAAGCCTGGCTGTAACTGCACATGCTGTCTGAGTTCCTACAGCAAGGACTAATTCATAGAGTTTAAGGCCATAATTCCATTGTGCTCATTCAATTCTGAAATAACTCTGATTCCATAGGAATACTTTATGGTGATTGTGTTGTGATGAAATATTCATTACTTTATACTCTAGAAGAATAATTTGTTATGTGGGCATTACGATGTCCTCAACTATTTCTTGACTTTTGGGTTTTGCCAATGATGTAATAGGTATGTACATTATTGTCACTCAGCAACCTTTACTTGACTTGTTACATGCAGTTTTCTGTTTTTAAAATATCCATACTACAATCCCTTCACTCCTCAATAGAATGCAACCACCTATAGGGAGGAACAGAGGTGGTTTACAGCACCTAGTACATCAAATGGAAATTTACAAAAGATTAATACATTTACAGATTTTTAAGGCCCCAAAAGACCAGTATGATTTAGTCTGACTTCCTGTATCACACAGACCATGTAATTCCTGCATCAGGCCCATAACTTGTGACTGAACTAGAGCAGTGTTTCTCAATCTTTTTTTTATAAAGTACCCCTTAAAAAAAAAAAGTACCCCCAGTACCTACAGTTTTCAAACACACACAAATTTTTTCTACCATTGCAACACGTTTGTTTAAACAACTTAATTATAACCAGGCCAGCGATGAAATTTTTGAGTGTAAAAAGTACAATAATAATAAAGCGCTATAAAACTTAAAACAAAAATTCAGTTTTCTCCAAATTTCAGTTGTGTTGACATACCCCCCAGACTTCTCTCGAGTACCCCCAAGGGTACTCGTACCACTGGTTGAGAAACACTGAACTAGAGCATGTATTTTAGAAAGACATCCAATCTTGATATAAAAACTTCAAGTAATAAGAAATCCACCGCATAATTTGGTAAATTGTTCCAATACTTAATTATCCTAACCCAGAGATGGGCAATAAAATGGCAGTGTTTTACCAGGGTTAGCCCTTGGCAGGCCAGCACCGCTATATTTACCCGTGCCTCTGCAGGTACAGGCAATTGCAGCTCCCGTTGGCTGCAGATAGCCAGCCATTCCCAATAAAAGGAAACCACAGCTCCCATTGGCCAGGAACAGTGATCCGTGGTCAACAGGAGCTGCAATTGCCCACAGCTGCAGAGGTGCAGGTAAATATGCAGCGCTGGCCCGCTAGGGGCTAACCCTGGAGAACCAGATCTGGCTCATGGGCTGGTAGTTGCCTACCCCTGCCCTAACTATTGAAAATATGTACCTTTTCTCTACCCTACATTTATCTAGCTTCAGCTTCCAGCCATTGGCTCTCAATTTGCCTTTGTGTGATAAGATTAAACAAATTTCTGCTCATATGTGGGACAAGAGGAACACTATCCAGCTGAAACTGCAGAAGTATTTTAGGCTAGCTGAATATATTTATCTAGGACACAAGGGTTAACACCTCTATTTTTGCAAAAGAACCAGAGCCAAAACACTCATTTTAAGACACAGTCCCTCTCTGAATACAGTAACCTTTAACCCTTCCCTGGAGCCCTGGTTCAGCATACATTCAAAAGGAAGTGCGTCACCTCCTGCATCACTACTTCCTGCTGCATCCTGGTTTTCTTGGGGCTTGTCTACACTAGAAACTGCTTCAGCAGCATGGCTGCACCAATGCAACTGTATTGTTGCAGCACATCAGATGAAGACTCCCTATGCCAACCGGAGAGAGTTCCCTTGTCAACATAATAAATCTACCTCCATGAGTGGTAGTAGCTACATCAGTAGGAGAAGCTGGAGGTGGGGTAGCTAAAGTCAGTTATGGGCCTTTAGTTTGACCTTCTCTTCCAGTCTTTTAGAACCACGTTTATTGTTCCTTCTCCTTCTAAAGGTTTTGCTGTTGGCGTGGGAGGCCCCTGATGAACTGGGCTAAAGACTACAGGTTCATTGGTCAGAAAGGTGATTCCTGTCCTCTGGAATATCTGAAAGGAAATCAGCCCGGTGTGCCACATGTGAAATGTCTCTTTTAGTGGAGACACTTCTCACAAAGGATGGCATAAGTAAGTATCATACTCCAGAGTCCAGACATACATCTTCTGCAGCATCCCCACTCAAACTCCTGTCCTCCAACAGTGTGGTTCAGGATCCTGAATTGGGTTTGTCAAGACATTATGGATGCTGTAAGACTGATGTTAATAATACTAATTGGGAAGGATTATGGCTCTTCTTTTGCCTGAAACAGCTTTGCTGTAGCAGAAGTTCTCAAACTGTTTTAGAGTATAAATCACAAGTCAACAGAGGGATTGTCTCTTGGATCACCTGTCCTTGTAGGTGTTCTTGCCTGGGTCTCTTCCGTTGATATCCTATACCAATACCTCCTCTCTGACATGTCTCTCTCACTAATAGAAATTGGTCCAATAATAGATAGTACCTCTCCCATCTTGTATTTCTAAAGATTGCTTACTGGGAAAATTTAATGCATTTTTAACCCAATTTATCATAAGAAAATAAGGAGGTTAGCTAGCACTATGTGACTGTGGTGCTCCCTGCAGACCCACCAGTGGTCCACAGACCACAGCCTGAGAACCACTGCTCTTTCCCAAGAATTTAAAGAAGCAGACAACTCCATTATCTCCCTTGAAATTTCTTTTACATGTCTGTCCCACCTTAGGATTTTATGAACCCCTCATGACAGTTACTATTACAGTTCCTCAGGTGGTTTTAAATCAGGAGCTGAATGATACCTGCGGTTACTTCTGTTCTTACATTTTTGATGAAAAGAAGGGCATGGTGAACAATCTGCTTCCCAGCATCGGCTGTTTACCAAGTTACCTAGTGACCTTTTTTGTGAAGTACTACACAGAGTGCAAACTCACAAAAGAAAAACGGAACTGAGGAGTTAAGCTTTATCATAATGAAGTCAGGAAGCTGTTCATTCAGCTGTTGGCATAATTTACAGGGGTGCCAAGGTACTGTCCAGGCATCAGAAGAGAGCACAGAGAGCTGAGGAATGACATAAAGCAAAGGTTTGTGCACTAGGCAGGCCCCCATATCTAATGACTGTGCTAACTTCACAGAAGCAAAATGATTTGCTCTGCTTGTTGACATACCTTCATAAGTGTCAAAAGAGAAAAGATTAAATGTTTTTTTTCTTTTCCCAAGGGTGTTGACTGATCAAAAATGATACTGATGCTGATATAAATTTCAAACAATCTTTGAAGGAAATTGTGCGTTTTTGTTTTAACAAAAGTGTAATGTAGAAAGAAAAAAAGTTCCCATCTGTATCTAAAGGGCAAGTGTTCCTACTGAAAGCTGAATTCCTAGTGGAATACAGAGGCAGATTATTCATGCACACATACTGAAGTCTATACTGTCTTATTTAAACTGGCAAAATCAAATGAAATGGAGATGTAAGACTGAAATCTAGCCCATTATCACTCCCCTTATTCAGCTCTGGTCACTGAGGATGAGTCTTTTAAGTCATGAGGGTCAAACATGGAATGTTTATAGTTGTCAGATACAAAATATTGTGGGCTTTCTGATGACATTTTCCTTTCTTCATTGTCACCACATCCCCCCATTCTGACCCATTTCCCCTCTTCTTTTCTGAATCCTTCTCTCTCTATTCCTCTTCCCTCTGTTCTGTCCCCTTCACGCTCCTGCCTTTCTTTCTTTCTTTTCAGGTTTTCTCCCCATGTTCTGTTCCCTTTCCCTCTCTTTGGCTGCCTCTTCTTTTCCCTTCCATCCCTTTTTTTACCTTGTCTTTCTCTTTCAGCCTCCTAACAGTTGCTTCTCATCATAACAGTTGCTGATTATACGACACGTGTCAGTGTCAATGCTGGCAGGCCTCAACCTTCCCCATTAGGACACCCATTGGTTTGCGCTGCGGGCATGCCGATTGCCCTTGCTATTGGCACTGCCTTCCTTCAGGTGTGAGGCACCCACTGATACAATTGGCATTGTGTGGTGCCTAATGGAGCCCCATTGCTGGAGTCTCCAAGCAGTGAAGCCACAGTACCTGGGCACGACCTTGTATACAGGGTATACAGGAATTTCAATCCCGGCATTTGCTGGGTTAAGTCAGATCCTTAAAGGTTCATTTTCTGTACAAAATGCAAGGATTTAGCTACAGAGCTGATGTTAATGCTAACAGGATTTTCACAAACATACAAATATCACAATAAAGCAAAGCTTATTGCCCTATTGTTATCTTAATTCTGCTGACCTACAGGTATTCAGCATATAGCCATCAAAGATGCATACACACAACCCAATTGTTCATATCCTCTACACATAGGTCATACAAACTTCAGTTCTTTAATGTGCTTCATACTAATACTCACATGTGGTCTGTGAATCAGCACCATTCATGGTGTTAAATAGGTAATATTATGTATATTGTATTGTTGTGTATATGATCTTCTTCAGCCTTTTAGCACTGTACTCCTGAGCAGTCTGAGACCTCCTCACTCAAAACTCACGTCACTTTTTGTCCGTCATCCTGGCAATTGCAGGCTGGTAAGACTGATTTTCATACTTGGTGAACTGAAACTATACTAAAAAATAGAATTGTCAGACACATAGATAAACATATGTTGTTGGGGAAAAGTCAACATGGTTTCTATAAAGGAAAATCATGCCTTACCAATCTACTAGAATTATGTGAGGGTGTCACCAAGCATGTGGACAACGGGGATCCAGTGGATACAGTGTACTTAGATTTCCAGGAAGCCTTTGAAAAGGCCCCTCACGAAAGGCTTTTTAGCAAAGTAAGCTGTTCTTCTGATGGATTGATAACCGGTTAAAAGATGGGAAATGGGGTAGGAATAAATGGTCAGTTTTCAGAATGAAGAGAAGTAACGAGGGTGTTCCCCAGGGTTCCATACTGGGACCAATCCTATTCAACAAATTCATAAATGATCTGGAGAAAGGGGTAAACAGTGAGGTGGCAAAATTTGCAGATGATACCAAACTGCTCAAGATAGTTAAATCCAAAGCAGACTGTGAAGAGCTTCAAAAGGACTTCACAAAATTAGGTGACTGGGCAACATGAATTTTAATGTTGATAAATGTGAAGTAAATTATATTGGAAAACATAATCACAACTATAAGTATAAAATGATGAGGAATAAATTAGCTGTTACTTCTCAAGAAAAGATCTTGGAATCATTGTGGATAGTTCTCTGAAAACATCCACTCAATGTGCAGCAATAGTCAAAAAAGCAAACAGAATATTAGGAATAATTTAAAAGGGATAGAGAATATCTTATTGCTGCTACATAAATATGTCCACATCTTGAATACTATGTGCAAATGTGGTTGCCTCATCTCAAAAAACACTATCTTAGCATTGGAAAAAGTTCAGAAAATAAGACTGGGGCTTTTCCGCTTGTAAAAGAGATGACTAAGGAGAGATATGATAGAGGTCTATAAAATCATGACTGGTGTGGAGAAAGTAAACAAGGAAAAAGTATGTACTTGTTCCGATAATATAAGAACTAGCGGTCACCAAATGAAATTAACAGGTAGCAAGTTTAAAACAAACAAAAAGGAAGTATTTCTTCATACAACGCCAGTCAATCTGTAGAACTCCTTGCCAGAGGATGTTGTGAAGGCCAGGACTGTAACAGGGTTAAAAAAAAAAAAAAAGAACTAGATAAATTCATGGAGGATAGGTCTTCAATGGATATTAGCCAGGATGGGCAGGAAAAGTGTCCCTAGCCTGTTTGTCAGAAGCTGGGAATGGGTGACAGGGGATGGATCACCTGATGATCACCTGTTCTGTACATTCTCTCTGGGGCACCAGGCATTGGCCACTGTTAGAAGACAAACTACTAGGCTAGATGAACCTTTAGTCTGACCAGTCTGGCTGTTCTTACGTTCTTATCCATAATACACAATATGTCTGCATCAGTAGAGCCGTGCGTGGGTACAAAATTTGTATCCACATCTGCATCTGTATCCACAAAAATGAGCCATGGAATATTCGCCTTGACATCCACAAACAGATATCCAAAAATGTGCAGGGTTCTAGTTACAAAATTTGTATCTGCATCCTCATTCATATCTGCAAAAATGAGCTGTGGATATAAAACAGATAGCTACAGATTTGCAGGGCTCTATGCACTAGTCTGTATTTCATGTTAGTAAATAAGGAAAGAAAAATACAATGGTTAAAGACTGTAATAATTACATAACGTAGCCTTTTGGATTTGGAGACCTACATTCAAATTTACTTTAGAACACAAGTGAAATGAGTTTGATGGTCTCAGACGAGGCTCCAGTGGACATCTTTCTAAATCACAAAACCTATCACCCAGTCTGGCATAACTTGATATCACAAAAGTTCTTTGGTGTGAGAGGACCTGACTTGGAATAGCTGTAAAAGCCATAGATTTTAATGGAGGTGCACTAGGAAAGCAGTGTGGGAATTAACTATAGGAACTGCAGGACATTTCAGGTGTATTGTCATCGTACTGTAGTGATCCAGAAGCTGCTTCAGGTCAGGATTGTGAAAAACAGGCAGAGGCACGTGAAAGAAATTTTCCTGATATCTGCTTACAAAATGTCTGTTGCAAAATGTCTTTCTCCAAACATGTAGTCTAATGGAACTGGAAAGTAATGACACAGTAAAACAATTTGTAAAACTCTTATTTGTCCAGGGGAGAGCAATTTCTTCTGGTGCTTAGATGTCTGAAAGGCAAACATGAATTTAAGCAATTTATGAATATATAAATGTGAATTTTGATCTGATGGAGTGAAAAGGGCACTAGACACTTTAATCCCATTGTACAGACTTTTTCTGAGGAACACCTTAGGACTGTTCCTTACAAGTCATTAGAATAATGATATTATACATAAGCACATTACAATGTTGTAAGTTACTGGGCAAGGACAATTAAAGCACTAATGACTTTGCTTGTTACTTTTGAAAAACAAACAAACAAGGCTCAACTGCATAATAGAAAAGTTCATTTTAAAAGCCTTGCCAGTTTCCAGATACACAGAAACATGTTCCAAACCCACTACATTTTAATTCTTTAAAGCTGTATAAACTAAAAGCATTTTTAGCTTTTTGTTTAGATTTTTAGCCTTTTGTTTTTTTTTTTTAAATTAAAAAGCACTATAAGTCTTCACTATCACACAGTTTCAACCAGGAGCACATTCCAATTAAAGGTCCAATCTGTAAATGTGTAAAAACTATGCCAGCATTTCAAACTCAGGTTCCAAATGTTAAAAGGAGCTACTAGTGCTCTAGATCTCTGAAAACCAAGTCAATTCTATTTAAATGCCTAAATATGGATCTAGGTGCCCAAATCTGAAAATTTTGGCCATGAGTCAAATGAATGATCAGATAAATAACCTGTTGTCAACGGATGATGGACAGACTTCCAGTCTCATCCTCCCTTGACCACCTTACAACATTTGATGCTGTTACCCATGAGATACAGATGTCCTGCCTGAAACAGGTGACAGAGTTACAGGGGACTGAACTGAAATGTTTCAAGCCCTTCCTGGTAGGACACATCTAATGATGAGAAACTGCACCTCCACCACTCAGTTGTGGAGTCTCACAAAGATCAATTCTCTCTCAGAATATGTGGCAGCAACATGCAGATGACACAAAGCTCTACCTTATCTTTCACCAGTTTCCACCATACCATTACCACCAAGATGCTTGGACAACATCAATTCATGGATGAAAAATTACTGGCTGAAGCTCTACTCAAGCAAAACTGAGGTGATACTGGTAGCAGAGACAAGTGCTTTGCAGAATTTGCAGTCACAGTGCAGTCTCCATTGGTTGAAGGCACATCCCTATAACTGGTCAATTCCATCTGTAGTTTAGGATTGCTCCTGTATTGCACACTGATACTCACATAGCAGTATCCATACTTTCCCCATTGCTGTTTGGCTAGGAGGCTCCAACCCCTTAGGGTGGAGGATGACCTGGCCTCAGTTAATCACATCTTCATCACTGCTCAGATGGACTACAGCCATGTAATAGACTTCTTCAGTACTTAGGAAACTCCAACTAATACAAAATGCTGTAGTGCATCTCCTTAGTCATACCTGCTACAGTGAGCACAATAAATCTGTCCCCTGTTCTCTACACTGGCTTCCCATAGAAAGTCAAGTAAAGTTCAAGCCCTCAATCCCTAAGGTATTTAATGGGCCGGCATATTAAGACCACGGTCAACAACCCTGCTTCTCAGGCTCAGTGGGACTTTCAGTGGTAGCAAAGCTTTCTGAGGTGCTAGTCTGAGAATGGGGAAGAGATGCTCACAGGAAGTAAGGATCATCACAGACCTAGCCACTTTCTGCTGCACATTGCTTTGCCTTGCCTTCTCTAACAAATACAGAGCAACATATACACTTAAAAATAAAACCCTACACACAATTCATCCCCCTACAAAAAGGACGAGACAGAACAAACCATGTGTGAAAGATGTTAGTCTGAGAGATGGCTGATGGGAAGGTGCTCAGATCCTACTGAGATGAGGGCAGTATAAGATCCTACACAGAACAGAATGGGAATTAAACGGTCTGATCTGGAATTTCATGTTAAACCGTTGCAGCAGAGCCTCAGTGTATAAAACCAAAAAATTCTTCTTGGACAACTGGACGCCTTGCAGGAACTAAATAGGTGAGGAAGATGCTCAGCTATATCAGATCTTCGATAGCAAGGAACTATTTCCGTTTTCTTCCCATGACCATCGTGCACTCTCTTGGGTCCTAAGCTAAAGAGTGGCAGGCTCAAAGGGGAAACTTTTTGCTTTCAAATGCCCCTATTCATCAAAAATCTGATTGCGTATGGGTGGCCCCGAGTGCCAGTCTCACACTGTTTCCCTACCTCTATCCCTCTTCCCACAGTGGTGCCAATTAAGTGGATTGGGAGGGTGTGTGAATGCCCCCCCCCCCCAGGCTTTTGCACTTGCTCCAAGCTGCATAGGCTGCTGAGCGGGGGGGGGGGAC
The DNA here is from genome assembly GCA_032595735.1 of Pelochelys cantorii. Lineage (NCBI taxonomy): Eukaryota > Metazoa > Chordata > Testudines > Trionychidae > Pelochelys > Pelochelys cantorii. The sequence goes on along the minus strand of CM064329.1, from coordinate 70,600,285 downwards.
GGTAGGGACAGACCCCTTTTAAGCAGTGCTCCTGTACTACAGCCGTGTGGCAGCTGCTGGAGCATTGCCACCCAGCACTCCGGCCGGCTGTTCCTGTAGAGCACAGGGCACGAGCTAAGATCTTGACTCCCGGCAGCACCGGCTCATACACCCTGTGTCTGGGTAAGAGAGGAGATGTCCCGGCGGGGGAGGGGAGGCTGGACCCGGGTCTGGTGCTAGGGGGACTGAGCAGGAATTGGAATTTGCTTCCCCCACGAAATCTCTGCGATGACATATTTGTTCCCCAGGGCCTAGGACCTGGGTCACTCCAATAACAAGGGAGGGCAGCGCTCGCCGAGAAGGCAGCCACACGGCCGGGCTGGGTTAAAAGCTGACTCCCTCCCACCCTAATGCAACCCCAAACTTCCCTGCGCGCCTCCAGCCGGCGCGGGCTCCCTGGGCCTGACATTACACCCCGCCCGGTCGCCGCCACCCATCCCCCTTGCCCCCCCCTTTGTGCGCCGCCCCTCCCCCCCCCTCTCTCTGGCGCGGCGCAGCCAGTCGGCCCGAGCCCCTCCCCGGGGCGCAGAGATCTGAGCCGCGCGCAGCGCCGGCCCGGGACTCCTCCTCCTGCCTCAGCGGGCCGCGTGCCCGAAGCAGCCGGCGGGGGCGCGGGGCTATTGCTGCCCACAGGGGGCGCTCCGGACCAGAACGGACCGCGGAGTCTGGCTCAGGGGAGCCGCTGGAAGAAGCCGCGCGGGCCCCGGGGGTGGTGGGACGGGCTGGAAGGCAGTTGCGCAGAGCGCTGCCGTCCCCTCGCCGCAGCCAGTAGCAGATGTGCGAGCCGGGCACCGGTGCTACCAGAGCAGCAGCCCTCTCGCTGGGTGGCTAATGCACTGGCGGAGCAGAGCACTTTGGCTAATGAGCCTCCTGCTGCTTCCCGTGCTCAATTTCCGGCTTGTTAGTGAACTGGCAGCTCCGGCTCGCCTCCCCTAGCCCCTCAGGAGAGTGCTGAGCTGAGGTGGAGTCAGAGACATGCTCCTGGAGGAGGCGTGGGATCAGAGATCGCTCACCGGCAAACAAAGAGAAAACAACTCTTTCCACCCTCCACGCACCCCCTGCTCCTGTATGGTCTGGGGTTAGAGTTTGTAGGCAGAGCGACCTTTCCCGCAATGGAAACTCTCCCAGCTTCAGCATAGGTTCTGTGCTGCATGTCTACTAGGAAAATCGCTAGCAAGATCTGTACCCATAGATGGGCTGTGCTTCTGCTCAAAGCATAGCGCAGCTCTTTTTCCCTGAGTACGTGTGTGGCTCCCTCTCCTATACCTCTTTTATACGTCAGGTGTGTGCGAGAGAAAGGGATGCAGTAGAAAAACCTGCATCTGGACTTTGGAGCTTTACATTAGGTTTACTGTAAGCTTCCCCCCCCCCCCACACACACACACTCCATGGCCCTAACTCCCTTTTGTTTTGCAAATATGCCTCCCCTTTGATCTACATTTGCATTGCAGACTCTCCCTCTTGCTGATGGAACTGAAATAAACTGGAGACAAGGAAGGAGTTAAAATGAGACAAATGATAGGAGAGTGCAGAAAAGGCGTTCATGAAAAACAGGACTAGGACCTTGATTTTAAAGAAATAGATTAAACAAAAGACAGGACTGTGCAGCACTTTAAAGACTAACAGGATGGTTTATTAGGTGATGAGCTTTGGTGGGCCAGACCCACTTCCTCAGGTGGTGAGAGCATAGCTGGTGAAAGCAAGGGTGTGTATAGGAGGGTTTCCCAGAGCAAAAGGAGCAGAATTTCCCATTACCATAGCCCTACCTCCCATAATTAAAGAGACATAAAACAATAACATCTGAAAAGTGAATCCAGCACCAACTAGGACATTTGCTTGCTGCCACTGTTGCCTTTACTTCCACCACTAACCTCTGAAGTCTCATGCACACTGGGAGCTTTCACCCATTGCTGACAAAAGTGATTAAAAATTCTTTCTCCTTCATGACCATTGATTAATAAGTGTTTGAAAGGGTTTGTTTGACAAAACCAATTTCATCCTTGATACAGAAAGTCTGATTAGGACCCGGTGGAATGTGGTTTTTTCCATCTGAGCTAGAAGCAAAACCATTTCTATGGTACTAGTTGAGAGGGAGGAGGAATTTGGGGCAGACAGTCTTGTAACAATTACTGTCAAATTGTGAGTGTTTGCTGTTCTATACTCCCTTTTCTGCTCTGCATGAGTACATCAAGTTGGATCTAGTGGCATTGATCAGGGTATCAGAATCTATATTATATAGACGTGTGCAAGGTCTGTGCATTATAGCTGGACTCCAATTCTTACTTTCATTTCTAACTGCTCATAATTGTCCTCGATCAAATTATTTTGGGGTTAAAATGTTTCTGTCTCGCTTTCAGCCATTGGGGATTTAAAGTTTGATCAAAGCCAATGCAAATTGTTTTGAGTAATTTAAGTATGAAAACTAATGTTTTCCTCATATGTTCTGTTTAGAAATTTTACATTGGAGAACTCCAGAAACATGTGCAATTAGATGCTCAAAAGCAGGCCCTAGTTCTCTAGTTATGTGTGTGAAGTGCCAGATTATATACATGGAAACTCTACATATGGAACTGAAGGCAGAACTGGGCTTTTATGTTGTTTTGTAGCTTTTATTAAGTCTAAAGCACCAAGTTAAAACAGTTTAAGATTCCTGTAAGGGTCTGTGGTCGTTTCCCCCCACCCATCAGTCTCAGTGTGGGGGGGCTGCCCCCCCTTCTCTACAGATGCCTTACTAAAGCAAATTGAGCCCGTAAACTCTGCAGGGCAAATAGTGACATATCAAGGAACTTACAAGGGCAGTTAACGATGGCTTTGCTAGAGTTACAGGGCTGTGGAGCTTGTAATACCTTCAGAAGTTGACAGAAATTGTAAACTCTGTAGCCAAATAGTTCCTTATTTACTCCCTTTAAAGAAACAGGGAAGGTAAACTTTAAAAATCTGGCGTTAGTGCAATGTTAAGAGTGAAAAATAAAGAACATACAAATCTGGATCCTTCAAAAGCTTAAGACGCTGTTCTGCTCTGAAAAGTGACTTGGTTAGAATACAGTTGTATGGTTCCATCTTTATTTAGTGATTCCCAGATCAAATCTGCTTGATTTATAAGTAAAAATCTGTTTTTTTTTCCCTAAATGCCATCTCTCCAAAGTCGACCCAGAATCTGAAAGTCAAACTGGGTTTACCTGGCACCAAACTATAAGGTTCTGCAATTAGTTTGATGATGCATAAACAGAATGCAATCCAACTCTCTCTGCCATAAGTGTGTTGATTTGGTGTGCTAGCAGGAACACAAAAGAATAAAAAAGTATTTTCAGCACTAAAGTAAGCAGATATGCCTCTGAATATTTACAGAAAGCAAATCTATTGAGTAAGAAGGTACAATTTTTACTGTCATTTTTCAGAATAGAATATCACTTCAAAGTTGTTCCCACACTGCTAAATCACAAATTTATATTGTATCGCACCTGCAGTAATTGGGTACTGGTGCTTGATTGGGCTCTTAGGTGCTACAATAATGCAAATAATAATAATATTACGCCCATGTAGTATTAGTTATTTCTGCCTTCCTCGTTAATGTCAACTTTAAAGGGAATCTGAAAAGGGGAAAAGAATGAGTTTGTACAATTTTGTGCCTTTGCAGATGTCCTTTACTGTACTATTGCGTGTTATTAATGTGGCTTGTTAGTGATGTAAGGTGTGCAGTGTGGCAGAGTTAGCATTGTGGGAGTTATCATAGCTTATGTGCGCATGATGGCTCAGCCTTAACAGTACATTAGCATTAAGTTTTTAGTTTTTAAGAAACAAATGGGGGATAAAAAAGGTGCAGGTAAATTTCAGCTCTCTTATTTTCCATCTGCACCATGGAATTGTTCCTTTTCAGTGACAAATGATGTGTCTAACCACTGCCAGACCCATCTGTCCCTTCAGTAGTTCATTGTGTCTATGCTAACCCGCCTGCCTTTGTTTGTTTTTGTTTTTTCAAGTGGATGCAGTATATCCACCCACAGAACTTGCCCCAGTTCTTATTATCATGCCCACATCTTGCAGATGTAATCACCCCCACCTCAAAAAAGATATACTGTAACTGGAAAGGTTCAGAAAAGGGCAACAAAAAATGATTAGGGGTTTGGAATGGCTTCTATATGAGGAATGATTAATAAGACTAGGACTTTACCTCTTGGAAAAGAGACAGCTGGGCCAGGATATGATTGAGGTCTGTAAAATTATGGTGTAGAGAAAGTAGATGATGAAGTGCTATTTACTTCTCATAACACAAGAACTAGGCATCACCAAATGAAATTAATAGGCAGCAGGTTTAAAACATATTTAGGAAGTATTCCTTGACACAATGCACAGTCAGCCTGTGGAACTCCTTGCCAGAGGAGGCTGTGAAGGCCAAGACTATAACAGGGTTCAAAAAAGAACTAGCTAACTTAATGGAGGATAGGTCCATCAATGACTATTATGATAGGCAGGGATAGTGTCCTTAGCCTCTGCAAGAATAAACAGGTGACAGAGGCTTCCTTGATTACCTATTCTGTTCATTCCTCTGGGGCACCTAGCTACATGGACCTTTAGTCTGACCCAGTATGGCTGTTCTTATGGTCTTACCTATGCATTGTGGGGCCTTCCAGGAGCAGGTGTGAGGCATAATGGTAGCAGGTGCATACTTTAGTACATTATTTGCAGCTGTTAATATTTGAGTTCTTAATTGAAGAATCAGACAGGTGTTTCACTTTCTGTTTCTGTGAGGATATATATACAGTTTTTTAAATGTATAGTAGGAAGCTAGGCCTGGGAAAAGTTCTAAGCAGAAGTTTTGTCATAAAGCAGAAAGATGCAGAGGGCCAAATTTTATAGTTGCATCTTTAGGTTCTTAGTGCCTAATAGTATTTTTAAAAACACCTAACTGCATCTTTAGGAGGCTCATGGGAATTAGGCACCTAGATACATTTTAAAACTCCACTGAGGCAGATAGCTGTATCTTTAGGCTCCTATATCTCTATAGCTCTGGCCTTGAAGGACTAAATATCTTTAGAGTGGATAATTGTTTTATTCTAATAAAGATCCTTGTTCAGCGTTAGAATAAAAGGATGCTTTCTCTGTCATCTTACCCTTGTCACATGACAGTCTGTACATACCTGCACAAGTATATGGATGCTGTGGCTAAATCTTAGCAGGGTGCTCACTCGCCAATATTGCCTGGCAAGCCCTGGGACAGGCAGCAGGCTTATAGGATATTATGAAGAGCACCCACCACTTTGGGAAATGGTTCTCCAGGGTGAAAACTTGATTCGATTATTTTTAATTTATACCAATTTCTATACTTTGTGTCCACAAGTAAATTCATACAGTCTTGCAGCCTGCTTTCTGTTCAGAGGCCCTGTTTGATGTGGAGTTGAATTTTGGTTTCTCCTGCATTTTCCTGTAAGATCCAGACATGGGAGTGGTATGGGCCAGAGTTTAGATCCCTTTGGGGAATGCCTCTATCACAGTCAATTTCACCAGACACCGGAGTGTGTACCATTGGGTACGGGGGAATGAGTGCAGTAGAGGAGGATCAGTGAAGATTGATACACTGTGGAAAGGTAAGTGGAGGGCTAGGATTTATTTGTAGGCTGGCAGTAGCCTTGCCTAGTGACTGTGGGTCTGTCATTTCAATGACTTTTCACTAATGTCCCTTTTCTCTGGTTATTGGGTTGTTTTTTTTGTTTTTGTTTTTGTTTTTTAATGCCTGGCAGCTAGGAGGTGAAACTGATGCAGTTGTCATACCATGACTCAAGGCCTGGCCCACAATGAATTCAGTCAATTTTTTATCAATGCTGTTCAGTTCTATAGTATTATCTAATGGATGTGTAGTGTGTGTATTTGTGGTCTGTGCTCACACACAGGAGTAAATGAAGTGAGAACTGCTTGGGTTATGTTTTTTATTATTTGTTATGTGCAAATGTCACAGTTAAAACTTTAGATAAACAAGCATTGATTGTGTGCTGTTTGCGCGCTCTCTCTCGCTCTCTCTCTCTCTCCCCCCCTCCATGGGTGTGGAGAGAACAGAGAAGAGACTGGCATCACCTTGGCTGCTCTTGAATCTTCCTGGAACAATGAGCAGGGGAATGGTCATTGGTAAGGGTGGCAGAGCATGGTAGATCCAAGCCAAAAGGACAAGTAACCTTGGTGTGGCTGCAAAGCCTGTGGTTTGCATTTGGTGTTACACTGCTGTGCAATGAACGGTTTAGGAAGTGGTATTGTTAACACTTGGTTTCAGAAAGTACTCTCTCAGTGGTACCGGGGCGGTCAGGAGCACTTATCTGTGTGGACAGAATCTATTTTCCAAGATTTGTGGGTGCTGGAAACAATGGCTTTACTCTCTAGCATAAAGGCATGTTAAAGAGTCAGGTCCCTTTAAGCATGCCTTTAGCTTTAAAGCTTTAGAGCCAAGGGCACCCGTAATTGCTCTAAGAGGAGTATCATTAGAGGTAAAATGCTTAAGGCAGCTCAGCAGTGAAGGCACTGAAGATTCTGCTCTGAAAAATGACTTTAAAAATGGTATCATGGGGTTCCATGTTTAGTATGTCTCAGTGACTTCAGATCAGATTTGCTCAGTTCACAATTAAAAGACACTCTTTTCCTAATTACGAGACTCAAAGTGAGTTATGAATGCCATGCTGCATTCTTTCCTGCCTATCCATCCTCACCATTAATATAGATAGCAGGCCACATCTTACCTACGGGTAACCTGTGCTACTCCGTTGTTTAGAGAGGGGTTGTGCTGGTTTCACAGAGAGCAGAATGTGGCCCTGCAAGTTATGTTGCCGATGTATGAAAAGAAATAGAATTCAGCTGACTCTTTCTTAGCACAGCAGAGGCAACACCTCTAGCAGGAGTAAAAGTAGCAAAAATTCACTTTACTCAGTGGAATAAGCAGCTATATTTCTGAATACACAGCAGCTGATTTGCTGCTGCCTTTCATTTCACATAGTAACTTAGGGTGTGTCTAGACTACAGGGTTTTTTTGAAAAAAGTGGCCTTTTTTTTAAAAAACTTGCCCTGCATCTAGACTGCTGCCGCGTTCTTTCGAAAGTAAATCAAAAGAATATGGCAGTTTTTTTGACAGCAGAAAACCTCATTTTATGAGGAATAACGCCTTTTTTCGAAAATGCTCTTTCGAAAAAAGGTGCTATGTAATGCAAACTGTGCTTTTTCGAAAGAGAGCATCCAGACTGCCTGGGTGCTCTCTTTAGAAAAAGAGGCTTGCTTTTTCGAAAGTATTGGTTGTAGTCTAGATACTCTTTTTCGAAAGAGGCTTTTTCAAAAGTAACTTTCGAAAAAGCCTCTTTCAAAAGAGGCTTGCAGTCTAGACGTAGCCTTAGAGTGGGATCTGTGAAGCTACATTTGAGTGCTAAGTCCCAGTTTTGGCTCCACTGTGATGCACAGAATTCCTGCTGACCCCTGTAGGCGCCTAATTCATGTGATGCCTAAGTTATTCAGTGTAGAAGTTCCCTAGGCACCTGTGTTCCTGCCTCTGCATGTACGCTGCTACCTTTCTCTAGGCATATGGATGCCTGTCACCTACCCATGCCCCAGAGGGATCTATGAGCTGGGGGAAGACAGGTGTTCGACCACCTAAATCACATGCAGAGACTGCTCTGGTAGATCCTACTGGATCTCGTCCCAATCAGAAATGAGGAGAGGATGACCTTATAACTTTTTGCCCAATGGTCCGTGCATTTGCTTGGGATGTGGGAGAGCTAGATTCAATTCTCCACACTCCTCAGAGAGGGAGAAAGGTTTGGAATAGGAGAGAGTCTGACCTACCTAACTCTGGGATATTCTGAGATGGGTCTCCTTAAGTCTCTCAAGTTGAAACTGATAAATAATGAAAGAGTGATTGGAGCCAGGGGAGTGGTTCCAGGGTCTCCCACCTACTGACAGATGTCCCTAAACACTGGATTACAGTCATTCCCATTCCCTTGAATAAGCACTAGCATAGGTGCCAGAAATAGGGTTATGAGAGGTGCTGAAGCACCCCCTGGCTGGAAGTTGTTTCCATTCATACAGGGTTTCCAGTTTGATCCAACAGTTCTCAGCACCCCCACTATAAAAATTGTTCCAGCACCCCTGAGCATTGGTCCTGAAAGAGAAAGGGAATCTATAACCCAGTGGTTTGGGCACTCACTCTGAGGTGAGAGAACTGTGGCCCTGTCCTGCAGCTCCCAATCCTTCTTTTGTTTATTATCCAGAGTGCATTAGTTCCCACAGGAGAGACTGGAAGAGCTCCAATCCATAGCTCTGTGATTGCAGTGCTCTCCTGACAAGTGGGAGACCCCTGTTCAGATCCCTTTTTTCTTTCTGGTGATGGTGGAGAGGGGGGAACTGAACCAGGATCTCTTACATCCCAAGCAAGAGCACTAACTATTGGGCTAAAATCATATGATGGGCACCTCCATTTTGTGTGGAGTGAGGTAGGCCTCTAACCAATTCCAGCAGAAAAATGCTTAGGTACCTAAGTTACCTGATTCCAGAGAGCAGGTTCCCATTCAGGGAATCTTTGGGCAGAGATAGGTGCCTCCCTGCAGCCTGGCATTAGGTGCCTATCTTTGAGCAAGAGGTGGAGCTTAGAAAATATCCCTCTGGTCAATATCTCCCATTCACTGGGTTAGGGAATTCCCCGCCTAGCATACTGGCTTTTGTGGTTTGCATTCTAAGATGCCTATTTCTCCCCATTCATTGTGTAGGAAGCATAGGTACTGAGCTCAAGCTTTGTGGATCATTGTGGTGTTCCAGTGATTTTCTAGGCACCTAAAAGGTAGGTTCCATAACATTCATGGTTGCACCAGTTAAGTCAATTGGAGGATTCTAGTTTCATATCTGTTCAGAATGGATGTATGACGCTTATCACTGACGTGAGTAGAGAATTCTAGTTGTGTTTTTACATCTGCTCTTCACACATGTAAATGACTCCACAAGGTGAGAGGCAAAGACAAATCAGACCCCCAGGAAGATCTTTTTTGCTAAGAAAATATAATGTTTACTGTTACTTTTGAGTGGAATTACATTGTAAGGACTGAGCATTGTTAGCTCTAAGGACTGAAGAATGAATAATGATGGTATGATCTGACAATACATCAATTCCATGCATGCCTTGTGTTCTAAAGTTCTTTCAAATAAGGGATCCATGAACAACCCTGCAAACTTTCAAAACAATTCACTTTTGGGCTGAGACTAAGCATAGACAATTTCAGCACAAAAGGAATTTGTCTGAGGTAGTTATCAGCAACTATTGAAAAAAGGTTGGGAATAGAATGGCAGCTATAAATCAGTCTTAGTTACAGGAGAACCTCATAATCCATCCTCCACTAAACTGCACACTTTATTATAATCTGCACAAAATAATGGCAGTCTCTCTCTATCTCTCTGCAAAGATTTAATGGAGTGATGTCTTGTGTGAGTAAAATTTCATTATTTTCACAATATATACTACAGACACTACTATGAGGTATTAACATAAATCAAACTAAACTACAATTGACCAAGTAAAAGAACAAAGTTTATTTTGAGACACTATAGCCTACTTTTTCTGCCTTTTAAAATTCTGTTTTGTTCATTTAGTCACTAATTCACAAAATACAGTTGTTTGCAATGCAGTCTCCCTGCAAATTAGTGAGGTTCTACACTGTAGCATGTTGCTTTTGCTGTTATGATGTGCAGGTACATCAGTGTTTCCTTGGCAGAAACTGTAGGGATCCTAGACAATCTGTCAGATTTTGGATTACTTTGATCTCAGTAACACTGGTGTAAATTTGGAGAAACTCTAACAAAATCACAGCAGTTAGGTCAGATTTACACTGAGGTAACTGAGGGCAGAGTTAAGGACTAATAATATATGGTATGTCATTCTGGATCCGGCTATGATCTGCCAGATCAGTATCTTGCCTCAGCACTGGCCATTATCTGATATTTCTGAGAAGGCAAAAATGTTTCCCAAATGTTCCCTAAATTCATGCTTTGGTGTACATGAAGTGAAGAAGGGCACGCCTGTGTGTCTTAGAGAATCCTGGAATTCCTCTACACTCAGGATACCAAAGGGTTTTGCAAACATAGGCTTGGTCTGTGGTAGGAATTTATGATGGTATAGCAACATCTATCAAGGGTGTGGAAAATCCACATCCCTGAGGATCCTAATCCCTGGTATAGAGAGGGCTATGTCAATGGGAGAATTTCTCCCGTCAACATAGCTACTGCCTCTCAGAAAATCAGATTACCACGCAGATGGGAGAAGTGCTCCTGTCCGTGTAGGTAGCATCTTCACTAAGTGCTACAACAATTGCTCTATTGCTCTAGTCTAGACAAAACTGTATACAGGGCTGCTGACAGGGGTGGGGATGGGGACAGCTGCCCCAGGGCCCGGCAATTTAAAAGGGCCCAGGATTCCTGGCACTGCTGCTGCTGTCCTGGCTGCAGCAGTGATCAGAACTCTGGGCCCTTTAAATCACTGCCGAAGCCCCACATGGCATGGTCTGGGCAGTGCTGAGGGCTGGCTGTGGGAATCTGGTCCCTAACCCAACCCTTCTACTCAAGGTGCCTTCCCTTCTGGGGGCCTGGAGCCTAAGCCTCCCTCACTGCTGCATTGCTGGGTGTCCGGGCAAATCTGTTGGCAGCCCTGGCTGTAGAAGTTACTGGTAGAAGCTAAAGTGTCCTTGAGGGAACCTTGACTGAGTCACTTTCTTCCCTATATTCGTGGACAGTTGACTTGCAGTTGCAATTGTGTGGAGTTTGGTCATTTAAACATATCCGTGTGTGCAAGGGGTAGGGAGGGAGGAATTTATGAGAGAGAGGCTCTGGGTAAATTGGACTTGGTATGAAAACCTGACTGAGCACCTGTTTTGCAGTTTTAGTTTTAGTAAGTGTGGGGGAGCTTCTGGGGGGGAGGGGAAGTTTTTATAGCAAGTGTATAATGGCCCCTGGAAGGTGACACTCCTCCAAACAGATGTGGAGAATGCATAGGGTTGTCAGATGGTCTCCCAAAAAATACTGACCACGTGGGCTAAAAATTTGTCAGGCAAAAAAAAAAAAAAAATACTGCCACAAACACACATGCTATGTTTAATACTTACCTTTATTATAAACAGTCTTCATTCTACACCATCTCTATGTAAAGAGGCTTAGAAGTAATTGTGCAAATGTATGCTATTTTCATTGTTTTCTATTCCTCTAAAGCTAAGGCTATAGAAGAATTTAGAAGAACTCCTTTTTATCCTGCAGCTGAAATGATTGTAAAGAGCTCCCAGCCACTCCCCCTCCACCCCCACAAGGCTTCTGATGTGCCCAGAACAGCGATCACGGTCCTGCCTCCCAGCTGGGACTTCCAGGCTGGGAGGCGGGGCCACGATCGGCACTGGGAGCCTGTGATCGCGCAGAAGCCTGGCGGGGGCAGGGGGAGTGGCTGGGAGTCCCAGCCACTCACCCCGCCAGGCTTCTGCGTGATCACAGGCTCCCAGCACCAATTGTGGCCCCGCCTTCCAGCTGCTCCCCCCGCCCACGCCAGGCTTCTGTCCAGTGCGCAGACGGAAAAATCAGAAAATACCGGACATTGCACGTATCTGGTATTTTCTGATTTTTTTTTACCGGACAAAGAGTGCAAATACTGGACTGTCTGGTAGAATACTGGACACCCGGCAACCCTAGGAATGCAGAACTCCTTGCTGTTTTTGCACATACAGACTAACACAGCTACCCCTCTGAGGTCTTCCTCCATGTAATATAATTCCAAGTAAGTAAGTAGAGTTCTATCAGAAATTAATTTGGCCTTGAGTATTTACTCTCTGTTCCTCCATGAAAAAGAAATGTTACTGTCTCTTTAAGCAGTAGACCAGGCCCTGTGAGCACCTTTTATGCTGAGGCTGCTCTGCATCAGGTGGGGCAGGGTTGACTCAGCTGTTTTGGATATTTGTATGTAAACTGGGTTGGAGTCCAGTCATTTAAACATATCTCTGCATGTGAGGGAGGAATTTATGAGGGGGAGGTTCTGGGTAAATTGGACTTGGTATGAAAACCTGACTGAGTAACTGTTTTGCATTTTTAGTTTTAGGAAGTGCAGGGGAGCTTCTATGGGGGAAAAAGGGGCTTAAAGCAAGTGTATAATTGTTACATTCCCTCACAGGGTATGGAGAGGTCTAATTTGAAAGCACCTCAGTTCAGGCTGGGAAAGCTAGTAATTTCTTTGTATGTGCTGGGGGAGGAGGTAGTGGGGTTGGTGGTTGTTCTGACAGAAGGCTTTCAGTTTCATTTACTGAAATTAATCTGTGCACAGTATATTTAAATATCTAGCAGTGTATGAAATTGCTCTTCTAAGGGACGGATAGTTACTTACATCTCAGTCTATAATGAATAGGACTCTATAGCCCTCCGCACAGGTGGGAATATGTCACTGTTTTTCTATCGTTTCCAAGCAGAGGTCTCTTGAGGATGTAGCTTTTATATTTTATTGTATGGTTCCTAACTTTACTGACTGCTGCCTCCTTTCAGTTACACTCCTCCTGCCCTAACCTGTAGAAAACATGGAGTTTCTAGTTTGGATTTTATGACATTTGCGGAAGGATCTGGTTCTCTCCTATATGCAGTGTTATTTGAACCCCGCCCCCGGCCTCAATCTTATAAAGGAATGAGTGATATGCTGCCAGATTCTTTGGGCTTAGCATGGACAGGTTGATTTTTAAAAACTGCAAGTCCATGCAAAAATCCAGGTTAAATGAAGACATGGGATTTTGTGAATATCTAAGTAACACATCAGTAGATGGCAATGGAATAATCTCTGTGACTTTTCTATGGGAGATAATTGAAGCTATAAAATAAAGAACAATCCCTTTAATACAGCAAATTGATGCATTGACATGTAAGTCTGGCAATAGTATAATTTCAAATACTGTTATCAGAAGGGATCACCTTAAGTTTTTTGTGATCCCAGAAATTGCTTGGTGTAGTGGGATGTGAGGGAGAAATCTTGTTGGGATACAGCCTACTCTTCAAAAGCACCATGGTAAGACACTTGGAGGAGAGAGAGGTGATCAGGAACAGTCAATGAGGATTTGCTGAGGGCAAGTCATGCCTGACCAACCCAGTTGCCTTCTATGATGAGATAACTGGCTCTGTGGATATTGGAAAAGTGGTGGATGTGATATACATTGACTTTAGTGAAGCTTTTGATAAGGTCCTCCACCGTATTCTTACTAGTAAGTTAAGGAAGTATGGCTTGGCTGAATGGACTATAAGGTGGATAGAAAGCTGGCAAGATCGTCAGGTTCAATGGGTAGTGATCAATGGCTCTGTATAGTTGGCAGCTGGTATCAAGCTGCGTGTTGGTCCTGGGGCCAACTTTGTTCAACATCTTCATTAATGATCTGGATAGTGGGATCTATTGCTTTTTCAGCAAGTTTGCAGATGACACTAAGCTGGGGGAGAGGTAGATATGCTGGTGGGTAGAGAGAGAGTCCAGAATGACCTAGGCAAATTGGAGGATTGGACCAAAAGAAATCTGACGTTCCCCCTAGGACAAGTGCAGAGTCTTGCACTTAGGACAGAAGAATCCAATGAATTGCTATAGGCTGGGAGCCGACTGGTTAAGCTGCAGTTCTGCAGAAAAAAACCTGGGGATTAGAGTGAAAGAGAAGCAAGATATGAGTCAACAGTGTGCCCTTGTTGCCAAGAAGGTTAATGGCATATTGGGCTGCATTAGTAGGAACACTGCCAGCAGATTGAGGGAAGTGATTATTCCTGTCCATTTGGCACTGGTGAGTCCACATGTGGAGTATTGCATCCAATTTTGGGGACCCCACTACAGAATGGATGAGGACAAACTGCAGAGTCCAGCAGAGGACAATGAAAATTGTTAGGGGGCTGGAGTGTGTAACTTATGAGGAAAAGCTGAGGGAACTAAGCTTTATTTAGTCTACAGAAGAGAAGAGTGAGGAGGGATTTGATAGTAGCCTTCAGCTACCTAAAAGAGGGTTTCAAAGAGGATAGAGAGAGGCTGTCCTCCGTAGTGGCAGAGGACAGAACGAGAAACAGTACTCTTAGGTTGCAATGGGGAGGTCTAGGTTGATATTAGGAAAAACTATTTCACTAGGAGAGTGGTGAAGCACTGGAATACACTAGAGGTGGTGGAATCTCCATCCTTAAAGGTTTTTATGACCAGGCTTGACAAAGCCCCGGCTGGAATGATTTAGTTGGGATTGATCCTTCTTTAAGTAGGGTGTTGGGCCTCCTGATGTCTCTTCAAACCCTCATTTTCTATTATTAATAAATAGCACAGGAAGAGGGACAATGTTATAATCTGCTTTAGGGTCATAGAAGCAACTCTGCGTATTCACTTGGCCCATGGTTTTGGCCAAGTGAATCTAGTTGTCTGTAAGATGGTAACTTTGTAATGCCTTCTCGGGAATGTTCTAAGGCATCAGTAGGTACAATCCCAGTGTTCAAATTTGCACCAAAATCACTAGAAGCGCCTGATTCAGAAGGTCAGGCCCCCAAACTGCCTGGTGCTTCAGGCAGAAGATTCTAATGCCTGCACATATCATAGGTGGCACCTTAATTTACTGGGGATCAAAATGTTGTCTGGACTCTAACAGAAAATAAGACCATCTTACAGGGAGGGGACGTAGCAGGGAAAGAAGAGACTTGAAGGGATGAGAGAAGAGTGGCTAGGGGGTGGGGAAAATAGCCATGGTTAGGAGACATACCAGGGACCAGACGGATGGGCTCTTGGAAGGGAGGAGGGGGGAAGTAGGGACCTAGAGAGGGTGTGGGCCAGTGGTGATAGAGAAGCAGAGGCTGGGAGAGAAAAGATCTGGTCGGGGGGAGGAGAAGAAGAGTGGGGGAGGGAGTGGGTGGGAAGGGCAAAGGAGAGACCTAAAGGGAATGGGGGGTGGGGCAGAATGGTGGTGGTGATGACAAGGAAGCAGAGCCCCCAGTGGTTGGGAGACTGAATAGATGGGCCTAGAAGCTAGGGCCTAGAATGGAGACAGGGAGAAAAAAGCAGGGTGGGGAAGAAACAGGGTCCTGGAGAGATGTTATAGGAGATGGGTTAAGGAAATAGTGAACTGGGGGGGCACACCTGGAGCCCTACCATTAGCATAATGGGGAAAGGAGTAAAATGGTATGAGGGAGGGAGGGATGACAGATACACCAAGCCCCTGGAATGAGGGAGGGGTGTGTGAATGCTGGAATCCCAGGAATAGACTGGAATGGGAGGTACACAGGGAGTGTGTCTTCTTCACTGCAGTAGTGTTTGTAGCTTTAAGAAACTCTCTGGTGTCTGCATCTTTTAAGATCTGGAACATACGGTGATGTTTAAAAACCTTGTCTACTGAGGTTGGAGATCGAGCCTGGGGATGTGAAGAATGGAACATCTAAGGACTCTATGGCTGCATTTAGTTGATCCATTTGTTATATTCTCATTGTCTGTTTCTTTTTATCCAATTAATGTCAATAACTAAATGTTTGTTTGGGCTAATTGGGAATAAAGAAACATAACTCTCTTCTCTCTCTCTCTCTCTCCCCCTCTTTTCCAAAGTCATTCTCTTCCTTTGTCATACTATTTTCTTTCTTCATCAGTGTGTCTTTTTCCCAACTGCCTCTGTCTTTCCTTTTGCTGCCCCATTCCAGTCTCCCTCCCTCCTCAATGGTATCTGTCCTTTTTGTACTGGCGTAAATAACTGCATAAGAGGCACGGCTGTGGAGAATCCAGTTTTCAGCCTCTGTCACTTCCTGGATCATGCTATAGCTCCCTTAGATCTGTCCTGCTACTGGAAGGTTACACAAAATTACAACCAGGCCTTTGCTGTCTATGGAGGTGACTGTGACAGCAAGTCAGTAAACACTGCCTATACCAGCACATTTCAAATGGTGAGTCAACAAACACAGGGATATTTATTCCCCTCTGCTGCTATTCAGACAACAAGCAGAATGTTTTAGATGTTGTCCGCTTTACAGGAGACAGGTCAGAAAGTTGGAATAGGAATGTTCTGTGACAGTTAGGCATTGACAGCTCATGGCTAATGGGAAAACATCCACTTTTGTGGGGTTCCCATGATGGTGACAAGGGAATAGTAGATATCCAGCTATCTTGTATTGTAAACAGTGATTTTATTTTTTCACCATTTCAGAGAGTAATTGATGACTGTAGAAGGGACAAGAAATGAGGCTATGTCAAAAGAGTTAATGTCCCAAAAGAGAAAGTGGCTTTATAAAGAGTTTCGGAGAAAGAACTCTGGTGATGCAAAGGCTAAGTCTGCTTTCTAGGGCAATTCTAGTTCTTATACTTCTCCCTCAGATACCGGTGTGTATGTGTACATATAACCGTATTGGCCTGGTCTCCTACTGTTCTGACAGCTTGCATCCCTGAAAGAGGTAAGTTACCTGCCTGCACCTTGAATGAAGAGCTGACACTTAATTGTACACAGGGAATAGCATGAACATTGACAAGATTCTGTTATGGACAAATAGATTGAAGAATGTGCTCTCTAAATGCTGAATAGTGCATATATTGCTGTTTGTTAGATACTTGCTTCACTCAATGTACTTATTTGTTATGGAAATAGTTTGGTTTACTAGTATAACTGGAAACACTTCTGATTAACAATTACTGATCAATTTATTAAGGGATAGAGATAATTTAGCTATTTTAATTCCAGATTTGCCTAGATGTAGATTAATAAAGCAACTCTTAGGAACTCTGACTCTTTTTAATTCATGTCCCTTGGCCTCCCTCGTTCCTAAACTTACTATGTCACTGTGTGGGAGGTGAGATTAATTTACTGATGCACCTCTGTTTCACAGAAACTATTGCCCAAGAGGGTGTCGTCAAAGTGATTGCAGCATGAAATTGTTAGTGAGAGAGGGATCTTGGCATACTTTGTGTAGTCCAAATCCAGATAGCCCATTCATCATTGAAAGGCAACCACACCTGGGGTAAAATGCATGGCAGCTACTGTGTACACGTAGTATGTGAGTGTGCATATGTGTGCGTGTTTTGCTACTGTGTATCCACAAACATGTGTGTGTAATATGTGTTGATGGGAAGAAGGGTGTTAGGAACTGATGAATAACTTCTCCAGTTCTTCTTAAATTTCTCTATAATTTAATTTTCTTAAACTTCTCTATAATTATCCACCTTAAAATCTGACCAAGGCACCCTTGTTCACACCCATTCTTTGTATCTGATCTTTCCTGACCAAAAGCAGTCAGGAACTTGGTTCTCTGTCTCCTTTTGAAAGATGATCTGTCCATTAGCACAGTGACCCCTAACATCATGTTGGGGTATTGGTTCAGTACTGACTCAAAGGGAAGAGTGCCATCTACTGAATCATAAGCACCATTTCCTGCTAGCACCTGTTTCCTTGGAAGTTTCTGTCATGGCTATAGGGTTAACTGAGCCTCTGTTTCCTGCCTGGTGTCCCAGGGTATGGCTACACTGCAGTGCTATTTCAGGATACCAGAGGTATCCCAAAATAGCTCCCCCACGTCTTCACAAGCCACCTGTTGTTTCAAAATAATGGGCGTGCTATTTCTGCATTCTGGTAACCCTCATTCCACAATGCTTAAGGGATGACTTGAAATAACACTTTATTTCAAAATAAACTTGAAATAAGTACGCAATTTGCGTAGTGCAAATTGTGTATCTTATTTTGAGTTTAGAATGCAGTGTAGACATAGCCCCAGAGAGCACCCTCACAGTCTATGTGCCTCCTGCCTTTATCTCTCCTGAGATGGCATTCTACAATTTACATGTTTTGACTGGACCCAGGGCCACAGCACTCTGTATTGACCATGTTTACCCTGTAGATCTGACTAATATCTGGCACCAGTGGGGTCTTCCCTTCACTCCTGTGGCCAGTGGTGAATATAGTGGCCAAACAGCCTTCCTAAAGCCAAAGCATTGTTTGTTTTTAGAGTAGGAACAAAGCTTTAGAGAGAAGGGATTTTAAAGCAGTCTTTATGCATATCTTTTTTTTTTTTAACCTAAAGGTTTGTCCTCGCCTGGTGGCAAGCTAAGCAGGGCTAATGTATTCAGAGCTCCTATTGGCTGCCTGTAGGGTTGCCAGGTGTCTGGTTTTGAACTGGACAGTCCAGTATTTGAGCTTTCTGTTCGGGAAACAAATTGAGAAAATATAAATGTCTGGTATTTTCTAAATAAGATGTAATATAGATTGTGATGTAATGTCAAATGTGTCCGGTATTTTTGTTGAAACCATCTTGCAACCCTAGCTGCCTGTGTCTCATCCTGATTCCTGCAAAAAGCTCCCTCATCTCTTGAGAGAGTCTTTCTAGCTTGGTGTGGTCCTTTTGATCTGTGGTGTGCACACACCTTTTCCTGGAATTGGAAATGTCTCTTAACCCTTGAGTATTTGTTGAGAAATGGTCTGACTTGAGCCATTCTCTTTCCTATCTGCTTTTTTCCCCTTACAGCCCCCGGTTAAACTAAACCAATATATTCACACAGTGTACATCCCAGTAATGAGGTCAACAGACCGTATTCGTAATAATAAATTATTTCAGATCATCTCCAAATCCAACAGTTTTCAATCCAAGTATTGACCAGATGTGACCTTCCCTAGCTGGTGAAATCACAGTTCACAGTGGTATAGCTTGCAAAGCCATTAAAGTGATTCTGGAGAGTAAGGTGAGATCACTGTTAGATTCTTTGCTCTGCATTTGACCAGTACCTTAATCTGCTGCTGTTTATGGAAAGAGAGCCTGTTTTAAAAATGTATAGGACAGCTTGGTAGTCTAGTGGTAAAATATACTGCTGACTCTCAAAGATTGACTCCCTCACTCTTCAGGTTGGGAGCATTGCATAGGCAGCACTAAGCCCCCAGGGCTGGGTAAAACCCTTTACCTTTGGGTGACTCCCTTTAGCCGACAGCATTGATGGGTTTTGTGAAGGTAACTGAATGCCCTGAGGGTATGTTGCTGTGATACAGGACTCTTGAGGGAAGTAGTGAAATAAAGATATAATGGAAATGGTTTTTAATAGTACCTCTTCCCCACTCTCTGCACCAATCTTTCTTTAAATGCAGAAGTGCAATAGAGTTGCTAAGCATAAAGGAAGCAAGTCTGAAAATGGTAGTGACTGAAAAGTCTGATCCAATTGAGGAGCTGTTGCATGCTCTCACATTGGAAATCAACTCTCTAGCAAGCTTACAGATCTACATAAGTGTTCCTTTACAATGATTGCGGTCTGCTGAGTAAATAGTATGCATATACTTTAAGTACTCATAGGCTGCACTATCATCTCCCATATGCTTCTGTGAATTGTTTTCTATTTTAATGCTACCTTTAAAGGAGTAGAAAACTTAGAACTAGTTTCATTATTGCCGGCTGTCAATCTGTTTCACAACTTCAGCTACGTGAATAACGCAGCTGAAGTTGACGTACTTAGATCTACTTAACACAGCATCTTCCCTGTGGTAAGTTGATAGCTGACGTTCTTCTGTTGACTCCTTACTATTCTAATTTTAATGGAGTACTGGAGTAGAGGGGAGAGTGCTCAGTGATTGATCCAGCGAGTAGGGAAGACATGCCCCTAGTATTAACACTGTGCTCTTCTACAGACCCTGTCTTCTGAGAATCTCAAAACACAAGGATCTTACAAAGGTGGCTATGTTATTAGATGAAGGCCAATTGCTACTGCACATCCCCTGTGGCTCTCAACAGCTGAAAGAACAATCCTCCTCTCTCCCCAAGATTTATCAAAGATAATAGCAAATTTTTCAGACAGCCTCACCTCTAGCTTTTGTACCATGGTTACAGGCAGTGTACATTTCTTTGCTGGAGAGGCCAGGTTTCAAATTAAACTTCAGTCAGGCCTCATATCTTCAGTTATCAGACCTCAGTCCAAAAGCATGTTGGTTAGTTTTCATGGTAGTTTGTTAGTATGTTAGGTCCAAGTGGCTGAGTCACTGTTCACAAGAGTAACCTCTAGTATTGGCTGACCACTTGCTCCGGGGATGGTTAACCTTGAAAAATCTACTGGAACCCTACTCGGGTCCACTGTACGTGGTACTGTGTGAAATCATTGATTTCAACTGTATGGTAGACTCATACAATTATTTTACCATCATGTAGAGAATTTATCAGTAGCTTACAAATCCTGGTTGCTGAGAGAAATTGTGCTCTCTCATGGAAGTGGCAGGTAGGTGAATAAACAGAAGGTTCCAAAGCTGTGTCTTAAAAGAAATTTTATATCTACACAAACTGCCTTAGGAATGAGTTCAGAAAACAGATCATCAATTGTTTGAAATGTTCTCTTTTGCCTCTCAGCCCATTTAACTCAAGCACAGCAAGGATTTCAAAACACTGTATGAATGATCAGCCATTATGGGTTACACAGTATTCAGGTCTAATGGGAAGAGAGTATTTCAGCCTTTTAAATTTCCTTGGGTTTTGCTAAATTCCAACCAGACCTGTAAATGTTATTTTAACCTAGTTTTTTAAGGCTTAGTTGACAGTGTGTGTTCATTGGTGTATGCTGTCTGTTTAGACATACATTCACACTGTGATTGGATTATCCCATGTGGCATGTGCTTGCTTCCCAAAGTCCTCCTGAACTGCAGACTACTGTAGTGGGAGTGAAATGAATGGCAAACATGTTAAAGCTGATGGATAAGTTTCAAGATGTGGGACTTAGCGGAAATCAGGGAACATGTATTTCCTTCCCTAATCTCAGTGAAAGTCACAGATTTTATTTTTGAGAAAATGGACCTTGCTTGTCATAACTTCTAGTTGGTAAATCACAGGTTATGTGGCTCTGACTACAGCTCCTCAGTAGAGGGCTCACCATCACAGTTGTCTCCTTGTTGGGAAATTCTACCCTCTGTGTTTAGAGTGGCCACGAATGGGAAAAGACATGTAGAAACTTGACTATCAGTGTTAAGGCCCTGGTACTGGCTCCAGTCAGTACTTCAGACTGACATCTGTTTGGGGGCATAATTTCCTTCTTGTAGCCCACCTAGGCTGGATACTACAACTAAGTACCACTGCTTTGAACAAGCATTCTGCTCGCAATGGATGGCCAGTCCCTGGGCTGGTCCTAGAAAGCCCTTTGTCCCTGGTGCCCCACTGTAGGGTGAGTGCTGAGTCTGGTAATAACAAAGTAAGTTTTAAAAATATATATTTTTCTCCTTTAAAAACCAAAAGGGATTTGTGAGGTAGGATCATCCTATTATGGAACGGCTGTAGGTAATTACAAAAGCAAGCCCTTAGTGACAGCAGTACTTCCACTAAACCGTGTAAAAAAACCAGACTCTTAACTGATGTGTTTACTGTCTCCATGGCTGGAAGAGAAGAGAAACTGCCCCATAGGTCACAATTCACATATGGGGTGACACCCTTCCCTTGACTATTAATATGATCCTTCAGAGGGAGGAGGTATGGAATATTGGGGTGGGAGGTTCTATGGCAGTTGGTCCCTCCTAGCTAATATTTAAAACTGGCTTCCCTCTGAAAGAATGGGAAATTTGCTGATACTGAATTACAAAACTATTTATAAAAGGCATTTGTGCCAATAAACCAATAAGGGAGAATTTTTCATTGTGCTTCCATTTCTGTGAGAGGTCACAATCACCTGCCATCTAATTCTCAAAGAGGGAGTTTATGCCTTTATATGTGCTATAATGACAGTGTTATATACTACTAGTATACTGGTAATTGAGGAACCAGAAAATGGGTTCCTAGAGATGGCTATAGGGCAGCAGAGAATGGTTTTCTATAACACTTTCTGTCTTCATATTTCTCCACAGCATCCAGGAGTCCGTTCCTATCCTCAGATGTTCATGCTTGCACAACTGAGTTTACAAATATCTGTATAGGCAGCAGTATAATCTTCATTTGTTCTGCCACGCTATGTACCAGGAGAAAAGTAATCTGATCTATACCTTCAGTGGAGAGGGGAAACAATGTAAATGGGGAAAGCTGTGAAGAATCATGATTATATTGAAGACACTGCAATGTAAATACTGGTAAAGGTGTTACATTGCTATTTATCTGTACAGGAGTTGCTAGTAGCTCCATTTATGGGTAAATTCCAGTTTCTATGCTACTGCTGCTTTTCCAATTGTTTTATACATTTCCTAAACTAACTTTTCTTCTCTCTTTATGGCTCAATTTTTTCAAAGATTGGTCTTGGCTGAAAAATGAATTTTGAGAGTTTCTAACACAATTGTTCCATCTTTTTCAGTTAAAGTGTATTTTTCCTCTGTTCAGTTGATTAACTTACATATTTGAATATTTAGTTATATTTGGGGAGGATGTATTAGTAAGGATGCTGGTGTGTAGGAGAGGCCATCAATTAAGGACATCATTATTAAAGAATCCATTAGTTACAGACACCTCACTTTAAGGTGTTGAGTAAAAGTGCACTGTGAATTTTGTCAGCACTTGGGATAGAGAATCAATCACAAAAATTAGCATGATGTGATGTTAAAGTCACAAAATCAAAAAGTTAAGGTTTTACCACAATGTTAATTTAGGCAGATTATTCAGATATTGTATTTTCTATTGTAATTTCCTTTCTGAATTGCAAACCTTATCATATTACTGTGTAACCTATAATCATATATTTTACAGGATATACCAAGTTATTACAGTGTTAGGAATCTTAATGTTGGTTATTTTCTTTATATGTGAATGCTTGATTTCTGTGCATTAATAATTATTGCATTTAATAGTATGCCTGTTTATGAATTGCAGTAATCATTGGAGGGAGGTTAGTTTAATAGAATAAATAGATAAATATGTGGTCAACAGGTATTGATTTAACCCAAAGGTTTCCATTTTTTCATAGTATAGGACATACTTAATACAAAGACTGTTGTGTGTACTGCTTGTCCTCCCGTGAGCATTGGCACAGACTGTGTCTCCTCATTTACAATCACACAACATCTGAGTGACTACAATTGCTTAAACAGAAAGGTGTTTCATGTATCTTTACATTTTAATGCTCTTTAGCAGGTGGAAAAGAAGCCAGCATGTGACCCAACCACATGCCACCTTTTGGGAACCTGATTTAAGGTGTAAGTGTTGATGTGATCTCCTCTATTTCAAGTCTGCCTCATTTGTAGGTTACTAGCAATTGCTGTATCAGTTCTGTTAGATCCAGGTGAGAGAGGTAGGATTAGTTTAAGACAAACTATATTCTAGATCAACTGCCTTTGTAGTTCTCTTTGCAGAGTGCAGCAGAGGGCTCATCTGGATGGGGAGGAAGTACTAGAGCTTGACTGACAAGTTGAGTCAGTGACCTGAATATGGCAGTTGTGCAGAGGGAGTAGACACAAGTGAAGGCTCCATGGAATGTCAGTGACCTGGTTATACATGCCCTGGGATGGGGAGGGAATGAGGGTGAGTGCAGCAGAGAGCAAGGGAAGTTCTGGACGGTGGGAGACTGGCTCTGGAAGCTCAGTGATGTGTAGAGTCACAGGTGGGGAGTTGGTGGCAGGCTGGCATAGTGACTAGGCTAGGGATGGTCTTCAGTGGGTCAGGCATGAGAGTCTAGTTAAGGGATTCTGTGGGCTGGGGAGAGGTAGGCGTCTGGGGGGAGACGGTTTAGGATGGGAAGAGAGGGCAGCAGAATGTGAATGAGGGTGGGAGAGGATGTAGGGCGCATGTAGGCTGGTTGGGATGGGAACGGGGGCGAGGCGGGGGCTTATTGAGGGACCGGGAAGAGGCTCTAGGGGGATACAGACAGGGATGGGGGTGCAGTGGAGTGGGGGATGAGGAAGGGATCCTACGGCGCTGGCAGGCAGCCGGGCTGGGGCAGGGGCTCGCCCAGCGCTGCTCCGCAGGGGATGCTGAGGCTCGCGTGTGGCTGGCCCCTCCCCCACGCTGGGGCGGTGGTGGCCATGCCGTGGCTGCTGGGAGCCTCCTGCGCTGGGACCCGGTTGTGGTGGGGGGGCGCTTGGCCCGGCTGGGGCGGGTGGCCGGAGCGGGGATTGGCTGGCTGGGGCCCGTGTGATTGGCGCTGTGGAGAAGCGGCCTGGTGGGCAGGGCGCTGATTGGCTGCGGACGAGGAAGCAGGAAGGAGGACGGAGGGGCTTGCTGCTTTCGGGGAGTTAGAGCCGAGCGGCAGCGGCGGAGGAGCCTCTTGTCCCAGCCGTAGCGGCCGCCTGCTCCCGGCCTGTGTGCGCGGGGCGGCCGCAGCGGGCGGGCGGAGCCTGATCGCGGCGCCCCGAGGGGGCGCCCCCATCCCCATCCCGCAGCCAGGAGGCTCCGGAGGAGGGGGAGGCGGCGGCGGAGGCGCTGACGCAGCAGCGTGGAGCCCGGGACTCGGGCGCCCCGGGGGGGGTCCAGCTGCTGGATTCCATCCCGGCCGGGGCCTCCGGCAGCCCTGGGCCCCGACGGGCCGGGCCGGCCACAGAGCAGCGCGGGAGAGCGCCGCGGTGAGTTCCACGCGATGGTGCTCGGGGCTCCGCCCGCCCCGGGATCCCGCACGGCGGAGGCTGTGGCGCACGGCTGGCTCCGTCTCCCCGGGTAACTTCCATTGCGGAGCGGGGTGATGGGAACAGGTGCTGCCGCGGGGAGGGGATGCAGCTCCCGCCGCCCCCGCCGAGGCGGTTCCTGCGGGACGCCCCTGCCCAGGACGCCGCGTCGGGTCGGGAAGACGAGGAACTTTCCGCCCGGATCCGGCTGAGGGAAGGCGGGGGCTGGTTTACTCCGGCGGGTATCCGAGCCCCGTCTCCCGGGGGAGTCCCCTGCCCGAGGTGGGCAGGCAGGCGGGCGGCCCATACTCGGCGGCGTGAGGTGACAGATACTGTGGGGCTGGGGCGGCGGAATCTCTTCTCCCCCGCCCTGCGATCCCCGCTTGGGCCCCACTCCCCTTCGCGCGTGTGCCTGGGGTCGGGGATCCGGCTGCGTCGGCCTCTCAGAGCTCAGCCGCTGTTAGGATCTGCCTCGCAGTGCTCTCCAGAGCTAGCGAAGCGGGGGCGGGCGGGTCTGTAGCCCTTAGGCTGGGAGATGGGGGGCGATGTGACCGCAAGACGCATCCTGCTCCAGGCTGGCGCTTGGGCGAGCTGAAGGACACAGTGGGGTGTTCCCATTTTACCCCGCCCATCACCCTGCTGTCTGAGCCGCTTCCCCCTCCCCAGAAAGCAGAGGAAATGGCCTTTGTGGCAGGTGGGTTGAGCTGTGGTTATGACTCCTTGGTATCGTCGGAGCCATATCATATCGGTGACCGGGCTGTTTTGCTCTGGGATTAGCTTTAGGTTTAAAGTTATGTAATAAAACAATTAACTTGGAAACTCCAAATGATGTGGAGAAGGGCATGTGATGGGCTCAAGGGGAGCACACAAATGGTGTTTGTGCTCCTCCGCCAGCTATTTTTTTCCTTTCTTCTGCCTCTTCAGTCATAGGAATATTTTACAACGTGCTACTTCTGAAAGGGCTGCTAATCTATATAGAGGCTTCTTTTTTGGATAAACCAGACTGAGACAGATGTCTTTATTAAAATGGCTCTAAAGGACAAAGACAAACAGAATGCTTGGTTCGGAGATGTTGGGCAACTTGACAGGCAATTTGAAACTGGGGGGGGGGGTGCTGGAGAAGTGACTAAGCATTACAATCTTAAAAGAAAAAATTGTTTGAAAATAAATCTTGATGGGTTTTCTGTGGAAAGAGCAAGTCACAAATGAATCAATATCAAGTTAAAGTGTCATATATTAGAAGGGAGGGCCAAGTTTTAAGTTTGTATATCTTTTGGTGCATGTGTTTGAAGCAACATCATGTTAAGAAAAACAGAGAAGGAATTTGTTAGCGGAGTGGACTTCCCATAGAGAAAGTGTCATTTGACTCCCCTTCACAGAAAGTTATGGTGATCTTAACAAGGGAAATGCCAGCTTTGGATTTGTGAGTGGATTGGGTTGAAACACCTAAATGGAGAACAGACAATAGGTGCTCACTATATACTTATTCAAGTATAATAGCTTTTGGTGTTTCATGATAGTTTATTTTCAGGTATCTTTAGTATCAGATCCAGGGCACTACATCAGTTTGAGTGGAATGGAAGTTTGAAAGGTGTGTATATATAATACTAGGTATTTAGCTTGTGTGGCTTATTGTGAGCAGATTGCTGTTATGGGTGTGCCAGAAATTAGAATAACTATACTACGAATAAATGTTCATCAAATAGATAAGTTCTAACTTTCTCATGGTGTAGACTACATGTTAATAGAGTGACTGTATCATTCCTTTGTTTTGAATTAATAATAACTGGCAACTAAAGCGATAGTTTACATATAGTAATATTAGTTAATATGCAATAAATAATCTGATTTTAATAAATATTGTTTGGAGTGTATTTGGATTAATTCCACAGTTTTCTTTGCTCTTTGCTTTAACCATTCCTCCTCTTCCCCTACACATGCTGCCCACTTGCATGGTTCTCATCCTGCTGGATATTCTCTCTCCTGTTGGTGGCTCTCATTGCTGAGAGAAGCTTGTTTCTTTTGTGTAGCAGTGGCTTCTAATAGAGGCAGCTTCACTGGCTCCTTCTTTCCAGCTGCTTCTGTAAGATACAGGAGCCAGCACCATGTGACTGGCCAGATCTCTATAGACTAACAAGTGCTCTCTGGACTATGGTTCAAGAACCAGTGAGCTGGATAAATGGAGATGCTAAAATCCCAGGTTATTCTTGTTACAACTCTTTTAGTGGTGCATTATGGCAACCCAATCTGTTTTTAAAAGAGCAGCTGGTATTTTTTGAGACAACTTTGAAAATGTTAATTCTAGAATTTATTTTGTCTGTAATGACATGTCTTTCTAAAGAGAATACCCTGCAAACAGGATTTTTTTGTAAGAGTTCAGCTACTGCTGACACTTACTCCACATCTGAAGTCATCATCATTAGGAGTAGATGAACTTTAAAGAAGACATTTCTGGGCAGTTGGTACTATGGTTAATTGACCTATTCCATCAATCGGTCACAATTAGAATATGATAATTTCAGGTTACTATTACTAAGCAGAGCTCAGTGTGTCCTGTGATTTATTTTTGGGGGGGAGAGGGAGGTGGGGGAGAAGGCTGGCAAAATTAGCTTCAGAATCTGAGCTTTTATTTTTAAAAATATAAGTTTGTAGCCCTTATGGTTGTGAAAGAAACCTCCCAAATGTGATGCAGTGAGCACTATTCATTTTCTTTGAAATCTAATAACTAAAATACCCGCATTAACTAGTTCACTACTGATCATTTTCGCAACAATATCCAAATAATGTGTGTATCCCACAATCTGAAATCCTTCCCCACACTTAAGTACCATATACCCGAACTGTCCCCTGCGGAGCTTCCAGAAACTTCAGATTTCTTGACAACTTCTATGATGTGGTCTTGCAACTTCAATATAAAATTGTTGGTAAACTAATTTTATTTTTAACTTAGCCAGATTCAAAACCTGGAATGTTTGTATTCATTTTTATATTTAATTCAGTAAATCCCTCCATTTTTAAATGTAGTTGAAGCCGCCTCTGTTTCTCGGCTGTTGTATTACGAATACTGCAGAATTTAGGTTAACCTCACTACAACCTTGCTTAGAGATACACAATTTAGCTTAAAGATCCAGAACTATTGTTCAGGGAAGAATAATTTACTGGGAATCTTTATGTGTAGGATCTTATCTGGATTATGCAGTTTGCTATCACCTAAAACAGTAATACTGAACAACACAGTGCCACTGCCTTAGTAAAAAATGTTTTTGTGCCATGATGGATTTTGTCATTGAAAAATCTACAATTATAACCAGTGACTAAAATAGTTTCACACTTGCTTTAGCATTCAGCTTGGTTGAATCTCTAGTTGAAGTTTTACACATTTAAATATGGGGCTCAAATCTTGGGGAAGACGTTGACTTGGTCATCTTCACATTTTTGGCATTAATGTTGATAATGCACTTTTGACATAGCAGTATTGTGGCCTGATAATATTGGATTCCTAGCTGGAATTTGGTTATTTTCAAAGCCTCTGAAGTTGTGCCTCACTGTATTTACAGTGGCTTACAATAATTTTTTTTTTTTTTAAAGAAAAATTTAATTTTTGTCACATTCAGGTCTCTGCTCTGATATCTTTATACCACCTTTATTCATTTTCATCATTGGTCAAAACTAGTGGATTAATTTATTGTTATGTCTTAGCAATAATTGTCATTGTGTAGTGAGTGTGTATTGTGAGCAGATTATTCTTGTGCTTATACAGTACATGGATATTTTACTTACGTGGTGATGAATAGCTGTTTGGGAAATGTGTACCCTTTTTCAAAATTTGATCTGATATACTTTAGTATTGAAACCAAGCTCTTAACAACAGACCTATCCAAAACAAATAATTGAAAAACATAATTAGAAATCCTAGACAAACATACACATGCGGTCACTTTCTGTCATTAAACTCATACACAAGAAAACTAGTATTTCTAATGCTCCAACTTAGTATGTCAAAACTTTAACATATTTGGACATCTTTGAGAGTTTTTACACACAAAAGGTCCACACTGATTTTTCTTCCATCTATTATTTGCCAAGCCACCATAATGCACCTGGTGTGTGTGTGAGGGGGGAGGGAACACACACACAGAGTCACCATGGAGAGAGAATCTATTTCCCAATTAATCAATTGAAGTAATTAAAAGTTCCAAGTGTCTTCTCTGTGAATAATCAAATGAAAACAGAAGTTCAGAAAAAACAGTAAACATGGAAAGTTAACATGGAAACAATTTTTCCGTAATATAATGCATTACAACAAACATTGAAACAAGAAAAAACAACAAATGCTTAAAAATATACATTATATGTTTTATACTGCAGATTATGCCATGGTCAGGGATAATATTGTATAATGACTATTAGGGAAATGTTGGCAAAAATCTTCTGGGATTTCCTTCTACGTTCCATGGGATTTCTGAAGGGCTTTTTCCTCTTTGCCATACTCTTAAATGTCATTCAGCATCAAGGCAATTTATTGCTCTCAGCAAGTAAACTGGCTATGATTCACCAAGTTCAGTATGTATCTTCAGATATTTCCCCAAATTGCTAAGTATGTGAAACATATTAAAACCGTAGTTTTAGGTGGCATCTGTTGTAGAATGCTGTGTAGGCAGTTCTTTATAAAGAATGTAAATGGCAAAACATGATTTAGTCTAAATACTTTAGAGGCAGAGGATATCTAAGAATGTGCATGGTGCCTAACACAATGAATTGCTGTTTTTAGCAGAAGGCTAAAACATGCTATCTATATGTGTATAAATGCACAAACAGTAGAATGCAGTATGTACCTAGGCTATACATGCGAATATAAAAGTGAAATCTTAGTGGTCTTAACTAAAGTTTATGTTGTTGATCTTCACTACTGAATACATAGTGTTGAATAAAATTAAAAAAAATGTGAACTGGGGAGACTTGTAAACAAATTTCCTTATAAATATTATTCATACCAACTTTATTAATATTTAAATAAAGATAATTTTTATTGTTTTGTACAAAATAGGCAAAGTTCCTTTTTTCAGTCTTCCTGCACAAGCACAAGACTGTAGTGGTTGGGTCGCAAACACTTCAACAGAATGTCTAGTTAAAATAAAAAAAAAAAAACCCTTTTCCATTGGCATAGTAACAAAATACATACTTTAAGAAAAAGGATTTTAAATGAAACCAAAAGTTGAGTCTTTATGGTTTGACCATGTCCATACAGATAGATTGTTTCAAAATGAGTTCAGTTTTATGCCTGTCTTCTGTTCCTTTTGACAATTATTGTGATTTTTTTTTTTTTTTTACAATCCCATTTTCCTATTGCTAGAGGGGTGAACCTCCCCCCCCCATAGGGGAAACAGTGAAACTGAGTAGACCAAGTGCTTTCAACTGCCCAAAGTAAACAATCTACTAAACAAACTTTCACTTAATCTTAGTTGTAGCCACACTGTAAGTTTTCAAAATCCATGTAGAAGTATAGTTTAAATTGATGTCCATTTAAAGGATTTGTAATGAGACTTCCCTGAACAAGCATAGGTGTTCTGCTTTTTTCAGCTTTATTGAAGGGCTCTAGAAATAAGGGGGGAAATGGGTAAAACTAATTCTTTCACTTGTGTATCCAACTAATAATTTATTTACACTTAACATTCTGCTACAATTTTTTTAGCTAAAATTCTTGAGCTTAAAGAGCACATGCAGATCTCTCCGATTTTGCACAGGCCCTCTGCTAAGAGCACTAAGCCAAGTTATACCAGCTTGCTGTATAATTGCCTTCGTAGCTGATGGAAGGGTGAATGTGTTCAGGCAGCAAGTAGTTATGGAATGTCAGGATACACAATGTGCCATAGGTCCAACTGCACTAAGCAAGTGCACTTGTCTGTAGCTAGTATGTCAGTAACAGTGAAGTGCATCTAATAAACACTCAAGATGAAAAAGTAGAAATGTATATTTTTATACTCTGGTGTTTCAAGATGCAGACTCCTCATTGCAGCAATGCTTCCAGAAACTTAACATTTTAAAGGTTGTGATTGACAGGGCTAGAAACTTCACTTTCTTAGAACACTTTTCCCAGCTATGAGTTAACCGATTAACACTGGGGGAAATAACTGCGGTGGTTTTACCTCTGGATTTCATTAAGCTGGTCAGTTTCATTCTTGCTGTGAACTTGTTCTATTCATTTTCATTTTCTGGTATTTCTACAGTAATGCAAGGTTGTTTGGTTCCAAAACACTTCAGGGAATTTTTTTAACCATGTATGTTCCAGTGGAATTTACTGATAGGTTCACTGTTAATTAAATGTTCAGTTACAATCCTAGGCAGGCATACAATTAAGTTCAGGTAAACGTTGTGAATGGCAGATTTTTGGCATGGTTTTTAGTATCCACTGATACTGTGCCTATGTCTGGTACAGCATTGTTCTGCTGAGAGAGCTGGTGTATTGTTATACATGACTGGTATTGAGAAGGATTGATATATAAATTGAATATCTTGGGACTTGTATATGTTGTGGTCTTTTTATACACCTGTAGGAAAGGCTAAAATACACTAAAGCAGTTTTTCTTTATAGGTGTATATGCAAGTATTTGGTCTAGCATTTTTTGTGTAGGATAGACGCAAATGTTTATAGAAATTGCTCTCTCTACAAGTAAACCCCTGGATGGTTAAAGTAGAATGATTTTTTTAATTGGAATAAATGGGATTTATTACAGCATTTTATTTCTGCATGTGGTGCATTATAGCTTTAGTTCAGGCCTGTCAGGTCTTATTTTAACTTGGACTGTGACTTTTGTTGCTTGTTTAGCTACAGCTTAATTGTGTGGTTTTCTTTTGTGAGCCATACCATGGCAATGTTTCTTTGCACCTATTGTTAGTGTGTTTATTCAAAATATTGCTTAAAATGTTCAGGGATGGATGTGCATCTCCGGAACAAAATAGGCTGGATTTTTATCAGGTAATATCTCAAAGGTTTTTTGTAAGCTCTTGTGTATGTGTGACTTATGTTGTAATTATCTAATGTTTTCTTTGAAATTAAAATGATAGACTCTTAAGTTATGTAAAACTGTTTATCTTCCCAAATGTATCTTTGTCTAAATGTTATTTAAATGAGTCCTTAGAGCTGCAGAGACCAGTAGATCCTACCTGTGCTGGCTTTGTCAATATCCCATGCATAGTTTTCCGTTATTTCAGGCTGTGACCCTGAGTGCCTCACTGAAAAATGTTTTAGTTTGTCCGCTAGTACAGGACAGTTTTATATAGTGTCTCTTGTACAGATGTCAAGAGCATGTAGAATACATGTAAACAAAACAATTTAACTGCAAAGAAGAAATAATGAAATGAAACAGCTAAGGGAGAAAAGGTAGTCTCAGTTTGACTAAATAAGTGAGATTATGCAGAAAGAACTCAGCAGCAGTGCTTGTACGAGCAGCTGCAAAATTATGAGACAGGACTAAGTGGGCAAGAAGGGAACAGAATGAAAGATAAGTTTTGTGAGGATGAATCAAGCCTATGGAGGGCCTTAAAAACAAAGGGAAACTTGAAGTAGATCTTGAAATGAATGAGGAATCAGCAGAGCTCTCTGAGATTAGGCACCTACAATAAAAGGTGACCGTATCACAGCCAAAGTCTGACAGTGGGATTTGGGAAGACAGTAAAAAAAGGAAGAGAGGGAGTTTAAATATTTGAGGTGAGAGGAACTGAATATCTCACAGGGGTAAATAAAGCTGAGGCACTGGTGTGTGCAGGCCATGTTGAAAAAGTATCAGTGAGCAGATATATACATGTGTAAGGAGAAGGCTTCATCCTTGAGTACAAACTACATTTTTGGACAAGGGAAGCAAATGACCAGCTAAAGGGAGAGGAGAGGTTTTTTTGATGGTTTGTCTTTTGCCCAGGTGAACTCCAAAGCACTTTAAGAAAAGGCTGGTAGTAGGAAGGTAATTCTTATCATGGATAAAGGTATATTTTTTATGAGGTGGCAGGCAGTAACAGATTCTTCATCAAGTTGAGGAAGTTATTGGAGGAAAAGTAGTAGATGACAGTAGTAATGTAGGGAGCGACAAAAGAATGATAAAATCAAACACAAAAGAAGTGAGATTTCTTCAGGGAATTGCTATTCCAGGGGGAAAGGGAGGTGAGAAAATAGTTCTGAATTACAGCAGACAATGTCAGACCTGGGCAATCTTGCATCAATAGAAGGAA
This sequence comes from Pelochelys cantorii, assembly GCA_032595735.1. Taxonomy (NCBI): domain Eukaryota; kingdom Metazoa; phylum Chordata; order Testudines; family Trionychidae; genus Pelochelys; species Pelochelys cantorii. The sequence goes on along the minus strand of CM064329.1, from coordinate 70,567,559 downwards.
GCAGATTCTTCACTTCTGGTTGGGTGGGGAGGGCAAGCTGGAGTGGTGGAGATCATTCTGAAGAGGGAACGAGGGTTACCAGAATCACAAATAACTTTAGAGCATAAATAGCCTGTGGCACTGTTGCCCATGCTACCGTGGCTATACTACTGTTCTTAGCTCAAATGAGTGCTAGTGTGAGAATGCATCAGTCGTAGCCATTACATGCATGGTGCTGTGGAGATCTTTTCCAAGGTTGAGACCAAGCACTTGGTACAGCATTTGTACTAACGGTATTGTAAATTACTGCTATTATATTCTAAAGTTATTTCTAATGACTGTTGAACTAGCCTCACAGCATGCAATGTAATGTACCAACGCTGATCCACAATCCACAAGTGAAATTCTGTCCCCTCTCTACACCCATTAGGAGACCTTATAAGTGGCTTTCTTTAGAAAAATGCCCTCAGGACTACAATCTAATTTCTGCTCATTTCCAGAGATGCTGGTAATCCTTGTTTCTCTTCAGAGTGATTTCCCCTTCCCGCCAGCTTGCCCTCCCATCCCAGCCTTTCTCCTCAGCTACAAGTAAGTAACCTGCTTCTTCCTTTCACTCTAAGATTGCCCCAGGTTTGAACAGTGTCCTAATTCGTACGTTTTCTCTCACTTCCTTTGAGCTCTGCAGTAACCAACCAGTCCTTGGGTATGTCCTTGAGGTGGCAGTAGTGACAGCAGCTGTCCATGCCACTGGATCTAAAAATAGTAACATAGTGTGCTTGTTCAGATAAGAGCTAGTGTGAGTGTGTGAATGAGAGCTGAGAATCACACCTCTAGCTCACTGGATAGATGTAGATTTAATTTACATTAGTTCTCCTGCCTGAAGCCACTAACCAAGGTTAAGAGCTGTCCTGTCCTTACCTAAAACCCACAAAACCTGAGAACTTTAGTGTGAATTTGTAAGGTGCTTGTGGTCTTGCTAGCTGTATGAAAGTATAAAAAGTTAACAGGCATTTTGGGGTTTAGGATGCTACGCTCAAATAACCACTTGTGTAATAGATCACTTGTCCTACTTCCTGGAGGAGAAAGGGGTGTGGCATGGCTGCTTGCTTTTTTCTTTTTTTAGTGAACTTCTCCCAAGTCTTACTGTTTTCTGAATCTCGTGCACTGGCTAGCTCAAAACTCCATCTGTCCACCACTAAGTGGTTGTGAATCCAATTTAACCTGCATATGTTTCCAAGGTAACCATCAGAGGCAATTGCAGAAATGGACCATAGAGTTGAAGGAAAGTGAACACGGAAGCATTTCTACTTTCTCAGTACGTGTGCATTATTAAAATCTAGTTAATAGCTGTAACCCCTAATAAAACGGTCTAGTAGGTGACAGTGACTTGAGCCTTTTCTGATGGGCCTGCATTCTGCTGAGATGAAATCTATTCAATTAAAAATAAGAGTTAAAAATAGCTTCAAGTACTGTCCCTGTATCTGAGGCCCCTTACCTATTTTTATGGTTTTCATCATATTTTTGTATGTTAAGACTTTTGCTCTATGGAAGATCCACACAAACATAGGGAAACACTGAAACTTATTAAATGCACAAAATAACCAATGTAAGATTTTTTTTTCTTTTTTTGGTACTTGGTACTTGTAAAATCTCAGACAGACGAAAGATTTTTAGGTTGGTAGCATCCTGTTAAACCATTGGGGGGGGGGGAATAATAGCTTGCTGCTACTGCACATTATAGTGTGTGTATATGCATTGTTTTGGAAAGTTAGCGAGTGTGTGGTACAGGCTTCAGGTATCCCCATATAATGTGCTTCAAGGGCAGTATTTTCTACTTAGACTGGTACTGGCTGAAAGACCAAACTCTATTCATTGATAGAGAAGCTAATGAAGCTGCCAGTGAGGACAATGGGCTGCTCCCTGGTAAAAAGCCAGCCGCCTTGCATTCCCAGTTGCTATGAAAAAGACAGATGCTGGGTTTCCTGCCAGAGTACTGTCTCCCTCCTTGGGGGCTTTAGCTTTAATAGAAGCCTCTGACTTAATAGGTGTCTTTATATTTGAAACATCCTCCTCCCTGCCCCAAAATCTGCTAGAAAGATGAAGAGGAACTCTGTTTAGTCTCCCCATCCATAGCTTCTTGTGTACTGTACAAAGGGGTTGTGTGGGCTAGAGCTGGTCTTCCTTATTCTCCCACATCCCTGAGATGTAATGGTATTTTGAGTAGAACCAAAACAATTGCTTTTCTCTGCTACTTGTATCTTTTCACAGCAGCAGTGTGAAATTGACATGATTCTTGGCACTTTCTGTGCTGCCTGTAGGTTCCTAAATAGAACTAGAGCTACTAGTCAGCATAGGGAAATTCCACAACTACTAAAATTTGAATCCACTATCTACACTCTGTCTTCATGTAGCCTACATGGTTTCCTTAGCAAAGCATGCCACTGCTTTCTCTGGTCTACCAACTGTTGGTATCTCAGCTCCTAGAAACTTTCACCTGTTTTTTCTGTGCTCAGACAGGGAGTTGCTAGTGTCTCCTGCTGTCACTCTGCTTTTGCTCCACCTGTCAGTCTCTTGGCTTTAGGCATCCTTTGTTGATAACTCTCCAGTAGCAATGTTAGAAATGGTTTATTTTAGTAATTGTGTAACCACAACAATTCTTAGCGCTTACAGAGTTACTAAAATACTCCCCCACCCCTGGGGGGAGAGCAGGGTCCGCAGCCAGTGTGCTCCCAGTTCCCAACTCCACTCCCAGTCCCCAACCCCCTGCCACTCTGTGCTGCTGCCTCTGTATTTCAGGCAGCAGCCCCTGTCCACCGGGCGGGCTTGAGCAGCCCCTGTCCACGGGCTGGGACTGAGTCAGCCTGCCAGTCTGAGTTTTAAATGCAGAGCATGGGGTGTGTGTGTTGCGGTTAACTGTGACAGTTAACTGATAAGCAAACACTTATCGGTTAAATGGTTAGCTGACTAGCTGCTAACATCCCTATTCTCCAGTCAGTTTTAACAAATTTGTCAAAGAATGAGACACAAACTATAAGCTACAATCTGGGCTGCTTTTGTGTTAGTGGCTTTGAGCTGTATTTATTTTTTCCTTCAAGGTTTGTCTTGGTGGTTTTGCATTGATGCTCTTAATGCTTTGAGGAAATTTTCTTGCTACATGGTGTACTGCAGATTTTCTACCTCAACGTGTTCTGCATCTCCAGTGCATTTTAGTCATGACTCCCTTTATTGCTCAGTCAATGCTCTCTGCACTCACACACTGCATTTGCCATTTTTTTTGCAGTATATGTGGTTTAGTTTTTTCTTTTGGGTTCTTTTTCATTGTGTCTTCCTCTTGATGCCTGAGAGGGAGGAATTCTTGACATGTTGGTGTGGCCAGTTGCTATATTTTGCCCTCAGCACTCTGATTTTGTGCACACATGGTATATCTACTTGGTGATGTTGCCCAGAGCTGTCTGGCTTCAAGGGGCATACCTGAAAGTTCTCTTACGGGCACCATGAAAATGTTTCCATAAATGCTGCTTGTATGGTTCTGACATTTCTGTGAAGAAGCCTGAGTCATATCCATTTGTTGGGCATCTGACTTTGATGTTAGCACCACTCTCACATGGGCATAAATCCAGTTAATCACAAGGATCACCATATATGCTTCACTTGATGTTTCACTGTGAGTTGTGTTGATGCCAAAGTTGAAGTCTTCCTTTGAGGCATCACTTCTGCAGAAGTTCTGAAGGGATGAGGAGTCAAATAATGCCAGCATTGGGGCACGCACACTGGTGCTCCAGCTTCCCTGTTGCCCCATTGCAGAGCTATAGCACACAAAACCTACTAGGCTGGGCCCCTGTAGGCTCTGGTATGCGAGGAGAATGTGGGGAGTGTGTTTCTCCTTCTCAGTCTGGGAGTCCAGAGCGGGGTTTCCCCCCTTTGCTTCTTCCTTGTGTGTGGTTCCCAGCTGACTTTTCTGTGGGTCAGTGGCCCCAACCCCTCCTGTATGTATTTGTGGAACCTTGGTGTGGTGGGGTTTTTGTGTTTTGTTTTGTTTTAATGTTGGAGTGTGTTGACTGCCTGCCTACAGTTTTTCAATTTCATGTCTCAATGTGCTTTGGAAGTGACAACATTTCAGCATGATGCAGCCATCCCAATCCTGATGCAGGTTGGAGCTTTTATAGCTTAAAGAGCTCTCTACACCAGGGAGGATGCCTGTGCCTTTCAGGTCAGAAACTAGTATAAGTGGAGCTGACCTTGATATCATTAATCAACATGACTTTCACCAATAGTTGTTCTGTAGCTGGTCACAATGTCTACAGCAAAAATGACTCTCTTACTACACTTGCACCATACCATTCTGACTTGTATAGGAATAAGTAGATAACTGTGGATGTTAGGGATGTGTTAGTGTACCTGACTAAGGCTCATCGGTGTACCTTCACGGTTACATGCAAGGCCTCCCCCCACCACGCACTGCTGCCTCTGTATCAGAGGCAGCAGCATGGGGGGGTAGGTGGGAACCTGCTGACAGCAGGATGGGGGGAGGCAAGCAGGCAGTTCTGCAGGAGCCGGTACTTGCAGGGAGCTGGCTTAAAAGCCCGCGCTAGTTAATCGTAACTGGTAAGCGTCATCCACTAAGGGTAATGTTTACTGATTAATCATTCCCATCCCTAGTTTTTATGGAAGCCTGCTATGACAGCAGGGTTTATTATTCCCTGTCCTGGAATCCTTAAGATCTAAGATCATTAAAGTTATTGGGCTGTGATCTCCCTGTGAGTTACATAGCAGTGTTTATCTGATTGTCAGCAACAGATTCTAATGTGGAAGACCCTTTTTTCATAATTCCAGACGAAATAGTTATATAGGTCTTTCACCAGCATGAATTTATATCACACCTTTGTATATGTTCCCGTGTGTATCACATGTGGAGATATCTTTGTGATTTAAATTTGTCACATCACTACAGTTTATTATGCACTTGTAGTTGCTTCACTAATCCATTTCCCTTGGGATTTATTCTAGCACTCCAAATCTCTCAGCTGCTTCAAATAGACACCATCTTGTTAATTATCAACCTGCAAGGGAGAAACAGTTCCCTGTGGTCCCTACAGAGGTAGAATTTGCTCCAAATATCCTGTGCTCGTGCCTCAGATCAGCAATATTCAGCCCTGCATCAGTGCTTGCTTTCTAGATATAAACAATGCAATTTAAACTCAGATGTTTCATGCGCTTATTAGAGGCTCTAGAAAAAGGAACTTTATACTATTAGAAAGTTGAGATCCTGCACTTCCCACCAGGGCCTTTTACTTGAAGGACCAGAGTTACTGGACTTTAAAATGTGAAACTTATGTACAGATATGTTACTATATCTGACTTTTATGGTTCCTCCAGAGTGCTCTACAGTTGTATTCATGGTAATGAAAGAACCTGGTTTTGCTGGCAGAGGGAAAACATAATCCAGTAAAATTTTCAGTATTCCTACAATGATTCTTCTGTATTGTGTGGCATATACATACCATAAGATAGAGTGGTAAAGGTTTTACCAACACCTATTTGGGATGACCTGCAAGATTAATTTGTGGCTCTGTCACTTGTAAGAAATATTGCTATTCTGAAATCATGAAAATAACCCTTATACAATACTACACCACAATCTCTTCCAAATCAAAATTTTAAAATAGTTAAGGTTGCTAAATGCGGTTCAAGAGATGACATAGCAGTGAGCACATCCTAAAAATAAAAAAGACCTCTAAGCTAAGCTTAGATACATTTTAGCACCATCTTTAAGTCCCCAATCGTGTGTGGACCAGTGAGCAGAAATCCTCAGTGAGCAACCCCTCTCAATTAACATTCCCCCTTTAAAAGAACTCACAATAATTAGCCTAAAGGAACAAAAACATTGATCTCATTGCTTTCACTTAGAACTATACATGAATATTAATACCTTATTTTATTTGTTCAGCGTATTTTTTAAGAAGTCTGGCCTTTTTTCAAACTGTAAAGGACCAATAAAATCAAGAAATACTTTGATTAGGTTCAGATGATCTGAATTCATTTATTGAAAATGACTTACAACATCCTAATTTTGAAACTTCATCAAAAAAATCAACTTTAATTTTTAAAATTTTAGATTAAAATTTGAACATTAGGCTTTTTTAAAAAGTAGAAACATATCGAGGCCTAAACTTCCAACTTACTAAAATCATTACAATAAAAATAATTCAAGCAGTATGTTGGCTGAATTTTTTTTTTTTTTTAAATCCAACCACTGAACTGCTGGAACTATTTAAGCACCATGATCAAGAGCCTCAACTGCTAAACTAGCTTTTGATAGTAGTGACCTTTCTGCAGATGCAGAAAGAATATTATTTTTAATTTGTTGAACCACTTGATTTTAGTGACTAGTTCAAAGTTGAAAAAGCAGAAAGCTTGTGGTGTTCTTCCAATCTCCGGTTAAAAACTAAGCAAGAGTGCTAAAGGACCACTCAAGGATGATAACATCACTGCAGAGAAACTAAATTAATTCTTTGCATTGGCCTTCATGGCTGAGGACATGAGGGAGATTCCCAAACCCAAACCATTTCTTAGATGACAAACCTGAGTATTTGTCCTAGATTTGAGGTACCATTAGAGGAGGTTGTGAAACAAATTGATATACTAAACAGTAATAAGTCACCAGAACCAGATGGTATTCACTCAAGAGTTCTGAAAGAACTCAGATGTGAAATTGCAGAATTACTAAATGTGGTTTGTAACCTATTCTTTGTATCATCCTCCAATTGCTTGATACAGAAGATAGCTAATGTGGTACCAATTTTTAAAACGGGCTCTAAAGGTGATCTTGGCAATTGCAGGTCGGTAAGTTTAATTTCAGAACTGGGCAGACTGGTTAAAACTATAGTAAAGACTATTCTTTACATTGGCCACTGTCAGAAAACAGAACTTTTATCTACATGCCTTACCCATAATTTGTTGGAAGAGTCATTGTGTTTTTGGTGAAGGGAAAGCATGTCTGACCAGTCTGCTCAAATTCTCTGACAGGGTCAACGGGGATCCAGTGGATATAGTGTACTTAGATCGGGGGGGAGGAGGAGAAGGGGGAGAAGAGAGCATCCATGGGCCGGATCTGGCCCACCAAGAGGGTTGATCTGACCTGTGGCTGCCCTGCTGCTTCCCTGCCTCCAAGCCAATCGAGACCTGGAGATGGGGGAGCACGCAAAGTCTCCTCCCACAGTGCAAGGGGTGTGCAGCGCTTAGTGAATCACTAGCTGTTCAGAACTGCTGGCAGTTCACTCTAAGTGCCACATGTCCCTTGCAGGGCAGGGTAGAGGGGGAGAGACTTCATGCACTGTCCTGCCCATAGGCCCTGATTGGCCTGGGGGTGGGGTGGTGGGTGCGAAGTCTTCTCCTACTGCCGTGCCGGGGCATGTGGTGCCTCAACAGCTGGCGGTTCTCTCTAGGCACCAGGAGCGAGGGGGCAAAGATTTCATGCACACCCCCCAGACTCTAGGCCAAACAGGGTCTGGGCAGGGGAGCAGGGTAGTGTCCTGGCCCTACCCCTTCCAGGGCGGCCTGGGGCCACTTCAAAAATTTAAGTGGCCCACCTTCTAAAATTATTGCCCAACCCCTGACTTAGATTTTCAGAAAGCTCTTGAGAAGTTCCCTCACCAAAGGCTCTTAAGTAAAGTAAGCTGTCATGGGATAAGAGGAAAGATCTTCTCACAAATTGGTAACTGGTTAAAAGACAGGAAATAAAGGGAAAGAATAAATGGTCAAATTTTAACATTTCGGAGAGATAATTAGTGGTGTGTCTCAGGAGTCCATAGTGGGGCAGTCCTATTCAGATCATTTATGAATATGTTAGGGAGAGGGGTAAATAGTGAGGTGGCAAGATTTGCAGATGATACAAAACTGCTCAAGATAGTTAAGTCCAGAGCAGACTGTGAAGAGCTTCAAAAGGATCTCTCAAAACTGGGTGACTTGCCAGCAAAATGACAGATGAATTTTAATGTTGATAAATGCAAAGTAATTCATATTGGAAACTATAATTCCAATTTTATGTATAAAATGATGGGAACTAAATTAGCTGTTATCACTCAGGAGAGAGTTCTTGGAGTCATTGTGGATAGTTCTCTGAAAATATCTGTTCCATATGTGGTGGCAGTCAAAAACAAAAAAGCAAACAATGTTGGGAGTAATTAAGAAAAGGATAGGTAAGTCCGCAGTATACCCACATCTTGAATGCTGTGTGCAGATGTCGCCTCATCTCAAAAGATATCCTGTATTTGGGAAAAGGTTCAGAAAATGGCAACAAAAATGATTAGGGTATGGATCTGCTGCCTTGTGAGGAGAGATTAATAAGACTGGGACTTTTCAACTTGTAAAAGATGATGGAGGTCCACACAATTCAAATTGGCATGGAGAAAGTGAATAAAGAAGAGTTATTTGCTCCTTCCCAAAACACAAAAACTATTAACTTTGTTTGGTGACCCATAGGTAGCAGGTTTAAAACAAAAGGAAGTACTTCTTCATACAGTGCAGTCAACTTGTGAAACTTCTTGCCAGAGGGTGTTGTAAAGACGAGAACTTTAACAGGGTTTAAAAAAAAAAAACTAGATAAATTCATAGAGGATAGGCTCATCTTTTTCTATTAGCCAGGATGGGCAGCAGTGGTGTTGCTAGCCTCTGTTTGTCAGAAGCTGGGAATGTTCATTCCCTCTGGGACATCTCACATTGGCCACTGTCAGAAGACCAAATAGTGATTTAGATGGACCTTTGGTCTAACCCAGTATGGCTATTCTTATGAGGGGATGAAATCTGAGTCTAAAATCAAACTTGAAAAACATAGTGAATTTAGCTGATTTAAGCTAGTCACCAAGTACAGATAGTGTGGCCTCTGTTATTTTTATTATTAATAATAAATGTTATATTTAAATACAATTGCATTGGGCTGAATTATTCTGTTAGAATAGCTCGTTTAAGTTAGCACTTCAAAATTGCTTATTAAATCGTGCAATTTTGATTCAGGTCAGTTTCTGTTGAAATGATGGCGCACACGAGTTTAAAAAAAGTCAGTTACTAAATAGAAAATTGTGAATGATGCATTTCTTAACAATAAACAGTTGTAAAAATAAGAATCTGAATAAATGTAAATTAAACTATATACTTGCTTAAATGTGTGTATATGTGTGCTTTTCCTGGTTAGTAAAAAGTACCACATTTAGTTAAAGGTTTATATTTAGTTTCAAATCAGCTTGTATTTAATGGTTGCTAACCAATGAGAATAATCTTTTCTGCAGAAAATTCACTAGAGTACAAATGCACAATTAGATAAAATTGATTTAAATCAAAGTTTCTTGCTTGCTGATTAAAATCTGATTTAAATCACTTTGATTTAAAGCAGTCCACACTATGGGCACTCATCCCTATTATAAATAAGTACATCCAAATTGTGGTCTTTTTTTAATGATTAAATTCCATCCAACAATTATTATATGGACATAGATGAAATGTAATCCCTAACCACATCACCAAACATTGTTACATTAAAACATGTGTATTGCAGTGTACCAGCTTGATACTACAGAACAAATTAATATATGTGTAGTCAAATACTTTTTTAGCTGTAGTTAGATATGTAAGAATCAGGTCCCCATCTCCCAGGGAAGCTAGATTTATACATGGAAGCTAGATATATAAGCTACAAATACAGAAGCGGGCTAAAGATTGTTGATATTGAGACTTGATTTTTGTTGTTGTCTTTCATAAATGGTTAATGTTTTAACAGTTACATAGTATGCCTCCTCTCGAATTGTCGTTTTTTTGTGTCAAAGCCTTTTTTGGTTTGGGATTTAACTTCTATCTTTTGTAAATCTAATATTATATATATCATATCATGTCAGCCATTTCTTCTGAAAAAATGGACTTTCTGCCTTGCTCCCTGGGTTTGGGGCAAGCTGTGGAGCCATGGCCCAAAAGGAGACTTGGCTTTCCAGCCTGCTTACCTCTCCAACTCCAAACATTTGGCAGCGCTGGTGCCCTGGCTCCAACCACCAGCCAGCCTCCCTTTAGCTATCTGCTCTTTTCTTATGCTGAGGTCTTCAGGAGGGGAAATCCTACTCCACTGCCATGTTCCAAATAGGGTTTCCAGGTAGGTTTAGAAAAAATACCGGACACACTTGATGCGGGGCGGGGCTGGCCATGGGAGATAGGTGGGGGTGGGGCTGGCGGGCGGGGGGCCGGGGGCAGCGCGGTTGGCCCAAGGAGATGGGGGCGGGGGCAGCGCGGCTGGCCGGGGGAGATGGCGGAGGGGTGGGGGGCAGAGCTGGCAGGCGGGGGGTCGGGGCAGCGCGGCTCACCCGGGGAGATGGGGGAGGGGTTGGGGGCAGCGCGGCTGGCCGGGGAGATCAGGAGGAGGAGAACCGGCCAGCAGGAAGCAGGGGTGGTCGGGAGGGGGTTCCGGGGAGGGGGGATTGACCTGGGCATGTGCAGATCCTGAGGCTCTGTCAGTCCCGCGCACGGTCCGGAGAAGCGCGACTGAGTCTGGCTGCAGCTCCTCCACGCGCTCAGGAGCAGGGACAGGGCTTCTCCTCCTCCCCAAGGCGTCAGACACAGCCAGGGCTCCCAGCGCTGATTGTGCCCCGCCTCCCAGCCACTCCCTCCGCCCCTGCCAGGCTTCCGTCCGGCGCCCAGCCAGAAATCCAGGAAATACTGGACATTGCACGTGTCCGGTATTTTCTGGATTTTTTTTACCGCACAGGGGGCCCAAAAACCGGACTGTCCGGTAGAATACCGGACACCTGGCAACCCTAGGTGGAGGACATTTGGAGCCTCCCCTTTTCCCTATATAAGACGTCCCCGCTATAAGTCACCTCAGTATACATCTGTTCTGCACTAAAGTTGTTGACACTTGTAGAAACTGATGCATTATAAGTCTTCTCATTCTCCGCTCTTAAGTCACGTGCAAAAATCCCCCAATTTGCACAAATGGAAGTAATCGCGGGGGAAAAAATGGCCCACTTTAAGTTGTTTCACTATAGTCTGAGTTTTTTGGAACGTATCTTGGACTTATAGCAAGGATGGCCTGTAGACCCATGCTCATGCCCTGTTCCTCCAACCCCACCAAGTTTACTCCGTAACTTATAGTATTTTTGGAGCTGTTAAATGCTTAGCACTTAAACATTTATGTGCTAATTGCTTAGTAATGAAAAAATTAATTACCAGGCAATTAACTGTAATCACTCAGAACTGGTGGAGATCCTCTAATCTGATGAAGACTTAACTTTTGTTTCATAGCTAAATTTCTCGTGACCTATGCATGCGTGGCTGAAGTTTAGAGTTTATAACATGTTCTGTTGTCACATTGTTTTGATTTTTATGGTCACTTCCATTGTGCTTTCTGGCTAATCAGATGATGAATCTTTACCCACCCTCTGCTCTTGGTGGGTGTCTGTTTAATAACTTTCCATTTCTTTTCATAATTTGAACTATCCTAAATTGGCACCAGTACTGTTTGATCCAATATAGTAATTAGAAAGTGGATTGCTTTTAAGAAGAATAGAATAAGAAGTAGTGAGAGAGTTCAGTAGGTGTTTAGTGTGCTAATTTTTGACCAATTAGTGTGTGAAAACAGCTAAAGTTGTGAAATTCTGTGGAACGTCACACTTCCATTACACACACTTTAAACAAATTTCATGTGCATCAAAAAGCAGTTAAAACAAGGCTTGCAGTGGAATTAGCAAAACAGTTTTCCCTACAGTGACAAAGGAACTGCTCCAATAATCTGTTTATATACATATGAATCCATACACATGGAGGTAATATATAGAAATTGGCACATCCTTTGATATTTTAGTCTTAAAATATGGGTTTGAGCCGTTTTTATTCATCTGTGTGTCTAGGTTGAATGGGGCATGTTTGCCTCTTGCAGGCATGTAGCATTTGGCTGGAAGGTTGTAAGAACTGAGGTAGCTGGTGACAAGAACTGTGTGTTAACAGTATGTGTACAAGAATACTGTAAGTACTTAATAGGTCCCCAAGCCATAACCTAGAGAAGTTCTGCCTAGTTTCATGTAAGCCTGTGAGATAATGGCTTGAAAAATAAACTTCTGTTTTTTGCATTTCTCTTGGGATGGGGATTGAGAACCAATTGTAGGTTTTTGTTTCAAGCCACTTTCAGTGGTTATTCAAAAGAGATGAAAAGGTGTGCTTGCTTTTTTTTTTTTTTTTTTAAACTCCATGCCACTGCCCCAAAATTAAGCATGGTATTTCAGGTGATTTGGGTGCTGGAGAGAAAAGAACAGGAAAAAAGTGATGATAAAAGACTGTCGTCTTGAGCAACAGCTGTTGCTTTGCTCATGAAAGAGAACAGTTACCTGACCTTGTCAGTAATGTATTTTGAAATCCCACAGATAGTGTCATTCTGTTGACTCATAGACCAGTTGCTGTTTCTAATACAGCTACAGGGGGTTTGGCTGTATTTGGAAAATATGAATTAGGAAAGTGAGGGTGGGAATTCTGCTTTCCATCCAAAGGGTGATAATGCTTGAGTGCAGCTGGGTGAAATATTTTGCGTGAATAGTTCATTTGTCAAAATAACGCGCTTTCAGGGTTAACAGACTGTTTGCAAATTTGAAACAAATTGACCAGCAACAACCAAAAAACTTTTTTGACTAAATTCCCATGGGAACTTAAGTGCTATTCACAAAAACACTGGAGGAAGAGGTAGTGCTGCTGCCTTCTTTCCTTATACCTGTAGCTAGCTTACTTTGGCTAGGATGTGGGAGATCTAGGTTCAAGTCCTTCTCTTGCCTCCATCTCAGTGGGCCACGAGATTCTCACAACCAAGATGGTTTCCTAGGATAGGGTAGTTTTGCTAACTGCACTTATATACCTAGAATTTGTGGGGGTGTACCAATTGAAGAATAGCAGCGCTTTGGATGCAGAGGGAGCACACGGCTTTCACAAAGTCATGTGCAATCAGCCTGTCCTTCACTTCATGTGCCCTGGTTTTAAGTACATATCACTTTTGTAATATTGGTAGGAAAAAAACTACACAGATGAAAACCAGCAGAATCTGGCAATGCTTTCATGTGGGCCACAGTAAATAAAATGCTTTGTGGGCAACACACGGAATTCCAGTGGGCTGCAGGTTGCTATGGGCTATTCTGGAGTGGGTCCCTCTCAATTTCTCCTTTAGAAATTTTCACTTTGTATAAATAAATATTAATTGCAGCAGCAACTGGAATCCAGGTATTCCCTAACAGGTGAGTGCCCTAACCACTAGGCTACAGAGTCACTCAATCCAAGACAACTTTTTCCTCCAGTATTTTTATATTATGAGGAAGTGAAAAAATTGGGACAATCACAATTGACATTTTTAATATTCTATTTGTCAGGAAACTGAAAAATTGATTGCACAGCTCTGTTGCTGAAGCTTTTAATTTAGGATATTTTACTAATCTTAAATAGCTAGGCAAATATTAAGGGAAGTAAATGGTTTTGCTAACAAAAATAAATAAATAAAAAGGATAAAGCTGTGCGCCTTTATATCTGAAAACTAGACCCAAACTGTCATCCTTTAAAAATGTTAGCAAGATGAGCAATGCTACCATTTCTTTCAGATCATTAAACTTTGAAATCTCGTTCTCACTATTCTGTTTACCTGTAAGTTTTCTTCATCTTGTATAATGAGAATTAATGATGTTTCACTGTTTAGTGCTGCAGTTCTCAGGATTCAGAGTTTCGAATGTTTAAAAATAAGTTTATTTTTTCCAAATGTTGTAGAATTCATCTGATATTATTTTTTAATAAAAGCTTGGGGTTTTTTTGCACAATTTTTATTTGACTAGCATCTCTATAAGTGTTTCACTGCAGGGGCACCTATGCCTCTCAAGGCCTTGATCAGCAATTCCAAACTAATGGTGCCTATGCAGTCTGATGTGCCCTGTGCCTCCTTGAGGCAAATATTGAGGCTATGTAGGGGGAGCAATGGTAGCATTGCTCATCTCTCTAACATTTTTAAAGGATGACAATGCTTTCAGTTCCTTTTCTACTTTCTTGGCCAAGTTAGAATACGAATGTTTGCCTACAGTGTATTAGGCCTTTTCTCTTTACCTTTTTTCCTATCTGAGGTAGTTAGCTTAGAGTTGATGTTAGTTTTTAGGAAAGAGCTGTTTTTCTTTTCTTGGCCTCCCTGGCTGGTATGCCATGTTCACCAGGCTTCAAACTCTTTCTGTGAGGCTAAACTGGTGAGCAACGGGCACTCTTAAGTGGCATTGCCCCAGGCAACAGAGACACATCTCCCAGAAGTGCTCTTTTTGTTTAGCTCCATGGTGTCCAACCAGTTTGCTGGCTACTGCTATAGCAAACTAGCCACACTCAACTGGCCAAAGAGCCACACGTGGCTAGCGTATTTGGACACCGGGAGTTTAGCTCTTAAATCTAGGACTAGGAAGAACAGAAAGATGAAGCTCGGATTGTTGCTAGTGGAACATTCTCCACAACCACCTCCTGAGCCAGATCAGGAGACCCACCCATCCCATGTACATCTGTCCCAGGACGCATCCAACACCCCATCAAACCCACGACAGGCTTCTCCTAAGAAAAAGCAAGCCATTGGAGCACAGTGAGAAGACTCCCCAAAAGAGGAGAGCTGATGCTGTGTCTAAGGAGCTAGCTCCGAAAAAGACAAGGTGCTCATTGAGATCTTCCCTCTCAAAGGATATTGTTGAGGCCAAGGACTCTTCCTCCAGGCCTGGCAGTACTCTGTGTAGCTCCAGAGATCCAGGGGGACGTAGCGCAGTGGTGATAGGACACCTGCGCAATCCACTACGAAGGGAGTAAGCACAGCGTATCATGGAACTCGGCCCCGTCAGCAGCACTGAAAGATCTCACTCAGCTGTTAATGCCATCGTGCATGCCTTAACTCAGCCGGCAGTACCAATGGCAGTAGATCAGCCTGTACAAGCTACATATTCGTTACTGAGCAAGCATCAGCACTTAACATCCGTAAAGCCTGCAGTACACTCATAGTCATTAGTACTATTGGCTCCAGCCATAGTAACACTGACTTCAGTGTCAGTACCTGTGTCCTTTCTGGTCCCACTGGAGTACCAGTACTCAGGACCTCTTGGTGTTGGATGAACCAGAGTCCCCTTTGCAGGCAGGTACTAAGCATCTCTCTGTATTGAGATGTCTGTCTGAGTGGTTACTCAGTGGCACTCTCCTCTGTCCTTCTTGGCTACTCCCCTTTGGGGGGTGTGCAGGAAGAGGAGGAAGATTCCCACTTGGTCTCCTATTTCTGTTAGGTGTTCTCTTGTATACCCCTTTGGGAATCAGCCCTTTTGCAGGGAGGGCCTTGCAGCTCATTGAAAACAATGGAACCAATCCTGTGTCTCACCCGTGTAATGGTGATATTAGGACCAAAGTGTTGCCTATCCACTGTTCACGAAATCACTGGTACTGCCCATTAGGGAAATCAGGGTTTTACATCCTTCCTTTTCTTTTTCATGGCAGGAGGAGATTGAGGAGCTAGATGCTAGGGTAGTTGAGGAAGTCTCCCCTGTAATTCCCATTTTATCATAGTCTTCCAATGAGACAGTTATGCCTCCCTCTCCTTCCATTACTGATGACTTACAGGTAGTTTCAGGACCTCATTAGAAAGGTAGCTGACATTCTGCAGGTTCTTCGAGAGCCAGTCAAAGATCAGCACAGTATAAGCTGTTAAATATTTTGCAGTCGGCAGCGAGCCCTAGAGTTGTGCTCCTTATTAATAAGGCTCTCCTGGATCCAGCTAAGAGGGTATGGCAGACACCAGCCACTATTCTGCCAATGTGCAAAAGGGCAGACAAGAAGTACAACATGACCCTGAGGATTCCAATTCTGTCCCCATCTCCTACCTTAAATCCCTTATGGCAGATGCTGTGAATGAATTCGGGAGGCAGCATTTTTCAAGACAACCCCTGATGACAAGGACCAAAAGTGACAATCTTTTTTGGAGGAAAGTCTTACTCATTTACAACCCTGGAATTCTAGATTGCAAACTTTATCAGAAGGTCATGGCCAAATACACCTTCACTAATTATAACGAGATTGCAGTCTTTATTGAACAATTGCCACATGACTGCAGGAAATAATTCCAGTCTGTTGGTGCAGAGGGTTAGCTAGTGGCCAGAACAGCTTTACAAGCACAAGTGCCAACTTTACAATGTGTCAGAGGGTGTTTGATGCCCACCTCTGCCCTAGGCCCTACCCCTCCTCTGCTCCACCCTGCCTCTTCCCAGTTCATTTCACCCTCCCAACCCCAGAGCAGCTTCAGAGTTGGCACCTATGTCTGCAGGCATCCCTACACCTAGCAGCGGTGTTTGTCTCCATGATGGTAGTTATGCACAAGATGTCATAGCTCCAGCTTTCAGGGTGTCTGAGAGGGGCTCAAAACATTATAGAGGGCTTCTTTTTTGTTGGTCAGACACACTTCTTGGAGACTGCAAATGGCTCTTTGCACATGCTGAAGGATTCCTCGGGCGTTTACATATCTACAAGCAAGAAAAGAGTCAATAGGTCACAGTCTGCCTAGAAATCATGCCTTGCTTGTTTCTCAGAGACCTGCAGCACCCACAGAAAGTTGCAGAGGAAGAGGGTTACTCAAGAGCCTTCCAAGACCACCCACGCATCATCTATACAGCAGTTTTGATGGGTTGATCGAGGATTTGAATCCTCACTCCTATGACTTTAGTTAGTTGCATCCTTTAGTTTAGTTCCCCTTCCTCCCTGCCGGGAACCTCCTTGTCAACATCCACCAGGTTTGGGAGTGGATCACCTCTGACCAATGGGTCTTTAAGTTAATAACCCTAGGCTTGATCATTTAGTTTTTGGCATTCCCTTCCTTTCCCCATCCGTTTTCAGGGAATCCTGCACAAGGTTCTGCTAAGGTAAGAGATGGACTTCCTTCTTGGGGCAGGAGCAATGGACTTCGTTCTTTTTTCTCTTCAAGAAGCTGGAAAATCTATTCAAAATACTTCCTAGTACCAATAAAGGATTGAGGCCAATCTTTGGTCTAAGGCAGTAAAACAAGTTCATGAATCCTCCAAAGTTCAGGATGATGACTCCAGCAACTATATTTTTTTCTGTAGAGGGAAGAAGATTGTTTTTTATCTCTTAACCCAAGGCTACTCAACTTTGGAAGCCCCGGGGGCCACAGTGATACTCTCAACACATGCTAAGGGCCACAACTTAAGTGTGGTTGCATATACATGCAAATATATATGTAAATAGCTTATTTCACACTGATGGGCATGAATACAAAGATTAAGGCAAGAGTATACAACACGCAGGCCCCATTTAAGTCAGTTCTGCTGTTATTAATAAAATGCAATATTTACTCAATTTCCACCCATATGACAGCACTTTTAATGAGCAATGACAGTTCAGGAGTTTAATTACTAAAACACATATCAACAGAAGACTATTATATTGACTACTTTTTTGTTTTGGCTCCTACCCCCGGGCCACACGTTGAGCTCCCATAAATCCAAACTGCAGCGTGGGCCGCAAACAAACGGGCCACGGGCCGCATGTGGCCCAAGGGCCGCGTGTTGAGTAGCCCTACCTTAACCTGTAACATGCCTACTTCCATATAACTATATACACCGATTATGCAGAAAATACCTACACTTCAGCACAGACAAAGGTCATGTCCAGTACTGAAGATTTCTCTTCAGTCTATCTTTGGCCCTGGGGTTGTCTTGTCTTCCCATACCTTAACAATGACTTCTTGAAGATCACTCTTTGGAGATAGTGTTCTCGTCCACTCAGAAGGCCATTGCTGTGTTCTGGGAATAGGGCTTACTGCTGAATGCGAAGAAATCCATTTTAGTACCACTGCAAAGGTTATGGTTATTATAGGAGTGTAAGTGGACTCAGTGGCAGCCAGAGTGTACCTCCTTCAGACATATTTGTTACTGACAAGACTGGTAGGGATGATTCAGGAAAGCCTTAGGGCAACCATGGCCAACCTGCAGCTCATGAGGAGCATGTAGCTCTTGCCCCCCAAAAGTGTGGCTCGTGAAGCTGCTCCTGTGCCCCCCCAAACGGCCCATGCCCACCCGCTGGCCCCCCCCCCCACCGGCTTTGCTGTGGTTACCAGGTCAGAGCTGTGGGGTTTTAAAAATGGTGCCCAAGATGGCGGCCATCTTAAAGGGGAAGCCTCCTTTTTTTTCGCATTTTTTCTGCTGCTGTTTTGGCTCTCTTTGTCAAATGGATTGGTCACTCCTGCCCTAGGACAGCAATAAGAAACTGTCTTCAACTCCTTGGCCATATGGCAACAGGCAGCAGTTACCCAGGGCTGCGCCGCCACTGGATGAGAACTGCCTGTTTTCTGACTGGAGCAGCTGGCTTATAAAGAACCTTCTAAGCAGTTTAGGAGATAGTCTAGACCATTGCCTCTCCATTTGGGGTTTGTACACCCCTGTAGGTCCATAAGAAAGCTCCAAAAGGTCCACAGGCCCCAGTGATCAACTCTTGCCTGCTTTCCCTCTCCCTCCCAGTGCCTCCTGGTGCTCAGAGCTAACACAAGCTTAGCTGGTTCTATGCAGCTCTCAGAATCTACCACCAGGTGCCTATGACCCCTAAGCACATGGGCAGCCAGGGAGGGTCTGTGTACTGCCTCTGCCTGAGTGCCAGCTCTACAGTTCCCATTGGCTGGGAACCATGACCAGTGGGAGCTGCAGGGGCAGAGCTTGCAGGTGCAAGGGTAACATGCTGCATCTTGCTGGCCACCTCTCTATCTAGGGCCCACAGGGATCTGGTGGCAGCTTTTTGGGAGCTGCGGTAAATGCTGCTGGGACCCTGACCCCCCTTCTGCACCCCAAACGTCTCATTCCTGGTCCCATCCCAGATCCCGCATCCCCAGTTGGATCCCTCACCTCCATATTGGTGCATATAACAAAATTCATTCTGTGCATGGATTGTGTGTGCCAGGAGTGGGGCTGAGGTGTTCAGGGTGCAAGAGGCGCTTAGGACGTGGGCAGAAGATTGAGTTGTCGGGGTTGAGGGGAGTGAGGGTTTTGGGATGGGGTTTGAAGTGCAAGAGGCTTTCTGGGGCTGCAATAGGGAGAGAGGACTCCACCCAGCAATGATGTAGTTCCTAATATTCTTTGAAAGCACCTTATTGTTCTTAGCCTGGTCAGCCATGTTTTTTTCCCCTGATATAGCTTCCTATATCCATCTTCTATTCCTCATGACTTGATTGCTCTGTACATTGATTGCTGCATGAAACCTCCAGCGTATGTCTCCCAAATTGAACTCCTCAATAACTGCACCATTTCTGCCAACACATTAAGCACCTTTCTGTAAGGAATAACTCATTCTGTTCTCTGGTTTGATTCGGTGGCTTGAAACACACTCCCAGCAGACCACGTCCTGGGCTTTGTTAGCTTCCACATTGATCCATATGTCATCAAGATCTGAATTATCAATAACTGTAAAATAGGTAATGGTGTCTAATGTACAGTACACACACACACACCCGTTTTTTAATCTGTTCTGTTGAACAGATGATAATCCTTCCTCTGAACTGTCCCACCAGGTTTCAGTATTGCCATTTGTATATCATTTTTCTCAACAAGAATTTCTAATTCTTCTTAGGAGTCTGGTTAACAACTAGCATTTGCATATAAGCGGTTGAAAAATGTCTTCTCTTCATGTGATTTATCACATCAGTTCAACTTGTTCATGATGTTTTCAGTTTTTGTAGTGCATTTACCTCCTTAGCACCTCCTCTTTTGTTGGTCTTTTAGTGGTCGTCTTGTAGGAGACTACCTGGAACAGCTGAGAAGGTGAGCCCCATAGCTATGAGGTGTTGGCCAATGTGTTTTTACTGCTCCCTATCCCAGTGGAATGTGGGCCGAGGTTCTACAAAACCTGTGGCTGTAGCTTCCTACAAGCTGTACAGCCAACATTTCACCTCCTTTATTTTCTGCCTTCTCTTGCTCATTGGATTGGTAGGATCTCCAGTGAGATCCTGGGCTTTCCTTTTCTTCTGCTTCCTTCTGAGGTGCCTGAGGTCTTCTCTAATTGGAGCAGTTCCTTGTGAGCCTGTGTCATTAGCTCCAATGTGTATCATCAGTGCAGATGTGCCAGGTGACTTTATAATCTGGTCTAATTCTGCGGTTCTCTCTCATTAGCCTCACTCCAGGGAGCCAGCACATGTACAGCTTAATATTTTTTTATAATTTAAGTGATTTTTAGGCCTTAACATACATTGCTATAATTGCAAATTTCATTTTAAGTACGTTCATTTTAAAAGATAAAACTAATTTAAATCAAGTTTAAATAAAATCTGATTCTTTACAATATGTTTTTGTGCATCCTGAGACTCAGCATCATTGTGGCTAGTTCTCTGAAGATGTCTGCTCACCAGCATGCAACAGCAGTGTTTTGGGGAAAAAAGCTAATAAGAGTAGGAACCATTATGAAAAGGATGGTTTGTTTTATGGTCTATCATGATTTGAGGGTTGTGGCTTAATTATGCGACAACTGTTTTAACATCACTCATCTGGGAATCCTCTGTCATTAATGCCTGTTGAAGGTCGTCATTTGTTCCTCACTTGTTTCCATCTATATGAGGGCTGCCATCAGCTCCTCACCCCTCCAAATCTGGTTCCAACCTGCTCGAGCCCCACCACTGTTTCTTGGTCAGAGGGTAAAAGGGCTGGAGAATGGATATCCGGCTCTGATTCGTGAAGAAATCACACTCCCCCTGTGAAACTAGTACCTTCAGTTGGGTGCCTACTGCCAGCTGGCACTGGACATGAGCTTGGCTGTCTCCCCTGTGCTAGTGACATCTCATTCCTTCCCTACCACCGACGAAAAATGTAGCTGCTTCCCACTCAGAGGTAGCTCCTCTCTTCCCTGAATAGTACAGGTGGCCTAATGCAATATTTTCTGAAGGATAATCATAGGTGCTGGCTCCATGGATGCTCCAGGGCTGGAGGTCCTCCTCCCCCCCAAAAATTAGCGGGTGCTTAGCACCCTTTGGCTGGCTGGCAGCCAGCCCTCCCCCATGCCTCCTGCCTACTGTGATAAGGTGTTCCACGGTGTTCAGGAGGAGCAGGGATGGGGAGCAGGTGGAACTGGATGGGAAGAGCCAGAATTGGGGGTGGAACATTGGGGGAAGGAATGGAGTGGGGGTTGAACACCCCAGGGGAAAGAAGGAAGTCAGTGCCTGTGAGGGTAATTACTAATCCTCCCATTTGTGTACATCTGCTGCCTCCTATTTCACATCTCTTATGGCCTTGTCAATCAGTGGAGGCTCAGCAACTCCCTGCTATAGCCTCTGCTGCAGCACTTCACACCAATTCATGGCTGACCCTATTAAGAAGTCCTGCATTTGTCCTAAACCTCTTAGCCCTAGACACTGAGTCAACACTCTTATAAAAGTCACAAATCACTTTCATTTAGGTGAACAATATTTATGATTAGTGGCTGCTATAGAGTGTAAGATGAGAATCGGCTAGTCTCAGAGCATAGCTCTCCTTCCATCCCTCTTCAGTTGCCTTGCCGGTGGGGTCAACCTGCAAACCTCCGGGGGAACTGACAGCCCATCTGTGGGTCCAATGCACAAATACTGTGTCAACAGACCCAAAGCCTCATGCTTATTAATTACCTGTTTATACGGCTACACTCTTACATTCCTACTATTAACACATTTGGCTATTTTCCTGCTAATGAGGCATCAACTTTCTTTTAATTTTACTGAAGTAAAGTGGGGGTTCTAGAGTTTACCATTTAGTGAATTCTAGCGTAACAGGTGGTGAGGACAAGCTGGGAACTAGTGATTTAAATACTTTCTTTTTTGAAATTAGTAGTATATCTAAATAGCCTTTTGTCTTCTGTCCTCTTAGGCACAGGGTAGTGCTGTTCTGACCTTAGATAAATTAATTTTCAGTTCTCTTAAACGTAGATCTTGACTGTCACACTTGGATGATCAGGGTTTCTATGAAGGATCGGCAAGTATAAGTTTTACAGGTGAATTCTTTGGTTCATCATCATGGATCCATGAGTTAGCAGGGACTGCACTGGGATAAAGAACCTGACAATGTCTTTTTTTCTACTGAGATGTATTTCATATGAAGGGTCTGAAGCTTGTATTGTCATAAACCTGTGTGGCTTTGATACTAAGTCATGAAATAATAATCAACCGTTAATGTTCTAATTTTGAGTAAGACTCTGTATTGTGTATTGATGCAGTGAGGGACGGAGAATATTAGGCAAACAAATATTGGGTCCAGCAGTCTGTAAACTCAGTAGCACAAATTTGGAGCCAAAGGAAACTTGATTTTAGAAAATCCACATAATGTTAAGATTTGTCCCTTAACAAGGGTAGGCTCAATACATTCTAGTACTACTTTTTCCTGTATTTTTATTTACTAATACATCTTGCTAGATTACTTGATTGGGGGGGGGGTTAGCTTCTGGGTGTACTTTCCACAAGGCGGGATGATAATTTGGATTGCTAAAATGGCTCAGTTTTCTCTTCATGCTGAGAACAGTAACCATCAAAATTGGCAATGTTATCAGTGTAATGATGTAGTCATGCGTTGCACTTGTATCTTGATATAGCTCTTTCTATGATACCAACCTTGTTATATCCACAGTAACAGAATTCTAGGTGAAAACGCTGAAGTCTCTCTTGCTGTGCCTTTTTTGTGAGAAATTATAGGAAATTCAGAAAAAATGCATAAAAAATTATTGGCATGATGGATTGACCTAGATGGAAAGGTAAAAAATACTTTTTCTGAGAGGTGATGGAGCAGAAGGGAAAAAATCCAAATATTTGAATGGATTTAAGTTGGTGGTGATACTTGAGATGTACAAGTCACTGATTCTAGACATTGTTTTGTATGCATCATGATGATGTCAGCATCCAGATATGCAGTATGTTTTCAGAAATGTTTTGAATAACGTGCATCATTTGTATACATAGTACAGCGAGAGGCAACTTAGACTAGGGAGTGGGCTATATGAGTGGCCTCCTTTATCTCAGATTGCTGCAAGATTGTTGTAACCAAGACAATCTCCTGGGATAGAGTAGTTTTGCTAACTGTGCTTGGGTGCCTAGAATTTGCAGATATGCTGATTGGATGCAGAGGGGGCGCACGGCTTTCACAGTCAATGTTCTGGGGCAATCAGCATGCACCTTACTTCACATGTCCTTGCTTTATGTATGTGTCACTTTAGTAATACTGGTGGGGGGAACGGGGTGGGATTGTGCTGATGAAAACCAGCAGAATCTGGCAACTTTGTGCATGGGCAATGGGTAAACAAAGTGTCTTGTGGGCCACACACAGAACCCCAATGGGACTCATGCAAGTCTTGGGCTGGAGGTTGCCTATCGCTGCCCTAATAGCTCTGGCATCCATAGGTGTAGTAATAGGATTCGTCTTGGCATTGAATGCAAAAAGCACCTTTGAGAAATGTTTTGCTTTCAAAATGTCTGTATATGTAGCAGGTCCTATTTAAGGTGATGATGTCCTCAAGAAAATGACTATAGAGTAGTAATATCCTCTTAGTTAAATCTGCTCACTATGTGTAGTTAAGTCAGTGACTAAAATGAGATGACTGTCATGGGCGCTATGGAGCAACAGTTATAGAATGAGCTGGATTCTATTCTGCTTTGTCCATATTCAACAAAATTAATATAAGCTCTGACAAGGAAACTGGTGATATGTGAGCCAAAAAGACAAACTCTTGACTTTTTGGGTCCCAAGTAGAGTATGCAGTACTCGCGTTTGGGTGACAGGGGAATCGTTCTTTGGCTTCTTGACTGAGTAATTTTGATGTAGAAATCCTTGAAATAGAAAATATGGAATTCCTTGGTAACACTTCTTATAATGGCTTTCTGACTTGTGCTTCCATATTATCTCTCTTGTATTCAGTGTTATAAAGCCTCTGTTTCAGAGTATTTTATTACCTGTGGATTAAACTACTACTTTGTTGACTAAAATTATAAAGGAGAGTTTTGGCTTTAATGCCAAAAATGTATTTATTTTTTATTCATTTTGTGTCTCAATCTGAATATTTGGTACTGGATATTGATTAGTCTTTTGTAATATTTAAAGGAAATTGGCTTTAAAAGGAGCAGAGAAATGTTTAAGGAATTCGTATTTTCTCATAACACCAGTTTACAAGAACAGGAATTGTGTGCATGTGTGATCCCTTTAAAAAGTAGCTGCTCGTGATTACTGTGTAAATACCATGTATAACCATCATATCAAAGGTCTAATTCAGTTGAAACCTTTGAAAGAAATTCAAGGAGGGTAAAAACTGAGAGGATTTTTTTAGAAGATTTTAAATTAAATTTGAGTTTATTTTTTTAATCTATTTATCATTAAATTTAAATTTGGCAACCTATGTTAAGATCTAAGTTGTTAAAATAATTTAAATTAAATACAAATATTAAGGAGTATATGTTTATTGCTACAGTTTAAAGAAAGTAAAATCACTGAACTGGTGGAAGTTGGTGACTATGCACCTGCAAGCCAATTTTGTTGAAGTGCTATATTAGCTTTTTACAGCAGTAGTTTGTTCTGCAAATACAGAAAAAATATTTTCATTTTAGTTTATTTCAGTGAATTCAGTTCAATGACTAGTTCATTCAAAGTAGAGATGAGGAGTTTAAAAAAGCAGGAAAGCTTTCTTTTCTTCTTCTCTATCAATAAAAACTCAGTGTGAGAGGGTGAGATTTACTAGTTCTGAAGTCTTAAAGGACATGGTAACAGGAAACAATCAGTTCACTTCAAAAAGTACAGATAATACTTCCTTTGTTTAATAAATCAGTTTTAACTCTAAACATTTCTGATTCATTCTTCTTTTTTCTTATGTATCCAGCACACGTACCCTACCCCATGAAATCCAATCTCCCCTGCTGCTGGGAGCCAGGGGCTCATAACTGCTAAGCTGGGGAGGGTCAGGAATTGTCTTCCTGCATGGCCACTCTTGGTGGGAAGATCAGACCCACAACTGAGGCAGCACAGAAATAAGGGTGCTATATCCTCACTTCTGTGCTGCAGCAGTTTGGGCTCTGGACTTCCGCCCCCTGTGGCTTGTCTACCAGCAGCTCCTGCCGGGGTGGGAGCTTCTGCTCCTGATGACTACAGCTGGGGCTGGCCAGGCTCTGGGCTTCTGCCCCTAACATTGTAGCTCCTACTACAGCTCTGCCCTAGCTTGGGGCTTCCTCCCCACCAATTCTTGCCATGGCCGGGAGCTTCCGCTCCTGCTGGCTGCAGCCTGAACTCAAGGCTTTGCATTCCCCCACTTCAGAGAAGGCAAAAGGCAGCTCAGGCTTGGGGTGTTGGGTCAGCCCCTCCCCATTCCAGATGGGAGTCAAGATAGCTCGAGATTTGGGCTTTGTTCAACCCGTTCCCACTTCAGCTAGGATTCAGGGCAACTTGGGCTTGGGGCTTCTGTTCTCCCCCCTCCCCCCCCCCCCAATGCCCAACCAAGGCAGCCTAGCACTGGATTTCTGCCCTCTGGCATTCCAGCCAAAACTTGGGGCAGTCCCCGCTCAGAGCTTCTGTACCACCCACCAACCAGGGCAATCTGGGCCTGGGGCACCCCCAGCCCTCCACACACACACATTCCACCCACGGTTTGGGGCACCCTCTGCTGCTCCAGCCTGGACTTGGGGCTCAGGGCTTCCACTTCCCACCCCCAGCTGGAGCAGCCCAACATTAAAGCAGCACAGGTAAAGGCTTCAGCCCCATAGCTGCACTCATGGCTCCAGAAGCCTGGGCTTGAAGCTTCTTCCCCCATGGCTCAGTTGACCCAGTCAGGGCTTCTGCCCTGAGGCTTCTTCTGGAGTTGGGGCCATTGAATGATTCAGGACAGCTGCCCTGGGCCCGGTACTTGTGAGGACGTCCAAGGCAGCCCCAGGCTCATCGGTTAACCATTTAAATGTGTATATTAACATATTGCTCTTTTGGAGTGGTGTATTTTGGGCACCTATCTCATAGAGCACCTCTTCCTTTTCTGCCACAGGGATTTGTGGGGAGGTACAGGGCATCCTGGGTCCTGTCCCAATGCCCTGTTGTGCATCGCTTCACATTCCAGCAATCCCTGCACTTCAGTCTACATTTGGCACCTTCTTTCAACTCCCAAATCCTTCTATGCTGTGCATGCTTTTTCTTTAGTCGGCAGGAATGCATCCACAGCTGTTGACAAAAATGCTGATAGGTCTCACTAACACGTCACAAATGGCAGTCAAGCTATTCCTGAAGCTGCAAAGTGACAGTGAGGAGTCCGTGCAGCATGCAACGACAAGAGATTTCTTGTGGAATTCATGAAGATGCTGACCACAGTGGAATATTGCTTTTGGGCATGGAAAACAAGCACTGAGTGGTGGGATCACATCATGCAAGCCTGGGATAAGTGGCTGCAGAATTTTCAGATGAGGAAAGCCACTTTCATGGGATTGTGTGCTGAGCTCAGCCCCACCTTGCGGTGCAAGGACATGCGAATGAGAGTTGCCCTGCTGGTGGAGAAGCAATTGCACTGTGGAAGCTGGTGATTCCAGGCAGTTTTTGCTCGGTCACCAATCAGTTTGGAGTGGAAAAGCCAACCGTTGGAATCCTACTGATGGAAGTGTGCAGGCCAGTCAATCACATCCTGTTCCGAAAGACCGTGACTCTGGCAATGTGCGTGAAATTGTGGATGACTTTGCACTGATGGGCTTCCCAAACTGCGGTGAGGTGACAGATGGCCTGTACATTCCAATTCTGGCACCTGACTACCTAGCTTCCAAGTACATTAACTGTAAGGGGTATTTCTGCAGGTGTGTGTGGATCACTGTGAGCGTTTCACAGACATTGACGCAGGCTGGTCCGGAAGGATGCATGACACACGCATCTTTCTGAACACTGGCCAATTCAGTAAGCTGCAAGCAGGGACTTTCTTCCTGGACCAGAAGATCACTGTAGGAGATGTGGAAATGCCCAGTGTGATCTTTGGAGACCATGCCTATCCCTTAATGCTATGGCTCATGAAATCATACATGCTGCTGCCATGGCTCCCCAAGGAGAAGTTCAATAACAGGCCAAACAGGTGCTGAATAATTGTGGAGCGTGCTTTCGGCAGTTTGAAGGCCCACTGGCGATATTTGTATGGGAAGCTGGACTTGGCCAATGATAACACCTTATGGCTATCGCTATGCCAGGGGTAGGCAAAAGGGCCTCCGCGGGGCGGATCCAGCCCGCCAAGCGGGTTGATCCGGCCCCCAGAGGCCCTGTCGCTCCCCTGCCCCCAGGCCAATTAGGGCCTGGGGGCAGGGGAGCGTACGAAACTTCCTCCTGCCCTGGCAGGATCATGCAGCACTTTGAAGCGCCATGCGCTCCTCGCAGGGCAGGAGGAGACATTGTGCGCTCCCCCGTCCCCAAGCGCGCGCGCGCGCGCGCGCACACACACCCCGCCCTGCGAGGAGCACGCGGCACTTCAAAGTGCCACGTCCTCCTTGCAGGGCGGGAGGAGGCTTTGTGCACTCCCCAGGCCCTGATTGGCCTGGGGGTGGGGGAGCGTGGGAAGCTTCTTCTCGACCTGCCAAGGACATGGGTGCCTAGTGAGGGGGGAGGCGGGGAGGCAAAGGGGCTCCCCCACCCCCAGACCAGTCGTGGTCTGTGGGTGGGGTTGCCCAGAAGGATCCTGGCCCCGCCCCCTTCCAGTTTAGGCCCCACCCCTTCCGGGATGGCCCCCGGCCAAAAAATTATTGTCCACCCCTGCACTATGCACTGTGCCCTCCATAATATTTGTGAAGGGAAGAGCGAAAAGGTGAAAGCTTTACTTAGGGCTGGACCGCTGAGGCACAATGTCTGGAGGCCGAGTTTGAACAGCCTGAAACCAGGGCTATTAGAGGAGCACAGCATAGGGCCATAAGGATTAGGGATGCCTTGAGGCAGCAATTTGATGCTGAAAGTCAGTAAAACTTGTTGCTCTGTAAGGGAGGGCAGTGGCTGAGTTGCTAGTGGATTACTGATTGGTCTATGTGCTACACTTAGCACTAGTGACTGTAGCTTTGCAGGAGTATAGTTGCTTGCTTGTTTCCATGTAATGGAATCAAGATTTCTTTGAAATACATGGATTTCATTTATTACACACAAAGGAAATGTAGGATGCCCATGAAACAGGCACTGTGGGAAACAGGGAGGGGAACAGTGGGGAAGGCAGGAGGTGAGACATGCCCTGAGAATTTCATAGGTTTGTAGATGTCATTGGCAGTGTTCCCACTAACTTTTTCCATCCATGGGTAGAATAAATTTTGTGTGTACTGATGAATGTGCGGAGGTGCACCACCAGTAGGAACACATGCTGCCGGCTCTGGGCACTGTGGGCGCTCTGCTAATCAGCTGGGCGGCATTTGAATCTCTCCTAAATGACTGCCTGAGTATTCAGCTTACAGGGAACACGGGTCCACGGTTCATATTCAGCCCCTCTGTCTGATGTGCTATGGAAAGGAGGCTGCAGTTCATCAGGGCTAAGCTGCATGTGGATTGGCGATGAGTGCCTCAGCAGCCTGAGGTGGTCTGCATCTGTGGATGTTGGGCAGGCGCAGGTGTGGAGTGCAGCAGGTGGCGCCCAGGGACAGAGTGGTACCCAGATTGCATTGGCAGGAACCGTGTGTGTGTGTGTGTGTGTGTGTGTGTGTGTGTGTGTGTATTGGAAAAAGTTTTGGGACACCCACTGCGGGGGGGAGCGGGGAGGCTGCACCATATGCAGTGCTAGCAGCTCCTCCGGTGTCTCCTCTTGCCGCTCCATAATGCTTTGGTCCGGAAATGCTGAGTGCTCTCCTTCTACTCCCTCCTGTCGTCGTCCCTCCACTCCTTCAGTTCTTTGTGTTCAGTGTCAGCATGGCTCAGGGCGTCTCACAAAAACTCCTCTCTAGTCTTTCTTTGGCGCTTCTGTGCCCGTCTGAGATGCTCTGCAGGTGTTAGAACTTCCTGAGGCCAGCTCCATCGAGGCCAAAATTGCAACATGGCACAGAAAGTCCACTGTTAACACTAGACATGGCACTGGCCCAAAGCCTTTGAAACGCTTGCACTGTTCACATACCTAGCACTGCCTGTCTTGGAGTGAGTATCCATAACATACAGGAACCCCATAATGGTGAGGTCACCAGAAGGAGCACCCAGGGAAACCCTAGGTGCAGCGGGTGGGGAAGGAGCTGGGAAAACCCTTGCTGTGGTGGCATAGGAGGGGAAGCCCTTCATGCAGCAGGGAAGAGGAACCCGTTGTCACAGAATCGCTTGGTTCTAGGAAGAAGGGGTTTTCCTACATGTATGGCCATACTGTGTGCTGGGCAGGTGTGAATTGGAGAGCACTGCAGGGTGGGGGTATCGTTTGGTGCAGCTGGACAATAGAAAGGGCAGGGAAAACCCTTGCAGCAGACTTGCAGGGTGCTGAGAAGGGGTTTTCATTTGCATGTGGCCATACTGTGTTCTGGGCAGGTGTGAACTAGGGAGAGCACTGTGAGAGAAGGGGAAAGTGAAAATAGTAATGGCCACTCATTTCCACAGGTTGTGCTCATCATGGAAAACGTTTTGCTGCTTAGGGTGAGCAGGGAAGCAAAGAAGGGTCTTTAACTTGATTGCAGGTTCCATTTGGGACAATGCGTGGCTTGTCTTTGCGCAGCAGTGGTCCCCCTCTGCTGATGGCACAGTGGCAAGGGAATGTCGCCTTCAGGGGTCAAATACCACGTTTGCTCTGCCAGCTAATCTGAGGAGAAGGGTGACACAGCAGCTGCATGAAACTTTCAATGAGGTCTGTGAGGCAGATTACCGAGATGTCAGATTGCATCAACAAACTGTTCGCCATCTGACCAACCCTCTGCTAGTAGCAGCATCACACTGAACCCAGCCTCCTTTTTGTAACCCTCCCGCTCTGGGCAAGTTACTTGAGTGCTTTCCCAACTACTTACTGGTCGCATCTCGCACAGCATCTGAAGGTTTCGAGTGGCTTGCCTCTTTGGGGATATAGAACAGCTCCTGACTGCAAAGTCTCTATGGATGCTGAGTATTCCTCTGGCTCTGGGACCCTCTCCCATTCAGCACAGTCTGCCACAACTTCGTCCTCCTGTCTCAGTTCACTGCTAGAGAACCCTGAGCCCGTGAGATATCCTGGGGGGCGGGAGGAGGGGAGTGTCTTTGGAGTCGAGATGGGGTCACTGCAAAGTATATTATCCAGCTCTTTGTAGAATCTGCAAGCCATGGGTGCAGCACTGGAGCAGCTTCCTGTGCCTTGTAGTAGGTGTTTCGCAGCTCCTTCACTTTGACCCTGCATTGCAGCATGTCATGGTCATGGCCCCTTTCAGGCATGCATCTTATCTGCTCTAGGTATCATAATTCCTATGGCTGGAATGCAGCTGGGACTGGATTGTCTCCTCTCCCCAAACACTGATGAGGTCCAGCACCTCAGCAAGGCTCCAAGCAGGGAATCTCCTGGGGCATGGAGCAGGCATGAGCTGGAGAGATGGACCGAGAACACACCATGCGCATCAAGCAAACAGGAAGAGGACTTTCAAATTTCTAAAAGAACACAAAGGGCGGGTCTGAGGGTTGAGCACCTGAGAGTAGGCCTGTAGAGTTCAAACAGATGACCAGAGAGACAAGAACAGGCATTGTGGGAAGGGTGCCGGAGGCCAGTCAGGACACAGTACAGGTAGTCCCCGACTTACGAACGGGTTACGTTCCAAACACCTGGTCGTAACTCGATTTGTTCGTAAGTCGGAATACATGCTTTTAAATGCGGCCGCGTTGTTCGTAAGCGCGGATCACGTGTTCGTAACTTGGGGACCGGCTGTATGGTCTTAATGGGAGGTTGGTCGTAAGTACTAACGGTCATAAGTCGCCGCGTTCGTAACTCGGGGGCTGGCTGTACAATACCATGATGTCCACACTGGCACCCCAGTGCACTATTTAGAGTGCAGCAAGCTCTGTGTTTCTCATGGAGGTGGTTTACCTAGTGTGCTAAGTGCACACGAGCTCTGCAGGAAGTGCCTTGCCAGTACAAACATCATGAAAATTACAGTGCTGGGGGCTGATTTCTTGTGCAGTAACTTGCCAGTGTAGACTTGGCCTCAGTGTGTCCAGCTAAATACAAGATGGAACAGATTGTTTAGCACAAGTACACACACATCAAGGGACCATTCAAAATGAAGTGGCCTGTTAACACCCCTCTAGTTTTAGGGAATAAATGAAAGGAGAGGGGAAAAGTTGGAGGGGATTGTTAGTGCCTTATAGATTGTTGTAATAAGCCATAAATTCAGTGTATCTTGATTTGTGGGATTTGAGTTCATCAGTGCTGATTTTTTTTATTTTTAACTATTAGCTATAAATAAAGTACAACTTGCCATGTTCTGCTTAGGTATTGTGTAGTAGAACATGTATTTCACAGGCAATGTTGGGGCATTTTCTTCAGAATTCCAAGTCCTATTGAAAGGTGTCTTACTAAATCTAGTTTCTTATATGGTAGCACATGATTATAAGCATTCATATTGATGGGTTTTGAAAAGCATTTTAAGTAGTTGGTATGTTGGTAGCATTGACTGTGCCAGAAAAACCCACAAGGGATGTATCCTGGGCTGTAAACTGCTCCATATTTTATTTCTGGGTGAAATCTGCACCACTGTGCACACACAGAATTCATGGATGCTGCAGATTTCTTTGCTTCCCTGCTTGAATAATGATTTTCTGATGGAGAAGCAAAGGAAAACTGAAAGAGCAGCCACTCACCCCTCCCAGGCAATATAGATGTATCATTTCAGGTGCCCAAAGGAGTCAGCAGAAAGATAAGTCACTGCAGGTGAGTGGGGCTAGAGATACCCTGGCCAGTGCTAGCTTAGACACAACCTCCATGCAGCCATACTCAGACCCCTCTTATATCCACTATTCCCAAACCTGCCAAGCCTCCCCCCCCCCCCCCCCCGCATCCAGAACCTCCCGCACCCAGATCCCCTTTCTCTGCTGAGCCTTGCCCCCTTCACCTGAAGCCCTGACTGGTGGCTCCTACTCCATGCTGGGCTCAGCTGCTAGTCCCAGATGTGGAAGGAGCACACTTACCCCAGCACAGAGCAGTTGAGGCTGGGCCAATCCATTCCCAGAACTCTTTTCCAGCTCCGCATCAGTCACCGGTTTCCTGCCCCATCACTCCTCAGCTGCAGGTGAAGGGAGGGTCACTGTACATCTGGATCCCCCCCCCCCCCGTACTCAGACCCCCTCCCTAGCCAAGCCTCATCCCCCTGCACCCAGACACCCCTCCCACACTCAGCACTCTTTGCTGAACCCCACTCCTGAATTCAGGCCCCCGACAAGCCCCATCCCCTGCAGCTGGACCTCCATCCCTTCACACAGCCCACACCCCACTTGAACACTCAGCCTGACAAGCCCCATGTCCTGTGTGCCTGAATCATTCTGATGAACCCCCTGCACTTGGATCCTCCCCACACTGAGCTGCATATGGATCCCCACCCCTGAAAGCCACAGTCTTTCAGTATCCTGATCCTTCACTGAGCCCCTAACTTTCAGATTGCCCTGCCAAGCCCCAGACTCTCCATGCTGAGTCCTAATCTCCTTTACTTGGACTTCCCTGCAAAGTCCCATTGCACTGACACTTGGAAACCCCCCATCCAGAATGCTCCCCACAAACCTGTCACCCCACATCTATATCCCTCTACACTTGGATGCTTCAGGACTGAGCCTGCCTTCCACACCTAGTGCAGAGGGTCAGGAGCCTGGGGTGTTTGGGGACTTGCACTTTTTCAGGGTCAGGAAGGATGACCACGCAGCAAGTGTGGAAAAATTGGGACAAGGTGAGGAGATATAGGCACCTATGTAGGCCAGAACTCCAAATATCAGGACTAGTTACCGTAGGGCTGTGGTTCTCAACTGGTGGTCCATGGTGACTTTTTTTGGTGGTCCACAGGAACATTGTCCAAAGTCACACGGCGTGAGCAGGCGCCGCCGTTTGGCTGTTTTATGCCGCGTTCACAAGCACGCGGCGTGTAATCCATAGCGTCACCTAGGACGCAACCGCGTTGTGTTGCCAGTAACTTCTGTCTGAGGCTCTGAGCGTCAGTGTAGCTGCCACCGTCATGCTAAGCAGTTGCTGTGTCATTCGTCCTGTGCTACATGTGCTGGAGGTGGTTCACAAAAATTTTTTGATTGGCCTGGTGGTCCGTGGACTGAAACGAGTTGAGACCCCCTGCCCTAGGGTTAGGCGCAGCATCATCGCTGAATCCATGTCCCGGGGAAGGAGGCGAGGGCCTGCAGAGTGATCTCTCACTTCCATGCTACCAATCGTCTGTGCTCCCCTCTGCCAGGCTGGAGTCTCCACATTTATTTATTGGCAAGTAAAATCTGCAGAATTTTAAAATATTGTGCACTGATTTTTTTTTTTTCAGAATTCCCTGAAATCCCCTTCCTTGTGAGTCTGCAATACTTTTTTTCATTTCAAGGAAATTTGTTGTTAACTGTCCACTAGAAGAAGATGGAGATATTAAAATGTGAACAGCTATAGAAGTCGGGTGTTTTGGACTTGGATGTAATGAAAATGCTACTGTTTTATTAGTTGTATTGATAAAATATTGGAAAGATGCCTGTGCAAGGGGGTTAGACTGAGTCCTGCAAAGGAATGGAGAGGGCTAGCAGACGAAGGGGACAGTTGATGTCACTGTCCAGAGAGTCACTTGAAAATCCGGAGATAATTCTCTGCAAAGGGTAAATTGCCCTTTGATGGGGACAAGAAGAAATAGGATCACAGAAATAGACATACCACAACAAACCAATTGTCCATGCAGTCTGGTAGAAGGGCTCTCTCCAGGGCAGGGTTGTGTAGGATGGTTGCACTACCACTGCCCATGCTATGTGCCTGTTTGGTGGATGAGTCAAAAACTCTCCTCTCAATATGACACAATTCATTTATTTTAAATAGAGGAAACAGAAGATCTTGTTATTGCTCTTGATATTTTTGTAGTTAAATTTGCTCGCTGGTGTATCAGAAAATAAAGGGAATTGGTCACCCTGTAGGTTAACCAGCTGTTGTTCACCATTCCAGGCTCACAAAGGTTAAAAATTCTACAACTGTTACTGAAAGAAATGATTAGTGCATAAATCAACTTTCCCTCAAAAGTCAACTGTTTGTTCCAGCACCACGCATGGAAGAGCCTATGAGGCAGTTCTGTGGACCACCAGCATATAGGTGTGAGTTGCTTCTTATTTACTTCAAGACATCTGAAAGAAATATTTGAACCAAAGAGGTTTCTAATTTTATATATAAACTAAATAAAATAATCAAATAAAATACAAATAACTCAATTAAAAGTGAGAATATAAAAATCAGGTTGATTAAACCAAATTGAATCAACAGCTTTTTCTAATAATTTGTGAAGACTTAATGGAGAGGGCTCCCCCCCCCCCCCAATGGGAGAACATTCTCAATCTCATTGTCAGTCAGTATATTTGTTTCAGCCAAGTAGCTGATACAGAAAAGATTTAATCCCACCCAGCTTCAAGATAATGTTGAGCTTTGGTGTCAAGTAGGAGACCTTGCCCAAAATTAATGGTGCTAAGGGAATTAGCCAGCCTTGCACACCCAGCTATCCCTAGTCGTAGGGTTACATGAAATGTTCCAATACAATTCAAGACAATAACTTACTTTTAAAATTCAAATGTCAAGTTTAGGGGAAACTAACAGGATTTCTCAGTAATAAGTATACAACTTCAAACCATGAAATATTGTGTGATCTTTGTCAGCAATGTTGATTAATATATGGCTGTTTCAGGTACAGGTTGAACCTCCCTGGTTCAGCACCCTCGGGACCTGATTGGTCCCAGATGAGGGATTTTTCCGGACCAGGTGAAGTCACTTCTGGACCCCTGCTGCCAGCCCCCTCTGCCCTTCTCCCCCATGGGCTTCCTGCTCCCCACCCCCCCCCCCCACAGCCCAACTCAGCCACTTCCTTCCCCCCTCCTCCGTAGCCTGCTGGGCCTTGTGTGGGCCCCCCTACTTCTGCATGGTGCTGGGCTCCCGGCTCCCCCATCCCCCACAACGTGCCAGGACTCTTATCCTGGAAACGTCAGTGTTGCAAGATCAGAAAGTTCCAGTTTATAAACCTGTAGTGATAGAACATTTCTATGCATGCTGCTCTCAGATCCTGAGAACTTTATCCCTAGAGACTCCTGCTCATTGCTAGCCATCTGCTGAAGTTAAAAGTGGAAGAATGCTAAGGTAGAGGTGTCCCTCTACTAATAAATTTTGAAAAGAAAACAAAACCAAAAAAGCTGACACATGTAGAATGGGTCAGGTGTCAACTCTTGTGGACAGCCTTAAGAAAGCTGGTGTGTTGTTGAAAAGATTAGCAGGTTCTCTTATTGGCCCAGGTTTTAACAGTGGTGGACTTGCTGATTTGGGTAGAAGTTACTTGCTTGTAGGTGTCAACTCTTAGATGTTGCATATTGCTGAACTCCTACCCATGGGTGGTCACCTGTGTGGGTGGAGAAAGCACAGGCCATGTGGTCAGATATGGTGGGATCCCATGGCCAGAGGCCAGCAGCCGAGGTCTGCAGCAGCCTCTGCAATAACCATTGCAAGCAAGCAGTGATTTTTGGCCAGCAAGCCTGATGCAACAAGTATTAGTTTCTTCCCTTAATTCAGGTTTTGAGGATGTTTTTCCCACTGGGAATCCCTCCTTGGGAGTGCTGGGGCAGATCAGAATTGCATCTATTTCTGAAGTCACTGGTATCACCTTATGTGTTTGATTACGTCACCCATATGCAAATTAAGAACCTCCCTCATTTCAGTAATTATGGACTCAAAGACAATGGATCCAAAAATATATCTGGTCAGTGGGCAAGTCCGTACATACTTTGAAACATTTGAGGTCATGAGTCAGTCCACAGACATAGTCTTAACAGTCCTAAAATGCCTCGACTCAGAAGTAATTTCTAAAATGCAAAGCTAGCAAAATGTTGGAACTGAAATCCTAGGAAAACACCAGTAATACATTCACTTACCCGTGCAGGTAGAAGAACCTGTTCCTGTTCTGCAGACGGATGATTGTAACTTTCGTTTTTATATGTTTGTTACTCATTAGTTCAGCGTTTGACTCTCAAAATCCAAATGAAAGGTTGGAATAAGTCTTTTCCTTTCAAAATCATAATTTTGGGATTAAGTTATTATACACACCTATCTATAGAACAGGTGGCTTACTTTAAGGTTGTTATGCTTAAAGCAATTAAAATGTTAAACCAAAGAACAGTAGAACTTAGCCAAATTTTAATCTGCACAAAGATTTGTGTATGTATTAAATTTGTTTTATAGTTGGCAAGTCTCTGTCCATTTATCTTTCTTTAAAGTTCAGCTTTCACATGACCTGGTAAGATGAACTTGTTACCTTTTTGTTTAATTGTCCTGGGAAATGACTGTGAAATAGCCTGCTTGTAGCAATACATTAGTAATAAAAAAATACGCAGAATATATTTATACCATATACCTTGGGCATGGGTTTAAATTAGTTTTAAATGGTTTGATTGAAATCTGTGACTTATTAA
The DNA here is from genome assembly GCA_032595735.1 of Pelochelys cantorii. Lineage (NCBI taxonomy): Eukaryota > Metazoa > Chordata > Testudines > Trionychidae > Pelochelys > Pelochelys cantorii. Next base: position 70,531,005 of record CM064329.1, on the reverse strand, counting down.
ATATCATGTCAATTTAACTGGGTGCTGGACTTTAATGTAATGTACTTGGAATAGTACTTAGGCATAATAGGGCATGTGAAATGAAATTTTGGCTTTAACCCTGATTCTTCCTGGCTTCTGGGTTTTCAGTATCAGCCACATCTTTAATTACTGTCCCGTTCTATGGTTTAATGTTAAACTACAGCTCTTTATATCCTGTTTTCTGATTGGTTAAAACTGGCCATGACCCAGAAAGGCTATACTTTGTGTAGTAACCCGCATCCTCAAATATTTCCTAATTGACATTTGGTATATTGTGAGGTGATGGATCCCTTTCAGTGATATTAATAGACCTTTTTTTCTGTTTTGTTTACAGGCGTGGAACTTGGTTCTATGACTCATGCCCGGAAGAAATAACTTTTTCTTCTGAAACATCCAGCTGGTTCTGCTGGCCAAGTTTTGTCACCAATAGAGGGAGAAAGAATGGATATGAATGAGGCAGAGTGCAGTGAGCAAGGAGACACCACTGATCCTCAGAACTGCCAGAGTGGGTTTACAGGTGTGAACAAAAGCAGGAATTCGCAGGAGATCAGAAAGACGTACCCATTAAGGAAACGTCTGATCACTTCTGTGGACAAAAAAACGTGCAAAGTGCTTCTCACCAGACTAGAGGACGTGGCTGGATCATTGTCAAAGGAGACTCAGAGTGGCACAAAAAGAGACCTATCCAATTGGATGGATGACTTCAGATCTCCCTGTTTCCCAGAACAAGTTCAGACTTTGGGAGTGGGAAAGAGTGATCCATCTGGGGAAAAGTGCACAATAATTTGTCCTGGAATAGAACAGGAACCCAATGCTGCTCCTTTGGAGCCCAGGAAACGGAGACTGGCTTCTCTGAATGCTGAGGCAGTGAATAACCTCCTATTTGAGCGGGATGATGGCTTATTATCTGGCAGGCGCTTTCGGAAAGACACTATCAAAGCCAGTGTAGATTGTAGCACGAAGGGCTTGCACTGCAAAGCTAGTGGCAACTGGCCCTCATTGGGAAAACCAGCTGTAAAAACAGTTAAAGGAAAGAATCAGAGTGGCTCCAGTCACAAATGCAATAGCTCTGACCATACATTGGATGATGTCTTTGAAGATGGAACAAAGAGGAAGGATAGTGGAATTCCCTATCATCCTACCCCAAAGAGATTGGCCAGTCTCAATGCTGTGGCATTTTTGAAACTGACCAGTGAAAAAGATCAACCTCTGAAGCCAAGGAGTAAATCAGATGGAGAGGGCAAGTCTGAGAATCACTGTTCCAAATCAAGGCTTAAGTGGGCTAAAGCCAATAGGAAGAATTGTGTTAAATCCAAAAAGGAAATGTCCAGTGTAAAAATGGAGGGTCCACATGGCTGGCAAGGATTTCCTGCAAGTTCTTTTAGGAAAGCAGACCACCAGGACTCCTCTAGACTCCATGGGAAAATTGATTCTCTCCATTATGAACCATTATCTAATTCCTATGATAGCACAGAGGGTTTCTACCACAGACTGCCTTTGCTTATGGGTGGGCAAGCTTCCATGAAGCCTGAGTATGGGAGACCTGGGGAAAAATCCCCTACCCCCAAACAGGAATTTCATCAGCCTTCCTTCCCCGTGCAGCAGTTCCATCCCTTGCCTGTGCCAGGAAATCACACAGAGTGTGGATGTCTCTGTGAAACTTCAGATTTGACTCCATTGAACAGGTTTTATGTTTATTATGGCCAAAGTGGATACAGTGGCTACTCTCACTGCTCAGTTTACCCTAAGGATGAGCTTTCACAGCCTACTTGTGAGGGGCTCTTAGTATCTCCAACTTCCTTACCATCAGGTACACCTTTCCAGCCACTTCACTGGTGTAACTCTCCATACTGTTGTGGGGAAGGAACAGCTGTTAACAGTTACAGTCTTTGTGGAGTTATGCAGGTGCCAGAGAGTAGGATTAGCAGTGTGCATACAGGACGGAACAGCTACTCCTACAAAATGCCTTTTGCAGCAGGTAAGGCAAAGTAATAAATTGAGATCTTAGCATGCCTAAGTGAGGGGGCTTAGATTAGTGCATTAATAAGTGTGTGGGTGGGGGGAGGAATCTTGTTGCCTGTATATGACCAAGTAAGAGGCATGCTTCCTATGCATTCGATTCAGCTAAATCTGAGACATGTACTGTCTGTTGGTAAGGAAGATTCAGCATTTAGCTACACTTGTAGATGTTATGGCATCCCTTTCTTTTCCTCTGAAGGCTCTGTTGCCATTAAAATGTTTTATGGGGGTGGAAAAATTGAGTCAGGAGGCTGGTAATAAGATTTGGAGCAGAAGGAAGGTGGTCCTTGGTTTGAATTCTGTTCAGGTTAGTGATAACCCCAGTATAATGCTCATATGATCAATGGGAAACGAGGGAGTCGTCTGTTAAGTTCCTAGTAGACGAGTGGTCAGGTTTGCCAGACTGCCACCATTGTGTATAAGAGCTCTAGTTCAGAGTCCCAGCTAAATCCAAAGGCTGCTCTTGCTCTTGGAGATTGAATGACCGTTTCAGCCCTACATTGGCTCACTTTAGTGAAGGGTTGAGGTGTGCTGGTAGGGCAGTGTATGGAAGCTGGCAGTGCCTTCTGCTCTATATCTGGTCTGCAAACAATGAAATTCCCAAAATATATTTTATTGGGCTCCCACAAAATCTTTTATTTGCATTTTTTCTCTCTTCTGAATGCACCAGAATTACTGCATATTTCAACAGATACTGCCTATGATCGGGCACTGACCTGCTCCTGTCCCTTCTGGAGCCACAAATGGCTCGTAGTCTACCTTCTAGGCAAACACCTTGTGCAGTGATTTGCAGTGTTCTGTCAGACTTGTGTGGCTCTGTATTTACAATGGCACTACTCGTATGCTCTCGCAGCCAAGGGTAGGTGGGGAGAGACAGAAGGTATCTTCATTCCAGAAGAGCTTTCCTGGTTCTTCCTCTGACCCTGAAAAGCCTGCCTGCCTGTCATTCTCTGACTTCTTCCCCCCCCTTCCTGCCCCTGAGTACATCCTTTCTTTGTATGTCCTATTTTCTGGGCTGATGGATTCATTAGTCTTGTAGCTCTCCTGCCCATCCCCAATTTATCAATTAGTCACAGCTTTGCTTCTTAGATTTCCTCTACGGTGATTTAACGAGTGGTCCAGTGATCAGAGTGCTGGTGTATCTGCTGTTGCCCAGCACTCTGCCACACAGCGCAGTTTGGAAAAACACCAAAAGATGCTAGCAGTGAAATTTGTAACAAACTGCACCCTTGTAGATTGAGCTAATTAATTCATGGAATGTCAGTAGATTCTTGAGATCTTATTAGATACCTTTCCCTGGTTTTGTGGTTAGCCTGTGAGACACTGAAACCCAGAATTGTAATAGGTTTAATACATGGTTCAGGTGTTTGCATAACTAGACTTTGTACTATGTTTTTATCCAGGAGCTTTGCCTTTATTATATAGAAAAGTTTCTGTTTTGAAATATTTAAAACTGGCAACCAAAATTGTTGTGCCAGGGCAATCATACATTTTCAGCATTAAAACCACCAAGTTAGAAAGGAGGGGTATGTTGCTATTACGAAATTACAGTATAATCTACAAATGAGGCTTGCTTCATCTGCCTCTGGAACAGAATTGTCTTGGAAGTTGCAGCTACATGCAGCAATGCTGTACAGTTTAGGACTCAAAGGAAAGGATAACTTATCCAGTTAAAACTACTGAGGATATTAGGTAGGCAGGTGAATCTTCTGAGTCAGGAGTACAGGATGAGATGGGCTTTATGACCTCCTTCCATTCTAAGACGGAGCTGTAATTCAGGAGCACTTGAGCAAAGCAGAGATTTCCTTTTCTAAAATATATCTCTGCTGTCCTGGTGCAACCCTCTACCCTGAGGGCTAGACAGTATATAATCTTTTCATAACTGAAAATTATCATGGGAAGACTAGTTCAGAAATAAGAATACTGATCTTCGACATACTGCCCTGAGTCATGCCAATCTGTGCTGTACCAGAAGGAACTAAGTCAGGCACCTTAATGATGCTAGCTTAACATTCAGATGAAAGGGATCTGAGGAGGTTTTGGTGGTGCTCTGTGTGGTTCCCTATGGAGAGGGTGAAATGTTGATGCCCTATGGAGAAGGAGAAGATTGATGTTGTCCCTTCTTGGAAAGCTAATTGGTTAGCAATGAGTAGAGCCAGTCTGTCCCACAGATAGGATTTCTCCAAATCTCTTGTATTTCTCCAGACTTTTCCTGTTTAGATGTTTCTTTTTAAAGTCATGTGGCAGGGTAGCACACGTCTTAAATGTAGTGCATTTGGGAAGTGTGGGTTTGCACCTGTATTATCTTGTCTTCCTTTCTGAGTAGCTTCCATCTAGAATTCTGCAAAATTGGAACAGACTAGAGTTTCTGCTTTTGCTGAGTGAAGTGTGGAGGGAGGATTCTTCTAGCATAAGTAAAGTTTAATGTTCTAGAGCTGATCTTGAGAGAAAGATCCCAAGTCTTTCCTGAAAAAGGCCAGCTTCAGTGCATTAAAGCATTTCTTTAACCTGAATGTCTTATACAGAGACAACAACTCTCCAAGTATGGCCAGCTTCACATATCAAGTGCCTTGCCTCTATCTGTTGTTAGGTTAGCTGGGTACCCAGTAGAGCCAAACTACCCTTGTATAAGTAACTAATTTTGAATGCTGTTATCCTGACAGTTATGGAATTAGTTACATACTGCTTATAGATACTAGTCATCATTTTACAGCAGACGGGTGTTAATCTTGTGCTCAGAGTAGTAGGGATGTTAAATTTAGATTAATTAGCTAATTGAATAGTTCACGGGATTTCCATCGACTATTCGTTAGTCTATAAGGGAGCCTCTGCCTTTGAACTGTAGCAAGAGCCCTGCTGGGAAGGAAGAAAACTGGAAGCCCCACAGGGAGTGTGGGACCAGCGAGGGGCTGGCCCTGCGGTCCCTGCAGCACCTGAGCCTTGGAAATGTACAAGAGCATGGGCTCTTGTACATTTCAAAAGGAAGCCCCGCAGGGAGGGGGAGACTCTCTCCCACTGGCCCCTCATTCCCTGAGGTGCCTCAGCCTTGAAATGTACAAGAGCCCCACTGGGGCTCTAGTACATATCAAAAGCAGAATCATAGTGGAAGCGACGCGAGCGAAGACTGCTTCTGTCTCTGCTCACGCTGTTTCCCGCTGTGCCACTACCCCCCCTGCCACCCATGGAGATGGTGCAGGGGGGAACCAGCTTTTAAGCCAGCTCCTGCTCCCCCTCCCTTGCTCCCTTTCTCTGATAGAGGCAGCAAGGCGGGGAAAATGACTAATCGCATCACTTGTCAGCTATCTGGTAAGCTTCTGTTTATTTGATAGTCAACTAGTCTCTTACATCCCTACAGAGTAGCACAATGCCCTGTAAGAATGAGGTGCCAATCTCATTCCTTGAGGAAAATGTATTCACTTGTAGGTGAACAATGGGAGTCTCCTGTATAGAGGTGAAGGGTTGGTTGGGTGCCATGGGCGGTGCTCCTGTGCCATATCAAGCAAAGAATGAGGGAATTCTTGTGTTCCAGTGACAGCAGTCTGCATGCAGGGTAATGGGGTTAAGACATGGTTGAGGAGATGGCCACAGTAGTTATCTAGTTTTAAACATGGGGGATTCTTCATTGATAGCATTTGCAGCCAATGAATTAATGAGCAGTGAGGTGGTGGTAGGGAGGTGAAATCAAGGCAAGACCATTTTTGGTGGTGGGAATAGTGCACAGCAGCTGGGAATGTAAGACATAATAGGGTTCATGTACTCTTATTGAACACCTGGTGAAAAGAATCTTACCCTTCTTGAGGCATGGGTAGCTATTAGTGTGAAGCTGTTTGTCAGGGCTTCTGATCTAAATGTCCTTGAGGCTGCTTCATTACTATCCAGGTCATCTGTGGAATTAGTGTGGGAGCCGAGGCCATACATGGTGCAGAGTTCTAGTTCCTCATCTTCACACCTTTAAATACAGCTACTCAAAGTGGCTGTCCAAAGGATCCCAAATCTTGAGTCGAGGCAATGTCAGTTTAATCCATTTGTGAGTTTGTAAGACTTTCCTACATCCATCATTCTGGACCGTTTCCCCTTTATTAGTACATCTACTATGTTCTCCTTGTGTCCCCTGCAGTACTCTCCAACATTCTTCTTCCCACTTCACCATCTTTTAAACCCCCCCACAATTACCCACTAGCCCCATCAGCAGACAAGTCAGAGGCAAGCTGCTGAGTGACAGAAAACACCCCTCCTCCCAGGGGAACAGTGCTCGACATCTGTAGCTTTACACATTGCTACAAACCCAGCAAGCAGAGAGATCAAGAATCTTTCTGACCAGCTCTATTAGCTGTACTTGTTTTTATAGCTGTTACAGCTATCTGTGAATGCATCGTTCTTTTGTTACTGCTCCTATCTCCAAGGGTAGCGATCGTTTCATAACCTTTTACAGCTCACTGAGTGGGAGGCAGAGGGCAGCAGTTTCCCACTATCTGGAGCAGTCTCAGCCATGCTTCACTCTGTAAATTGAATCAGTTATTACGCCAATTCTCCTAAATGCTTTCATTTTTAAGGCGGTGTCCACTTGGGGACCTGGAGATGTATCAGAGCAGCTGTCTTTGTGAACCTTAGTGCTGTCTGAGATTGCCTGAAGCTGCCCTGCTGGCATTTCCAGAATGCATGCTTTCAGATTTATGAAGCTTGGAGATTTTTGTATGTACTGGACTATGTGTTATGGGAGCTCCCTCCCTGCTCGAGTTGATAATGCTGTGGACTAGACTTGTTCAGATCTAAGCTTCTCTCTTTTTTACTCAGGCTTATTTCATGGATTTAACACTTCTTGCACTGGGAATTCTGGATGTGTATTATCATTGTAAAATGCTTTGGGATGTTTTTGGAAGGCTTTGTCTGCTGACAGGCTAGCCTGTCGTAGTAAATCTGTCAGCTTCTGGGATACGGCTATCCTAAAGGCAACAGAGCAGGCTATGTGTTAAGCTTGGCCCCATGTTTTATCATTGGTTTGAAGCTCATTAGAGAAAGCTCTTCACTTGCACTGACTAAACTTAGTACCCAGGTTGGCACCTTGAAGGAAATTGGATTTTTGGATTAATACAGAGGAATAGATCTGATAAAGATGAAAGGGATCTCAAAGGTCATTTAGTCCACTACCCCATGCTGAGAAGCCTATCTAGACCATGCCTGACAGATGGTTAATGTGTAGTTTAGTCCTTTGCCAGTTCTCACTTCTCTCCCAATGTAAGCTACTCACCTTTGTGCATATATTTAGGCCAGAATCGCTAAAGTCTAGTATCACTTAGGGTACGTCTAGATTACATGCCTCTGTCGGCAGTGGCATGTAAAATAGGCTACCCGACATAGTCAATGAAGCAGGGATTTAAATATCCCCGGCTTCATTAAAATAAAAATGGCCGCCATGCTGTGCCGGCTCAGCTGATTGTCAGCACAGTGCCACAGTGAAGACACAGAGCGGTCGACAGGGAACGCCTCTGTCAACCACTCCTGTAAATCTCGTTTCATGAGGCATAAGGGAATCGGTCAACAAAGGCGTTCCCTGTCGACTGATCTGCGTCTTGACTCGTGCGCTGTGCCGACGATCAGCTGAGCTGGCACAGCGTGGTGGCCATTTTTATTTTAATGAAGCCGGGGATATTTAAATCCCTGCTTCATTGACTATGTCGGGTAGCCTATTTTACATGCCTCTGTCAGCAGAGGCGTATAATCTAGACGTACCCTTAGGGTGCTAACCCAATCCTTTGTACATGACAGGCTGGCACTATTAAGGGGAAAATCAAATGGGTTTGTTGTTGGATGTAATTCACTGCCTTTTCAAAGCAGTACACTCAAGTGTCATTGCTTTTTGAATTGAGCAGCAGTACAAAATGTTCTCTCATACAGGAAGTCCATGTTTACCTGAAGCATTAAGTATTCTCTACTGTCAGTAGAGCAATAAAGAGAATTCTGAAAGAGCGTATTGCTGAGCTTGGGATTGTCCTGCTAATTTAGTCATTATCAAGAAACCACCATACAAATATTCCGCTCTTCCCTTTTCCCCCTCTCTTGTTAGAAGGCTGCAAATCTCTGGACCAGCTGAGCCTCACAATCCCTGTGGCAGGGCACCCCGCGTCACCTGCCCACCCACTCTCAGGATGCCCTGTGCCCAGTGTGCCACCAGCTGCTGAACCAGTTCCTCACTTGCAGACCCCCAACTCGGAACCCCAGACCATGGCCCGAGAGTGTCCACAGAGCTCCAAGCCCCCCAGTGGTTCCAAATCTGGTCTCCGAAATACTACGGGCTGTTTACATGCCTGTGATAGCAAAGCAGCAGGAGGTCACTCTCATCCAAAGCAGCAGCGCATCAGCAGGAGGAGAGCAACTAATGGCTGGATACCAGTGGGTGCAGCCTGCGAAAAGGCCGTGTATGTTGTGGTAAGTTTGTGAAAAATTCAACTTTCCTATGGATGCCTCCAGGAATGTTGCAGGGTAAACTGAGTTCCTGTAGGGACAAGGAAGGGAGGTTGGAGGAGTTCATGTAAGGTAGCCACGCATGCAGGTACAAGAGCATTCACCACAGTGACTCTCCTGTGGGGTGTCTGTAACAGCATGGTATCACTGGATGTCATCCAGCATTTTTTAACAAAGGAACAGTTGGATTGGTGCAAAACATTTTCTTTGGCCTTTAGGGCTCAGCCACTGGATTGTTGGCTTCTTGTTCTTCCTCTGGTACAGCTGCAGCACATAGCCTGGTCTGCCCTTGAGTCTGGCATGACAGGCAAGCAGAGAAGAAGCCTAAAAGGAAAACTTGCTTCTCCTTCCTCCTTCCCAGATAATTGATAAGTGCTCCTGGGTTTGTAGTGAGTGGGAGGTGTGACTGCCTCCCACAGCCAAGACACAGGTGCTGGAGCAGTGAACCCCAGAAGAGAAGTGGCAAGTGGTACCTTCTATCCCCACCACACAGAGTAAAGGAAACAGAAGTTTAAGGGCAATTCTGAGGTAAAAATAGCAACTGCCAAGCTGCTTGAGCTCGTCTTATCAGCCACTGGTGGTGCCTGTAGCTCAGCAGTAATTCTCCTCTGTTGCCTAGTGCACTGCATTGGGAAGGACATAGTCCGTCCCATGGGGGCCCCAAGAGCCCACATCTTTTATGCCCTATTGATAGTGGCTTAACCAGCTCTTCTTCTCCATAGGGGTTTCCCAGCTAGGCTTCTTTTTCAACAGATCTGGCAATCAGAGCCTAGTGGAGTAGAGTTTGCCTCATGAGGTTACTCTGCTGCGTGGGGTTACCCTGCTGTGCTATTTCATTCTATCCATAGGATCGAAGTACACACACAAATGGGGGGGGGGGGGGGGCGGAATCTGAAGGAAACTATCCCATGTCTTGGGGCAGTTAGACTCTGGCATGCACTGCAGAGCTGATAATAGCTGTGTAGACATTCCTGCTCAGGCGGGAGATTGGGCTCGGAGACCAACCTCCTTGTTGAGTTTCAGAGCCTGAGCTCCACCTGAGTGGGAATGTCATCCCTAGGATTTTGTTTTGTTTGAGGCAGGGGGTTGCACTGTAGATGTATCCACAGAGGCAGAGCCCATTACTCTATCCTCCTGCCCAAAAGGTCAGGTGGAAGCAGAACAAAAAAGTAACCTTCACCTTTTAGGCCTTTTCTTTGCTCATTTGTCATGCTGGGGACAAGGGCATGTATTGCTGTAGTGCTGAAGGAAGAATGAGAAGCCAAGAGTCAAGTAATTCAGCCAAATGGTCTTGCCCTAGCCCAGTCTGTAGTGTCATAACCCCTTGGCCTCACTCTGTTGGTAGAGTTGATTTCTCTTTGCTTATATTTTCGAGAGGAAATATTACATGTTGTTGCATGTTTTAACAGTCTTTTAGGAAGCATAGCTGTTACATTTCAAAACAAATTTAGTCTCCAGTGGCTCCTGTAGCAGACGCAGCTGAAAACCTACAATGTCTGGGTGGATAATATTAAAAATTTGTTATCACAAGGACACTTACGTTAAAGCAGGTTTGTGTGTGCCCAGGTGTAGGAATGCTCCCTTTTGATGCATTTAAAATAAAAAGGGAAGTACTGCTTTTAGACTAGGACTGACTCTTAAACTGGCAAGGTAGAGAGTCTGCAGTCTGTACTGTACAGAAGCAATAGCAGTATGTTTTCTCCATAATCTTGCTGAACATCAGACTGGTGGCCATACTTTATCTCAGGGTTGGCATCCTTTTGAAACTAAAGAGCCAAACTTCAACCAACCAAAATTCAGAAAAAATGGTAAACAAAGAGTTGTATAAGAATGCCCATTTGCATGACTGAAAATATACAAGTTAATATTATTGATAATTGGCATAATTAATAGCATAAATGAAACATACTCACAGACTTTATTTAATGGGACTTCTGCTGCTGCATCTTTTCGCAAAGTTCTTTGAAGTTTACATCATAACTTGTCAAATCCAGCTTCATGCATGTATTCAAGCTGTCTTCTGTCAATTTTATGGCAAGGGGCTGGTGATGTGGGAGTACAGGAGTCTGGGTTGGGGTGTATGAGAGGCTCAGGGCAGGAGAGTGGGGTGTATGATGGACTCAGGGCACAATGTTGGGGTGTGTGGGGATGCAGGAATGTTATGGCATCGGACTGGGGATGCAAGGGTGCATGAGGCTGGGGATGTGAGGGTATGGGGGGCTCAGTGCAGGAGTTTGTGTATGATGGGCTCAGGGTTGGTGTGGGAGGGGGGTGCAGGAGTGTTATGATGCTGCAGCCAGATGGAGGCTGGACCCCAGTTGGGGGCTTGTTGGCCAGGCTTCATTTATAAAGTAAAATATCATGTCCAACACACAGGGTTTCAGTGTTGTCTTTATGGCAGCAGTGGGAAACATTTTTTGGGTCGGGGGCCACTGGCCCACAGAAAAATCAGTTGGGGACCACACTAGGGATGTAAAATTTTGATTAATTGGCTAATCAAATAGTTGATGCAATTTGCATCGACTATTCAATTAGTCGATAAGGGCGCTTCTGCCTTTGAAGTGTAGCAACAGGCGAAAGTGCTGTGGGGAGCATGGGGCCAATGGGGGACTCAAGCAGTTAGTTCCCTGCAGGCCCCATGCTCCCTGCGGCTCTTCAAAGTGGCAGCGCCGCATGAAGCCCGGGGTCAGCTGGGGGTCCCCAGCTGACCCCAGGCTCCGTGCGGCACTAGCCCTTTGAAACACTGCGGGGAGACCAGCGTCAGGCTCCACATGGCATTTCAAAGTGGCAGCACCGCATGGAGCCCGGAGTCAGTGGGGGAGTCCCCAGCTGACCAAAGGGTCCATGTGGCGCTGCCACTTCGAAATGCTGCGTGCAGCCTGGGCCAGCTGGGGACTCCCATTTCAAGGTGGCGCTGCCACTTCAAAGCACTCTTTCTGATAGACGCAGCAAAGGGGGGGAAGTGACTAGTCGACTAGCGTGTCAACTATCTTGATAAGCATTTGTTTATCAGTCAACTAGTCGTTCACATCTCTAGACCACACAAGGGAAAAGCAAAAAAACAAAAAAAACCCAACAAAACAAACAAACAAAACCCTCCAAAAACCCCCAACTGAAACACCTCACTCCCCTAGTGAAGGAGGGCTGAAGTTCAAGGCCTCAGGCCAAATTTACTCTTCTGGGGTTCCAAGGTTAGTGGATTTTGTGGGCCGCCCTAGGTTCTGGGTTGGGGCCAAAAATAAGGCATTAAGTGTGTGGAACAGAGCTGCCAGTGAATGGGATAGGGATGGGAGTACAGGATGTGGTGGGGTGTGGGGGGGGTGCAAGGTCTGACCATGGGCAGGCTTCATGGGCAGAGGGTGTCTGGCCAGAGGGCAGGGGGGATTTTGGACAGGGGGCAGGCTGACTGGCCAGGGGGCTAGGGGAAGAAGGTAGGGGGTGTGTGGCCAGGGGCAGAGGGTAGAGCAGATTTTGGCCAGGGGCAGGGGTGATTTTGGCCAGGTGGCTGGGGGCAAGCTGTCTGGTGTGGGGATGGGGGGTCTGCACATGAGGCAGTGGAGGGCACTGATTTTCATGCTGCTTGGCAGGTACCGTGCAACACGCCTCCTGCTGCTCCCATTTGCCGTCAGGAAGCCTCTGGGAAGGTGGCAGGGGAGGCCTGCAGGAAGTGTGTCCTGAGGGAACAAATTAGCAGTACGCAAGGAGCCATCTTGGGTTCCTGGTTTCCCCCATGCTGGGTAGAGGAGGGGGAGGAAAATGCTGTCATGCAAAGTCATTTTTCACTCTGCTTGTTCCCCACACGCTGGAACTGGCGGAGAGCGTTGGGGCTTTCTCCCCCTGCTGGTGTTCCAGTTTGCAGGGGGCCGTAAGGCTGTAGCACTGGCTCTCTGCTGTGGAGGGAGTAAGGGGGGGCTGAGTTGGGGCTCCAGACGAGCCATATCTGGCTCCCTAGAGAGCCATATTTGGCTCGCAAGCCATAGGTTGCTGACCCCTGCTTTCTCTGAAGACACTTGATTACTGAACCCAGGAGAATATTCTGTGGCTTTTTTATTGGTTCGTTAGTAAATAGTTCACGCCCACTTTTCAAATTGAGCCTCTGGATGTAGAGATGCTATGTGTGGGTTTGTGCTGTGAGAATTCTCTCTGGGATCTCTTGCAGCCGAGGTACACCATGTTGGATAGGGCTTTTAGTGAACTGCTTTAATCAAGACCAGGAAGATTAAAGGTGACTAGGGTTAGTTGTTCTAAAGTATTTCCTAGCCTTACTTTTTGCCTCTTTTTTCCCTGCCAACACTGTAGAATGAGCCGGAGCCAGCTGTTCGTAAGAGCTACCAGGCTGTGGAGAGAGATGGGGAAATTATCCGGGTACGAGATACTGTCCTTTTGAAATCAGGACCGCGAAAGAAATCTATGCCTTATGTGGCAAAGATATCAGCACTGTGGGAAGACCCCAAAACAGGTACTGGGCAGAAAGCCAGAGTATAATATGTTCACCCTCTGTCCGTCAAATCCCAAAGAACTGAGTGGAAATGGGTTAATGGCAGAATTGAGTGGCCAGATGGTAATTTGATAGAATAACTCACCACTACCATTTGGTTGGTAAAGGGAAGGAGTTAGGAAATCAGAGCCCCAGAGCTGTGCATGATGACCTCTGTAACAGGAACTGAAATTTCATCTTTTTAATCACTGACTCAGAACCAGTAATTGTCCTGAAAGCATCTGTACAGATCTGCCAACTAAAGATCTTTGCAACAATTTCTCCCATGTGATTTTATAGGAGCAGGTATCTCATGAACCACTAATTGTGCAAATATTCTAGACAGTTTGTAATCTAGCAGATGAAGCATTTTGTTTGTAGCAAGTTGGAAGCTCACTATACCAAATAGTACAGAGCAAGTCATACTTCTGGCAGCTTGTGAGGTAGCAGAACTTAAGATGCTATACTGCTTTTTGTGTGTGGATGTGCATTTGTCTGGGACTAAATATATTGCAAGTCCTAAACCTTGGACCAGTGTATTTGACAAATCCCAGCTCAATTGTTATTTCATCTTTGAACATTTGGCTATGTTGACAGGTAACCTCTTTATCTGGTATTGTGAATAACTATTAGGTTGTGAAGGTACAATGGAATAGTGACGCCGCTTGTCTTACCTCGTCAGTTACTATAACAAAAGGAAACTCAGTTCAACATCAAATATTTATCAGTGTATAGCTGCAGTTAGGTGAGAGCTATGGAAATACAAGGGCTGCTGGATGAAACAGGAGAGCTGAAACTGGATGGCGATACTTTTTAGTGCATGTTTTCATCACTGACATTAAAATGTCTCTTGTGTCCTTCCAGGGGAGCTAATGATGAGTCTCCTGTGGTATTACAGACCAGAGCACACTCAGGGAGGTCGCAATCCCAGCATGCACCAGGTGAGCAGTCCCAAATACCTAGTTGGGACACTTAGGGGATATTTGGCAAGAATCCACTCTATCCAGGAAGATGGGACTGGAACGAACATCCCTGCCCAACATTCATGCTTAGCCCTTCAGAACACATGGAGGCCGGATCGCACTCGTCTCTTGGCTGCTCCACGGATGCTGCCATAGTTTTGTGTTTCATGTAGGTTACAAGCAATGTAATGCTGTGAGTAGCAAAGGTGGGCAGTAACAAGTATTTACCTTTCACAGAAACAAAAGACAAGACTATGCAGCACTTTAAAGACTAACGATCTTGTTAGTCTTTAAAGTGCTGCATAGTCTGGTCTAGCTGAAACAAAAGACAGGACTAACACGGCTGCATCTCTATCACTACCTTTCACAGGACCTTCTTTGCTTAAAATTTACTATTTTCTCTGGCCTGAAAAAAGCTCTCTCTTCAGCAAAGAGGCTATCTGACTTTAGCTAGAAGAAATATGCACTGTATTGGGAATCAGAAAGTGCTGTGTGTTTTGCTTTAAATCAAGACTGAATGTCTTTCTAAAAGAGATGCTTTGGTTCAGCTTGAAGTTAAAAACTTGATGCAGGAATTACTAGATGGGAATCTCTGGTCTGCATTATGTGGAACATCCAACTTAGATGATCCCAATGGGTCCCTTCTTTCCTTAAATTTGTGAATTGAATTTGTGGACTGTGCATTAAAAACTCCTCTTTTAGGGGATCATTGCAATCCCTCTGGCCAGAAATTAGACACATGGGACCCAACGCTTCTGTTCCCTTTTTGTACAGAGTGAAAGTAAATCTATATAGGGTAGAAATAAACAAACACACACAACTATGACATCATTGGTATTACAGAGACTTGGTGGGATAATACACATGATTGGAATATTGGTATAGAAGAGTACAGCTTACTCAGGAGGGATAGGTGGGGAAAAAAGGGAGGCGGTGTTGCCTTATATATTAAAAATGTATACACTTGGACTGAGGTGGAGATGGATGTAGGAGACAGACGTGTTGAGAGTCTCTGGTTTAGGTTAAAAGGGGTTTAAAAAAAAGGGTGATGTCATGCTAGGGGTCTACTACAGACCACCTACCCAGGTAGAAGAGGTGGATTAAGCTTTTTTTAAACAACTAACAAAATCATCCAAAGCGCAGGATTTGGTAGTGATGGGGGACTTCAACTATCTAGACATATGTTGGGAAACTAACACAGCGGGGCACAGACTATCCAATAAGTTCTTGGACTGCATTGAAGACAACTTTTTATTTCAGAAGGTTGAAAAAGCTACTAGAGGGGAAGCTGTTCTAGATTTGATTTTAACAAATAGGGAGGAACTGGTTGAGAATTTGAAAGTGGAAGGCAGCTTGGGTGAAAGTGATCGTGAAATCATTGAGTTCATGATTCTAAGGAGTGGTAGAGGGAGAAAAGCAAAATAGACAATGGATTTCAGGAAGGCAGATTTTGGTAAGCTCAGAGAGCTGGTAGGTAAGGTCCCACGGGAAGCAAGACTAAGGGGAAAAACAACTGGAGAGTTGGCAGTTTTTCAAAGGGACATTAATAAGGACTCAAAAGCAAGCTATTCTGCTGCATAGGAAAGATAGAAAGTGTGGCAAAAGACCGCATTGGCTTAACCAGGAGATCTTGCATGATCTTAAAATCAAAAAGGAATCATATAAAAAGTGGAAACCAGAACAAATGACACAGGATGAATATAAGCAAACAATACAGGTATGCAGGGGCAAGATAAGAAAGGCAAAGGTACAAAACAAGCTCAAACTAGCTACAGACATAAAGGGAAAAAATAAGATTTTTCTATAAATATATTGGAAGCAAGAGGAAGACCGAGGACAGGGTAGGCCCATTGCTCAATGAGGAGGGAGAAACAGTAACAGGAAACTTGGAAATGGCAGAGATATTTAATGACTTCTTTGTTTCAGTCTTCACCAAGAAGTCTGATGATGAATGAATGACTAACACAGTGAATGCTAGTGGGAATCGGGTAGGTTTAGAAGGTAAAATAATAAAAGAACAAGTTAAAAATCACTTAGAAAAGTTAGATGTCTGCAAGTCACCAGGGCCCGATGAAATGCATCCTAGAATACTCAAGGAGCTGATAGAGGAGGTATCTGAGCTATCATCTTTGAAAAATCATGGAAGACAGGAGAGATTCCAGAAGACTGGAAAAGGGCAAATATAACACCCATCTATAAAAAGGGAAATAAGAACAACCCAGGAAACTACAGACCAGCCAGTTTAACTTCTGTGCCAGGAAAGATAATGGAGCAAGTAATTAAGGAATTCATCTGCAAACACCTGGAAGATAATAAGATGATAGGTAATGGCCAGCATGGATTTGTAAAGAACAAATCATGTCAAACCAATCTGATAGCTTTCTTTGGTAGGATAACGAGCCTTGTGAATAAGGGAGAAGCGGTAGACGTGATACTTAGACTTTAGGTAGGCATTTGATACAGTCTCACATGATCTTATCAATAAACTAGGCAAATACAACCTAGATGGGGCGTCTGTAAGATGGGTGCATAACTGGCTGGATAACCATTCTCAGAGTGTAGTTATTAACGGTTCACAATCTTTCTGAAAGGGCATAACAAGTGGGGTTCCGCAGGGGTCTGTTTTGGGACTGGTTCTGTTCAATATCTTCATCAACGATTTAGATATTGCACAGAGAGTACGCTTATTAAGTTTGCAGATGATGCCAAGCTGGAAGGGGTTGCAAGTGCTTTGGAGGATAGGGTCATAATTCAAAATGATCTGGACAAACTGGAGAAATGGTCTGAGGTAAATAGGATGAAGTTTAATAAGGACAAATGCAAAGTACTCCACTTAAGAAGGTACAGTCAGTTTCACACATACAGAATGGGAAGTGACTATCTAGGAAGGAGTACTGCAGAAAGGAATCTAGGGGTCATAGTGGACCACAAGCTAAATATGAGTCAACAGTGTGACGCTGTTGCAAAAAAAGTAAACGTGATTCTGGGATGCATTAACAGAAGTGTTGTGAGCAAGACATGAGAAGTCATTCTTCCCCTCAGGTATCTAAAAGGGTGTCACAAGGAGAAGGGAGAAAAATTGTTCTCCTTGCCTCTGAGGATAGGACAAGAAGCAGTGGGCTTAAACTGCAGCAAGGGAGGTTTAGGTTGGACATTAGGAAAAACTTCCTTACTGTCAGGGTGGTTAAACACTGGAATGAGTTGCTAGGGAGGTTGTGGAATCTCCATCTCTGGAGATATTTAAGAGCAGGTTAGATAGACATCTATCTGGGATGGTCTGGATGGTACTGGGTCCTGCCATGAGGGCAGGGGACTGGACTTGAGGACCTCTCGAGGTCCCTTCCAGTTCTAGTGTTGTATGATTCTATGAAAAGGATGGATTTATTAGGAGGGTTAAAAACAGAGGGCATGTCTACACTACCACCCTAGTTCAAACTAGGGTGGCTAATGTAGGCATTCGAAGTTGCAAATGAAGCCCGGGATTTAAATATCCCGGGCTTCATTTGCATCTTCCCGGGCGCCGCCATTTTTAAAAGTCCCCTAGTCCGAACTCCGTGCCCGCGGCTACACATGGCACGGAGTAGGTAGTTCGAATTAGAGATCCTAATTCGAACTACCTACTCCGTGCCGCGTGTAGCCACAGCCACAGAGTTCGACCTAAGGGGATTTAAAAATGGCGCCCGCCTGGCAAGATGCAAATGAAGCCCGGGATATTTAAATCCCGGGCTTCATTTGCAACTTCGAATGCCTACATTAGCCACCCTAGTTCGAACTAGGGTGGTAGTGTAGACATACCCAGACATACTATGCTCCTGCTGCACAAAGTGTTCTCTTTTAAAAGTATAATGTGTGACCCAGTAGTCTTCAAACTTAGGTCTGTTGCTTTGCTTGGTTTTATATGGGGGAGAAGGATACATTTTTTTTTTAAACCAAAAGAGCAGAGAGATTAGAGAGTAGTGAGTTACTGCCATTTTCTTAATCCCACTAAAAGTCCATGACACAATGTTTTTAAATTCCACTCAGTAGTTATACATGCCACGTGTGCCATCCCCAGATTTTCTTTTGGAAACCAGTCTGGTACCTTGCGGCATCTTCATCAACTAATGAAATCTGAGACTGACTAGCTGTGTTTTAGTGCACAGAGAGCAAGATGTTGGGTTAGGGAGGAACTGACTCACTTTATACTTCCCATCTCTGTCTTGCTGTACAAAAACTGCTTTAAAAGGAGAGGCTGTCACTGGGCTAAGTAGGTGGAATAGGCTTGCCCAGGATGAGTCAGATACCCTTGATTTAAGAAAGGAAACCAAAACATTCACACACCTCTAAGGTTTGGGGTTTGTGTGTTGGTTAGGTTTTTTGTTGATTGTCTAGTTGTTGATCACATTCCCAGACTCTGACCCTGCTCCTGAGTCTGTAGGGCAGCCTGTTCTCCTTCCCTGAATCTTCAGGTGAAATGAACCCTGCAGCAGATCGCTGGCTGTGGCTTCCAGGCACTTACACAACAGCACCCCATATTTCACCAGATTCTCTTTGCTTCTGATTGTCACATCTGATGCTCACTAAATTAGTTCTAGCTTGATTGGCCCATGTCCAGTGTCAGCACTCATCAGCCCCTCCCTAACTGCTGTAGATGCACACTTTCAAGATTCAAACTGGGGAAAAGAGGCTATTGCCATTTCTTCATCACTTCAGATAGCTCTCAGTTGATGGAGGAGAGTTGAAGGAAAAAAGGGAATAATTTATTTACTCTGAGACTGATCATGACAATCATTTAGAGGCTAGTGGGAGGAGTTGCTTAAGTACTATTCATACTCCATTTGTATCATTTATTTGTGACAATGCATCAGAAAAGTTTCCAGTATAGGAAAGAGAAACCTGAGACTGTTCCCATGCTGTTGGAAGTGGGAGAGGAAGACAGCTTCTGCCTAGATTGCTGACTGTAGTGTGGGGGATTGCAAGACAGTCCATTCTTTGTCAGGTAGTTTTTGTATACAGTTACAGACGTCTGACATTGGGAATGGATGGGATGAAAAATCCTGTCTTTACTTTGGATCTCTTTGCATCTTGGGCTTTTTCTAACATCTCCCCTGACACATTGCAGGACGTTTCCCCCACTAAAGCATCTTCTTGCTGTATCTGGTATTGGAAGAGCATTTGTGGGAAAAGCTGCATTCATATTGCTCAGTGCAGCATTCTGAAAGGTTACCTGGGGAGAAGCACTTACTGCAGTATAAGTCCACGTACACTCTCAATTGCATTTGAAGTGAGAGTTTTTTGGTTATAAGTAGTATCATTGATCTTCCTGCTGGTGATAGCCATTTTACCGAACAGTGATATTTGTAACACTAGCAATACATGTGGAGACCTGATAATATAAAGGAGGATGGCTATAAGTTTGTGACAGGAAAGCTAGAACATTGTGGTCAAATGGTAAACAATTAAGTTCTGTAACTGTAAATTGTTTGGGTTAATTGCAACATCTGACTTCTGGTGCTTTCTCTTTCAGAAGCATGTTGTTGCATGTGTGCATTGCCTTTCTCTTGCTTAATCAGAGAGTGCGTAAGACTGCCTTACTAAGTGCACCTGTCAAGTTGAGTGACTCTGCCTGTTGTTTATCCTTTTGCAGAATGAGATCTTTGCATCCCGACATCAGGATGAAAACAGTGTTGCCTGCATTGAGGAAAAGTGCTATGTTCTGACCTTTGCAGAGTACTGCAGGTAGGTGGTGCTCTTAACTTGCTGTTGCTTTTGCAACTTATCTCTGTATTGCCAAGTTCTTTTCAATATTTATATTACCTGATCTCATTCTGCAGGATTCTGTGTGCTTTGCAGTCTGCCTCCTCTAGTTAAACTGTACTACTGTACATTTAGGGTGTGTCTAGACTACAGGTTTTTTTTTTTTAAAGTAGCTTCACCTGCGTCTAGACGGTAGCTGCGTTCTTTCGATAGTAAATCAAAAACGTGGCCATTTTTCGATCGCGGTAAACCTCATTTTACGAGGAATAATACCTTTTTTCGAAAGTACTTTTTCGAAAAAAGGCGCTATTGAATGCAAACTGTTTTTTTTCAAAAGAGAGCTTCTAGACTCTTTTGAAAAAGCAGCTCGCTTTTTCGAAAAATCTACTTGTAGTCTAGATGCTCTCTTTTGAAAGAGGCTTGTAGTGTAGACGTAGCCCCAGTGAATGGGAGCGCTATGCTGATCTGGGAATGTTTGTCATGCTCTAGCTCAGTGTTTCTTAAACTTTTTGAGACAACGGAACACCAAACAATAATATTTTTTTATGCAGAACACCTATGAAAATTTTCTTCTTCAAAAAGAAATTGTTGTCAGACCAAAAAAAAAAGACAAAAACAAAGAAGAGGTCGCGGCACACCTGTGAGTTGTTCACGGAACACCAGTGTTCCACGGAACATAGTTTAAGAAACACTGCTCTAGCTCCTTTGGATATTTCTTTGCTTTGTGTAGTATAAACTCTTTGAGAGATTTATAAGTGTTTACATGTGTGTGACCTTTCTACCACAGAACATGGGCATCAGTCGACACAGTAAAACACAATTACATTTCAGTTACAAGACTGGAGTGCAACAGAAAAATGTACTGAACCCACACAAACATTATACATTTCCTCCACATGCACCTGTGTGCTCCCCAATCAACTAAAATGCATGCCTAATGTGTTTATTACTTTTTGTCAGCATGCGTATAGTATTAAGTGTTTTGGTAATTATATCACCAAAGATAGTGACTAGAGAAATAGTTAACTGACTTTAGAATTTAAAAATAACAAAAATTAATCCATTTTGGTGACCAAAGATTTCTGTGTGTATGTATTTTCTTAACAGATTTAAAATTACAGTGGCAAAATTGAAATGCACTTTAAAGTCCAGACCTTAGGTTATTAAAATGGAAAATGACCTTTAAAATCTATCTTATTTTACGTGCTTTTATTATGTGCTGTTGGTTGCATTGTATGCTTTGCTTATCTTGAGCAGTAAAACTAGCTTAGCCAGTTTCACACTGATCCTTATGCTGTGTTACAATGCTTCACTGAGTTTCCAAAATTTTTAATTAAATTAATTTTTTTTACTAATTTTTACAAACATTATTTTGTGCAGTATGTATATCCTGGTTCTGAATTACCTGTTGCTTTTTAAATAACTCACTCCCCAAAAAAGCAGACAAGTGACTGGGAATAATATGGAGGTTGAAACTCTCTTAATAGTCTGACGCGGATGTGGCAGGACCAGAGAGCTCCCAGTGGCAAGGATCCCTGCGGGGCTGGCAAGACCGTGGGCTGCCCGCAGTGACCCCACTATCAGTACATGGCAGCAAATTTGCCCAGCGGGGTTGGAAGACATGCGTGTGGCTGCGCACCAGGGCTGGGAGTTGTGGTTGTTTGGTAGGGCAGGGAGCCGTGGCGCGTAGCTGCCCTGTGGGACCCGGAGCCTCAGTGCGGCTGCCCAGCAGGGCCTGGAGTGATGGCTGCCCAGCAGGGTCGGCAGGGCAGCGGGGCCAGCAGGAGGTGAGGAGCCAGCCGGGAGGCCAGCAGGTCAGGTGGGAGGGCCAAAATCAGGGGGTCCAGAAATGACCTCCCCTGCTCCGGCAAAATCCCTCATCCAGTACCGATCAGGTCCTGAGAGTGCTGGACCAGGGAGGTCCAACCTGTGCCATTGGATTTCTGCTCTGGTTTGAAACTTCTGGACAGGAGTCCCATTTCCTTTTGGTATGTGTTGACAGAGGCATTAAAGCAACTAGAGCAGCTCTGAACTATTCAGAATCTGCCTTTATGGAACTTTGGCAAAAGTGGAATAAATCCACTCTGAATAATTGGGGAATTGAAATAATTTTGAAAGACAACTTTCTGTCATTTTGTTTTTGACATGACTAAACTTTCAGAAGCACTTGCTAAAGTGACCCATAGAATAAAAATGTAGCAAAGAAAAGCTTGTTTATACAATGAGCCCCTGCAAAAGAAGAAGCCAGGATGTTTTTATAGATGTGCTTGGTATGAACAGATAAAAACCACCAGCAGAATAAGTAGGGATGTTAAGGACTGGGCAAATGCTTATCGGATAGTCAGTCGACTAGTCGATTTCCTACCCCCCCCCCTTGCTGCCTCTATCAGATAGAGGCAGCAAAGGGAAGGGGAGAGGGGGTACTTCCAGGGCTTAGCTGGAATGTGGAAGTGCCTATCGACTAGTCGAGTAGTCAATGGAAATTCCATCGACTTCTCGACTGGTCAATTAATCGCAATTTAACATTGTTAAAAATAAGATAAGTTTGTTCCTATTCCTATTGGTTTGAACTTCTTGGAAGTTGCATCAGCTCTGATGTGAAGCTGCTGTGATTGGAATACAGTCTTTTCTCATAAATTAATGGGTTATGAGGGGTTACCCATCTCAGTACCAACATCATTATTCCTGATTCACTGGTCAAATGCTGATATATTTTTACTACACTGTGTGGGGCCAACTTTATAAATTTTGTATTAAATTGGATCTGTTGGTGGTGTTCCTTAGAAATGTGCCTTTCTCTACACACCACATAATTGGCTCATTTCTGACCTGTGCTAGACAAGTCCGAATACTCAGGTGCTGACATCTTTAGACTCAAGCTGCAGGAAGGTGTTTTCCACAAACTAATCATCAAAGCTGAATTCACTGTCTGAGAAGAACCTCCTATATGGATTCTTTTTGAGATAACCACTGTTGCACAATGTATGTTTGAAACCACTTGAAGAACTGATAAGGTAGCATGATCTGTGATATCCATTTCATTGAGATCTTACTGGTATTCTTCCCCATTCCTAAGTGCCTCTACTCTGTTCAACTAGCTGGGTTAGTAAGCAGATGCCAAAAATGACATAAGCCTTGTTCATGGTAATTCCTTCTCAGTGCTACCACAATTGTTGCAAAGTAAGTGTTTGAAACTCAAACCAGAGAGAGAGGAGATTTTACCACTGGATGGAGGATTTTGCAGCCTCATTGGCAGCTCTGTCTTTGGGATATGTACCAAGCACAGTGATAATCGGTCTCACCATGAGAATCATGTTCAATAACAGTATTCTAGTTATTTGTTGTTGTTCTTCAAAATATTTCAAATGTAGGAGCTTTCTTCCTGCTAGCTGACTTTGGAGATTCCAGCCAGACTACTGTTGTGTGCACACTTTTGCCCTTCAATCACTCCACCTCTGCAGCTATTGCAGAACAAGTTTGACTAATGTGCAGGAGCCTTCACCCACAAGTTTCATAACCACATTTCATAGGTTGCTGACTTGCTGAATAGGCAGCTAATGTATCACTATGCTAAGGATATAGTCTTACAGGGTATCCCAGAAAAACTCTGCCGCATCAAAGAAATTTTTTTCAGAAGAGCAGACTTGTTTTTTCGGCATCACTGTAAACCTCGTTTTACGACAAAGAAGGGATGTTCCGAAAAAGGGTTTTTTCCCCACATTTGGCCCAGTGTAGACAGGCCAAATGTCGGAAAAGCCTCTTCCGAAAAAAGAAGTGGAAAAAGCTACATAAATTCCAGTTCAGAATTTGCATATCTTTTTCCGAAAGAACTGTGTAGTCTAGACACAGCCATAGCTTTATGTAAGAGGGCTCTGTCGCTTATATCCTACTGCTACAGCTGAGATCAGTGAGGTTATTACAGCTGCTTAGCAATAAATAAACTCTAGAAAGAACTAGTGGCAGGACTTTCTTTTCAGGGCCAGGAATGCTGTCCCTCTCAACACTCCCCACTGCATGTCTGTGTCATCCCACTGGGCAAGGCTCAAGGTTCTTTATTTTACTTGGTATTTAGGTGGCATGTTTTGTTCTGCTCCTGAACACACCTCTAGTCGGGCATGTTCTCTCCATTCGAGCTAAAATTATTTAAATTTATAAATACTCATGATAGCAGGCTACCAGGCATCTTAAAAATATAAACACTGGTATAATTATCACTGGCTGGTGAATAATTTTATGCACACATTTTTTTTTTGACAAATACCCATAGTAATTGATTTAAAGTATTATAATCCACTGAGGTACATGCCTTCTTCCGGACCAGGATCACAAATGGCAGGTAGTATTGCAAAGTAAGTCATCTTGTCATCATACAGCACCAGTAAATGGCCTTGCTGATTCAGAGAATGAAGTGTTCTGTGACCTGGCTATGTTCTTGCTTAATCACCATCTTCCTTATTTGATGATCTTTTTTTCCAATGCTAATCAACAGAAATAAGGCAAAGGTGGTGATTAAACAATGAAGATTAACTTTTTTAATCCTCCGTACTGTAAAACTGTACAGAATCTACCAGTCGGAAAATCTAAACAGTAGGCTACTTGGTAAAGCTCAGATAGTTATAACTTGTAAACCAACCTCTAGAACTCTTCCTGGAGAAAGGATAGTGTTGTTCCAGAATCCATAACTTGATCCTCCCCAGTCCTGCTATAGCCTGGCTGGAATATACAGTACTATAATGGGTGAAAACTCTAAAGAGCAGATAGTGATTATAGTCTCTTCCAGTAGGGGGCCTTAGCAGGACTAGTGGTAGCTTGAGCAGTGAAGGCACTAAATCAGGGGTGGGGGACCTTTTTTGGGTTGGGGGTTGCTGACTCCAAAAAAAATCAGTCTGGGGCCACACACAAGTGAGAAACAAAAAACCCCTCACTGACATAGCCCCCAACTGAGGGGAGAGACACTCCCCACATTCCCCTTGCATACCAGAGCCTAGGGGGGCCCAGCCTAGTAGATTTTGTGTGCTTCCAGCCCTACAGTAGGGTAGCAGGGGGGCTGGAACACCAGAGTGGGCTGCCCAATGCTGGAGAGGCCCCTGAGCCTCGGGACCTCATCCAGGCAAGCAAGGGGCTGCATCCCGACCCCGGGCCCAAGGTTCTCCACCCCTGCACTAAATGATGATTCCCTGTAACTTTTTGTATTTAATTACCTTGCAGATTTTGTGCCTTGGCAAAGCGTCGTGTTGAGGGGATCCCAGGCAGGAAAACAATGATGGTTCCTCCGTCAGAAGAATATTCCACACCTCCACATCGCAAGGTGCCAGAGGACACTGATCCTGACCTCGTTTTCCTCTGCCGCCATGTCTATGATTTCAGACATGGGCGCATCTTGAAGAATCCACAGTAGCAAAACTCTTCAGCTCAGCTGTGGCGATGACAAGTGACACCAGAGAGCCAATGGCAGGCTGACCATCTGGGACATCCATGCATGCTCAGCAACTTTTCTAGTACTGCGCCCAGGCCAGAAGGAATGTCCAGGCACTCTTATCCTCAGACTGAAAAGATTTCCACATTCAGGAACAGATCCTTGTCAAGGAAGGCAGCAGTTCAAAGCACAGCACTTCAATAAAGAGCATAAATTAAAACATATACCTATAAATAAATATGTATATAGATATAGGTACTTGCATATGTAAATCTATATCTATATATGTATCTAGAGATGCATTTATTGAGAGGGGTTTTACAAGGGAGAAAAGCCAGTATACTAAATCCAAAGCCATGATTGGTGGGGTGGACAGAATATGCAGGAGAGATGCTGTGGTGCAGGTATGAGTCAAGCTGTGATGGGTCTATGGTTTTCATGTCTTGATGTGAAGAGAGAGACAAAGCCCAGTGCATTTTCATGGAGCAGGATAGTCATGCTTGCCCAGCAGAAAGGGCAGAGTGTGGGGATTCTTGATGTCACTGCTGCTTCAAAATCCAATGGTCATTCTTCAAGTTGTGCCAGGTGCAGAGCAGCCATCTGCCATACTGAATAGTTTTTGCTGTGTAAAGGGAGAGGGACCCCTTTTCCCTGTACAATTTTTCTTTGGTCTATGATCTGCTACCCAAATTGGGGTCTTAAGGCAGGCTGAGAACTATGTTCCAGATCCAAGGCAGGAAACAGGGTGAGGAATAGTAGGCCTTACCTCACACCATTATGGAAAGCTGCATGTCTGTCAGAGGGCCTCAGCCAACACGGCATACCTCCAAGAGACACGTACTGTTGTAAGATATAGAGCGTGCAAGGTTTGCTCTGTACGTGAAAGCCATGCTTTTCTTCTCCCCGGGATACTCATCTCCTTGCCCTACTGGACATTAGAGGCCTTCCCTAGCAGTGTAAATGGTTTATTCTCTCCCTTCCTAGTTCAGTTTTCTTTGTGGTAATTTAGTCCCCATAGAACCTAGATGTGCACATTCCGCCATAGGTGAGTAAGCTAGAGGCAGGAGAAGAAATTTAAAATATTTCCCTACGATGAAATGGCCCAAAAATGATACCTGGCCTGACTGGTCTTTGGCATGGTCATACTGTTGAAAAAATTAGCAGTACTCTCTCAGCGATGCCTTCTATCCTGCACCTCTACCACTTAATACTGACATTTGAACATGCTCACCAAGGTGGCTTTGTGGCTTTTGAAAGGAACTGACCAATGAGAGGTGTGCGTTGTTGAAAAATGCTACCTGATTCCTACAGATACTTTTGCCTCTTGCCTTATGTGTATAGATCCTAGAGATACTTTAGTTTATCTTAACACAAACTATTGAAGTTAATTCTAAAGAAAACCAAAGGACAGCATAACAGAGTCCCTTGAATCAGTCACACAAAGCTGGGAATCCATTTATAGATTGCACTAAATTAAAGAATGAGAATCAACACTGTATCAGTCCATGTACCTGC
The DNA here is from genome assembly GCA_032595735.1 of Pelochelys cantorii. Lineage (NCBI taxonomy): Eukaryota > Metazoa > Chordata > Testudines > Trionychidae > Pelochelys > Pelochelys cantorii. Next base: position 70,504,397 of record CM064329.1, on the reverse strand, counting down.
TGACTGCTGGAGTTACTCATTTAAACTAGGGACCTGCATTTTCAGTTTTGGGGGCGCCTGAACTAGTGTTAAACAATACAAGTGTTCATACTGCTTTAATGTTGTTGTCCTTTAAGTGGAAATAGCACTACCTGTACTCACTGCGGACACTGACGGAGCTGGAATCAAGAGGATTTCCCTCTTATTCTGATCACTGAGGATACGCCTCCCTAGCCTGGAGAAAATATCCCTCCTGCATTAAATTCCGTTAAGTGAAAATTGTGCAGCCTGTGTTTCTGTTAACACAGGTGTTATCCATAGATTTGCTCTACATACCAAAGAGGGGAATGTTTATCGAAGGACAAGAGAACCTTGAAGATGGGAAGGTCTGAGGCCCAACCTGGAAGTGTGGTACATGTTCACCTGATCTCATGGACAATCCCTGCTCAGTATTCCAGAGAACAATGAACAATTCCAAAGTCCTCACCAATGCGCCCTGGGGGGAAACCCCAAGCCTTCGTTTTCAAGAGATTTAATTTAGGCACCTGAGCACAAATAATTTAAGCATTTAATCCCACTTATACCTCAAGGTACTGTTGGTGTCAAGTAATTGTGTTTTCCTTTGCAAGTACTTGGAAGGAGGTCAGGCCATTGGCACTACAGGGCGCACTTCCATACAGCACAGGAGCAGCGTTAGGAGTAACCTCAGGGCTCTCACTTGGCCAAGTGAGTGCACCATGGAGCGGGTGCTCGCTGATTCCAGATGGGAGGAGAGTACCGCTCTTGCTCCCTCATAGTAAACAGTGGTGTGGTTGTAGAGCAATATTGTAGTTTCTGTAGCCGCTGCCTGCTCTTCTGGTCCCATGGTGAGGGGTAGTTGGGGCTACAGGATGGAGAGAGGTGCACAAGGAAAATGGAACTGTTGGACCAATACAGGGGAAACAACCCAGATTGACTATATGGGAAAGTCTTAGGAACCCCTCTGTGGACAAGCTGATATGTCCTGAGTCAGGGTTTGGAACCCCTTGGACAGCCATCCTGAGTAGGATCAATGGGGTCAGGGATAGTCCATGCTAAGATGTCTGGGGTCCTCTTCTGCAAAAGGAGTAGCTTTGTTTACTGGTGTTGTGACTGGGTTTCTCAAGCCCTTCTGCTCATTCAGAGCTGCACACTACTGCAAAGTTAGTAAAGCATTTGCTACCCCAGTCTCAAACTACAGTAACTTGCTGAACATTTTACTTCTCCTGGTTTCCCCTCCACCTCTGCCCTATCTTATTTCTGGGAAGGAGGGAGAGAAAAGAAATTAAACTTGTCCAAAGGAGAGGGGAAAAATTGTATTTATCCAGGTTCTGGGCTGTGCTGTCACTCCTTTCTGGAGAGGAAGAAATCCTGTCTTTTCTGATGTTACGTCAGAATCTGCATCAGGCCAAGAATATTGTTCAAGACACACGTGGTTGCTTATGCTGTTGTGCAAACAGCATGTAAATGAATCAAAATGTCTTATCCATAAGAAGAATATTTCATGCTTTTTTAATCTATTAGATATGGAAATATTTTTTGAAACTGAAAATGCAGTCGGTAGAATTTAAATTGAAACGTAATACATGTAAAATATATTTTAGTTGAGAATTTTGTAAAATGCACTTTTTTGTGTCTCTTCCCTGGTTTCCCAGATCTGTATTTCAGTGTTTACAGATGGAATGAGAACATTCCCTATACCCTCCTTCTGTGAGAAAGATATATTAGAAGTAATTCTTAAAAAATAAATTTGAAAAATTGTATTGATTTAGAAAACACATGTCAATTGTTGTGCAGTTTTTATTTTTCGCTGTCACTCAGGGTCAGTTTTCAGACAGGGTGGCTCTTCGAACAATTTAAGAGGCAAACTGAGTAAAGCCAGTAATTCAGGAACCAGAAGTAAGCAAGATTGAGTCACTTAGAAGCAGAATATGTGGGTTTGGTACATGTGATTGATGGAAACTTGCAGTTGGAGGGGGGGAGGGACTCATGAATGTCTGGATATTTATAGGGTTGTAGAATGATTCCACAAAGGGATAGAGAAGGTAGTTAGGAATCTTTGGGTGTTCTGAGAGAGGCACTCAGGGAGGAAAAAGCTGAGTGAGTACCAGATAGGAGCATTGGGGTTTTTTTTTAATCTGGTTTTCTGTGGCCTCCATCCTAGGAGTATCTGAGAGAGGCTGCCTTCCTCTTGAATGAGTTAAAGATGAAAAAGAAGACAAATTCTAAGCAGTAAAAGACAAAACTCCTCAGCATCCAAGTTCTGGGCCGTCAGAATACCATATGGAAATGCCCATTGGAACAGATACCTTCAGCAAAGCATTCTGAGGGGTGATGGATTATCACCTGGGGGAGGAGAAAGAGAGTTCCTTAAACATCACCAGGAGATCAGTGAATATCTTCAATTTGTGTTATAGTAGTGCCTAAAGGCCCATACTCTCACAGTGAGACCCTGTTGTTACAGTCCATATTGACAGGATAAAGAAAGGGTGGAGAGGAAAGAGAGGCAGAGAGGGGTGAAGTGACTTGCCTATGCTCATCTAGCAGGTCAAGGGCAGAACTGGGACCAGAAGCCAGGTTGCCTGATTCCCAGGTTAGTACTCCATCCACTGGACTCACTTTTCTTTTTCCGTTGTTCTCTGCAAATCTAAATTAGGCTGGTTTATTTTACACAAATTAAATATTGTGTTTTCTTTGAAGCTGTTGGCAGTTTCACTGGAGGATTTGGATCCACTGGAGAGTAATTTTGTCTGCTGCAGCAGGTTGGTGAAAGCATGGAGGTTGAGGTGGCTGCAGAAGTTAGTCTGTCAGGCTTCTAGCAGGATGGGAAAACTTGGCATTACAGGTTATGTAGGTATGCACTATCTGGTGGTGCACCACTGTCTATTGGTGAAGCCTCTAGCAAATCAGTGAAGGCCAAAGGAGGGTGATACACATGCAGGAGTTAGCTAGTGAACATCCTGACCCTCAAAACTGTATACTTACTTTGATTTCTGTATTTTGAAGATGCTACTAGGTTGGACATCTCCGAACTTATCAATTCGTGGATGGTGCATTTCCCAAGTGTTCCACACTGTTTTCGTCAAGAGCTGCTTTCAAAAGCTCTTCACTACTTCTGAACTGTTCAGATGTCTCTCCTTTATTTTCCTTCTCATGCACAGATTGGGAGAAGCATTGTGCATCACAGCTCCTAAGAGCATTTATTGATGGTGCGCTCGCTCCTCAATTAATAATGGACCTACTTTCTTTCTGACTTTTCCCAAGTTACTAGTATCCTTTTTGACATCCTCGCTCCCCTCCCATATACACTCTTACCCTCTTTGGCTGATCTAATTTTTCATTTTGCTGCCTTTATCCTTTCTCTGCAGCATTTACTGATTGCATTCTTTTTTGGTTCCAGTTTCACTTCTAAGGAAGGATTCTATTCTACCTCACATCTCTGATTAGTCCTTGATGAAGCCATGTTTACCACATCTTGCTGTGTTCTTTTTCAGTGGAATAGTAGTGCGCGCGTGTGTGCGTGTGTGTGCATTCGTTCGTTCATTCTCTCTCTTGCATGCTGTCTGTCTTCATTTCTTGCTCCTGCAGTAATGCCAGGCTCAGGCATGGAAGCATTCCCCATGTGGAGTCATCTGCTGCAGGATACTGGTGAGTGATCTTATGGCCTTTCCCCCAGTAGCCACCACATCTGCAGTGGAGCGTGATGCTGTCTGCTGGTGTTGGTTCAGTCCAAAAAGTCTCTTCAGCAATCTTATAAAAATGAGTTTGTACTCAAAAAGAAGCAAAAATGCCTCCAGTGAAGAGGGCCCCAAAGGTGCTGGGGTGAACATAGTTTTGTGTACCTTGATATGATCTGAAGTTGGGATTTTGGGGAGGAGAGAAGTAGGACTTTTGATGGCTGCTTGACTATTAGATAGGTCTGACAACTGGTGGCAGACTCATAACTGAGAAGCATAGCCAGAATATTATGTGTGGCCATGAGGGGGCGGCGGGGGAGAAGAGGTAAGAACTGAGTTACCCATCATCATCATCATCTAAAAGAAACTAAATCCTGGAATCCTTAAGTTACATCCCATCCTCCCCAAAACCTTGTTCCCCATCCATGAGAGGTTTTTTTTTTTCAGAAGGTCTGAGGACTTCAGGCTTGGCCCATAGTGCCTATAGGTGTATCTCACCCACCAAGCATAGCTCTCTGGAGAAACGCAGCTGCCGGATGGCAAGTGCCTTGAGCGGCTTTCCCTGAGGTCTGATGAGAAGCACCAGGAAGTTCTTCAAAGCTCAGCAATGCTGGGAGTGCTGCTCCAAAAGTCTCGGACGAACACCTCAATATGGCTGGATACAGAGCAGTTGAGATTGTGGTGATTTTCTCTCTGTAGGCCCTTGGAAAGGGAAAGGGCCATTTATAGAAGTGATGGACTGTTGCTCATTGATGAAAGACAGACCGTGTAGACAAGCAAAGGGAGAGAATGAGTCTTGGGAGCAAGGGGGGGGGGGGGAGAGAAGAGTCAGTGTCTATTACTGACACAGAGTTAGCTCCTAGCTATGCAGAAAGGAGTGAACTGGTATGGTTTGTGGGAGGAATGGGCGCCAAAGGTAGAGTAACACATGGTAACCACATACAGTGTGTTGAAAATGCCTCAGGCCCCAGCCCAGCATGTCACAATTACAGTGGGTGCTATAATAGCAGAACTGGTTTCTGGTGAGGAGGGTCTTCTCTTCTTTCACTCCCAGAGCTTCAGTGATACATCCATCTTTTAAGTCTCAGTGCCACAAGAGGTTATTCTATAGCCCATACGCTCGCTACTGTGTACCCTTACCATACTAACTGTCCTTGCCAATTTCAGGTCCATGGCGGTGTGAAATATGCAGACAATGAACATACAGAGAAACAACTTGCAGAATTTTAGAATTGCATTTTGAGCATTGTGAATCCCAGTTCTGGGCTGCCCCTTTTTTGTGCTAGCATAAGGAATATGGGTTTTTTCCTTCATCTGTGACTACAATTGAATTTTAAGTTTATCTAAGTTATTGGGTGAAGGCAACATTACAGTGTTATAGTAGATAATCCACAGAGACAATTTCAAATTATGGAACACTCCCTGTTATTGATGGAATCCAGATAAGATTCAGGGAACATCAGAGTAATCCGAGCTTACAAGAATGCGCACGCTCTCCCATAGTGCACTGGTATAGAGAGTTTTGAAGCGTGGTAAGTGAGGACACAGTGCTGAGACATGATTTTGTTTGAGAAAATAATGTTCTGTGGACACAAGTGTTTATAGCTAGCCATATTTGTGTAACCAGGTTCAGACATGCTCTGGCGCAGTGGACTAGGCCCTGGCTGTGTGCTGTATGGATAGGCTCCTGAGCTGTTTTAAAAGAAAGTATTCTCGTACTACCTATGGCGGCCTTCTGGTATGTTTCATTAAAATCTCCAGGCCCTGCTTTTTCATGAGTTTTTGCTTTTTGCCACAGGATACATGCCCTTGATTTCTTTACCAAAGATCCTTGTTACCGGAGTTTCTGTTTGCAGAAAAGTCTGCACGTTTTACCTGTAAACCAGAGAAATCAATGGAAACAAGAGAATGTAAAAAAAAAAGGCCTCTTGACAATTAAAGTGTTTAAGCTCTTAATCGCCTCCCAAAGGACGTGGGGAACTTCTGCATTTAACATTTGAATTATACTGCACGGAACAGGAAGTTCAGGAAGCAGAGGCCTGTGTATCCACACTGCACCAGAGCATGTCTGAACCTGGTTATGCTTCCATGACTTTTGTTCCAGAATCTCTGCTATTTGATTTTGTTTATTTGAATCCTTTTGGTTGCAAAGAGATCTTTTGAATTTACTTTAACTCAATACCCCGTCCTCCAGCAGCCAGAAACAATAGCTCTCAGGGAAGTGTGTGAATAGAACTTGCTAATACTGAAAACCAACAATGACAATATTGTCAATATTATGTCAGTCTTAACTATTTAACTGCTGATCATTTGAGCTGAAGCATCCACCCTGGACTTCAGAAAAGCAGACTTTGACTCCGTCAGAGAACTGATGGGCAGGATCCCCTGGGATGCTAACATGAAGGGGAAAGGAATCCAGGAGAGCTGGCTGTATTTTAAAAAGAAGCCTTATTGAAGGCACAGGAACAAACAATCCTGATGTGCACTAAGAAAAGCAAATATGGTAGGTGACCAGCTTGGCTTAGCAGTGAAATCCCTGGTGAGTTTAAACATAAAAAGGAAGCTTCCAAGAAGTGGAAACTTGGACAGATGACTAGGGAGGAGTATAAATGTATTTCTTGAGAATGAAGGGGTGTAATCAGGAAGGCCAAAGCGCAATTGGAATTGCAGCTAGCAAGGGATGTGAAGAGTAACAAGAAAGATTTCTACAGGCATCTTCGCAATAAGAGGCTAATCAGGGAGGGTGTGGGGCCCTTACTGGATGAGGGAGGTAACCTGATGGCAGATGATGTGGGAGAAGCTGAAGTACTCAATGCTTTTTTTGCCTCTGTCTTCACAGATAGGGTCAGCTCCCAGACTACTGCACTAGACAACACAGTATGGGAAGGAGGTGGGCAGCCCTCGGTGGAGAAAGAACAGGTTAAGAACTATTTAGAAAAGCTAGACATACACAAATCCATGGATCCAGATTCAATGCATCCGTGGGTACTGAGGGAGTTGGCAAATGTCATTGCAGAGCCTTTGGCCATTATCTTTGAAAACTTGTGGAGATCAGGAGAGGTCCCAGATGATTGGAAAAAGGCAATGTAGTGCCCATCTTTGAAAAAAGGAAGGAGGACAATCCAGGGAACTACAGACCAGTCAGCCTCACCTCAGTCCCTGGAAAAATTATGCAGGGGATCCTCAAGGAATCCATTTTGAAGCACTTGGAAGAGAGGAAAGTGCTCAGGAATAGTCAACATGGATTCACCAAGGGCAAGTCTTGCCTGGCCAACCTGATTGCCCTTTATGAGGAGGAAACTGGGTCTGTGCACATGGGGAAGTCGATGGATGTGATATACCTTGACTTTAGCAAAGCTTCTGGTACAGTCTCCCGCATAATTCTTGTCAGCAAGTTAAGGAAGTATGGATTGGATAAATGGACTGTAAGGTGGATAGAAAGCTGGCTAGATTGTCGGGCTCAATGAGCAGTGATCAATGGCTCGATATCTGGTTGGTGTCAGTTTCAAGTGGGGTGGATTGGTTCTAGGGCTGGTTTTGTTCAGCATCTTTATTAATTACCTGGATGAGGGGATGGATTGCAGCCTCCGCAAGTTTGTGGATGACACTAAGCTAGGAGAAGAGGTAGATATGATGGAAGCTAGAAATAGTATCCAGAGTGGCCTAGATCATCTGGAGGATTGGACCAAATGAAATCTCATGAGGTTCAACCAGGACAAATGCAGAGTCCTGCATTTGGGATGTTATAGGCTGGGGACCAACCGGCTAAGTAGCAGTTCAGCAGAAAAGGACCTGGGGTTTACAGTGGATGAGAATCTGGATATGAGTCAACAGTGTGCGCTTGTAGCCAAGAAGTCTAATGGCATATTAGGGTGCATTAGGAGGAGCATTTCCCACGGAACTAGAGAAGTGATTATTCCACTGTATTTGGCACTGGTGAGGCCACATCTGGAGTAGTGCATCAAGTTCTGGGCCCCCCACTACAGAAAGGATGTGGACGCATTGGAGAAGGTCCAGTAGAGGGCAGCCAAAATTATTAGGGGTTTGGAACACGTGACCTACAAGGAAAGGCTGAGGGATTTGGGCTTATTTAGTCTGCAGAAGAGAAGAGTGAGGGGGGATTTGATGACCGCTTTTAACTACCTGAAGGGAGGTTCCAAAGAGGATGGAGAGAGACCATTCTTGGTAGTGACAGATGACAGAACAAGGAACAATGGTCTCAAGTTGCAGTGGGGGAGGTCTAGGTTGGCTATTAGGAAAAATTATTTCACTAGGAGAGTGGCGAAGCACTGGAATGGGTTACCTAGTGAGATGGTAGAATCTCCTTTCCTGGAGGGTAAGTCTTGACTTGACAAAGCCCTGGCTGGAATGATTTAGTTAGGGTTGGTCCTGCTTTGGCCAGGGGGCTGGACTTGATGATGCCTGAGGTCTCTTTCAGCCCTAGGATTCTATGATCCAGCTCCTGTTTCTATTCCACAATCCCGGTCACCTCCTATGCCTTCCCAAGGGCTAAATGTCACAAACAGGTCTTAATCAAATGCCAAATCTCCCACTTCTTGTTAGCTTCTGTAGGCATTGCCAATACAAATCAGTGCTCTATCAATTCATGGGGACAACGTAAGAGAAAATTTGATTTCCTATCCAAGCAAGCAACATGAGGGTATCTGGCCTCAACTGTTTATAGAAACATTTATTTTAAATGAACTCTTCCTATAAAACTGACATTTGTGTGGAACTTCTGGCCTGACACACCAGAAAGGGTTCATCTTGTTCTAGAGCTCTTTGGGGCTGCATGCTCTGAAGTCCCTAAGCCTCTGACTGCCAGAAGGTGGGATTGGACAACAGAATGGATCAGTAATTCTCCTCTTCTGTTCATTCCCCCTGAAGCATCTGGAGTGGCACCAGTCACTGTCAGAGACAAGATACTGGGCTAGATGGCCCATTGGTCTGACCCGGTATGGCCGTTCTTACAATCACTTTAAAATAGGTGCAACAATTGTGATCTCTGGGGAAATGGATTGTATGAGTTTATCGGCCAAGCAGTAAATGCTATGGCAAGCTGAACCTATGTTCTGCCTTAGGACCTGTGGATTCTCCAGCATTTTGGTGTGGCACGGTCAGGATTTATGATGGTTTAATTTAAGTAACAAACTTGATAGTTTGAACTAAATGACAATAATTAACCCAACTGGTATAGTAGCCCCCTGTGCTGCTTGTTTTGATATTAAAAGCATGCTGCTCTATATTTACAGTATGCCACATCTGCAGTGAAAACATGCAAGTACCTTGTAAAAGTTGCCAAGAGAAGCTGGAGGATTGGGCACATGGGAAGGAACAGTTCAGGCATTTCACACTTGGGACGGTGTTGGAGGTGATTTAGGGTTGTGGCACATAAGATGGATGTTGACGTTTAAATTGTCATCTTCCGGTTTCAGAATGAAGTCAAAGACAACACCCTTTTCACCTTTGCTTTATGGTTTTATGGATTTTCTTAACTATTTAGATACAAAATTTGTTTGGTTTTTTTTTTGTTTTAATGGAAGCTGAGATTCTGAAGCACAATTCTGTGGCAAGTGATGGATTCAAGGGCATGTTCCCCAGCTGTGGAATGGAGAAATGCACGGGGCCTAGCAATGAATCTTTGCCAGCTTGAGACTCTGGATATTTCTGCAGACCAAAGGCTGTGCATTGGCTAGCCTCCTGCCCAAGCTAGCTTGATTCCAGCTAGCATGTGTAATGGTGACAGTGAAGGTAATGCAGTGCAGCCTTGAGCAGGCTAGCAAGTTGAGTACAGAGCCAGGGTTTGTGCCAGGCTTATATGATCTAGCTCAGAGAAGCAAGCCCAAGCATAACTTTTCCTCCATAGACAATAAACTCTGTGACTTGTGGTACTTATTTCACTAAGGGTAAGTCCTCAAGGGACCACCACCTCATCTCAGTAGTGACCAGTTCCTGGATGCCGTAGTGCAGCGGTTCCCAACCTTTTCTAGATGGGGACCCATTTTGACAATTCAGGAAGACTTGGTGACCCAAGGCAATTCAAGAACAGGGAGGAGGAAGGGCAGAGCCACCTGGGGAGACACTTGGTGACCCTTTTGAAATGTGATGGAGACCCATATTTGGATCCCAACCCATAGGTTGGGAAACCCTGCCGTAGTGTTATGAAGTCAGGGAGCAAAAGTTGTGAGCTGTTAGTTACATTTAACTGCCACAATAACACATATAATTGTAACTGACAGTAATTGTGCCACAGATCATAACAGCAAAGTGACAGGAGCAGTTTTGATGTCAGATTAAAGTGACGGAATAAATACTCTTAACAGTTTTCCCACAGCTTTGTCCCGTTAAAGTGACTACTGATAAATAAGCCATGGAAAAATAGCAGGTGTGAGTGCTTTGTCTGATGGAAGAGGGCAGGATCAGGCTCAGAGAGTGGGAGAATCTTCCAGGGTAAAGTGGAAGCATTAACATAAGTCCATATTAACTAGTCTAGGGACAGCCAGGAAAGAGAAATCTTGGCTTGAATAGCAGCTTTGAGAGAGGGTGACTGCGGTTGGTGTATTGCCTTTTTCTTGCTCCCTCTTAGCCAACACTATTTCCCCAGATCAATAATTATTTAGAAACTTGAAAGTCTTATTCATAAACCCAACACTTGTCTCAAAGAAAAGCACAATTGTGTTTAGTATTGTGCCTCCTTTGTTCTTTTCCGAGGTAATAGCAACACCATCAACAGAGAGAGCTTCCTCAGAACTAATGGATGAGCACTCTCAGGAATAGACATCCCACTAAGATAAAAAGCACACCTCAAATAGCAAAACTTTAAAAGTGACCTGCAAGGAATTTATTACAAATGGGCTTTTGCCTGTTTGTTTATGATGGAGAAAGAATAAAAGATGTATTTTTCTTTTCCGTGTTTTAAAAAAAAAAATCTGTTTTGTGTTTTAAACCTAAGAATTACCAGAAATGTTAAGGCTTGTCTTTTCTGGTTTTACAGGTGGACTTCTTACAAGTCTCATGGATATTTATTATGAACTCCTAACACATTAGGAGAACAAAGAGACCCTGGGAATTAGGTACCAGTCAGCCTACTTCAATATCTGGAAAGAGACTGGAACAAATTATTAATTCATTTGTAGAATAATGAGGATGATAAGCTTACAGCAAGCATGGATTTGTCAAGAAAAAATCATTCTAGTCCAGCTTAATTTTTTTCTTTGTCTGGGTTACTGGCCTAGTGGATAAGGGGAAAGCAGCAGACATGATGATATATCTTGATTTTGTATGGTTTTGACATAGTTTTGTGTGACATACTCATAAGCAAACTAGAGAAATGTGATTGACATTAAATTACTATAAGGTGGTTGCATATCTACTTGAAAAGCCGTACTCAGACACTATTAATGGTTCACAGTCGAACTGGAGGACATACATAGTGGGGTCTGGCACTGTTCATTATCCAAATGGTTAATTAAAATGTTGTAGAGGAGTGTGTGCTTATAAAATTTGCAGATGACATCAAGCTGGGAGAGCTTGCAAGCACTGTGGAAGACAGGATTGGAATTCAAAATGAACTAGACAAATGGGAGAATTGATCTGAAATCAACAAGCTGAAATTCAGTAAAGACAAGTATAAGGTGCTACACTTGGGAAGGAAAAATCAAACACATGACTACAAAATTGGGAACAACTGTTGAGGTTGGTAAACTGCTGAAAAGGATCTGGGAATTGTAGTGAATCACAAATGAATGGGTCAACAATGTGGTACAGTTGCAAAAAAGGCTAGTGTTGTGGGATGTATTAACAGGAGTGTCATATGCAGGACAAGGGAAGTAGTCACTCCTCTCTACTTGATGCTGATAAGGTGTCAGCTGGAGTACTGTGTCCAGCTGTGGATGCCATGCTTTGAGAGCTGTGGATAAATTGGAGCATCCAAAGGAGAGCAACAAAAATGTTACAAAGTTTAGGAAACCAGACCTGTGAGGAAAGGTTAAAAAAAACTGGGCATGTTTAGTCTTGAGAAAAGAAGACTAAGTTTTTAAATATGTTAAGGACCGATCTTCTTGTTCACTGAAAGTAGGACAAGAAGTAATGGATTTACATCTCTCCCTTGAAGCAGATTAGGTATATTAGGAAAAACTTTCTAACTATAAGGATAGATGATAAACACATACTTTAGCCAGAATATGAAATAGTTATTAAACTTCAATGTGTTTAGTAAAAACAAAGAAAAACAAAAGAGTTCCAAACCATCTAGCTAAAAATTCCTCTCTCAATGGCTTAATTTTCAGTTTCTTGATTCTCACAGTGTCAACTTTTCACTGATTCTTCCATCACCATAGAATCTTCCAGGCTAAAGAGGAACTCAATTTTTAATGTTTTTTTTTTTTAAAAGAAGTAGAAAATAAACCAAACTTTTTTAAGTATTCTGCATCTAAGCAGAGAAATAAGTCACAGCCCTTCAATTTTACCCTTTGCAGTACACATTTAACAAGAAGAAACATCCTTTTTAGTCCTTCTACTGTGTGTATTGCATTACTGTGTATTTTATATAGAGGAACTATTCATTTCTATTTAAGTCCCACAAAGCATTATCTAATTGTCCCTCTAGCAAGCTATGCCACTTACAACCAGTACCGGTTAGAGGATTAGGGTGACTCTGAACTGCAAAGTTTGGGTCTGATCTGAACTCCTGTAAACTTCAGGGGTGTTCAACCATTTAAAACAAAAAGAAGCCAGCCACAAAATCAAAAGGGCATATTTGAGCTCTTTCAAAGTTTAGGCAAGATTGGATTCATAGTTTTGGATCAAATCATCTATTGGTCATACAATTAAAAGTGGCCAAAACTAACTGACTGTACATGATGTATTTGAGAGTTTGTCCATTCTCTTGTGCGTCTGTTGGTTTGTTCAAGAACTCCTCCTAAATTGTAAGAGCTAGGACCACCAAATTCAGCATGCAGCTTCCTCTATCATAACTGAAAGCAAGGTAGGGGTTTGGTTGTGCCAAGAAAATGGGATGAGCCTGGAATGGGATTGCTTCTCATAAAACCATACAGAAAAGAGACAGAATCAGCAGGCAGACGAAAGGGGCCCTGAACTTCCCACCCCACAGTGACCTTTAGCAAGAGTGGAGGGGGCTGAAGCTCCCCTGTCCTATCTCATACAGGGACATTGCTGGTTGTTCCCCTTTGTCACTGTCAGGGAGCGAGGGGAAAGTGCATAGTTTACTACATTCCTCACTCTGGCTGGGGAGAGCAGGGGGCAGACAAGCTATGCTCTTTGCTCGTATTCCCTCACAGGGACAGGAATGGAAGAGCAAGCAGCCTTTGTACGAATCCCTGGTATAAATCAACCCCCTACACACGCGTGCGCGTGCACACACACACACACACACACACACACACACACACACACACCCCTCATTCCCAAGACCCTACTCTGACTCCTGCACCCCCCACATCCTGACACACCCCAACCCCCTGCCTTAAGCCCCCCCACCCCCAGACTCCAACCCACACTTACAACAATAGGGCTACGTCTACACTGCAGGCTTCTTGTGCAAGAACTGTTTTACGCAAGAGCGTCCATGGCAGTTTGGATGCTCTCTTGCGCAAGAAAGCTCTGATGGCCATTTTAGCCATAGGGGTTTCTTGTGCAAGAAACCCCAGTTGCCTGTCCACACAGCCTTCTTGCGCAAGAGGGCTTATTCCTTGTGGGAAGAGGAATAATTCTTGCGCAAGAAGCCCTCTCTTCTGATGCTTTACTGTAAATTTACTTGCGCAAGAACGTGCGTGCAGTGTAGACACTCCGCAAGTTTTTGTGCAAGAACAACTGTTCTTGCGCAAAAAGCCTACAGTGTAGACGTAGCTTACATTTCTTACATATATCTCAGCACCCCCTCCCTTTCAGGGGGCGGTTGAGATTGCAATATGACAATACCTTTAAGAAATATAATTTACTTTCAACCCTGTACTGAACCAAGATGAGCCAGAAAAAATCAGGATGAACCTGCAATAGGATTGCTTCATCTGTTACAGAACAGAGATAAAACAGAGAAGTTTAGAGTACTGCTCTGTTTTGACACAGCTACATCAATGATTAAGGTTTGAAAACTAGAAGAGAGTGTTATTGCAAGCCACATTGACTATAGCACTATTTTGTTTAAACATAGCAAATAAGAGTTTATAAGGATGTAGAAAAATACACTTGATGGAATTCTCATTTTAAAAAATTACTAAAAACAATTAAGGTGAAGAATTGTAACAATCCCGTTTTTAAAAGAAATCCAAAATAAAAATTAATTTCATCAAAATAACACCGTCGAAAAATGCAATCATTTCACTAAAGCATGTACTTTTTCCTTTTATTTAAAAAGATAGTGTTAAGGACCTGAGCTGGATAAGGGTGTATGTGTTTTTATATATATATATATATATATATATATATATATTATATTAGTAAAAAGGTCAGGCCAGAGCGCTGCTACAGATTGGGGGAAAAGGCAGCCCCAAAAGGGTAAAAGGCCTGCTAATTAGAGGTGGAGGGCAGCAGGGCAATTAGGAGCAGCTGGCAGGGAGCTGACCCAGACAGATTGGGGTCAGCTGACTGCACTTCAGGCCTACTGGAGGCCTTTAAAAGCCTCCCCAGTTAGAAGGTAAGAAGAGACAGAGAATAAGAGATGGAGACACAGTACTAACAGTTACAGAGCTAGAGACAGCAGGGGAGGGAGTTTCTGAAGGAGTGGCTGGGCTCCTTACCCCAGAAACTGGCTGCAAGCCCCAACCCCAGGTAAAGGGGAAAGGTTGTGGGCCCAATTGCTGGTCAGGAAAAGAGGGGCCCTTGCCACAGTATATACGTCTCAGTATGTATTTATAAATTTAGATAGAATTATAAATGTACGTTTTTGCATTGACTATTCGATAGGGCGGTGCTGCCCCTTTGAAATGCCGCTATGGTGTTTCAAAGGGACAGTGCCCCACGGAGCCTTAACATCCCTAGTTCAGGATCTGTGAGGGAGTTGTGACCTGGGGTGGGGGGAGCAGAGGGTTTGGGTGGTGACTTTGAGCAGGAGGAGGTGGGGTGCCACAGGCAGCCTCTTGACCAGAAGCGCTTACCCCTGAGGCAAGCTTCCTGCAGTCCTAGGCTGCTCAAAATGGCTGGCTATTCCATGTGGTTCTCTGTTCCAGGTGCTGCCCCTACCCACCAGCAAAATCTCGGCTTCCATTGGCCAGTTTCTGGCCAATGGGAGCTGAGGAGTTTGCTGAGTTGTGGGGGCAGTGCACAATGCCTCCTTCCCCCCCCCAGCACCTGGAGCCAGAGCCACACGGATCAGCCAGAGACTTAAAGTGGCATAGGGCTGCTCTGTGCCTCAGAGTTCCAGGGGGTGGATTGGCAGGCCAGATTTGACCCACAGGCTATATCTTGCCAGCCCCTGACCTGTGCCATTTTGGAAATGAAAGGAAACATTAAGCACTTTTGTCTGTGTATTCTGGCTTCTTTCCAGTTTCTCCTGGTGTTTTAGAGAGTTGGGTGGGAGGCATTTTAGAGGCAAATACAAAGAATTTTGTAAACCCTGATGCAAGTTTGTTCTACTGCTGGTTCCTGATGCATTACATTCTTCTCTTGGACACTGAATAACTTTTGTCTCTTTTCCATCCAGCAGGGCCTAGATTAAACACAGTTTTCACTAGCGAGTCTCTGTGATTGCAGAACCAGGGAGTTGATGAATGCCTAGGACTTTGTTCCTTGGACAGAATGCGAATGGCATTTGGAACGTAACATACAGTCACAGGTAGCACCTGTAATTTGTAAATAAGGCCTCAGCTTACAAAAGTGAAATACAGTGAAATGGCTTTGTTGAGGTGGGTATTTGACGGGGGTTAAGTACATGATACCATCCCTGATTGTTTTCCTTTTTATTGTTCTCTCACCTCTCCTGCCCTGACATACAGAAAAGGGATTTCATCCTTACTTGGGAGTGGGAACAAATTGCCTCACTTGCTTTCTGGGAGAGAGGCATGTGCTACATGTATTGTATCAAAACACCAATTATTTTGGAGATAAAATTCGTTTTTAAAGAGCTCTGCAAACACTAACAGATTTTCTCATGCTGGTATTATCTCAACTGAAGGCAGTCGGGAAGCTGATAAAAGTAAGTAACTCACATATTAACAGCAAGTGAGTTTCTCATAATAAATGGGACCATTACCACTCCTAATTATTCTAAGTCTGATACTCAGACTGAGGCTCACAAACTGTAAATGGCTCTTTAGTATGTCTCCTGTAGTTCTGTGCAGCGCTTGATATTAAAACACTGCATGATTTAATTAACAACCATTCAGGGTGCTTTTACTGTTATTAACCAAGTGTAGTTGATAAAATAATACTTGGCCAGCAGTGCTTCCTCTAAGCCGGTGTTTCTCAACCAGTGGTATGAGTACCCTTAGGGGTACTCGAGAGAAGTCTAGGGGATACATCAACGCAACTGAAATTTGGAGAGAACTGAATTTTTCTTTTAAGTTTTACAGCACTTTATTATTTTTGTACTTTTTACACCCAAAAATTTCATCGCCCGCCTGGCTACAATTAAGCTGTTTAAATAAATGTATTGCAATGGTAGAAAAAAAATTTGTGTGTCTGTAAACTGTAGGTACTGGGGGTACTTATAATTTTTATTTTTAAAGGGGTACTTTTAAAAAAAAAAAAAAAAAAAAAAGGTTGATACACACTGCTCTAAGCTGTGGGGCAGCTCAGCTTCACAGGCGATTAATCAGCCTCACCCAGTCAGAGGCTCAGGGCTTGGTGCATGGAGCTGGCTGATTAATCAGCTATGAGGCTGCATTGCCACTCAACTTAGAGGGAACACTGCTGGCCAGTCATTTTGTCTGATAATAAAATGCACTATGTATTTCTGTCTTGTGCTGTTTAAATATGAATATATAGTGCTATTGTCAGTGAAACGCTGAAATCACACTACTGTGGCTCTTTTGAGTAATGCTAATTGCTATTTAGCTCCTGAACTGCTAAAATTTGAGTATCACTGTTCTAAAGCATAGAACACTCACGGCAGGACCAAGCACCATCTGTACCATCCCTGACTGGTGTTTCTCTAACCTGCTCTTAAATATATTGTATAACAGAGATTCTACAGCCTCCCAAGGCAATTTATTCCAGTGATTAATCATCCTGATAGGAAGTTTTTCCTAATGTCCAACCTAAACTTCCTTTGCTGCCATTTAAACCCATTGCTTCTTGCCCTATCATCAGAGGTTAAGGAGAATAATTTTTCACCCTCGTCCTTGTAACAATCTTTTAAGTACTTGAAAATTGTTATCGTGTCCTCTCTTGTCTTCTCTTTTCCAAGCTAAACAATCCCAGTTCTTTCAATCTTCCCTCATAGGTCATGTTTTTTAGGTCTTTAATAATTTTTGTTGTTCTTCTCTGGACTTTTTCTCAGATTTGTCCACATCTTTCCTGAAATGTGGCACTCTCAGTACTCCAGATGAGGCCTGGGCAGTGCAGAGTAGAGTGGAAGAATTACTTCTCGTGCCTTGCTTACAACACTTCTGTTAATACACCCTAGCATAATGTTTGGGTTTTTTGTAACTCTGTTACACTATCGGCACACATTTAGCTTGTGGTCCACTATGACCTCCAGATCCCTTTCAGCAGTACTCCTTGCTAAGTAGTCATTTCCCATTTTGTACATGGGTGATGGATTCCCCTCCTCTGTTCCAGCAAATTCTCTTGTCCAGGACTGGTGAGGTCCCAAGGGTGCCAGACTAGAAAGGTCCAACACGTAAATGGACCTAGTTTCATTTTTTGTAGATCATAGGTTCCCAAACTGGGGGGCATGCCCTCTGGGGGGGGCGTCAAGACATTTTTTTGGGGCGGGGGGGAACAAGGCAATCCCGCCCCCCCCCCGTCAATTTGCGCCATGAAAGAGCCTTGTCCGTCCGATTTTAAAAAAAAATTCAGAAAATACTAGGTGAAATGTCTGGTATTTTCTGTTTTTCCTTGCTCAGGCGTCTGCTGGAACACGCGCAGCTTGGGCTGGCTGGGGCAGGGGAAGGATGGAGTGTCCTGGGCAGACTTCAAAATGGCCTCCTTAAGCGGGCAATGCCTGCTTTGCTCTTAAAAGGGCAACTTTTTGGGGGGTCAACAACTTTTCCCCAGGAGTACTGGCACCTTTATTTTTTTTTTAAACACTGGTCCTGGGAATTAAAGGGGCCACGATCAAGTCTTTTTTTTTTTTCTCAACAAGTTTTGCTGCTATTTTCGGGGGGGGAGGGGCATGAGGGTTTCTCAAAAAATCAAAAGGGGGCGTGATGCCAAAAAGTTTGGGAACCACTGTTGTAGATCATTCAAGATCTCTTGGTTAAGCCAGGGTGACTTCTTGCCATACTGCTATCTTTACTATGCATTGGAATAGATTGCTCTTGTTCCCTTAGTATCTTTCTGAGAAATTGCCAATTGTCTTCAACTGTTTTTCTTCTTAGACTTGCTTCCCATTGGCTCTTTCTTACCTACCAATTTCCTGAGTTTGCTTAAGTATGCCTTCTTGAAATCCATTATCTTTATTTTGCTGTTTTCCCTCCTACCATTTCTTAGAATCATGAACACTATCATTTCATGATCACTTCCCCAAAGCTGCCTTCCACTTTCAAATTCTTAACCAATTCCTCCCTATTTGTCAAAATCAGATCTAGAACAGTCTCTCCCCTTGTAGCTTTCTCCACCTTCTGCAATAAAAAATTGTCTCCAATGCAGTCCAAGAACTTGTTGGATAATCTGTGCCCTGCGGTGTTGTTTTACCAACAGATATCTGGGTAGTTGAAGCCCCCCATTACTACCAATTCCTGTGCTTTGGACAATTTTAGTAGTAGTTTAAAGAAATCCTTCTCCACCTCTTCTTCCTGGTTAGGTGGTCTGCAGTAGATTGCCACTATGACATCTCCCTTATTTTTTCTCTTTTATACTTTATATTTCCTCCTAGGAGTGGGAGCTGCAGACCTCCCAGCCTTGGAGGAGAGGGGGTACATGGCTTTTCCTCCTCGACCTTAAGGGGCAATTTCTCATCTCTTGTTGCCAGAGCAGCATAACAGTTCATCACCATGTGGGGTGGGGTTAGTGTAAGAGTGAAGCACTGCCTGCTGCCAGAGGTAACTAGCACCTAATGTCCTTCCTCTGACAAAGCCATCTCCTCTGCCAGTGGTGTGCCAGCAGTTCTCTGCAGCTAGACAGCTTCCTCATTTGGATGTCTCCACATGTGTATTCTAAAGGAATTCCTCATAAGCACAGATGCTCCTCAGTCTAGCCACCTCTTCCTGTAGCTCTCCCACCTGATTCCTGAGAGATTCCACCAGCTGGCATCTCATTTGAGGGTCCCTTCAGCCTTGTTTTCTATGAACAGGAAATGCAGGCCACAGTCTCTGCAAAACTACATTAGGTTCTGGGTAGAGGCATCTCTGGGCAGATAGGTGGAGGAGCCAGGAGCAGCACTGGCACAGAGGATGCAGTCTTTCCTACCCCAGCGATTATATTACAGCTCTCCCCGTCAAACTCCCTCTCAAAGAGAGAAGTGCTTTGCCTAGAGACAGTGTACAAGAGGAAAACACATCAGAATCGGATTTCATCCAAGCTGCCAGTTCTAGCCAACGCCTTTGATTCTGGTAAAACTCCAGAGCCCGCCTCTTCAATTGACAGGATGCAGCAAGTGTTGGACGAGTATGGCTTTAACCCTGGGTAGTAGAGTCCCTTGGTTTTAATTAGGGATTTCCTATTTTTGTTACAGATGACATTCAAAGGAAGGGAAGGAGGGGGAAACAAATCTCTCTAAGCAGGAGAGGGCAGTGCAGGCTAGTCAATGAGATGATCTGTGCATTGTTCTTCCTCTGCTGCTGATTGAGAATAATATTGGACAGGTCACGGTTTCTCCACTTGTAACATGGGAGTTGGGGATTCCAAAATCTTCAGTTATTCCTTGATGCAAGGATGATATCTGCTAAGGGGGTTCATTGATGGTTCCCACAGAAGTGACACGTGTAATCTTGGAGGAGATAGAGTTGATTGGCTTGACTGTTGAGCTCTTTCTTTCCTCCTTTGTCACTTCTCTGTCTCATAAACATGTCTGGTCTCCTCAAAGTGAGCTAAAGGAGGAGGCATCAACCCAACAAAATGGGAAGACTGCATAGAAGTGGCTCCAAACCATACACCAAACCACAACTCAGTTTGGCTATGTCTAGTGTTCTTCCTTCAACGTCCTGCTGTGTAGACAGCGCCTAAAGCCGAGTTAAGCTATTTTGACTTCAGCTACGTCAATTGTGTAGCTTAAGTTGAATGCTCTGGGTGCTCCTACAATACAAATAATAATTTAAATCACTGTGGATGAAGCCATTCACCTTTGAAAGATTTGTCTGTTTTAAGTTTTCAGAGTCAGCTCCTCACACTGGACGTTTTACATGCTGGCAAGCAAATCTTGCATTGCCAGCTGCTTTGTACTGAAACCTTGAAATGGTAGTGTGTAAATATTGGAATTATGCTCTCTGCCTCTTCCCAAATTCCAGTCCCAAATGCCTGCTTTCATTTGAGAATGACCATGAGGGCTGGCCACCTACAATGGAAATTTAAAGTGACACGGTATAAAGTTTTCTATGTGACCATCTGCTGCTGTTCAGAATGAAAACTTTAGACAAGTGGGGGGGAATCAAACGAGAGGAAAATCAAATGAAGAGCTGGGGCTTGCTCATGGGTCCATTCTTCTATTTTGCCATACACTTGGCTTACAGATAGGTCACTATTCTCTTAAACAATAACCTACAAACAATACATAATTGAAACATAAGTTCCTCTCTTGTCCTATATGGGCTTAGCACTGCAGATCAATTAGCAAGAGCTTGCAATTGTGCTAAAAACTTTTGCCAATGGCAAGGACGAAAGTAAGGACAAAATAGTCTGAAATGGAGTTTACAGGTCTGGGCTGACATACAACAAACCACCCCAAAAATCCTACTTCTCTCCCACACTGAGAACTTGTATGTCAAATATTAAACACTTTAGTGGCTAAGCAAAGATACTTTACAAAGGCAATACGAACAGTACTTGAAATCTCAGTGGTGCTGCTGGCCATTGGTACAATGGAAATAATAATGGAAAGTGTTTGGGACTGGTAGATTTAAAATGGAATAACGTCATGAATTCTACTTAGCAAAGGTAACCATTGCAGAAGTGAGTGTTATATTGAAACTTGTTGCTATAGTGATAAGAGGGCTTTTCTCTCAGTGCCTCTAGTGACAGTGGTTAATCCATTTTTAAGAGGAAAGAATATTTAATAAAGGAAACAATTTATATTGGATTTACAAGATATGCTGAATAAAAGCATCACTTATTCTGTCGCTTCCTATTTAATTTTAATAGGCCGCAGCAGTCTGTTTTAACGTGCAAGAAGAGCAGCACACATACAAGGTCTGTTATGTAAAACCAATCTTTAAAGTGCTCTGCCCATGCCACTACAAAAGCAACTTCCTAAAACCCAAATCTATTCAAATTACCAAGTCATTCAAAATAAATCCGTTTAATAAAGAAAAAGCTCCAGATCTGGATTCTTCATTTTTGCTTTCCCTGTTGTAAAGGAAACTGACGTTTCAATATAAAAAAAAATTGAATCACAAATTTATGTTTTTTTAAACCCAAACATGTCTTTGCTTTTAGAGAATGCTGAAGTCTTGTTCAAGTGCATGAGGACTGAATTCTGAAACTGACTAGAAACAGTGAAACTGCTCATTTTAGGTTCATTGTCCAAACTTAGCTACATATCAAAAGTACAGCATAAATGGTTATGGGTAAATGAGATTTAAAACAATTTTCTTAATAATTTGTGTCATTAGCAATATAGGCAAGGGATAGTCTTGTTTTCAAATTGCTTTTAATCTGAAATTTTCCGTGGGCATTCTTGGAAATTATTTATGGTGCGGAAAGCTGCTTAAAGGTCTGTCCTGTGATAGCTGGTGACACTCTGTTGGATATCTTCCTGTTAGAAGTCACGTGTATCTCACGCTTCTAGAGCACTATACAAATTGAAATTTTCTCTAAAGACCGCCCATCTCCAAGTAACTTCCAGTCATGAGTGGTTACTGTCAAATATTCTTATATTCTTGTACACAATTCTCTGCTGCCATATGTTTAGGTCAATTTGAGTAAAGGAAGATGAATTGTTTCCCACCTTGCTATGCTCAGTACAGTTTTGAGAGGCAGGGCTTGCTTTGATGATCGGGCAGTCTGGATCACTCGCTTTCTCAATAAGCCACCTGTAGCATTCCTCCAAGCCAGGAACACTTGCCATTTTTTTCTGTCTTAATATATTTTCTATTTAATTATATTTTTAGATGCTAAGAGAGCTTTAAGAAGGACAACCTTAAATATCATGTGTGGGTTTTTTGATAAACTAGTGAGTTGGTGTTGTGTAGATTAAAGACTCCATGCATACATGTTTCTGATGCAGGGGATGAAGTCTGTCTGGGACAGGTACTTATGTGACCTAATCACCACAGTGTCTGAGCACCTCACAGTCTTTAATGTACTTATCCTCTCAACAGTCTAGTCAGCTATGGAAATTTTATTATTCCCCCTTTCACAGATGGGAAACTGAGGAAACCAGTGTGAGTAAGGGCCAGATTATTAAAAATATTTATTTGCTTAAAGATGCAGGTAAGTGCCTAATAGATTGA
Organism: Pelochelys cantorii; assembly: GCA_032595735.1. NCBI lineage: Eukaryota > Metazoa > Chordata > Testudines > Trionychidae > Pelochelys > Pelochelys cantorii. The sequence continues at coordinate 70,481,998 of CM064329.1, read as the reverse complement.
TTCCAGGAGGAGTTGGGTCCCTCTAGATTTTGTAAAATCTCACTGGGTTCTTATTTGCATCTTCAGGCACCTAAATAACTTTAAAAATCTGACCCTGAGTAGAGATGTTAAATTTAGATTAACTAATCAAATAGTCGATGGGATTTCCATCAACTATTTGATTAGTTTATAAGGGCACCTTCACCTTTGAACAGTTCAAAAGCAGAAGCCCCACAGGGAGCGTGGGACCAGCAGGAGACTCCCCTGCTCGCCCCGTGCTCCCTGCAGCACCTGAGCCTTTGAAATGTACAAGAGCCTCAGTATGTTTCAGAAGCAGAATTTCAGCAGAAGCAGCGTGTGCAGAGACTGCTTCAATCCCCGCTCGTGCCGTTTCCATTGTGCCTCTTCCTCCCCTGCCCGCCATGGAGATGGTGCTGGGGAATCCACCTTTTAAGCTGGTTTCCCCCCAGCACCAGCTCCTGTCTCCCTTCCCCTCTTGCTGCCTCTCTGTGATAGAGGCAGCAACGTGGGGGAAGTGACTAGTTTAATCACTAGTCGACTATCCGATCAGCTGATGCTTATCAGATAGTCGACTAGTCTCTTACATCCCTAGCCCTGAGTTATTTGTACAAGGTCAAACAAGAAGTCTGTAGCCATCAGGTTCTAAATCCAGGTCTCCTGAGTCCTGGTCCTTTGCCTTTACAACCAGACCATCCTTCATATATATGATCTGAGACCATTATTGAGATTTGTCACAAGAATGGTCCTCAGATCAGAGTCACTGAGAGATTTCTGACCTAGGCCTTTCAGTCTGCAATGACTTGTTCTGAAGGTGCCTCTGAGCTATCAAAAGAAAGTCAAGATTTATTTTTTTTCAGCACAGCCCAGAGAGGGCCTTGTACAATATACTTCCAGCAAAAAGCCTTCATGATCTTAAGAAAGGATAGATTCTTACAAGTGTGTGTAGGGCACATTACAGACAAAGCCGTGACAGTCCTTGCCATGAGAGCTTTGTTATTCGGATACCATCTGGTGGGTCTCAGTACAATTTTTAGTACAAAAATCAGCATAAGCATTAATGCAGTGCCCTTCAGCTGCACAAAAGCCTTTAGACTGGTGTAAAAAGGAAACTAACACAGGCAAAAATATGTTAAAGTAACATTCAGATTGTGAGGAACAAAAATATTCTTCTGATTTGTCTCTGTTTATTCTGAATACACTTAGGCTGTTCATAAAAAAATGCTGCTTTGTAACAGTAAATTCCTACTATTCTTTTTCCTCATGACTGAAGTGTCAGTTTAACAGTAGACAAGGTTACTTAATTATGATTATTGATGATGATATCGTAGTGATCACGTCAGTTCTTTGCTGGGAAATGCAAAAGCAGCTGTGTCAAGGAGAAAATAAGGAAATTAGATTTAATTTGGAGATAATTAGCATGGATTTGGGGGTGGGAATACTCACATTTTTAGACTTAAATGTCAGAGGCCTCTGAGTGTGGTGGTTACAAATGGTGTGGGAATTTAATGAATGTTAGTTTAGTGATAATGTTAGAGAAATCTCTGCAACCAAAGCTGTTTTATTACCTAAAATGTTCAGCAACTTGGAAAAGCAATAATTGGACTACAGACATGTTCATGCTTTTTTTTTTTAAATGTAACGTGCTGGTTTTTTAGTTTCCAATGATTCTTTCATAGCCTCCATCCCAAGTATAAAGCCATGTTCTCCCTGTGAGAATGTGTATTATTTTTCTAAATGCATACCAGCTAGCCAGATAAGAGGGCTGGGAAAGGTTTTAGATAGACATTCTACAGTGAAGCAGGAAGAAGACAAAGAATAGCTTTCAGAATAATGATGTTTTTGTTTTCCCCTGGGGGACAAGCCATGAAAATGGTTCTGATCTCCCCACCAAGAATGGCCATGGAGACAGGAGGAGGACAACTCCTGTTTCACCCCACGGTGGCCGGATGAGCAGCTAGAAGCCCCTGGCTCCCACCAGCAGGGAAGGTCAGATTTCACAGAGCTGGGCTGACTTGCAGTCTGAGACATGTTTTTCACCACCATGAAACTGGTAGGGCCCTAGCAATCACTTGATTCCAATTAAAATTCTTCTGGTTAACTGATGGGTTAATATCACACATGAAAATTCATAGATGTTAAGGTCAAAAGATACTATTGTGATCAACTACTCTGCCTACCCGCAATACCATAGGCCATAAAACTTCCCTAGTAACTTCTTCATGAAGCCCATAATTCCTGTTTGAGTAATAACATATCTTTTAGGGTACATCTACACCACGGAGCTATTTTGGGATATGGAAGTCTCCTGAAATTGCCATTCTGTCTATTGAAGCAGCCAGTTACTCTGAAATATCTTTAGAAATAACGGGCGCGCTATTCCAACAGATTCCATGAGGGATAAGGGACATTTCAGAATAGTGAGTTTCAAAATTTGGCGTTGTGTAGACAGCGCCAAATTACAAAATAAGGTATTTCAAAATAGCATTGAAATAAGCTATACAATTTGTATAACGCAAATTCCGTAGCTTATTTCGAGTTAAGAGTGCTGTAGATGCACCCTTAGAATGGCATCCAGGTCTTATTTAAAGATACCCAGTCTTGATTTAATGGCCAGTGGCAGCAGAAGTTCACAGTGTGGGGGGCTGGAGTCCTGCACTTTAAAATTAATGCTTTGACCTGACCTTGCAGACTTTTACCCCACGTCCTTCTCCCTTGTCAGAGCATTCAGATGCTCAGTGTCCATTAATTCAGTTCAAACCTCAATTTTGGACAGCAGATGATACCTTAAATGCCATTTTTAATAAGCCATGCTACCCAGTGTCTTCCTTTTTAACTTAGCAGGAGTAGTATCTCCACCAGGGACCTGCAAATTAAAACACCACGTGGAGTTAAAATAAGGCTACAATGTGTATCTGCCTTAGGATAGTTCATAATGTTGTTGTCCAGGCAAACTTGGAAAATCCACTGGGGATGAGGTCAAAGCAAAGAAATTAAAAGACCACACACATGTGGGTGTTACTTAATGATCAATACATGATGTGCAGCTTCTTTTTATTCCCCACCAATGAAATCTTCATGCTCCTAAGCAGTAAGGTTACCTATAATTCCAACAGAGTAGAAAGATCAGCAGTGCTCTGCTGCTAATAGGAAATAGAGCCTTAATTACATTCAATACAAAGGTAATTGCTACAGGATGAGGGTGATTTAGCAATTGAAACTCTATATTTAGTCATTGGAAGGCCCATGACATCTCATTCTTTTCTTCAGGGAGGGGATTGACGGGTGGCAATTCTTCCTTAATGAAGTATGACCCAATATATTCCCTTTCCTCTGTATCAGTGCTGAAGTGAGGCTAATAAGTAGTGTTGTTTTAACGGCACACTAAATAATTACAGACTATGAAGGGGAGTATATGGCACATTAGTGCCATTTATTTTTACCATATTAGCCATTTTCATGCACACAAACAAGCAGGGGAGTTTCAGTTTTTCCTTTCTTGTAAGGAGAAAGATGAAACATCCTGTGGGAGAATCAGATTCACAAATATCTTGTTCTGCCTCAGTTTCTTTTCAGATGATATCTGCCTGAGATGGCTTAGTATCCTGTGCTGCCAGTATCTCAGCAGGTCACCTTGCAATCAACAGGAATATCTGCATATCCTGCTGAAAAAAACCATAAAGACACTATCCCACAATGAGAATCCACTGAGCTTGAGACATTTTTGTGGTTGCATGAAAGCCTGAAAAGGCTTATCTGGGTGTTGTTTATTCCCCTTGCTTGTTTTTTACTTTGGAAATTCTGATTTTGACAGCTCTGGAAGATTCTATGGATGACTGGAGAACCAATGAAAGTCTGATAGCCCAAGAGAATGCAACATTAGGGATTTTTTTCCCCAGGTACTTATTTACTCCAGCATTTCTCACCCAAAAAGACAGACTTAAATCTATTTATCTTTTAAATTTTGTTGTCTAATCTGTTTTTCTTGCTGCTTCTGATACTTTACCAGGATACTGCAGTGTTTTTGGGCTGGAAACTGAGGAGGGAAATAAGCCTTTCAAAATTAACACCACTCCAAGCTTTTATACTGATCTGTTTGTAAAAAATTGTTTGTTATATCTAAATTTTGTACATAAATTATCCAAATGTCTATTTTAAATGCAGATGTTGTGACCTAGGGCACAGAATTGAGGTGCAGGATCCGGGAGGGGTTATGAGTGCAGAAGCGGAGGTGCAGAGGGTTTGGGTTGTGACTGGGGGCAGAGGTGCAGGAGAAGGGGCACAGGGTTGGGGAAAAGAAGAGGTGGCAGGTGTAGGTTCTGTCTGGGAGGCATTTATCATAGGCTGATCTCGGCCAGCTGCTCAGCAGGACCCTCAGACAGGCTCCCTCCTGCTGTGCCCCTACACACTGATCAAAGCAGCCATCTGTGGGGGCCATGTAGGTCTCCACATGCCCCTTAGGGGAGGAGGGTGCTCCATGCATGGCCTACATGGCAAGTATGACCCAGGGAACTCCCATTGGACAGTTTCTGCCCAATGGGAGGTAGGAGATTGTAGTAGGGGTGCAAAGCCCTACCCCCTCCAGACCCGCAGAGAGGCACATGGTCCCCGCATTTGGACGCTTTGAGTGGCATGTGGGGCCACAGTAGGCAGCGGTAGGCTGTATTTTGTCTGCCCTTGCATTAAAGCCTTTTACGGCTCAGTTTTTGCTGAGGTCCTATTGGATTCATGTTTTCAGCAGGAATTGGGAGTCATAGAACCATAGGGCTGGAAGAGACCTCAGGAGTCCTATTTCTGGTTTATATCGCTGGCTAGTGGCTCTGCCACTGCGTTTTGGGGAGGGGGGGGGGAGAGGAGAGGGCAGGGGGAGTTTGGTCACGTTAGGGAAGTAGCTTTCTGCCAGCCAGGGCTGTCATTACCCCTATGCAGAATACGCATCCAAAGTTTTGGAGTACCACTGGGTCTTAATGTCTACCCAATTCTTCCTATCCCTGGTCTGTGGCTTTGCTTCCTTCAGAGAGGATCTAGTTAACGTGAAAGTGAACAAGCCTGCCAGACCCATTAGCAAAACACTGAACATGGGAAAGAGCCATTCAAGTGGTAATGAAGCCATTTAACAGAAATGTGCCAACCCTGGGTATATTCCATCAGTTTCTGAATTTACTGTGTTAGTGCACAGGACCTTAGTTTAAAATTTGCTTTAAAAGTGTTTCATTGGTGTGTTGCTGAAGTGAAGATTATAAATCATATATCTGAAAAATCATCACACACACACACCCACCCATCGGGCATAGTGGCACTGGTTTAATAGTACTGTGTAGGACCCCATATGTCCTAAGGACACCCCTGCTGCCAGATTACTCATCCTTAAAATAGGCCGAATAATATTCATAGCACTGAGGTGTTCTGTTCTGTAGCTTATTTTTAGCAACAAGACTTAGCCCTTGTTTGGCACTTTTTATCTTCTAAGTACTGGGTAAACATCAATTAATTATTTGCAACAGGTGGAATACAGAAGTAAATAATCCATGTTTCAGAAGCACTCTGAGCACTTCGGAAAGGCACGCTGTAAGCGACAAGTATGATTGGATTGATATGTTTATGACGGTTGCATTCAGTTGCCACTAATAATTTCCATGGTAACTATTTATAAATATCCACACACGTTGTAAACCTGTATGGGTGTAAACGTGTGTTTAAAATAGGACTAACCGTATTATTCAGTAAAATGTATTTAAAACAAGAAAATGCATCTCTGAAATTACAGCTATCATTCTGGGGCTGGCCGCATAAAGAGCTGAGGCAGGTCTTCGTACTCCTCATCACAAGTCAACAAGTTAAATTGTATACAACTTCACAAAATCACACCCTCTGTCACAAACAAATCCACTGTGCTTGAGTCTGAGTCAGAAAACATGTCAGCTCCTCCATTGTTCCGAGTATCTTTGCCAGCATAATCCCCAGGGACACTGGGAAGGGTTCAGAAGCGATTGGCATCCTGTAAAAAACTCTTAGGCTCCAATTTTTAGAAGTATTTGTGCTGAAATGTGCATGCCCGTTTCTAAAACTCTGGGGCCACAGATTCTCCCGTTGTGGAGCTACATTATGTTGCACATTATTTCCCCTTTTTTCATGCACTATTTTTATGTGTATGAGACTTATTCTGATGCTGTAATTAGAGGTGAAAGTAAGTGGGTGCATGCAGGTGCACAGTTTTGGCAAGAGCTGGCTAAGCTGCAGCAAAAGCCAGCAGGAAGCTATTTAAAGAGCTGGCAGGGACCCAGGTTGCAATAGGACAGTACATGTAAGAAATTTTATTTTTGATGCTGGCTGTGACTGACAAAATTCTGGCAGCAAAGGAGGGGACTTTCCAAAAACCTAAAGCAGATACCGACTCTGCTTTTGAGATACATCTTGCAGCTGCAAAGCAACATATAAACACTGGCGCTTGAATTAAAAAAGTGACAAATCTTCTCTGAGCCCCATGGAAAAGGGGTATATTAAGTAGGAGGATGTATTTACTGTTTCTTTAAATTTGTAGTAGGAAGCCAGGCACTAGGGGGGAATGGAAGAAAACTATAGACAGCAGCTGCACAATGAAGCAGAATAATTTTAAGGCCAAATCTGATTTTCTTCTTCAGCATTAGAAGAAAATTACTCTTTCTGCAATTCTTTACTACACAAGTTTGCGCTTGCAAGATATCAGAGAATAATTCACACACAATGGACTTTATCATGTTTATGTCATTGTCCTTAGTAAATAGTATGTCACTCTGTTAGGGAGAACTTCTGTTTGGTATTACAGCAGTGGTGCTTTGCTTCTGTTTAGTCTTGTGGTGTTTATACTTCTGACATGACCAGTAGTGTGAAGATGGTGTAGAAATATGACTGATAGTTTAATCGGTATTTTTCTCAAATTGTTCCATCTTTTATATAAATTTTCTCAACCAGCTGTTGATCCTGATGCCTTCATGTTGCTCCTCATTTGCACATCCAGTTTTCAGTAATATGCTGCCAGTGTTTTAGCAAAGGGCTTTCAGTAAAATGTTCCCATTCAACTTGTGATACGTACCTTATAGGTCGAGTGATCATGTTGGCAAGGATGATGGGCAATGGTCTGGAGGCTGTATTTGTTTTCCCATCTAAACACAATGCTTTTTCCTAATCAAAGACAGAGGGAACTCTTCATGGCAAACAAACTCCTATGAAGTACATTTGCTGGAATGTTTATTGTTCCCCCAAAATATACCAAGTACATTAGGCCTGATGCTCTACTGGAGCAATTTGAAATGGAGTGGAGAAGCCAGTTAAGACTCTTTTAGGTAAGTACACTGGTCTCTTCCGGGAAACACTTTTGTAAATACTAATTAGTCAGTACATCAGGTATTCAGTCAGTAGTAACATGTCTGATAAAGCCTGCAACTGTACCCAACCATGCCATTTTGTGCTGCAATCCAACATGGCGGGGGGGAGAGGAGCTTGGTCAGGGATGTAAGGAATAGGCTAAGGTGGGTTGTGCCTTCCTTTTGAGGATGAGCCACTGTCATTTAAATCATTTAATCACCGAGCCACTCCCATCCGCTCCCTGAGTTTCCCTGTAGTCTAGGGTCTTTGCCCCTTGAACAGTGCAAGTAGCTGATCAAATCCCCTTTATGCTCCCTGAGAAAATATTTGAACATTGATGTCTGTCTTCTCAAATGAATGGCCTCAGTGCTGATCTAGATGGTGGTCAAAGGTGGGGGCACCTTCAGCTTCTTCTGTTGATGGATAGCCATGTTCAGTATATGTGAAATGAGAATTGGGCTACTTAACCTTTGTGACTCCCTCTGTGTTCTTGTGCTTTGGGTACCTGCCCAGAGGCAAGGTGATGCTGGTTCAAACCCTCTTTCTGCTTGTTGAGAAATGAGCACCAGTGTGCTCTATTAAGATCAAGTGTTCCACTTTAACTGAGGTGCAGCCAGCTTCCAAAACCCTCTGTGGTATGGGGCTTACATGGGGCACATCTACGCTACAGAGGAAGATTGAAACTGCCACTGTCAATGTTCCAGGGTTCTAGTTAGTGGTCTAGTTAAGACAGTTCGAAGTGAGAGGGACACTCTGGTCAATGCTGGTAACCCTGCTTTCACAAGGAGTAAGGGAAGCCAAAGGAAGAGTGTTCTTCCTTCGACTTTCTGCAGTGTAGACAGCACCAAAAGCCAAGTTAAGCTACTTTGCTTCATCTACACAATTAACGTGGCTGAAGTTGTATATCTTAATTCGACTTTGTCCTGCAGTGTAGACATACCCATGGGGTATAAGTGCTTCTGGATCAAATCCCTGCTCTTCCACTGCCTCTGGGATGTGAGTGCAGAGCCCTTGTAACTGATCAAGAGGCCATTTGCAGACCCTCTTGCTCTTTTAATTAAAGAGGAATTGCTGCTAAGCAGCAATCATTCTTCCCCTCCCCTCCACCTAACACTCAAATCCGCCATGTTCAGACTGTAGGCCCTGGTTGTGGCAAACCCTCCAGAGGGCTCATCTGCTCTTTTGAGGAGCATGAACGGGGGGCTCCCACTTCCTGGGGAGAATCACTGTTGAGGGCAGTTGCCAAAGAGGCAGGAAATCCCTGTGAAAATCCCTGCTGACTATAGAACTGGGGGACTCAAACCAGGATCTCCTACAAACAAGGCAAGTAACCTAACTACTAGACTAGAAAGTGAGGGTCATGGGTGGTGGGTGAAGCTGCTGCTTGGGGTGGGAAACTCCCTAGCCTAGCCTGCGGTCATATCCATACTCCACACCTACACCTCCTAGGCCCTTCCCTCCCCATTGCCTCCCTCTTCTTTCCGCTCACCCATTCCAGCCAAATCCCTGAACCCAAATTTAGCAAACAACATTTGGGGGGAAAAAAATCTCTTCTAAAAGTTTTAGAGGGGTAGCCGTGTTAGTCTGTAACTTTAAAAATGGGTGGTACCTTAGAGACTAACAAAATATATATAGTATCATGAGCTTTTGTGGGCAAAACCCACTTCCTCTACTCTTCTAAAATGTCTTTCTAAAGAAAATAGAGTATGTTTTCCACTGCATGCCACATTGTGAAGACTAGATATGCAGAAGGTACTTAATTAAAAGTACTAAATTTGGGAATAAAAAAACTGTGACAGGATTTCTTATATACCCTGAAGTTTGTCAGAGATTTATTTGCAAAAACTTTATAGTAAGGGCAAGTCATTTGTCTGCTGAGTACAAAATTAATTATGAAATTCATGATGCACATTTTAAACTAAGGTCCTGTAGACATAGAAATGCACAACTGTTTGTCAGTAAATTCAGAGTATGCATGTGCCTGTTAAATGGTTCCATTACCACTTAATGGCTTTTTCACAGGTTCAATGTTATACTAATATGTCTGGCAAGCTGGGAGGCTTTTCACTTTTAGGTTAACAGATCCACTTTGGCAGAAGGGTCACGAGTCTGCAAGCAGCGACAGCTGTGGGAGCCTTTAGGAATGGTCAGAATAGGGATCGAAAGAGGGGACAGATTGAGCACTAAGACCCAGGGAAGGCATTGCCTCCCTTTGCCTCTTATACCAACTACCCATGACAAACACTGAATCAGCTCAAGTCTGGGAGAGCTCAGTTAGGGTATGTCTACACAGCAGCGTTAATTCAGAATAACTGATGTTATTTCAAAATAACAAAATGCATGTCTACATAGCAAGCCATTATTTCAAAATAATGTTGATTTAGAGGACGACTTACTCCAACTACTGTAACCCTCATTTTACGAGGAGTAAGGGAAGTCGAAGGAAGTGTGTTCTTCCTTTGACTTCCTGTTGTGTAGACAGCACCAAAAGCCAAAGCTATTTCTACTTCGGCTACGCAACTGACTTAGCTGAAGTTGTGTGTCTTAATTTGACTTTCTCTGCTGTGTAGAGGCACCCTTATAGGGCTATTTGCAGCACCCAGGAAACCAATCCTCAAAATTGACCAAAACCCCAAATAACTCCATCTTACCCTGGTTAAAATTTTTACACAGAGAAGCTCATAAGGTCAGCTCCCTTTATAAACGGAGAGAGATATGTACAGTGGTTACTCCCTCCTGGTAACAATTTTCAATGGGCTTGATAATAAACACTACTACTTATACATTTGTTTAAGTGGTTGCAAGTGAGATCAAAGTAAGTTACTAAATTTAAACAAAAAACACCATCTAATTCTAATCCACTAAGAAACTTGTTACATGCAAATTCTTACTCTAAACAGCACTTTCACAAGTTAAGCAGTCTCCTAACTTAGGCCCAATCTTTCCCTCTCTTCAATTTTAGATGTTTCCAGCAAGCATCTTAGGTGGTTGTTGGTGGTGGTGGGTCTTCTGGCATCTGCCTTGTTTTGTTTCTCCCTGTGACGGAGTGTATCAGCCCTGCACTGTGAAGGCTGAGTGTAATCAGGCCCATCTGGCCGAAGAAGCCCTGCCCTCATGACTCTGCTACGCATACTCAGACTGCAGCTCAGGTATAAAAGCCTGGAGGGAGGCTCAGTCTGGGCTGACCACCAGGGAGGAAGGACCTCCGAAGGGAGCTCCTGACCAGCATCAGCCAGCCGACCAGAGGGAAGACAGTAGCGACCCGAGCACCAGTTGGGATGTCTCCCCTGCTGCCTATGAGGGAGAAGCGGCCCCCAGGGAAGGAGCATCCCACGTACCCACTGGGTCCACTATCTCGCAGGATCAGGTAGGAAATGGCCCAGGGTGGGGACAGGAGCTGTCTCTCCCACCCCGGAGACCTCGGCGCGTTTCGGACGGATTCCCCGCCGAGGGAGTGGTGAGTTCTCCTGCCATTCACAAGACCCTGGACTGGGACCCAGTGGGGTAGGGTGGGCCTGGGTCCCCCTACCAGGGGGTAGCCCCTTTCCGTGACTTGCCGCCACCAGCCAGTGGACCCTGCCTTAAAGGGCCAGTGAGCCTTTCTGAATTACCAGTTTGGGTTGAGCTGCCTGTCAGGCCCTAGAGTGGGGGCCAGGCTACAGCCTGGGGTAGAGTGCGCAGGGTGGGCCGTAGACTTGGGAGGGGGGAAAGAGAAGCCACCCCGCGACACTCCCCCTTATATACCTTTTGCCCAAGAAGAGAGTTCTTTGTGCTCAGTTCAAACTTTTCTCACCTCAAATGGAAAAGTACAGGATGGGCTTTAGCAATAGGTGGTCAGGCCACATTTCTTTCTAGGACCAACCACAGTTTGGGCTTTCAGGAAGAATAAAACCGTTCACAGTCACTGGCTTGATCATTAAGTTTCTGGAGCATCAGTAATGGCCCTCATTTAGAATTATAAACAGACTCCCCACTTCATATTTCTAACTTCACGTACAAGCATGATACACAGGAGATACACATTCAGCAGATATAAATTTTTAAGTTACAATGTCACATGAAGTATCTGCTTCTTAAAGTTATGTATATCCATAAATCAATCTTCATAAAGCACGGAGGGTGAGGGGGGCATGACAGATGCATCATGGGAAAGCTCAACAATATTATAGATCAGTGGTTGTCAAAGTGTTTCATTGTTCCAGAGGGGTCTGTGCCAGGGCTCCTGCCTCTGCTCCCATCTGCAAATAGCTCAGAGACATTTATGCTGATAAAACATCCAGTGTAGTTTAATAGGATTGGTTCCCTCCACCCTTGTACCCTGTTCAATCTTACTGTATTTCTACCATCTTAAGGGGCCTTCAACTCCTGCAGCAAACAGGATCAAGCTAGCTCACTCTGTCTGCTTCCTTCCATCCTGTGCCTTTCTGTATCTACTGCTTCATGGCTTAATTAGCCTTCCAGCTCTGCTCCATGCACCAGTAAGGCACAGCTCTTAACAAGGTCTGTTCCGCAGTGTTTAATTAAGCTGCAGTGATCAGAGTGCTGGTTAAGCTGCTGTTGCCCAGCATTGTCCCAGAGACCAATGCCAACTGTCTGTGGTCATGATCCAGTTCCTGTTTCCCTGGATCTAGTCTTCTGGTGAAGTAGACTTGCTCAGCCACTTGCAGCCCAGTGCTCCTGAAACAGAACTGATTACTCTGGTATCTCGTTTGAAACTGGCAGAGATGACTCTGGGTGTCAATAAAGAGAGTCTGTTGTGAAAGGTTCCATGTGGCCTCATGGTATGAAATGGTGGAACTGAACCCTTGTTATAGGCCCTATAAGCTGCATGGTTCTCCCTCTCTCAGTGTCTGAGGGAGGCCACATCTCTTTGCTCTCATGTACCTCTTGCTCAAAACAGGGAATTAACTTCCTCTAGTGCTCTGGTCCTCCAGCTGGGCAAAACAGTACAGCAGCCTATGAGCCCCAGGCCCAGTCAGGGCAGGAAAGAAATAGGTAAGTTCCAGCCTGCACTCTGAGCAGAGCTGCTAAGAGTCCCAGTACGGATGAGCACCATAAGCCTAAAGACTCAAGTAAGGGTGAGCTCCACTAATGTCTATGTGACTCTGGTGGGATTGCCTGAAGAGTACAGGCCTCCTGGTTGAAAGAGAGGGGAGTACTGCCACCCCAGGGTAGGAAACATGGGTCTATCCAACTCCTCCACATCCCAACCCAGTGTTCTAACAGTGGTGGAATGGTCCACCATTCGGTCATCAGGGATCCACCCGCAATACGCTAAACTTGCATCAGGCCAATTCCCAACCATACTGGGGCCTGGTTTCCCTGGGCTGATTCCTATTCTCCCCCTTAGGTGTACCTGCATTTGTCATCTTGGGGAGATCCAAACAGTGCTCAAGCAGTAGTCCTGGGAGCACTAGCCAGTCCATAGAAGGCAGCCATAACAGTTCCTGTGCAAGCTCCATCAGGGTACAGCCATATCCTGCACTGGCTCCACCACAGTTAATGTGCAGGGTCTACCTTTTGTATTTCCTCTTCCTGTCCCACTCTTCTGCTTCCAGTGGAGTGGCTGTGGCTCTCCTGGTTTGGTTTGCCAGGGGCCATGTTGTGGTTTCTCCATGTCACTTTCTGAGGAACCTTGCTACGGACCCCATAATGAAAGATTTAATAGGCAACCAGTGCTGAGCTCTCAGCACAAGGAGAGATGCACTGTACTCAAAAAATATGCCTGAGTTGAGGATTAATCTGGCTGAATATCAAAGGAACACAGTCAAACATGCCTCCATCTTTGTGTGCTAACAGCATTAAGAAATTCCACATTTAATGGAGCTAAATCTTCATTAAAAAGACTGGGAGTGGGTTTCTTCCCCTTTTCTTTGCAGCAGCTTTTGAGAGTAGATGAATCAAATCCCAGGTTCAGCCTCCACTCTGTTCATTGTGTTCTGTGAAGCAATCTCCAACATAAAGCCCCATTGTCTGTACTGTTCCCCCTGCAAACATGGGTGCCCATTGAAGCCACGCTTTCTCAATTAAATAACTGCTCCTCTTTGAGAAATGGGCTGGCATGAAAAAAGGAACTTGCAGATAACAATAGGCTTGAGTCTGGTGCCTGTCCTGCTTGTAAACACTGCACTCCCTGAGGAAACAGCTGCATGCATGCTACAACACTCTCACCACCAAAGCAATGCAGTGAAGGTGCAGGGTGGTTATAAGGAATAATGTGCTCAGATTGTACATAATAAGGCTGTTAGCTCGTGAGGTTTCAGGCTGACATTAGTAAGAAAAAGGGAAGCTTAATTTGCCAGATCCGTGTCATCTTGAGAGCAGAGGGTAGAATTATTTAATAATATAGGTACTAAATATTTTTTTTTCTCCTTGTGTTGGTCACACCTTCCCATTTGTCCTTTCTTCTTCCTGTCCCCTGCTGTTGTAGGCAATTAAATTTTGTATTAAAAATTGAAAGAGGGTGGGGAGGGAAAGCCCATAAGAGTACTTGGTAGTAACTACATTCGGTTGAGTGCCTTTCCTCCCTGTGGATTGTGATTTTTTTTTTTTTAAACAATGTACTTTCAGTTTTCAGTAAGACTGCAATTTACATTGATACAGATCCTTTCATCATGAAGGTTCTCAAAGGACTTAACAACCATCACATATTCAAGTGCACAGTATATTTAGGATTATTGTCTCACTGTTGACTTGCAGCCACATTTGGGGTGGAATATTGCAACTATTTTACACTGTAACACTACACAACAATTTTGGACAAAGTAAATAATGCTGTTGTCTCTAATTAAAATTATAGGAATTTTAGGAACCCAAATATAATTTTTCAGGTATTAACCACTGTCTCAGAGATAGGGCTTGGCACAGATAAACCTCAGATCTGATCCTGTGGAGCAATTCATATTATATTCCCTATTAATCACAATCAAGTGTTGACTCTGAAGCATAACATTACCACTTGAAATGTTAAGGCTGATCAGAGCACATGAGAAGGGAACTAGCAATTAGATGATGGTCTGCATGCAAATTATGCAGGAAAGAGAAGTCCACTGCAATAGGAATTTCACAATGACATTCCACACAGGTAAGGCTTGGTGTGATGGATAGGAATTGTGCTGACCAGCACCCAGTGATTAAGGGGTTAAACTCAGGTGGCTAGCAAGGGTGTTGGCAGGGAACCAGAAGAACCAATGGAAATACAGTGCTGAAATTTGAATTGTATGATCTGTTGCCTGATTTCTTTGTTTGGGGACGTTAAGCCGGGAGTTGAGAGATACAGAATTATTTAAACCCAGGCAGGACTACTATGTCTCCAAGGAATTCAGGGCATGGAAGTGGACTGAACCAGGAAGGATCATGAGTAAATGAAGGGGAAAAGTGTATCTAGTTGCAATCAGGGTATTTTTCTTTATTTTTGTAGTTTGGTTTGAACTGCTCTGTGTGAATCTATGCCTCCCCTCCCGCTTTCACTATCTAAGAGTTGTTCCCAGAGATTTTGTTTTGTTTTACTTAGTTAACTCAATAACACCTAGCAATGAAGTATGCTTTATCAAGTATATCTTTTGTTTTGTTAATAAAAATCACCTTTTTAAGGCGATGATTTGGTTCTTGTGTCCTAGGAAAGAACAGGGGGTCCGTGTGCGCGTGTCTGTCTGCCTAGACTGAGCGATCAGCTACCAGAGACTGCAGCTTGTTTTTTTCAAGCTCTCTTGTGGCAGAGGAGTTTGGGGGTACCCCTGGGGGAAAGTCCAAGTGCTTTCTTCCTGGGTTCAAGACGAAAGGGGTTTGTATCACTTAATGGTGTCAGCTACCCCCTAAAGTCACTAAATCTGTGACTCTGGGGAGTTTCTGTAAGCAGAGCCTGTAGAAGCAAGGTATTTTTAAGGTCTCTTGTAGGTCCCCACCTTCTGCACTCAGTGTGGCAGAGTGGGGATCAACCCTGACACTTGGTTTGGAGGCAGTTTTGGCAACTACTATTACTTTATGATTTCTAACTTGAGCACTGATTCCCTATGACTCAGAGCACAATGAAACACATTAAACTATCAGAAACTCTGTCCCATACTTTAGTTTGCCTCTAGGCCCCTGTAACCAAACTTGATTGGGCAAGTTGTCCAGTTTGCTAGTCATATATAATAATTGCTATTTGCATGAAAGCACATTGCCGATCAAAGCAGTGTCACAGTCAACCGATAACTTTCAATCCTTTTCTAGGCACCACTTTTTCTTGCATCATGATGAAAATTTCTGATTTCAGAAAATGAGGTGAGTAGGGATTTTAAAGACATTGAGAGAGAAGGTAGAGCAAAGATTGACTATGAAATTAACTAAATCACAGAATTATTAGATTAATTCAAATGCAGAGATTCATACCAAACACAGCCAAAGCAATGAATATTTGTATGAGAGAGGATATGTGATGTATATTGACAAGGCAGGCAATGATTAGTATAGTATCTCAAGATTTTGACATCTCTTTTGCCATTTCATCTTTAATCAAGATTTTTCTACACCACCATTCTGATGTGTTTTTTTTTTTTTAATTCATACCTGTAGTTCATTTTGTTTCTGCAAAGGTGTTGAACCTGGGAAATGGGCTTTGCCTCTGATATAAATTTGATGATTAAAAATAATCCTCTTTCATTATAGGTGTTTGTTATAAGATTTGACAGACATACGACAACATCTTTTCAAGAACTGCACTATGGAACTGCTTTCCATGTTCAAGAATGCTTTTTATGGGCCAGTCAGCTTTCCTGAAATACTAATCCTGCTGGAAATAATTTTCTGATAATCCCAAACAGAATCTGTAATTAAATTATGATAATGGTTTAGAATGTGGCAAAGCATAAACCTTGAGAGGTAGTTTTCATTTTTATGGATTTAATGTTAGTCTGTTTCCTTCCTTTCAGGAACTCAGCTGGCTCCAAGTGTACTGTATCATTAGATCCAATGCAAGACCTGTTATAGGCCTCAGACAAGAATGTCTGGTACCAAAGTATGAGATACAGCTGTAATGAAGTATCAAAGACACTTGGAACATAAGAATGGCCATACTGGGTCAGGCTAAATGTACATCTAGCCCAGTATCCTGCCTTCCAACAGTGGCCAATGCCAGATGCTCCAGAGGGAGTGAACAAAACAGGGAATCTTCAAGCAATCCCTCTCCTGTCACCCATTCCCAGCCTCTGACAGAGGATAGGGACACCACTCCTACCCATCCTGGCTAATAGCCATTGATGGACCTAACACCTCCTTTAATTTATCTAGTTCTCTCTCGAACCCTGTTCAAGTCCTGGTGTTCACAACCTCCTCTGGCAAGGAGTTCCACAGGTTGACTGCACTGTGTGAAGAAAAGCTTCCTTTTGTTTGTTTTAAATCTGCTACCTATTAATTTCATTTTGTGACCCCCTAGTTCTTATGTTATGGGAACAAGTAAAATAACTTTTCCTTATTTGCTTTTTCCACAACAGTCATGATTTTATAGATCACTATCATTTCCCCCTAGTCTCCTCTTTTCTGAACTGAAAAGTCCCAGTCTTTTTAATCTCTCTTCATATGGGACCCGTTCCAAACCCCTAATCATTTTTGTTGCCCTTTTCTGAACCTTTTCCAATGCCAATATATCTTTTTTGAGATGAGGTGACCACATCTGTACACAGTATTCAAGGGTGTACCATGGTTTTATATAGAGGCAATAAGATATTCTCTGTCTTATTCTCTATCCCTTTTTTAATGATTCCTAACATTCAGTTTGCTTTTTTGACTGCTGCTGCACATTGAGTGGATGTTTTCAGAGAACTATCCACAATGACTCCAAGATCAATCTCTTAAGTAGTTATAGCTAAATTAGTCCCCATCATATTGTATGTATAGTTGGAATTATTTTTTTCCAGTGAACATTACTTTACATTTATCAACATTAAATTTCATTTGCCATTTTCTTGCCCAATCACTTAGTTTTGTGAGATCTTTTTGAAGTGCTTCACAGTCTGCTTTGGTCTTAACTATCTTGAGCAGTTTAGTATTATCTGTAAATTTTGCCACCTCACTATTTACCCCTTTCTCCAGATCATTTATAAATAGGTTGAATAGGATTGGTCCCAGTACGGAACCTTGGAGGGACACCAATAGTTATTTCTCCCCATTCTGAAAACTTACCATTTATTCCTATCCTTTGTTTCCTGTCTTTTAACCAGTTATCAGTCCATGAGAGGTAGAAGTCTACCAAAAGTCATGCAAGTTTCAGAGAATATTGGGCTTTTCCCAACAAGAACAGAATTTGCTTAATCCCAAGCATACTACCCTTTGTACCTTGAAAAGTGGGTGGTACAAATGTAAATGTTATTGTAGTTTGTCTATAGACTTCCTTCATAAGTGCTTTTTACTTTTACAGCACCTTATGTCAGACACACTCAAAGCAGTTTACAAACATTATTTTATTAATCCCTTTTATTAATCTTCCTTTGTAAGCTAGGTGAGAGAGTCAGCTATCAGTGAAATGGAACCCATCTTTGTGGTGAAACACAGCAGCTGTTAACAGTGCACAGTAGCACTATGCTAGACAGGAACTGACTACCTTGTCCAACTGATTCTGCATGGAGAACTTAGGAAGGCTGAATGCAATTACACAATCTGGAAAGGAAAGATGCAAAGTTGTATAGAGCTTTGAAGGTGATGACAAGAAAAATCAATTTAGACAGCAACTCACAGTGCCCCTCTACACCATGCTGCGGTATTTGTTTTGTACTGATTCAAAGTAAAGAATGCAATTTAGGGATTCACCAAAGGGCCGCCTTGTAGCACCTGTGTTCCTTGGAGAACACTCTTCAATTTGTGAGATCTGTGTGAACTGCAGCTTCAGTTAGCATAGCTCAAGTAAACCCTGGCTTGTATTTAAGTAAGCGAATGATTTCTGGGCTCACAGAAGGATCTCAATTATGGTTATTCAAGTTGTAAGGGAACTGCAAATGCTTTTTAACGTAGAACAAGATACATATCTTGTATTTAACCAAAACCTAGCTTACTGATCACAATTGAATTTCCAGACCCCATAGAAAGTGAGTTTTTATCAACTCTATCTTTATTAATTTTATCTGGTTTGCTATCTACATCAGGATATATTAAGTGCTGAGTACTAAACTTTAATATATAATTAATATAATTTTACAGCAGCAAGATAAAAAGATCCTCCAAAGATTTCATTATTTTAAATAAAAATATACTTTTGTTACATGGAAAATTAAAGATGGACATAAATTAAGATGAGATTATGTTCCAGGTTATTTCATTTACCTAGCCAGCATGGCTAATTTTCTAAAATATCCTTCTAACTAGTAATATGAAATTCTGCTTTCTAAAGAAACCATTTCAAAATCAGCTCACAACATTTATCCGATCAGCTAAGAGGCTTTATTGTACTAAATTACTGGATAATCCCTGGTCACAGTGCAATGCTATCAAATCTCTGCTTCCCAGAGGCTTGCATGTTTTACTTTTTTATTTGAAAATGCTTTGATGAATGAGAGAGCTCAGACTGATCCATCAGAAAAGTTACCACTGTCTTAACACATTTTTTCATTCCATTGGCATTTGCAGCTACACTTGTTTACAAAGTTGGCATCAGCTCAATCAACTGTCCTTCAAAACAAGCTCCCTTCATTTTTATATTGAGCTGGTAGTCTCTTCTCATACATGATGCTATCCTCCTATTTCAAGAACTTGGATTAAAATAAGCACCTGATTTTATTCATATGACCATCTGAATTTAGGGCACAGCTTGCACAGCCCATGGATGTGCTTACAGTGACATTCACAAAGCGTAAATTCTGTAACACTACTCTTAGCTGGAATCAGTGTATTGTTACGAGTATCCCTTCAGCTCTTTCCTTTAAAAATTATGATTTCATTATTAGATGGCAACTTCCTATAGCCAGTGGTTGAATTATGTGATACTTACTGCAAAACAAAAAATTTGCTCAAAATAAATGGATTTATTACAGATGTGGGTGAATGAAGTTCTGTGGCCTACAATGTACTGGAGGTCAGATTAGATTTATCACTATAATCCCTTCTGACCTTAAAGTCTATGAGTCAGAAGAGCACATAGTTGTAATGTATATAATTTGGTTTCAGAGATTCTCGTGGAATTAAATGTTGCGACACATTAACCAATTATTATATTGTTGAAAGACCACATAAATACTGGCTCCTAAAAAACTAAAATTATTAAATATAAGTAAATCTATTGGACTTGATGCACTTAGGTGGAGAGGAGGACAAAAAGGAGTAGACAAAGATAACACTGTCGTCTTGAGAAGTCTCCCAGATTCTCATGAACGATATATATTTTAAGAAGCATCTTATATTGTCTGTGATGGGCCTTGATATTGGGATCTTGCCATTTTCTTGCAAATGAAGTCTATTACTGCTGTCCTAGGGCCCAATCCAAACTCACTGAAATCAGAGGTGTCATTCCACTGATTTCGGTGGGAATTGGATCAAATCCTTGAAGTGCTGCTCTCTGCCTTAGTTACAGCATATGCAGAGCAGGGACAGTGATTTGGTGAGAATATGAACTTGATTCTCCCAACCCCCAACTCTCTGACACAACCATGAAGACTTCTCTCCAACATTATGAATGCCTCTCTTATCACAACTCTTCTGCAAGTGTAACAAACGGTCTGACCTGGTGAAGCCTTCCTGATCACAAGGACAGTGCCCAAACCGCTCTTCCAGTAAAACTCCTCCTTGCTAGTCTCTTTGAGGTCTATTGCCAGCAATTGTGGTGAAAGGTTGGATTGTGTAAACAAAGTTCCCTATGATCATAATATATTATGTTAAAAATAGGCTATCTGACCTGCAGTTACCATTTAGCAGCATGTAACACAGTGCACCAAATCTGCACTAACAAGGCAGGAGTTAACAAACTGCGTTGAGCCCAAGAGATCACACCCCGTCACCCTTGTTAGGCATGCTCCTAGTAGAGGGAGCATTCAAAAGGGGTCAGCTCAGACAAGGAGAGCAGCTGTGTGCAGCAGCCTCCTCCGGGAAAGTCTCCAGGACTCCAAGGCACTGGGGTCAAGCCTCCTAGCTGTGTCACTGGAAGCCCTTCGACTACAGGAACCAAAGGGGATGACTCGCTATTAGCAGCAGAGGAGTTGATGGAGACCACAAAAAGGTAGGAAATGATATAGAAGATGCACGTGGGGGTATGGATACCTGAACATTGTGACAGGATACCTGATTTTGAAGGGCCCTGGGTAGGGACTCGGTGTAGTAGGATGGGTCTGGGTTCTCCTACCCTCTGTGCCCTTGCCACTGGGCAATGCTGCTGCTGAATGTGGTGGCCCCTTTGGAGCCTCGCCACTGGGCAATACTACTGCTGAAGGAAGCAGTTCTTTGGACTCTTGGTGACTCCCTGACACAGCTTCTGAAAATTTCTGAATTAAGCCAAGCTAGGTGGAAGTCATATGTTTTTCAACACCACTCTGTAAAGGCAAAGATCGCCTTTATGGAAGAAAAGGATGACCGTGTCTTTGTTGGTCTAATGTAAAATCTGTTGAAGAAAGTAAAATATCTTCCACAGACTTAAATTTACTACTTCACTTCTTGTCCCAAAATGCTGTGTGGTGTTAAATGGGTGCTATGTGGCATCTCGGGGATTGGCTGCATGTCAATAGTTAGAGAATGATTTCCATATACATAATTTATGAAGCACTTTGGAATATCTTTGGGTAAAAGATACAATATCAGTGTTAGTTATAATTCATCTATAGATGGTGAAGGCATTTATAGATCATCTCAATAATCTACCAGGACAGGGATTTGTTAATTTACCAGGCATGCTTGCAAAACCTCTGTGTTCTCTCACATTTGGAGAGGGTGTGAGAGTTGTCATGTATAGGTTCATTATAATTTTGCTCAGATGAAGGAAAATATTGATGTATTTTCTGTGGTATTTATGACATTTTAATTTTTATAATTTGTATTGTGTATCTTGAAATGTGTAACAGCATCTACAAGGAATAGACATTTCAATTTATACATTTTAAATGTATTATTATTATTATTATTATATTATTACAGACAGCATAAATGACAGTGTTCTCACAATATGCTATACACCATGGCAAGCTTCAGTGATAACAGCATGGTGGTATGTAGACTAATCATTAAGCACTAGTCTCGGCTAGGTGCTCATATGATAAACGTGGTACTAATATTTAGATATTGAGATTATGCTGATATCAACAGACAGCAAAGTTTGTCTAATGTGTTCTACTACTATGATGTCAGCAGATCAGGTGAAATAGTGATCTGAAAGCCCTTCATTCCCACTTTCACACCTTCTAGTTAAAATCAATGAGAGAGAGTTGCTGTCCTAAACAGATATCATGCTTCGTGTGCACTTTCTGCTTCGCTCCTGTAGCTGTGGCAGAACTAGAATATATATTTAGAAAGTTAATGTGAATTTATTTTTCTTAAACTATTTAAAATTCAATGTTAAGTGAGAAAGATAGGTGACTTGTGTTTTGAAAGTGTCTTGACATGAGTTGTGAATTTCAATATCAATAATTGTACACATTAAAAAACTAGAAACTTCCATTACTTGAGATTTATAATGTAAATTGTAAACAAACTACATAATGCTAATGGAGATTTTTATCTCAGTGCCATGGATTATATACTTACTGGTATAACTCAAAATTTTCACTGGTGTCAGATCACAATTAGATCCCTGGATTTGAAAATCTCAAATTAGTAAACAAATCTGATGTAATATCTGCTCTTCTAATGGCAGAAGATACAGTAACGTCACCAGGTTTATTACATATTTACAGTTTTATTTTTGATGTAAATGGCTTCAAGATCTTACACTTCACTACAAATTCCTTGTCTGACTTCAATGACAAAATGTTTGTTGCTGTAGAGGAAAGAAACTAAGTGGAAGCTGTTTTCTCTTGATGTTAAGAAAGCTTTTGACATAAACAGTTCATGGCAGCATGAGCCCTGTGATGTGTTCTGGAAATAGTCTGCAGAAAAACTGAAGTGTGTGATTTGTGCTGCATGAGACCAGACCTCTCAATGGTGAGGGGAAAGAGGTCTGGTGGTTCAAAGTAGGGATGTTAAATATCGGTTAATTGAATAGTCGATTAACCTCAAATTCTTATGTTTCTTGACTATTCCATAGTCCCTGGGGGTGGGGCAGGCAGCCAGTGCGCTCTGACCCCATTCCCAAGGAGCCCCCTGCCACTCCACGCTGCTGCCTCTGTAGCAGAGGCAACACCATGGGGTGCTAGACAGGAGCTGGTCCGCGAGGGAAGCCAGTTTAAAAACCAGTTCCCCTTGCAGACTGTTTGCCTGTCGGCCCCAAGCTACTGCCTCTGATACAGAGGCAGCATCACGGGGTGGCAGCAGCCCCTGTCCAGAGAAAGCAGGCGTGTCTCAGCTCCTGGACCTGGCATGAGCCAGAACTGAGCCAGGCTGCCTGCTTGGCTCCTACTATACCTTAAATGCCGAGCTCCAGAGGGGGTAGGCCCCAGACCCGGCACAAGCCAGGACTGAGCCGAGCTGCTGGCCAGCCTGCTAAAAAGTTTACTGGTGGGGGAATACATATAGTCTAAAGCATTAACCTATAAACTTTTTCTTATCAGTTAATCGACTACACTGTTACATCCCTAGTTCAAAGGGGCCTGAGGCTCCCAGCTGCTGCCACTGCTATTGCGGCTGGAAACCTGAGCTCTTTTTAAATTGCTGCTGGAGTGTTGCACAACACACTGCACAGCTCGATGCACCATGCTTTGGATGGCGCTAAGGGAAGCGGGGTGCTGAGGGATGGCTGCCACGATCCGCCCCTTCTAGGAGCATGGAGCCAAGCTCCCCCTTCTTTGCCTAGGGGCGCAGCGACTCTGTAACTCTCCTGCATTAAACTCATTCTATATATTATAGGCAGGGCTGTTAGCACCATCTATTGAGATTACTAACCCTTTCCACTATCAGACCCTGTTTTCAGCTGATTATTACTTTGCCAAACTTTGTCCATTCTGAATTAATTTTACATGCCTTGTCTCTGCCTCAGTCTAGAAAATTTCAGCCAAAACATTTCAACCATTTCTAAGAACAAAGCTGGGGAAAAATACATTGTTTTGTCCATGTTAAATAAGTTTTGACAAGTTTTTCTTTGAATAGCTCTATCCCCTACATTGTTTTGGGGCACAGACTTGAAATTTGGCATGTGGGTTGCCTTTGTATCAGGGACATGCATTTTGCCATGTCCATGAGAATTGTGACTGCCCAAGTTTGATCAAGTTATAAGACATTAGACTGTCACAATTCCATATTCTCAGTAGAGACATCTTCCATTTTAGCTTCTAAAAATCTCTGAAGATTCTGCACTCACTGAGCATACTCACGCCTTTCACAGCTGCCACTGCTGTTCAGATTGCAAATGAAAAGCTCCATCACTACAGAGCTCCTCTGTGTGCATGTGCCACCCTCACAGTATGACCAAGCATGCTTCTTCTAGCGATGAAACTGGACTTTCCCTGTAGTGGCTGCACCAGATCAGGGGGAGGGATAAAGGGGGCTGAGCATTTCACCCTTGCTGGAACCCAGGTAGCATAGAGGAGGAATCTCTCTAACTCAAATGCAGGGGAGAGGGAAAAGGAGTAGATCAGGCTAAGGAGTTTGAAAGATTGGGACTATGGTGGGGGGGAGGGACAAACTAACTGGGTCTGAAGAGACAAGGACACTTAATTGGAACCTGGTTCAGAGTCTGGGACTGGTAGCCGGCGAGGGAAGCAGGGGACAGAGAGACAGTAGGTTGGTGGAAGGAAACACTGAGATTGGATAAGGAACTGCAGGGAGGGATTACTGGCTTGGCTAGGTTAGAAGACTAGCACTAGGACCCTGTGAGAGAAGATAAATCTGACAAAGAGCTAAGGTGCAGAAGAGATTTATTTGGATGGGATTAACAATGAAATTGGGGCAAGAAGCCAGAAAGATTGAGATTGTGCATGCTTAATTTGGTCAGTCAGTTTTAATTGTCATTTATAATCTTATTTATAATCTTAATAATATCCTTTAATGGTGGGGGGGGGTGTGTGTGTGTGTGTGTGTGTGTAAGTAATATATGTAAGTCATCTCCTTGATGCATGTAGAAAGCTGAGGCTTTTATGCAACTGTTACAGGTAAGTTTGTATACTTAAAATATTTTAGTTCATATTCTGAACTGAAACTAGAGTTTTACATAGTTGTACTCTCTATTCCTCTGCTAATCTGGAGCTACTTTGTCCTTCCATAACTCAGAGCATACTGTTCAAAGCCTAAAATTGTTTGCAGGGTTGTAGCCATATTGGTCCCAGGATTTTAGACACACAAGTTGGGTGAGGTAATATTTTTTTTATTGGATCAATTTCTGTTGGAGAGAAAAACAAGCTTTTGAATTTATACAGAGCTCTTCCTCAAGTCTTGGAAACATATAGGTATCTCCAAGTATCTGCAGGACTCCTTTACATCCATGGATATCTGTCTCTGTGAATGCAGATGTATTGTTTACCATCTTTGTGGATTGCACATCAGATGCAGATCCAGATTTTTGTATCCACAGGGCTGTAACTGAGAGTTAGGGTACTTGTAGGTATCCTTCAGTCTCAAAAGACCATGGGTATATGCCCCTGAGAGGTAAAGAATTATTCAGTTGGTTTTATGGCAGCCATGAATGTGGCTCAAGAGACCCACTCAAGAGAAAATCTCTGCTGTTTCTGTTGCATTTAAAGATGATGTTTTGACCCTTTGAGTGATTCCTTCTGTGAGCTCGTTTTGCCTCTGCTAAGCCAGACTGCTGCTTCTCAAAATTGCACAGACATTTAAGTTTTTGT
This sequence comes from Pelochelys cantorii, assembly GCA_032595735.1. Lineage (NCBI taxonomy): Eukaryota > Metazoa > Chordata > Testudines > Trionychidae > Pelochelys > Pelochelys cantorii. Next base: position 70,456,775 of record CM064329.1, on the reverse strand, counting down.
TTCCAAAGACTGTGGTTTTGATTTTCCCATTTGACGTTCACTTCCATGTCCATTTCCATTAGGGCTGTTAAGTAACGTGTATTTGTGTAAACGTAACCACTGGAATTTTTAGTGGTTACACATTTACATGATGGCGGGTAGGTGGGAGCCGGTGCTTGAGGAGAGCCGGCTTTTAAGCCAGCTCCCGGCGAGCACCAGCTCTCGCCTATCCCTCCCAAACCCCACAATGCTACCTCTCTATCAGAGGGCTCTACGGGAGCTGGTGCTCATAGGGAGCCAGCTTTTAAGCCGGCTCCCACAGAGCACCAGTTCCTGCCTGCCCCACCCCTGCACTGCTACCTCTGTGGCAAGGGCAGAATTTCAGGAGGGTAGGGGGGGCAGCTCCAGGATGCAGCTTGCTTTTCATCCCATTCCCTGGACACTAAGGGAGTGAGGGAAAATGCTTGCATTCCATGCAAGCCCCTCACACCTGTTTGTTGAAGGGAACTCTCCAGCCAGGTATAAGAGGCATTCACAGAATGCAAGTACTTTCCCCTCACTCCCTTGGCATCCAGGAAACGGGATGAAAAGCAAGCTGCGTCCCAGAGTGCAAGGCTGTTGCCCCCTTCCCTCCAGAAATCCCACCCTTGCTCTGTGGGAAGCAGCAAGGGGGCGGGCACACATGGAGAACCATCTTAAAAACCAGATCCCTATGCATATTGGCTCCCACCTGCCCCTCCTTCACTGTTGCCTCTGATACAGAGGCAGCAGCATTGGGAGGGGGAAGGACAGACGGCTTCATGGGAGCCAGCACATATGGGGAATCGGCTTAAAAGCCGGCTCCCCATGGGCACCAGCTCCTGCCTCCATCCCTTGCTGCCTCTGATATAGAGGCAGCAATGGGTGGGTGTGACTAGTAGTTAGGTGTCTCTTATCAGTTAATCATGTAAATGACTACACACAGACATCACTAATTTCTATGAGGCCTCATTTGCACACATCCTTGAAATGCAGTTTTGGGAATCCTTTGGGTCTTTTTTTCCAGATGCCAATTCACTGTACAGGATGTCCTTTGGGGTGCACCTATCATCCATTTGGCACTAATGCTCAAGACAACGGAGGTATCTCTCTTTGAGGAGTGTTTGTATGCTGGTTATGAGGATGTCCACTTGAGTACCTCAGGGTATGTTTACACAGCATGCTTATTTTGAAATAAGCTATTTTGGAATTGTTTTTCCAAAAAAGCTTATTTTGAAATAGCACATCTACAGTACAAGGAAGCCTCGATATAAGTCCGAGTTAGGCTTCCCTAAAGTGAACATGCTACTTCAATTTAGAGCCCCAGGAGGCACTGAGGAGTAATTACTTTGAATGGCCCCAGGGAGGAGCTATTTCAAAATAACAGTACTAGAGCATCCACACTACTGCTATTCCAAAATAGCTATTTCATAATAAGCGTTATTCCTTGTGGAATGAGGTTTACAGATTTAGAAATAAATCATCCATTATTTCAAAATTCTCAAAATAACAATTGCTGTGTAGACGCTCAGATTCTTATTTCGAAATAATGTCATTTATTTTTAAATACCTGCGCTTTGTAGATGCACCCTCAGTGTTGATGACTGTCCATCCAAAAGATTACAGAGATTTAAGGAAAGCAATACATATGAAAGCTCATGGGCCTCTTTTCCTGATGAGTATAAGATCCATATATCACTCCTATACAAAAACACATTGCTAACATATGCGTGATACACGCAGATTTTTGTGTTCATTCAGTTTGTTGTTTTGCTATATCCTCTTGCTCAATCTAGGCACTGTTGTGGTGGCTTTTCCAATGCGGATGTTGAGTTCTTTTTCAAGTAAAAGGTTACCTGTGATAGTGGAACCCAGTTATGAGAACTCATTCAGTACTGCAAGTTCATAGTGAATGATCACGATGAAGGGTGCTTCCCCAACTCTATGGCACATTATTTTAGTCATTTTTAGACTTACAGTAAACCTGAAGTCTTGACAGCCTCTGGAAAAACTGTCCATAAGGCTCTGGAGACTTGCTTCTTTATGAGTTCACTGCTGCATCATCAGCAAATAGGAAGTGTTGGATAGGGGCCTTCCAAGTCTGGGTTTTAGATCCGAGTCTTGCAAGACTGAATAGCTTTCCACCAGATCTTGTGTCCAAGTAGATTCTCTCAGGTGAGGAACCAAAAGCTTGTATCAGTAGCAGGAAAAAGAAAACCCCAAACAGAGTTGAGGCAAGTACACAACCTTGCTTAACTCTGCTACAAATCTGAAAAGCCTCAGACTGAGCTGTCATATTGGACTGTGCTGTTCATGTTTTCTTGGAAGACTCAAATCATGCTTAAGAGTTTGGGTGGACATCCAATCTGTTTTAGACGCATGAACAGTCCACTTCACTGATTGTTTGCCATCTTTGCAGATCACAGACCAGATACAGACCCAAATTTTTGTATCCACACAGGGCTGTAACTGTGAGACAGGGTCAAAAGCCTTTGTGAGGAGGCTATGTAGAGAGGTTTCTTTTGTTCTCTGCATTTCTCTTGTAGTTGTCTCAGTGAGGAGATAATGATGACGGTAGACTTTCTGCTCTAAAGCTGCATTGTGATTCGAGAGAGATTCTGCTGCAAGAATCTGAAGTCCGGTCAGGACAACTTGAGCAAAGGCTTTTCCCATAATACTAAGAAGGGAAATGCCACAATAGTCGTTCCGGTCACTGCTGTCACCCTTGTTTTTATAGAGTGGTGAGTAATGTCGGCATCTCTCACTTCTATTTCACCTTCTTTCCAGCACAGGTGGAGCAACGCATGAAGATGTTGTAGTAGAATACAGTAACTCCTCACTTAACATTGTAGTTATGTTCCTGAAAAATGTGACTTTCAGCAAAACAATGTTAAACTAATCCAATTTTCCCATAAGAATGAATGTAAATGGAGAAGGTTAGATTCTAAGGAATTTTTTTTGCCAGACAAAAAGCATTATATACATAAATAGTATATGTTTTAAACAGTTTTAAAGAAGCATTTTAATACAAGTATAAATTGTAAAGAGTTTTAAACTAACAATGTAATACTATATTCAGCAATGATGACTGTGAAGTTTGGTTGAGATGGTTGAGTCAGAGGGTGGAAGAGGGTGCATCAGCTGGCTGCTCTCCTTGCTGTTCTTGCTTACCTTTCTAGAAATTGTTGTTTTCCTTTCTTTTTTTTTCTTGGTAAATTTCTTTATAGCAAGTCATTAGATGACCAACTCCCTTAATCACTTTGGAGCTGCGTTCCCTGTCAGGATCGTCATCACTGAGGATTTGCAAGCCAGCTTCAATCATTTGGAAAGCTTCAGAAAGACGTTTAGCAGTTAAATTTTGATGTGTTGTTTCTACTTTTACTTCTTGGTCCTTTTCTTCCATTGCTCTCATCGCCTCTAGTTGCATCAGTTCTTCATTGGTTAGCTCCTCCCATGTGATTGCAGAAGCTGTGTAACATCGGCTTCTTCCACTTCATCAAAACCTGCTTTCTTGGCCAAGCCAAGGATATCTTTCTTTATAGCAGGGACAATATCTTTAAATCCTTTTAAGTCACTGACACATTCAGGCCACAACTTCGCCCACACACCATTCATGCATGCCTGAGTAACATCAGCCCAGGCCTTACCAATGTTATTGATGCACTTCAGAATATTGTAGTCATGCCAAAATTGCCTAATTGTAGGTTTGCCTTCCCCTTCAGTGCCTCTGATGAGTTGGTCGAAAATATGGCGTAAGTAATATGCCTTAAATGCAGAGATGGCTCCTTGGTCCATGGGTTGAATGAGTGATGTCATGTTACGTGGCAGAAAGACAACTTTGACTTTTTTGCACATGTCATCTAGGTTAATTGGATGAGCTGGTGCATTATCAATAAGCAATAAAATCTTGAAATCAAGATTTTCCTTGGAACAGTATTCTTTCCATGCAGGGATAGCATAGAGAGTGAGCCATTCTGAAAAAATAGCTCCAGTTATCCATGCCTTTTTATTGGATCTCCAAACAACTGGAAGGTGTTCCTTTGAAAACCCCTTTAGAGCACGTGGTGTTTCAGATTGGTACACTGCCAGGGGTTTCATCTTCATGTCTCCAGCGGCATTACCACCTAGAAGCAAGGTTAAGCGGTCTTTAGCTGCTTTAAATCCAGGTGCTGTCTTCTCTTCTTGAGAAATGTAAGTCTGCTCAGGCATCCTCTTCCAGTAGAGACCCGTTTCATCAACATTGAAGACTTGTTTAGGGGTATAGCCACCTTCCGCAATTATTTTCTTGAGGTAGTGAGAGAATATTTTAGCTGCTGCGATATCCGCACTAGTTGCCTCATCAGACATCTTGATGTTATGCAGGTGGTAGCGTTTCTTAAACTGATCAAACCATCCCTGACTTGCTGTGAAAGTCTCCGTCTGCGATCCTTCACCTTGGTCTAGCTTCAAATTATCATACAAACTTTTTGCCTTAGCTTGTATCACTAGCAAACTTAGAGGTACGTTCCGCTGGTTTTGGTCTTCTATCCACACTGAAAGAAGACGCTCCATGTTTTCCAGCAAACTGCTTCTTGATTGACTTATTGTAGTAGCACTAAGTGGTGTGACCCACCGAGCACTAGCCCTGATCTTGTCAGCATTACGCCGAATTGTTCTCACAGTGGTCGGAGTAAGACCTAGAGCAATGCCAATATCTACCGCACGCTCGCCTTCATCAAGACACCTTAAAACGTCTAATTTAGTATCTAAACTAATGGTTTTCCTGGTTTTCTTACTGCTAGTAGTACTAATACTGCTAGGTACTCCACTATCACTTGCTGGACGCTTTTGACTCATGATGCTGGATGATGCTTCTCTGGACGGTGCATGCAATTGCTACCCTTCAGCTTGGAGTGGTCAGGTCATGCAGCATCAATCAACTATTGCAAGGGAAAAAATTTGGGAAAGCCAGGTCATTCTCCGTAGTAATTTGCTCCCCTACTGGAAGCCCTGTGGGTTTAGGCTAGGACTAGGTATAGAGGTTCTTACTTGCACAGGAGCCCTGCTGGAGGACCAAAGGCCTGTCCTATAGGGTGCCCTGGAAAAACTGGCACTACTGTATCTCCCCTAGTAACCATGCACTCAACATAAGGGCAGCACAGCAACCATGCAGTAAGAGGAAGAAAATAATGTTTGCTGCAGGGCTGTGCCCCTCCTTGCTGTGTGCATGCAGGGGCAGAGATGCAGCTCATCAGTGGGTGGATTGTGGGCATTCACCTAAGGGAGTTGCCCAAGGAAGAAAGTTGGCTCATGACAGGCATACAGCACCTGAATGGCCACACTCTTGTTGCTGGATACCCCAGACAGTAGGCCATGGAGGAGGATGGAAGAGGCCAACGTGCTCCATTCCTGCTATAGCCGCAGGCAATTCTGGGGGCAGGATACGCCCAGCTGGGGCCAATGGATGACCCCAGGCAGTTCCCCGGAGGCAGATGCTATGCTATACTCCCTAGCCAAGCCCCCGGACAGGCGAAATGCCTTCCTGGCTACGTCTCCAGCAGTCCCTGGGCATGTGAGCATTACCATGCATAGGCACTGCCCCAGTGAGATCCCTGAAGGGTGGGGAAAGGGGTATCCCCAGCCTGGCCTTGCAGTCCCAGCTGCTTTGAGGAAGCATCCAGACAGAGGTGCTGCTTTGACTCCACCCCAATGAGCTTCCCCTTCTCAGGGCCCTGATCAGGTGCCCCACAGAGGCCTGCAGAGCTCAGTAACCCAGAGAGCTGCCCTGTTGCCAGTTTGCCAGGCACTTTATACAGCTGGCAAAGGAGCTGCTCTTTCCACTACTGTAACTTGCTTTGGGCAGGCTGCTGCCTTGTGTTCTTACCCCGCCCCCAGCCACCAAAGAGGTGGTGGAATGGAACATTGTGTACAGAACTGTATTCAAGAGCAAGGCAGAGCCTCTGCTGCACACAACTGCTTTGCAGGTGGCTGGTGGCCTCAAAACCACTTGATGTAGTGGCCTAGTCTGTAGCAGGGAGGAGGGTGGGGGCCAGGCCACAAAGCCACTGTGAATCATTGGGGGTAAGGGGTGGGTATTGTGGTGTTTTACAAACATACTGTAGCTGAGAGATTCCCAGCCTTACCCCACAAAGACTGCAGATAATGATGCAGGCAAGGAGGCTAGGAAGTGCCTTGAGCAGCAACAGGTTGCTTGCCTTCACAAGAACAGGCGCTGCTGCTGACGCTCCTCCCTGGAATCCCTTATAAAGTTGCTGGTCTTCTGGAGAATCCTGCAAGCAGTGGACAGAGCAACAACATTATAAGAAAGCACTACATAACTTTAACCAAGCATATTCTCTAATGCAGCAGCAAGGTACCATCAGAATAATGCTAAATGGGAGAACATTAAGTGAGAAGTTTCTGTAGGTGAGACGGGGGCTGGTGCAGGCACACACAAAAAGGTGGAGTGTGGATCACAGATCAAAACCTCAATTAGGGATGTGGAACAAATGTGGGTCCAAATTTTTTTATCTGTGCAGGGCTTCAGATATGTTACAGCTAAACAGAAGGTGGAACAGATTTTTTTTAGCATAAGTTGTTAAAATGTACAGCTGATCCCCGAGTTACGAATCAAACACTTGGCTGTAACTCGAAATGTTCGTAACTCGGATCCCATTGAGTTACATGGCGACCGCACTGTTCGTAAGCGCAGATCACATTCGTAACTCGGGGACTGCATTTACGACCGCTTTGGTCGTAGGTGCGGATGGTCGTAAGTCGGAGACCGGCTGTATTTCAAGGGGCCATTCAAAGGGAAGTGGCCAGTTCAATCTTGGGTGGGAGGAAAGGCGAGGGAAGAAACAGCTGAAGGGCAGTGGGATGGGGCAGTCCATACGCTCTATGAAAATAATCTTATGAATACAACTGGAATATGCTTTATGCAAAATACCTCATGTAAGATATCACTGGAAAAGTTAAAACAACGAAGTCCTGTGGTACCTTAAGGACTAACAGAGTTATCTGGGCATAAGCTTTTGTGGGTCTGAACCGCTGTGTCAGATGATGGTCAAAATTCTGTTTTTCCCGACAAAAGCCACACTGCAGTGTGAATGCTCTCAGTTTTGTCACCAAAGGTACTCGGGGTACCTTTCCGAGACCTGAAGAAGAGCTCTGTGTAAGCTCAAAACCTTGTCTCTCTGACCAAGAGAAGTTGGTCCAATAAATGATATTACCTTGCCTCCCTTGTCTTTCCTAAACCCAAAGGCTATGTCTAGACTACATCCCTTTTTCGGAAAAGGGATGTAAATTAGACGTATCGCAATTGCTAATGAAGCGGGGATTTAAATCTCCCCTGCTTCATTAGCATAAAAATGGCTGCCGCTTTTTTTCCGCACGGAGCTTTGCCGGAAAAAAGCGCCAGTCTAGACGCTGATCTTGCGGAAAATAAAGCCTTTTCCGAAAGATCCCTTATCCCTCTATGAAAGTTCCCTCCAAAGTTCCCTCTATGAAATAAGGGATAAGGGATCTTTCGGAAAAGGCTTTATTTTCCGCAAGATCAGCGTCTAGACTGGCGCTTTTTTCCGGCAAAGCTCCGTGCGGAAAAAAAGCGGCAGCCATTTTTATGCTAATGAAGCGGGGGAGATTTAAATCCCCGCTTCATTAGCAATTGCGATACGTCTAATTTACATCCCTTTTCCGAAAAAGGGATGTAGTCTAGATGTAGCCAAAATGTCTTCCAAGGATATAAAATCCCATTTAATCAGATAAATGACCAGGTTGGAGTGGTTCTGTACCTGCCCCCATTTAAGCAGTTAACCATTCACATCCCTAATGTCTACAAATGAATTGTTGGGTGATGAAACAAGCAGCACTTCTTTGAAGCAACTTTAAAACACAGTTGGTCGTGAATGAATAGTCGAGCACTGGGATCACATTTATTTGACTTCTTAGCAACCTATAATTTTTATTTCGTGCCTAGATACCAGATATTTTAAAAACAGTTTGATAGTCTATGAAAGCAACTCTGCCACTTGTAACGAGCCAGCTAAGTTCTTTCCATTTGGATTAAAGTTTACCAAAAATGCCTGATGTTGGGTTAAAAATAAGTGGCTCGACTCCCAAAATGCTGTGCACAGCATATACATTAGGGCTACGTCTACATGACGAGTTTTTATGGCAGAAAATATGCTAATGAGGGACTCATTAGCATGAGTTGTGACATCATTAGCATATTTTCTGCCATTTCTTTTTGCGCAAAAAAGCAGCGTGAACGTTTGCTTTTTGCGCAAAACCCCCGTTTTGCGCAAGATCCTTATGCTTCTCTGGGACAGGCATAAGGATCTTGCGCAAAATGGGTTTTTTGCGCAAAAAGGAAACGTCCACACTACTACTTTTTGTGCAAAAAACCCTTATGCAAAAAGAAACAGCAGAAAATATGCTAATGATGTTGCAACTCATGCTAATGGATCCCTCATTAGCATATTTTCTGCCAACAAAACTTGTAGTGTAGATGTAACCTAAGGCTAAACCATGTGGAAAAAAATCCAGGTGTGGTTGTTGTTGTTTTTCCCTTTCTTTACTCTTTCAAATGTAATTTCCTTTTAACTGTTTTTCATAATTGGTTTCTCAAAAAAGGAGATTTTAAAGTATGAGAGAGATCAATAATCCAGCTCTGCTTAATCTTACAAGATCAAGGTTAGTTCTGAATAACAACTATAGAAATCACAATAGTATTTTAGTGCATTTCAAAATGCCAGATCAAATTTTCTCAATTTAAAAGTAAAGAGATTTTTTTTTCTAACCCCATTTTGTAAATTTACCCTGGAAGCTGAGAGTCAGCCTAGGTTCTTTTTTGGCTCAAGCCTCATCACCAAGTAACAAAATATTTTGAACCTCATGGTAGTTAGCAAAAATATTGATGTACTAAATATGCAGAATCCAGCTCCATCTTAACTAACAGCAATAAAAAGTAGTAACATCTTAATTTTCTAAGCAAAAAAAAAAAAAATTCAGATTGGAAAAAAAACCTCTTGTGAAAGAACATTCACTGAGTGGTTTTTTTTTTTTTTTAAACTACACTTCCACTTCAAGGTTCCAACTAGTCTGCTTAAGTCATCAGCTTCGTGTACCATTTGTAATAAATATACTGAACCCAGCTTGTTCCTACAGCCCTCCCCCATGCTACCATACAGGCCTCCTCCCAAACTCCTACAACCAAAGCCTCCAAAGTTCCCTCATCTGTACAGAAACCCCCTATATAACAATCCCTCACCTGTAATGGAGTTAAATCTGGGCAGATCCCTCCCCCGCGGAGGCTGTGCAAGGCCCATAAGCACTCAACTCCCCCATGGGCACAAAACCTTCCCCCACTGCCCTGCGGCTAAATATCCCCCTTCTCTACACTGTGCAGGGCGCACGTACACAAAGCTTTTCCCATGCAATGAGCACTGTGTGCACAACCCGCCCCCATGCAACCAGCACTGCGTGCACACGGCCCCTCCATGCAATGAACACAGGCCCTTCGCCCATGCAAAAACACTGCACGCAGCCCCTGCCCCCGTGCAATATCACTGCGTACACACCCCTCCCCCATGCAACACCCCAGTGGGCGCACAGACCCCCCGAGCAGCGTCCCCCCGGCTCACCCCGCACACGCACCCTTTGCGTAGCAGGCGGGGCCGCCCCTAACTCAGCGCAGCAGCCGGCGTCTCTGCCTCTCTCCGGCCCCTCAGAGCGCAGCGCGCCGCTTCCTGGCCCCGAGCCGCTGGGCGGAGCCGCCCGCTGCTCTCCCGTCACTGCCGGCCCCCGCCTCTCGCTGCCGGGACATCCGGGCCCTCGCTACCGCTGGACTGTCCCGGGCCTGCAGGGGCCACGCTCTCCCGCCGGCGCCGGCCCCGGCCCCGGCCCCGGCCCCGGCCCCCTGCCCTTGCCTAGTACGTTGTGCTGCCCTGCTGGCGCGCCGCGAGCCCCCATGGGGGGCAGCCGCTAGGGGCCCCGCTGCCGGGCCTGGCTGAGGGGCCTGCAGCAGCATCACCTGGCAGGGAGGCCTGAGGGAAAGGTGCTGCCTACATCCAGCAGTGCCCCATCCCATGCCCCCTTTGGGCAGGGGCTGGCACGGCCTGCTGTTGAGCCCTGACGCGGAGCCAGTGCCGGGGCCATGTTCCCACGCCCCCTCACCCCAGTGTTGGTGCGGAGTGCAGAAATGGGAGCCGCCTCCCTACGCCGGGCTGTTGTGCCCACCCGTATGCGGGGCAGCAGTCGCACTATGTTGTTGCCCTCCATGCTCATGTTTGGAGTGATTGTGGCTTCCAGCGGCCTGCTGCTCATGATTGAGAGGGGCATTTTGGCAGAGGTAAAGTCACCACCGCTCCATCCCTCGCATGGAGACCTCGCTTGGAGGAGCAGCGGAAGCACCAGGGCAGTGGTCCCTGAGAACATGGATTACCAGGTGGTACAAGACATTCGAAACAGAACAATCCACACCATATGTGGGCAAAAGAGCATGCCTCACAGCATCTGGGAGCTTTCAGCAGGTCAGAGGAGAACAATGCTCAAACACATCCTGGTCAGTGATAAATACCGCTTCTTATACTGCTACGTCCCCAAAGTCGCCTGCTCTAACTGGAAACGAATATTGAAAGTTTTGGATGGAGCACTGGAGAATGTGAATGTAAAGCTCAAAATGGACCACAAGAATGACTTGATTTTTCTCAGTGACATGAAGCCAGATGAGATCAGCTATCGGCTAAAGCATTACTACAAGTTTATATTTGTTCGAGATCCAATGGAGAGACTTTTATCAGCTTATAGGAATAAATTTGGAGAGATCAAAGAGTACCAGTTAAAGTACGGTGTGGAAATAATTAAAAGATACAGAAAAAGCCCCCGAAAGTCCACAGGGGATGATGTGACATTTTCTGAGTTTCTCCAGTACCTGTTAGATGAAGAGGCAGAGAGAATGAATGAACACTGGATGCCCATCTACAATCTATGCCAACCCTGTGCGGTGAGGTACGATTTCATCGGATCATATGAAAGACTGAATATGGATGCAGATTACATTCTTGAACATATTCGAGCACCTTCTTTCATCCGTTTCCCAGAAAGACAATCGTGGTATAAGCCTGTGACTCGGGAAACTCTACATTACTATCTATGTAACACTCAACGTGGGCTTATAAAAGAACTGTTACCAAAATACATTCTGGATTTTTCATTATTTGCCTATCCTCTTCCAAATGTTACTAGTGAATTTTGCAGGCAGTAAACTTTTTCTGTTTATGGGTTGGACTATGTGAAAAAGTTCTGCTGATAATGTTCTGCAACATTTTTATATTGGCAAAAGCTCTTGTGTAGCTGCAGTTGTATCAGCATAAAAGTACTTTTGCTCCTGTAGATTATTTTAATCAACAACTTGTATACATTCTATTGGCAAAAACACTTTTATGCCAGTTTAAACTGCACCTACACTTGGAGTGTTTGCTGGTATAGCAAAACTTTTCTAGTGTAGACAAAGCCTGCGAAGCAATCTGTGTCCTATGCACATTTCCTAATGTTATACTTTTTAAAGTATCAAATATCATATGATATATAGTCTTTACAACTAAAATATCTTTTACCTTTGTATTCCAATTTTATTATGTGTATGTGCCGCTGAGTTAAGCACAATAGCTTTTATATATCTGTTTTTTAAAAACTTCTCTCCACAGCACAAGACAGTGAATATATGCAAAAAAATCAGGAAATGGGTGTATTTTAAGCATAGTTCTATTTTTATGACCCAAGTCACATTTTCTGGAGCAGAATTACCCACAGCAACAACAGTATTTGCTGTTTTTTAAAGAGTTATTGCAGGATAGTTAAATCGTTCCTAGGTTAAACTGGTGGAACCAGTGATGTGAAATTTAGAGAGAAAAGTCATTTGTAAACTAGTCCCGCATATCCATAATCTTTACACTCGTGGAGTGCATCTAAAACTAACATGTCAGTTCTTGTTCTGTGATTTAGCAATGCTTGGGTTGAACTTGTGGCATTTTTTATTTCAGTATTGAACCACAGTTGCATTAATAGAAAAAGTTAATGTGTTCCTCTTGAGACAAGATATTAATTCAAAGACTATTCACTGTTCATTTTATTTTGTGATTAAAGATCTGAGAGTACCAGTTACTTACTTAGAAAACCTAATATTTGGTGCAGCAATGTGTTTATTACTAACAAATTCTTCTTTTGACCTTCTTTTTAAAGAGTTATTAAAATCAAGATTTTCTCAGCCATGGTAACAAAATTTAGAAAATAGCTTACAGTAGTTATTTATGGCCTATGGAGAAAAACTGCTTTGTGTAGTTAGTTGCATTTGATGCTACTGTAAATAAATGTTCAGTTCTGTTTTTATACGTGCATGACATTTTCATAGTTATTTATATGCAAGAATTATGATTAAGCTTTTAAATGTGGATGATAATGTTCAAATTTGTTTCACATTTATACTGTACCAGCATTTTTAATAACATTTATATATAAATTATTCTGTGGTTTGGTGCTTATTATTTATTTGTTTGCAGTACAATAGCAGCAGCACCCCTTTGTGTTAGCACTGCCCAAATATATAACAAATGATTCCTGTCCTGAAGATCTAACAATCACAGAGTGAGACCAAAGAGTGTAAACAAGTGGATAAAGCAAAGAAGTGAGGGAGAGAACAAGAAACAATTACTGGTCCGCATGAAAAGTAGTGGATACAGCAAATCTTGTGCCTAACGTCGTGCAGTTAACCTAGAATGATGTATACAGATGTTTTATTTCCTGGAAGCACCTTTTTGTAATGTTTAAAAGTCTCAGAGGGGTAGCCGTGTTAGTCTGTAACTGAAAAAAACAAAGAATGGTCCTGCGGTACCTTAGAGACTATCAAAAAATGTAGATAATGTCATGAGCTTTCATGGGCACAACCCACTTTTTCAGGTGAATGGAGCAAGGGGTCCAGAGGTACAAATAAATAGCAGAAAAAGAGGGGTTGGGGAGGGGAAGAGAAGGGGGGAAAATCTTGTCAATTAGAGTGTCTGTGCTAAATGAAGCTAATAGAATGGGCTGTAAGTGCCTGATAATTAGCTTTTGATGTCATTAGAATGTTGAATATAGCGGCCCATCCAGTTCATGTCTTTGTTCAAACCTTAATTAAAGGATACAAATGAAGGCAAGTTCCGCAGCTTCTCTCTCCATCTGGTTTTTGAAATTGCTTTGTAAAAGAACAGTCACTTTGAGATCTATTAATGAGTGCCCGAGCAAGTTAAAATGTTCCCCAACAATGTAATATAATGGGCATTTAAAAAATGTTCTTTAGAACTTTTAAAATATTATCACCTCTGTAGCTAGATGCACGTGCTGTGTTAATATTCAGTGTGCATATATGGCATGTTGACTAACAATGTGGCCTATAAGGCTGTCTGAGGGAAGTGATATAAGCCCACATTTCAAGGAGGCTTGGACAAAAGCACTAGGATATATACTGTGAGGAGCAATCCTGCACAGGAAATAAACTAAGTGACGTGAGGCCTTTCTGTATTTCTAAATTTGATAGCGTAGGTTGTCCATATTTTCCAAAGGGAAATTGGGAACACAGTGTGAGGGTAACCTGAGCCACACCTCCCCCTGTGGGGCTGGCCTAAGCCATTCACCTGAGACCTGCACCCTTTCCCTACACAGGGTTGAGGCTGGTGCTGCTGCTCGCCTGAGCCTTGCCTGTCTCCTGCCTGAGCCCAGCTTCCCCTCTTGCGCAGAGCTAATATCACTGCTTGCCCCTCCATCCCCCATTCCTCCTCACCTCATGCCACTTTTTTGACAAAGTAAGCATTTGTTCCATTTGATTAGCTGACACGAACAAATGGGACAAATGTCCACTTTTGCCAAAAAAGTTGGGACGGCCAGGACATGGCTTTAAAAAGGGACTGTCCCAGCCAACATGGGACATATGATCATTCTATTTATGGATGAAATCCTGGCTATGCTGAAATACAATGATAAAACAAACGCCCATTGATGTCAATTGAATTCCACCTTTTTCTGGTTGACGGTGGTGACAATACATATTTATATTTCAAAATGCTAGTTATTGATCCTCCCTCTAAAACTACTCTCTTTTTCTTCAGCCATCAAAGGTAAACTGTTTGCCTCTAATTGTATCCACATTCTTTGATCAGGTTGGCTTTCACAGATGTGGCTAAATTGTAACCTTAGTTATTCCTGACTTGCTCCTTAGATTTCAGTGGGAATGCTCAAATTTGATGGAAGATAGAATTTAGATCCTGGTGTTGCAATTTATTGAAAGTTCTAGAAATGTCTAGATCGTTCTCCAGATAAAGGCAGCAGATATTAATCGGGAGTTTTTGTAAAATGGGTGTAAATGATGGAGCAATGTAAGTGTAATTAATTTTGACCTTTGAATTTATTTATTTGAATACACTGTATGGAACTTATTCTCCCCCACCCCCTGTTCTACACCTACATCTGTGAAGGCTAGGGGATGATCACAAAAATGTTCCCTTTGAATTTTTGCTTTTTTACTAAAAATTTAATTTTAAATAGATGTAAATATTTGAATGTTTGTTGGCTTACTTACATGCTGTAGCTTCTCCTCTAGGCAAGCTTGGGTTTCTGCCCACAGAAGAGTCAGTGTTTTGCTTTTCTTTGAATCTGCTTCTGTGCATTTACTTGATGTCATCAATCACCTTTTTTCTATTAAGCTAAGAAAAGTTCTCCCCTCTCAAAAACTTGTCTGTATGTTAATGCAGTCAGGAATTCAAAGTTTGGTTCTCACATCATGGGCATAATTCGGCCACTGAATGTGCTAAAAATATATATACACAGCTATGCAAAATACTCCATCTATTTGAGGGAGACAACTTATGGTTGCTGTGATATGCCAAACTTGATTTCCCTTACTTTGTCATGATTGCAGTCTATCCTGCCATTATTTATTATGTTTGCTTTTAACTCAGCACACTGCAAACTTTGGACCACTAATCACAAAGATGAAGAATCAGTCAGTATTCAAATTAATGGTCCTGGTCCTGTTGACCAAATCCAAGGTTTTTAACATTTTCTGAAGCTTTTCTGACCAACTAAGAACAAAAACATGATCTTCTGTCTTCTTCGTGTCTTTCTTTTGTCAGTGTTTCTTTGCAAATTGCTGCAAATTACATCACTGTCAAATGATGTCAATGATTATCAACATGTTAGGGGTAGCAAACACAGAGGAGGCTAAAACTAAATTGCAGGCAAATCTGGAAAAACTGAAGCCATGGAGGATGAGAGTAACAAAGGGGTTTTGGTGCCAATAAAAGTAAAACTTTCTCTAGCTTAGTTTCAAAGGGAGAGGACATAAACAATTAGCCACTAACTTCTTCAGTGTGTTCAGTTTGTTTCCAATATTTCTTCTTCTTGCACTGTTATAAATTGGCAGGATGGAATAGTGAGTTGTGCCTCATTACTTTCAATAGTGTTCTTTTTCTTCCTTCTTACCTTACTCCTTGCACTCATCAAGCACAGTAAAAAGCTATCATTTCAATCATACATTATTTCTTTGTTTAAACCAAACAATGTACTTAGTATTGCATAAGACACCAACAGCTTCCACCTGTCCTAAAGATCTCACAATCTAAAAAAACCTTTTTTCTTAGTAGAAAAATTAGATACTTTTAAAAAGAGACAGATTAAGTTACAACATACTAGAGAGACTAGGGAGAAAGAAATTGCTCAGCTCAGAAAAGCCTATGCGGTAAGAACAAGCCTAAAATGAATTCTTGTCAAAAACCAGTGTATCACAGCAATCAAATGTAACAAAAGCATGAAGAGGACCCCTTGAATTCGGCAAGGCTACCATTTTTTGTAGTAAGGGAAGGGAAATTTCTGCATTAGCAACTTGAATATGCTCTCCGTCCTTTAGTTATCATAAGCATTAATCAATGTCTCATCATATATATAGTAGCCCAATGTCTGTGACACTATAACACTGAAATGCTGGCTGTTCTCTCTGGGCGGCACTGTTGCCTCCCTGGCTGTTCCCTCTGGGCGGCGCTGTTGCCTGAGTCACATCCTTTGCCTCCCGCCGTGGCGCTCGGCTGACTTCTGCGCCGCTCAGCCAGACTGCCTCAGGGGAGCAAGCGGCACAAGCAGCCGTTTGGGCGCTGTGGTCCCCATGCAGCACAGGGAGCGTGGTGCCCAAACAGCCGTTTGGGCTCCGCGGTCCCCCAAGTGAGAGGCAGGAGGGGGAGGAGAAGAGAAAGAGAGAGACAGAGAGAGAGGCAGGAGGCGGAGGAGAGCTGAGAGAGAGAGAGAGGCAGGAGGCGGAGGAGAGCTGAGAGAGGGAGAGGGGGAGGCGGTAGGAGGAGGAGAGAGAGACACGGAGCGAGAGACCGGAGGCTCAGGAGAGAAGACCGACCTGGAGGAGAGACCTGAAAATCCCATCTTATGATGGGCTAATTGGCTAGTTATACAAGAGTGGAGAGGAGACAAAAGAGAAGTTGTGAGCTGTAGCTGCCAGATTTTAACTAGTTCTTGTGACTGATCCTAAACTTTTAAGCCATCTATGGAATATCAGCTAACTAGCAGAGGAGTATGAAGTGAGCTTGACATACCATCTTAGGGTGCATCTACACTGCACCGTAGGTTGAAATAAGATGCAATTTGAGCTACACAAAGTATCTTATTTTGATCTTATTTCGAAATAGCTTACACAGCACTTATTTTGAAATAAATAGCTATTCCAAAATGTCCCTTACTCCTTGTGGAATGAGGTTTACAAGGACGTTGGAGTAGTGAGCCCGTTATATTTTGAAATAACAGGCACATTCAAAAGATGCGGAATAATTATTTTGGGATGCCTCCCGAATACATCAAGAATGATTAAAGGTCTAGAGAACATGAGCTATGAGGGAAGACTGAAAGAATTGGGCTTATTTAGTTTGGAAAGGAGAAGACTGAGAGGAGACATTATAGACATTTTCAGGTATCTAAAAGGGTGTTACAAGGAGGAGAGAGAAAAATTATTCTCCTTGGCCTCTGAGGGTAGGACAAGAAGCAATGGGCTTAAACTGCAGCAAGGGAAGTTTAGGTTGGATATTAGGAAAAACTTCCTGTCAGGTGGTTAAACACTGGAATAAATTGCCTAGGGAGGTGGTGGAGTCTCCATCTCTGGAGATATTTAAGAGCAGATTAGATAGACCTCTATCAGGGATGATCTACAGTGCTTGGTCCTGCTGTGAGGGCAGGGGACTGGACTTGATTACCTCTCAAGGTCCCTTCCAGTTCTAGTGTTCTTTGATTCTATATGATATTGACACTCAGTGATTTTTGCTTTTTTGTTATAGTCATGTTGGTACTAGAATGAAAGCCACAAGATGGGTGAGGTGATATCTTTCATTGGACCAAACATGGTTAGTGAAAGAGACAAACTTAGGAATGCCACAGAGATCTTCTCCAGGTCTATGGAGCTCAAAAGGGCTTATCTCTTTCACCAAAGTTGGTCCAAAACAAAAACAATAACAAAAGATATTGCCTCAGCTTCAGCCCTCTTGTCTCTCTGTTTGAGTTTTAACAGCTTTAATGCTTGAACCCTGAATCTCAACTATTAGACAGCTAGGAGTCTGACTAATAAGATGGGTGAACTAGAGTACCTAGTATTAAATGAGGAGATTGACATAATAGGCATCACTGAAACCTGATGGAATGAGGAAAATCTGTGGGACACTATCATACCAGGATATAAAATATATCGAAAGGATAGAGCAGGCCGGGTGGGTGGTGGAGTGGCACTGTATGTGAAAGATAACATAGAATCAAATGAAATAAAAATATTAAGTGAATCAACACGTTCAATAGAATCGCTATGGATAGTAATTACATGCTCCAATAATAAGAAATTAGCAGTAGGGATATATTACTGACCACCTGACCAGGACAGCGATACTGACATTGAAATGCTGAGGGAGATTAGAGAGGCTACCAAAATAAAGAACTCTATAATAATGGGGGATTTTAATTATCCCCATATTGACTGGGTACATGTCACCTCAGGAAAAGAAGCGGAGATAAAATTTCTCAATGGCCTAAATGACTGCTTCTTGGAGCAGCTGGTGCAGGAACCCACAAGGGGAGAGGCAATTCTTGATTTAGTCCTGAGTGGAGTGCAGGATCAGGTCCAGGAAATAACTGTTACAGGACCGCTTGGGAATAGTGACCATAATATAATAACATTCAACATTCCTGTGGTGGGTAGAACACCTCAGCAGTCCAGCACCCTGGCATTTAATTTCAAAAAGGGGAATTACACAAAAATGAGGAGGCTAGTTAAACAGAAATTAAAAGGCACAGTGACTAGAGCCAAAGCCCTGCAAGCTGCATGGAAACTTTTTAAAGACACCATAATAGAGGCCCAACTTAAATGTATACCCCAAATTAAAAAACATAGCAAGAGACCTAAAAAAGTGTCACCGTGGCTTAACCACCATGTAAAAGAAGCAGTGAGGGACAAAAAGGCATCTTTTAAGAAGTGGAAGTCCAATCCTAGTGAGAAAAATAGAAAGGAACATAAACACTGTCAAATCAAGTGTAAAAATGTAATAAGAAAAGCAAAAAAAGATTTTGAGGAACAGCTAGCCAAAAACTCAAAAAGAAATAACAAAATGTTTTTTAAGTACATTAGAAGCAGGAAGCCTGCTAAAAAACCTGTGGGTCCCCTAGACGATAGAACTATAAAAGGCGCAATCAAGGACGATAAAGCCATTGCGGAGAAACTAAATGATTTCTTTGCTTCAGTCTTCACGGCTGAGGACGTTGGGGAGATTCCCAAATCTGCACCGTCCTTTGTGGGTGATGAATCTGAAGAACTGTCCTGGTTTGAAGTGTCATTAGAGGAGGTTTTGGAACAAATAGAAAAACTTAATGTTAACAAATCTCCGGGACCGGATGGCATTCATCCAAGGGTTCTAAAAGAACTCAAATGGGAAATTGCGGAACTATTATCTGTGGTTGGTAACCTATCCCTTAAATCGGCTTCTGTACCTAATGACTGGAAGGTAGCCAATGTGACACCAATATTTAAAAAGGGCTCTAGAGGTGATCCGGGCAATTACAGACCGGTAAGTCTAACTTCAGTACCGGGCAAATTAGTCGAAACAATAGTAAAGAATAAAATTGTGAAGCATGTAGAAGAACATAATTTGTTGGACAAAAGTCAACATGGTTTCTGTAAAGGGAAATCCTGTCTTACTAATCTATTAGAGTTCTTTGAAGGGGTTAACAAACATGCGGACAAGGGGGATCCAGTAGATATAGTATACTTAGATTTTCAGAAAGCCTTTGACAAGGTCCCTCACCAAAGGCTCTTGTGTAAATTACATGGCCATGGGATAAGAGGGAAGGTCCTTTCTTGGATTGAGAACTGGTTAAAAGACAGGAAACAAAGGGTAGGAATAAATGGTAAATTTTCAGACTGGAGAGGGGTAACTAGCGGTGTCCCCCAAGGGTCGGTCCTAGGACCAATCCTGTTCAACTTATTCATAAATGATCTGGAGAAAGGGGTAAGCAGTGAGGTGGTAAAGTTTGCGGATGATACCAAACTGTTTAGGATAGTCAAGACAGAAGCAGACTGTGAGGGACTCCAAGAAGATCTCACCAAGCTGAGTGATTGGGCAACAAAATGGCAAATGAAATTTAATGTGGATAAGTGTAAAGTAATGCACATCGGGAAAATAACCCCAACTATACGTACAGTATGATGGGGGCTAATTTGGCTACGACAAATCAGGAAAGAGATCTTGGAGTTATCGTGGACAGTTCTCTGAAAACTTCCACACAGTGTGCAGCGGCTGTCAAAAAGGCAAATAGGATGCTAGGAATTATTAAGAAAGGGATAGAAAATAAGACCCAGAATATCTTAATGCCCCTGTATAAAGCTATGGTACGCCCACATCTTGAATACTGTGTACAGATGTGGTCTCCTCACCTCAAAAAAGATATTTTGGCCTTGGAAAGGGTTCAGAAAAGGGCAACTAAAATGATTAGGGGTTTGGAACGGGTTCCATATGAGGAGAGGTTAAAGCGACTGGGACTTTTCAGTTTAGAAAAAAGGAGACTGAGGGGGGATATGATAGAGGTATATAAAATCATGAGTGGTGTGGAGAGGGCCGATAAAGAGAAGTTATTTATTAGTTCCCTAAATTGAAGAACTAGAGGACACCAAATGAAATTAATGGGTAGCAGGTTTAAAACTAATAAAAGAAAGTTCTTCTTCACACAGCATGTAGTCAGCCTGTGGAACTCCTTGCCAGAGGAGGCTGTGAAGGCTAGGACTATAATAGAGTTTAAAGAGAAGCTAGATAATTTCATGGAGGTTAGGTCCATAAAAGGCTATTAGCCAGGGGATAAAATGGTGTCCTTGGCCTCTGTTTGTCAGAGGCTGGAGAGGGATGGCAGGAGACAAATCGCTTGATCATTGTCTTCGGTCCAGCCTCTCTGGGGCACCTGGTGCTGGCCACTGTCGGCAGACAGGATACTGGGCTAGATGGACCTTTGGTCTGACCCAGTACGGCCGTTCTTATGTTCTTATGTAACTTCTACTATCATTAAAAAAGTGACCTCCCCCCACAATCTCCCGTAACTGTGTATTTTTAAAATACAAAAAAGCTTAAAAATAAATAATTTATATTATACAAAGTTATAAAAAATAAAAAATGCATTCTAGGAAGCCTATTTATAAGCCAGAGCAGCAGGAGTGAAGCATGGAAGTGGGGATGGGGCAATTATCTCTCAGTTTAAGGGCTTGATTGAAAGTATATGTCACAACAATCATATTCTCAGGTCCGCTCACACTAACAGCAGGAACCACAGTGACTTCCAGAGGATAATTGAGGTTGGCAGGATATGGGATTAAGATGGGAATAGAAAGGAGTTTCCTTATTCTTAATCTTGATGCAGTATAGAAATGTGCACAGCAGTGTGCCCAACATGGCAAGGTCCCCAAGGAATTTTAGTGTGCTGTTAAATGCAATTTGTAGTGGAAACAGAAGCAGTTTAAAAAAGAAAGCCTGAGGGTATGAATAAGAAATCGGATTAAATGAAAGGTAAATGAGTTTCAAGAAGGTCACAGCATACAGGCAGACACCACTCATTGTCATCTCCCATTCCCACTCCTGTTCAAATGTGGGTGGGAGGAGGCACGTGGGGGAGGTTATCCCACACAGCTGTGCATCCACCTGCCTGACTTTGGGACCAAGTAAGTGAAGCATAATGGTGCGCATGCTATTTCTTTCTTCTCCTCTCCTCTTCTTCTCCTCTCCAGGCTGCCTCCAGCAAACAAGGAAAGCAGGAGAGAGCTGGGCAGGCAAACCCTGGCAAAACCTGTGAGGAGGGTGGGGCGGGAGGAGGAAGAGCATGATGTGACCCAGGGTAGGCCCCCTACATGTCGCCTCTCTGCAGGGAAGGGATGGGAGCAGGCAGGCTGCAGGAGCATCTCTGGTTAGCATGGTGCTCACTATGCAGAGCTAAATGTGTATTCCAGTTCTGCTGGCAGTGCCAGGGAAAAGAGCAAGCCTTTTCTTGGACAAGTGGAGCTTTTATGAGGGAATGGGAAGAGACAGGAGGTAGACCTGGGCTTGCTCTACACTAACACACACCCAGATAGCAGAGCTGCTCCAAGCCCCCAGCCAGCTGGAATACATAGAGACAAGTTGCAAAAGCACACATAGTCCTCCTTCAAACCCCCCTTTCCCCTGCCCACATACCAACTTCACCCATCCATGCCAGGCATCAGACTTGCATGAGAGCCTCTTCTAGCACAACCTGACCCACCTACTCTCAATGTGGCTTCTCCAGAGGCCTTCTGTTCCAGGAGAATGGGAGAGTATCTTCCCCCCCACCCGCATCCCTGGGAATCCACTCCTGGAGCTGCTTCTACCAGAGGAGTTACCTGAGGGTACATCTACACTGCACGCTTATTTCAAAATAAACTATTCTAGAATAGTTATTCTGAAATAGTTTATTTCAAAATAGCACATCTACTCTGCAGGAAAGTCTCAAAATTAGTCTAAGGCAGGCTTCCCTAATGTAGATGTGCTATTTTGATTTAGAGCCCCAGGAGGCACTGGGGAGGAATAACTTAGAATGGCCCTGGTGAGGGACTATTTCAAAATGGCAGCAGTGGAGCGTCTACACACGCCTTATTTCGAAATAGCTATTTTGGAATAGACATTCCTCGTAGAATGAGATTCACAGATTTCGGAATAAGCCATTTGTTATTTCAAAATTATTTCGAAATAATGGAATGGCTGTGTAGACGCTTGCATTATTTTGGAATAAGCCATCTGTTATTTCAAAATAACACTAGTTATCTTGAAATAACGGTGCAGTGTAGACGTACCCTAAGAGAGAGTGAGTGCCTCAAGCTGTAGCTTGGGTGCGTGTTTTTTTCTCTAATTCCTCTCCCTCCCCCTCTAATCCACCCCCCCCCCCCCGACCTTGGCTGGGCTGGCTACAGTGCTTCCCTTCCTTAAGCCCAGCTGGCTGGCCACAGGTAAGGTTCCATGGGTCATATCAAATGTGCTCCCATGAGCATGTTGCTATGGCCTATGGCCATGGTCGCCCTGGTCAAAAGCCAGTAATGATGGTATGACTAACTGGCCAGCCAGTCGAGTTGCAGAACCCCTGCCAGGGTGGTGCTGTCAGGAGCTAGAGAGAACAAGGAGCTCTGAGCAGGTTGCTGGTACTCTGTTTGGACAGAGCCCTGAGATAAGGGCACAGATGGCACAGGGCCACAGGAAAGTAGCCCAGGGAATTAGAGCAGCAGTGGGACTTAAATTAATGAACACAGCAGACAGCTGCTATCTACAGGGTCCCTGGACTCTGGGACCCAGAGCAGAGGGCATGCCTGAGTCCCCCTAGCCTCCGATTAGCGATTGGAAGGGAAGAGGCCTGGGCCTTGAGGTACCCCAGAAGGGGAACAGAAATGCAATGGCCCCTCTGGAGTGTTGTGGTCAGATAGGTGAAGGCACTGCCTCCAAGGAAGGAGCCCTGGTCCACTGCTCTATTCTGGAGTGGGAACAAATTGAAAGATGGTAGCGGGCACTGAGGGAGGCCTCTGTTGGACTTGTATCCTGTAAAGGGTTTGCTTATTTGTACCCTGGAAAGGATTTGCTTTGTTTTATTGACTGTGTGATTCAGTCACAGGGCTGAGTCACTGAAGAGTCACCACAAACAGAAAGAGAGTGCACGCACATGCATTCAGTCAAGGAGTGCTTGTGAGAGGTGAGTGCACCCCATTACAATGCTTTATCTGTGGTAAGCACACCATATTACATTAGTACAACTGGGAAAATGTCAGATATCAAATTTAATTTTAAGCAATTGTACTGCTTATTTGATTTTTTTGTTATTTATTTTTATTATGATTTTATTTGTTTGGGACAATAAAACTAGAATGGTGCTCTTTTCCTTTAAATCAGTTTCACTTCTTCATTCTCATACACTTGCAAAGAGCCATTTTTGTCCGAGTTTCCACTATTGCAGGAGAATTAAAAAAACCCTCTTCTCATTGAGTGATTCTTTTAAAAAATTAAAACATTTATATTTATGTTTAAAATAACTAAATTACAAGCAAAAAAACACCTGATGGTGACCTTTCTTTAAAGGACGTTGTAAAAGAGAATGCTTTAGTGCAATGGTTCTCAAAGTGTGGTTGGGACCATCTTGCTGGTGGGCTATGAGCTTGGAGCTTGCCCCCTCTTCCCCTGTGCTCCAGCCTTGCAGCCGTCCCCGTGAAGTTGAAGTGCTAGCTTCCCACTGAGGGAGGAAGGAGTGGCATGAGCATCGTAGGCCGGATCTGGCTTTCGGAGGAAGGAAGCAGTTCCATGTGCTGCCACTCTCCCTGCCCCCGACTGGGGGAATGGCAATGCAGGATACCACTCGCCTGGAGGCTTTCCCTGCTGCTCCCATTGGCTGGAATCACAGCCAATGGGAGCAGCGGGGGACAATGCCTGGGAGTGGTGGGAGGCACAGAGCCAAGCAGGCCCCTGCCATCCCCTTCATGCCCAGACCTTGCACCCCATCCCCCAATACATCCCGCTCACACCTAGACCATGCATACCCACCCCACTCCTACACCCTCGCTCCTGCCCAGACCTCGTACTCCCATCTGCACCCTACCACCTGCCCAGACCTTCCACCCTCAGCCTGCACCTGCACCCAATCTCCCACCCAGACATCCCCCCCACCCTCAGCCTTGCACTCCACCTCCCAGCTAGGTCTTGCACCTCCATCCCCTCTTGCACCTATTTTGTCATCATGGATGGTTTACTAATGGCCTGCAGAAAGGTCTGCATTGAGTGGGGTGGGCCACAGGCCAAAAAGTTTGAGAACCACTGCTTTAGTGGTTTGTTTGAAACTGAATTCTATTTAAATACAACCTGGACATTAGGACCAACATTTGGTCAAAGAGAGTCATGAGTAAGCCAGAAAACGGCACCATCTTAAAATATAATAATCTGGGATCACCTGTTTTTCAGTATCTTGATTGCTTTCATCACTTATTGTAAAGACTGACCATGTAAAATAAAGAGATTAAAATATCCCCCTTAGCCCAAACAGCTTAGCTCAACTGTACATGGGTCATGCTTTTCCTGTTTCCAGTGGATTTCTTGCAATTGCTTTTAAGAAATAACTTCCTTGCCACTCAGTAGTGCTGAAATAAAAGTATTAATGCTTCCAGTTGCCTTGTTGGCTTCTAGGCATGACTCATTATCTAAATGGAATAAGGACTGCTGGAGCACAGAAGAAAAATGGCACCGAGAACACACTTAATGTCTTCACATTGAATTAAATCATCACCCTTTCACTTCTTCTTTGTTGTATGATTGTGTTGTGAGTGGTGATCTGATGTGGAACATTTTCCCTGACTTTGAACTATATTTGTTTTGTTACAGGTGATTTAATGTTTAGGGGATGTGTTCTTCAGATCCCTGTCTTGGACTTTGGAACAGAGGATCTATCCCAGACAAATCCTTCATTTTTATGTGGGAGGTTAGCCCGGCCCATGCAAACCAGACATAAGTAAAGCTTGCTGTTATGTACCTCACTATTGAGTCTCAGTGCCTTATTTAAGGAGCTCCTTGTAATTGGAGACCCAATACAAAGGCCCAAAACTATTATCCATGACTCACACCTACACTTCACAATGGGGGATATTTTTCCAATGTTTCCCTTAGGTCTAGAGGTGGACCAAAAGAGTATGGTTGGATCCAGAAACAGATAATGTTTTGTAGTAGGGTTCAGATTTCAGATCCGACACAAAGCAGAGATAAGATTCAGAGTATTAGTTAGGAGTTAATGAGTTGTTTACCCAAGATTTTGGCTCAGATGGAAGAAATCTCACAAGATCAGTTTCTTTTTATGAGATTTCTGCCATCTTGGGTGTGCATTTGAATTAGATCAGGCAAGCAGCTGACTTCCAGTTTTGGATCCAATCCTGCCCCTGAATCCATGGGAGTGAGTTTAGATCTGGTGACTTGAAGCCAAACTCAATACTCAGGAGTGTTGGTATTTAGGTTGTGTTTTAGGTTTGTCTTTACTTCTTTCTTTTCCGCATTTGAGCTCCATAGCTAAATTCTACAATGCCTGGGTGGATGCTTTAAAAATACCTACATCAATTATATGGGTTGCTTTTGACACCATTTGTCCGGAGAAGTCATTCAGATTCCTTGAAATTTAGAAGCTGGGATGTTGTGACAGTATTACCACAAAAATCTCTGCAGATCAGCAGATTCACATTCCATTAACAGTCTTTCGACTGTTGCTTTTATCCATGAGGAAACTGCGTGTGTCATTTCTCTGCCATATGCTCATACTTGGTTAATGTTCGGAACATAAGTAATAAAGCTGAATTTTCATGCTTAGATTGTCTGCTTATATTACTAAAATGCAAACTGATTCTTTTGTGTGTAGATTCACACTACAGAGGGTATTTTCTTTATGGGAGACTTTTCTTTCTTTTTTTCCCCCTCCTTTAGATAAATAGGTCCGTGACATTGTTGGAATTCATGTGAGTTTATTAATCCATTTGATTTTATGAACTCTGTATCATTATGCCCTAATAATATGTTTTATAACATATTGTCAGATTACATTGTCTCTCTTGTGGTAAGAAAGAGGGTGTGGGGCCTAGGCGTCTGTCCTAGAATCAGTAATTGAATAATCTTGCTTTAACAGGCCATTGGGAACTGCCAGCCAAAAGACTGTTGATGTACTAATGACACATACTGCTGTAATGAACACAGAGGGTTGGGGAGGCAGACTGCAGAGAATTAGAACATGGAAAAACCCCAATGGATGGATAGAAAAAGATGCTGTGTTAGAAATGGCTGTTAAAAGGATACTCTCTGTATCAAGGGGAGACCTGAAGCAGAAATGGCTGGGCAGGTGGAGGAAGAGTGTGGGGAGGTCCTGGTCTCCCTGAAGGACGCTGACTTAAGACCCAAAGGGCTCTCAGAAGGAATAAGGAAACTGAGGGAAAATTTTGTTCTCAAGTTATATTATTTTTCCATGGGACTCTATATCTCTTGTGCTTTGACTAGAGTGTGGTTTAGAAGTGACTTCTTCAAAATCACTGTTACTTGCCTTGACTGTCAGCAATACAGCCTTTCAGGGGCATCCACAAAAAATAAATTAGATTGTGGGCTATATGGGTACACAGAAAGTACAGTTCCCTGTTTGGTGAGATTCAGAGCTCTCTGGTGCTCTTACTCCCAGTATTTTAACTGAGGCCATGAGGAAGTGAGTTTACTTTAGGTGCCAGCAGAAACGAAATGACTCTTTGTTACTGCCAAGATTATATGGCAGTGCAGAAGCTTTTCCAAGGTCCCAATTCTCCTTGAGTTCAGACAATCTTAATAGCCTAATTAAGCAGCAAGAAAGGAGTAATCCAGAGGAGCTATAGGCTCATCATGACATTGCATATGGCAGGCATGCCTCAGAGCTGTTGAGAGGCCTCTGAGGAGTGGATGGTACTGTACGGCTACACACCATTTAATTTGTGAAGCAGTTTTATTTAAAAAATAATTAACCTCCGTGATGTATTATTTTGAGATCAAATTAACTTTGAGATCTGGGACAAAGTGAGTTTCAAATATTTGGTGAGATCTTCAGAAAACAATAAAGCTCAGAGTCTTGATGAACTCAAGGGCAGGAGTAAAGCAAAAACAGTTCCATGTGCTGTTTCTCCACTTAATCCCCTTCCACCAACATCTGCACACTCACATGTTCCACTTCAGTGTCATGTGCACGGTTTAAGCTTTAACTTTCTTTTCTTTTTAAAAAGTTTCTATCCATTGTAGCTGCAAAGGAAAAAGAACGTTACTTACCTGTAACTGTTGTTCTTCGAGATGTGTTGCTCATGTCCATTCGAATTAGGTGTGCGCACTGCGTCTTCTGGAGCGTTTTCCCTAGTGGTACCCGTAGCGCTGGCAGGGCGCCCCCTGGAGTGGCGCCGCCATGGCGGGGCATAAGTACCCCTGCCGGCGCTGCCCCACCTCAGTTCCTTCTTGCTGGACGCTCCGACCCCACTTCAAGGAGGAGGGGTCGGAGCACTCAGAAAGAGAAGTCCACGAAAGTTGAACAATCCAAACATATTTATTCAACGAACCGAACATAGAAAAACTGTAGAAAAGTGCAACGTGGTACAGATAAACATACATATTTACAATACAGAGCTGAGGACCGCAAAGCCCACCCCTGCATCCTCCCTAGCCTGCTGTGCCAGCGCGTAGTGCGCGGTAAAGGTATGGAGCAACGACCACGTGGCCGCCCTGCAGATTTCAGTGATTGGAACCTGCGCCCCAAAAGCTACAGAGGACACCTGCGCCCTGGTGGAATGTGCTGTAACCTGGGGCGGGACCTTCCCGGACAAGGCATAACACTCCCTGATACACCCTGCGACCCAATTGGACAACCTCTGGGTCGAAATGGGAAGCCCCTTCATTCTGTCAGCGACAGCAATAAACAATTGTGTGGATTTACGAAAGGGCTTGGTCCTATCAATATAGAAAGTTAGTGCACATCTAGCATCCAGGGACTGGAGCACCTGCTCCTTAGGGGAGGCGTGGGGCTTTGGAAAGAAAACCGGGAGGTAAATTTCTTGGGACAAATGGAACGGTGACACCACCTTGGGGAGAAAGGCTGGGTGAGGGCGGAGCCTCACATTATTGTCAGAAAACACTAGGTAGGGCGGGTTCACAGTTAACGCCCTCAGCTCGGAGACCCTGTGAGCTGAGGTAATGGCCACAATGAACGCAACCTTCATAGAAAGGTGCTTCAAAGAACACGTGGCCAGTGGCTCAAAGGGGGGGCGACACGAGTCTAGACAACACAAGGTTAAGATCCCAAGCGGGGAGAGGGGGTCTAACCGAGGGATACAACTTATCCAAACCCTTAAGGAACCTTTTGACCACAGGGTCAGAAAACAGAGAAACTCCTGCCAAACCAACATGGAAGGCGGAGAGAGATGCTACATGAACTCTGATAGAGGAGGTGGAGAGGCCACTGGACCTAAGTTCAAAGAGGTAGTCCAGAATGGACGGGACAGATGCACAGGATGGGTGCACTCCCCTTCTGGACGCCCAAGACGAGAACCACCGCCACTTGGCTGCATATGACCGCCTGGTAGACGGTTTCCTACTGCTTAGGAGCACCATCTGTACCTCCTGGGAACATTCCCTTTCCGGTTGGGTCAGCCACAAATAAACCAGGCCGTCAGGTGGAGAGAGCTGAGATTCGGGTGAACCATGGTCCCCCTGTTCCAAGGTTGGGTCAGGAGATCCCGAACCGGTGGAAGTGTAATAGGGTCCTTGGTGAGCATGTCCACCAGGATAGGGAACCAGAATTGTCTGGGCCATCTCAGGGCTATCAGGATGACTGTGGACCTGAAGGTCTTGACCCTGGTCAGAACCCTGGGAATTAGGGGAAATGGGGGAAAAGCATAGAGGATGCCTGCCGGCCACGGCACTGTCATGGCATCCCCCCTGGAGTGTTCCCCGAGCCCCAACAGGGAGCAATAACTCTGGCTCTTGGTGTTGCGTGCCGAGGCAAACAGGTCTACTAGGGGACAACCCCACCTGTGGAAGACCTGACAAAGGGCCGAATCCTTGAGAGACCACTCGTGGGCTCCGAAGGACCTGCTCAGAGCATCGGCCAGCAAGTTTTTGCACCCCGGCAGGTACTCTGCCTGCAAAACTATGTTGTGCTCTACACACAGGTCCCAGAGGCACAGAGCCTCGCGGCAGAGGGGAGGCGACCGGGCTCCCCCCTGCCTGTTGAGGTAAAACACAGCCGCCATGTTGTCCAGGTGCACCAGGACAGAGCAGTGAGAGAGCTTCGACAGGAAGGTCTCGCAGGCTCTCCTGACAGCCCTGAGCTCCCGGACATTTATGTGCAGAGCCCGCTCTGCTGGGGACCACAATCCCTGGGTCCTGTGACACCCCAGGTGTGCTCCCCAACCCAGGTCGGAAGCATCTTTGACCAGTGTAAGCGAGGGGGGAGGTACAGTGAACGGAACCCCGCTGCACACCACCGTCTCCTGGGTCCACCATTGTAAGGAGGCTATCACCTCCGGCGGCACTGTGAGAACCGTGTCCCAGAGACTCCTGGTTTGGTTGAATGCCCTTGCCAACCAGGCCTGCAGAGGCCTGAGCCTCATTCGAGCGTGTCGTACCACATACGTACACGCCGCCATGTGTCCCAGCAGCCTGGAGCAGACCCTGGCTGTCGTGATGGGGAACCAGGTTAACTCGGAGACCAGCTCCACTATGGATAGAAACCTGGCCCTGGGAAGGAGTGCTCTTGCCACCCTGGCGTCCAGAAGGGCTCCTACAAATTCGAGGTGTTGAGAGGGAGTCAACGATGACTTTTCCTCATTTAGCATGAGTCCCAGCCTTATGAAGAGAGCCCGTGTGAGGGAAACATGGGCCTCTACTTGCTCGTAGGGGCAGCCACGGATCAACCAGTCATCTAGGTACGGAAAAACGTGTACCCCTTTTTTGCGGAGGAACGCCGCTATGACTGTCATGCATTTTGTAAAGACCCTGGGTGCTGTTGAAAGGCCAAATGGGAGCACTGTAAATTGGAAGTGGCATCGGGAAACAATAAAACGGAAAAACCTCCTGTGGCTGGGTCTTATTGCCAAATGAAAGTAAGCGTCCTTGAGATCGAGGGTTGCGTACCAGTCTCCTAACTGTAAACCCGGGATAACAGAAGCTAGGGTTACCATTCTGAACCTGAACTTCATGACCATCTTGTTGAGGTCCCTGAGATCTAAGATGGGACGAACCCCACCCTTGGGTTTCGGGACAACGAAATATCGGGAATAAAACCCCTTGCCCTGTAGATGTGGGGGGACCCTCTCCACAGCTCCCTTTTCAAGAAGCGCCAGCACCTCTTGGCAGAGCGTGCCTTCGTGAGAGGTGTCCCTGAAAAGCGACGGGGTGGGCGGGTTGGAAGGGGGCGAGCCCAGGAAAGAGATGGTGTAGCCACACCTGACTATCTTTAGACCAGGCGTCGGTCGTGATTCCTGCCCAGGCGTGGGCAAACTGGGACAACCTGGCCCCAAACGGGGGGCCAGGGTGGGAGGCTGGTGCACGACCCTCTAGCATCCCGTCAAAACAGATGCTTGGATTGCTGGGAGGGACCTTGACGAGGGGTATCCCCTCTCGGGTGGCGTCAACGACCCCTTGCGGAGGACGGGCCCACAGCCGCCCCCGCACTGCCACTGGGAGCACGAGGGCAGCGTCTCCAGTAATCCCCACGGGGGACCTGGGACTGAGTTCTGCCCTGCTGTCTGTAGGGCAGTTGACGATGCTGTGGGGGCCGGTGTATGAATCCTCAAGGACTGTAGGGTAGACCTCGTGTCCTTGAGCGTATGGAGCCTGGAGTCCGTGTGCTCCGAAAACAAGGCTTTCCCATCAAACGGCAAGTCTTGGATCGTGGTTTGGACGTCCGGAGGTATTTCAGACACATGCAGCCAGGCACCACGGCACATAACCACACCTGATGCCATGGTGCGGGCTGCAGAGTCGACAGCATCCAGGGAAGCCTGGAGGGCCGTGCGGGCAATGATTCTGCCCTCAGAGGTCATGGCTGCAAACTCCTGACGGGCCTCGGCAGGCAGCTTGTCCTTGAACTTATCCACGGCCTGCCAGGTATTAAAAGCATAGCAGCTCAGCATCGCTTGCTGATTGGCAATGCGGAGTTGCACCCCACCAGTGGCATACACCTTACGGCCCATCAGGTCAAGGCGCTTGGGCTCCCTAGCTTTCGGGGACGGCCCCGGCTGGGGAAGCCTCTCTTTTTGGGCCGCAGCCTGGACGACCAAGGACCCAGGAACGGGCTGGGAGTACAGGTGTTCGTGTCCCGACTGGGGGACATAATAGCGCCTCTTGACTCCCTTTAAGGTAGTGGTCAAGGTAGCCGAGGTCTGCCACAGGGCATTGGTAATCTTGGCCACGGTTTTATTAAGTGGCAAAGCCAAGCGGGCGGGCGCATCGTCCGAGAGGATGTCGATCATGGGGTCCGTGTCCTCCACTACTGGCTCCACTGGGACACCCAGATTGGAGGCCAGACGCCTAAGCAGTTCCTGATGTGCACGGGCATCCATAGTAGGCAACGCCGGTGCGGGATCCGCCAAAGCTTCGTCCGGTGACGATGATGATGATGACTCCTGGACCGGTGCCGGGCCCAGCGCAGGAACTGGTTGAGGCACCGGCTGGGCAGGCGGCACTGCTTGCGGAAGCGGCTCCAGTACCGAGGCCTGTGGCACAGCAGCGGCGTTGGCAGCAACCGACTTCTGGGGGGATGGAAGGGGTCTTGACAGTGACGCCGACGGTTGCGTTCGTTGCCCCGAGGCATCGGACACCACAGAAAGGGGCACAGGCCCCTGCCACTGGTGGTAAGCCCACGGTGTCCAAAATGGCCATTGCAGCTGAGGCGGCCAAGTCTGTTGCACCCGCGAACGATCATGCCGGTGCCAGGAACGAGATCTATGCATTGAGGAAGCTGCTGAGGACCCCGACCTGAACGATGCCGCATCAGAATCGGACGAGCAGGCCAGGGAGGCGCAAATGACGAATGTACTGCCACTGACAGGGGAACAAACCTGGCCATGGACTCGGGTTTGCCCGCGTGCGCTCGATGCGGACGTGCCGGTACCAGGAAAAACTGTGCCGGTGCCAGTGCCTGTGCCTGTGCCTGTTGCGGTACCGGGAGAACAGGTCCCGGTGCCATAAGAGGAGCCACCGACTGCGGCACTGGGAAAACCGGTCCTGGTGCCTGGAGTGAAGTCGGTGCCGGGAGAACATATTCCGATGCCCAGGGTGGAGCCGGTTGCAGCACCGGGAGAACCAGTGCCGGTGCCAGTTGCAGTGCCGACATGGGGCATATCTGTGGTGCCATAGTCAGTATCGGTATCGGTTGCGATACAAACCCCGAAGAGGCCGACGTCACCGGCGATGGCGGTACCGGCATGGCCCACAAGGTCGATGCTGGTGCCTGTGACGGTGCCGAAGCATGCATCGGTGCTGAAGAAGCTGATGCTGAAGGGCCTGACGATGGTGTCGAAGACATCGTCGCGAGGCCAGGGTGACAGGGCACAGGCACCGCCAAGACAGGGTCTGGAAGGGGTCCCAGCACCGTGGGAGGTCGAGCCCAGTCGAGCGCTGAGTGGGGCCTGGCGGCCTGGGTCGATGCCGACACCGATACGGTAGCAAGCGGTACTGGTCCCACCCAGGACAGTCCCGCTGCATAAGTGGCCGGAGCCGTTTGGTCATGCCGGTGCGGAGGTGAAGCCGGTGCCAACACGGCTTCCGGCGTAGGTGATCTCAACCCTTCCGCCTCAACCGATGACGGAGGGGAGGTAGTGAGGCTAATAAGGTCATGGGCCACCTCAAAGGTGTCCGGCGTGGAGGGGCGGGGCGAGGGTAGCTGCCCTGGACTAGATGGACATCCCACTTGCTTACGCTGCATCGTGGTGGATGAGGACGTGCGCACCGGAGACTCGGTACCATGGTGTAGGCTCGATTTGGACTTCCAGCTCAGAAACCTACCATGAGACATTCTTGACCTTTTCGGTGCTGGAGAGTGAGACCGGTGCCGGGCCCTCAACGCCGAGGGCCGGTCCTGAGATGGGGCATCTCGCGTGGACACCGGTGCACTGCGCACCGCAGAGTGCCCAGCCGGTGCCGGCTGTAAAGCCACCTCCATGAGGAGAAGTTTTAGGCGAGAGTCTCTCTCCCTTTTAGTGCGAGGCTTAAAAGACTTGCAGATCTTACAAGCATCTGTAAGATGGCTCTCACCCAGACAGTTCAGACAACTGTCGTGAGGGTCTCCTCTGGCCATGAACTTTGCGCAGACAGCGCATGCCTTAAAGCCTTGCGGCCCTGGCATTCCTCACCCCCGAAGGGGGAGAAGGAAAGAACAAAGAAACACTAACTACCTAACTAACTGAACTATTCAGGACTATTTACAATACTAATAGAAACGGGAACCATTAACTGATCTAAGAGACAGACACGCTCAAATGACCATCACGGGCAGTAAGAAGGAACTGAGGTGGGGCAGCGCCAGTAGGGGTACTTATGCCCCGCCATGGCGGCGCCACTCCAGAGGGTGCCCTGCTGGAGCTACGGGTACCGCTAGGGAAAACGCTCTGGAAGACGTGGTGCACGCGGTGCGCACACCTAATTCGAATGGACATGAGCAACCACTCGAAGAACCTGTGTTCTGTCCAGCACTGTTCCTGGGAAGAGGCAGCCAGAGGTGGAAATAAACCCATTGCTGCTGGGTTGAATAGGAGAAGTGGGATATCTTGCTGTTTTTAGGTAGCTTTTAAGCAAGCAGATTTTAAAACATAAGATGACGAAAGAGCTTTGTTTGTAATTTGCAGTGTTGTGGTAGCCATGTTGATCCCTGGATATTAGAGTGACAAGGTGAGATTCATCATTTATTCTGAGGAAGAATGAAAGTTCAAAAGTTTGTCTTTCTCAGCAACAAAAGTTGGTCCAATGAACTATATGACTTCAGCTGCCTTGTTAGAAATTGACTTTCTGGGCAGCTAAGCACCAGGATTTTCACATGCATACTCACACTTACTGAGTGACATGGGGGGAGTAGAGAAGGGCGTGGCTGTGGAAAGGCCTCGTTGGCAATCATGGTGAAGAGAGGTTGACTACAAAAGCTCTTCAGAATGGAAATTTCTCTAGCAAGGGGGATGCACTGAAAGCAAGGAGACAACAATTGTGAATGTACAGTGGGACTCCAGCTCTGATTGGACAACTGGATAATACCATAATACTTACAGTTGTTTGGGATTTTTCAGCACTCCTACTCTGACTTCTGAGGAGGCCTTGTGTCCTTGGGATTATCTTGCCCTCCTTTGCCCACAAGCGGTGGCCTGTATCTGTTAGTGTCCCTGCTCAAGATGGACTGTAGCTTTTTCCGTGCCATTGACATTTGATGTCAGCTAAGGTATCCACCATTCTCACTCTTTCCCCTGAGGCCAGCACGCTTTCCTTGAAGAGAATCAGCAAAAAACCTCTCTGATATGGCCCAACTCAGCTATGAACAAAAGAATGTCTTGGCACACTACAGAATAGGGAGACCATATGTTAATTAAAGAATTACTTGCTTTAACAGATGATGTGCCATTTCAACCAGCAAGTGGGGTGCTGCGACCTGCCCAGTGTCTTACAAATCTTTCGCAGGGAACGGGCCACCCTTTCAGGAGGAAGGGAGTTCAAAAGGAGTAATTTCCTCATGCTCCCAGCCTAAGTTCCTGCTAGGGTGCATGCCTGTGCAGGCATGCACCAAGAATTTGAATCCCGCCCACCTCCTCAGCAGAGCCATGCAGCAGCACACACCTTCCTGGAAGGTAAGCTGCTGGTGGTGGGCTCAATAAGAGAGTGGGTGGACAGGGCCACATGGTGGCTGTCCAGCTGCTTCCATGGTGGGTTGCATGGTGGGCAGCTTCCCCATGTGCCAGGGATGGAGCCTTTAGGGCTGGAGCTATAGTCATGGCTGTGTGGTGGCTGCCCAGGTGCTCAGGTAGCTGGGGCTACAGGGCAAGCAGCTACTCTGTGGGCCGGAGCTGCTCCGGGGGGCCAGGGCCATGTGGTGCATGGCTGCTCCAGGGGCCAGGGCTTTTCCAGGGGTCAGCTCCAGCCTTTCCCCAGGGGGCAGGAGCTATGGCCAGAGCTGCATAATGGCTGCCCAGTTGCGGGAGGGGCATGGTGAGGGACTGCCGAAACTGGAGCTGAGCTGCGATGCAGCTGCTCCTGAGGCCAGGGCTGGAACCAGGCTATGGTTTGGCTGCTCCTGGGGCTGTGGCCTGCTGCATCCCTCTTTCCCCTCCCAGAGTCCCCTACCCCCCAGACCCCTGCCAGCTCCCCTCCTGCTCCCCACATGTCACTGCCCCACCCCCAGCACCTCACTCCCTGCAAACCCTGGGAGCAGTCAGCAGCTTCCCTCTGCCCCAGGCGGGGACTCACAGCCAACCCTGCACACAGGCTGTGCCAGGGGCAGCACTCCCTGGGGGAAGCACGTCTTATCTTCTCCCCATGAGGTGGTGGGGGGGGGGCGCTACTTGGGAGCAGGGCTCAGGGTCTCTGCACTGGGAGAGTCTCTTGGGGAGCAGCACCATTGGTGGGTGGCACACATCCAAACAAGCTCACGTGACCTCATTGTTGGCACACAAGACAAAACACACTCTGCTCATGGATGGAAAAGCTTAAAGGGAACACTGCTCCCAGCTGAAAGGTCCCCCAAGCTGAGTGATGATGTGACCTGGTGTGTGGAGTCGCAGCACCACTCAGACTCCCTTTTGTTATGTCAGTGGGGCTGTGACTCCACATGCCATATTGCAACACCTGCAGTGGAGAGTAGGCCCAGCCCCATGGGACAGGATCCTCAAATCCAGGGTGAATGCAGGGCAGGTTCCCCTACAGCCCCCTGCTCATCTGAGCCTTCCCTCATGGTAATTTTTTTATCTGTGAGGGGGCCTGAGTTTCAGATTTTGCCATGGGCCTCCCAAAACTTCTGAGAGTCTCCCTTCTTATCACCTAAGATGCCTATTGGAAACATCTAAGATTCAACAGGGGAAAGGATTGGACCCAAGCTAGAAGGCGGCTTAACTTGCAAAAGAGATATTTAGATCCACTGTTTAGGGTAAGAGTTTGCATGTAACAAGTTTCTTGGGGTATGTCTACACTTGCACCCTAGGTCGAACTAGGATGCAAATATAGGCATTCAAAATAGTACATGAAGCTGGGATTTAAATATCCCGCGCTTCATTAGCATAATATCGGCCACACATTTTTTGAGGAGTGACATTAGTTCACTAACGTTACTCCTCATTTTTTGAGGAGTAACGTTAGTTCAAACCAAGGGGTTTGAGTCAAATTAACGCAGCCCGGAACACACTTTCACTTTCAAAACAGCTGGGTTTCGAAACAGCACACAGCCGAGATTATGCTAATGAAGCGCGGGATATTTAAAAACCCAAAACACTGGGAAAAAATTCTGTTTAGCAAAAAAAAGGGTGGAGACCAAAGTTGTTGAGCAAAAAAAAAAAAAGGTGCTGCGCCTTTAAATGGCCCTGTGCTCCTCACTCCCTGCCCCTAATGTGGCAGGGGAAAATCCAGTATTTTCTGTTTTTTTTACCGGACAGGGGACCCAAATAACAGACAGTCCGGGTGAAAACCAGACACCTGGCAACCCTACTTTTGTTTATTATCAAGCCCAATGTAAATAATTGTTCCTTGGCAGAGCCATCACTGTGCATGTCTCTCTTTCATTGGTAAAAGGGGGTGGCCTTATGAACTTTCTCTGTGTATAACTTTTACACAGAGAAAGACAGATTTGTTTGGGGGTTTGGTTCTATTTGGGAGTTGGTTTCCTGGGTGCTGAGTCCTTAGAGCTGAGCTCTCTCGGAGCTGAACTGGTTTGGAGTCTGTGCTGCACTTTAGGGGGGCAGTAACCCCAACTCTGTGCCATGGGTAGGGGAGACCAGAGGATCTGGCCCAGAAAGACAGGCTGGTGGGGAGCCCAAGAAAGCAGGAAGATGGGTGTCAGTGGCATGATCAGCACACCAGGGGGACAACTCTAAGGCTGTGTTTACACTGGCGCGATCTTGCACAAAAGCGGCCACTCTTGCGCAAAAACTTGCTGCCTGTCTACACTGGCCGCGTGTTCTTGCGCAAGTAAACTGACATTCTAATGTATAAAATCAGGGCTTCTTGCCCAGGAACTCTGATGCTCCCGCTCAGGAATAAGCCCTTTTGTGCAACTGTTCTTGCGCAAGAGGCCAGTGTAGACAGACAACATGAATTTCTTGTGCAAGAAAGCCCTATGGTTAAAATAGCCATCAGAGCTTTCTTGCGCAAGAGAGCGTCTACACTGGCATGGATGCTCTTGCGCAAAAGCACATCTCTTGCGCAAAAGCACATGCCAGTGTAGACACACTCTTCTGGAAGAGTTTTTGCAGAAGAACTCTTCCGCAAAAGAGTTTTTGCGCGAGAACACACCAGTGTAGATGTAGCCTAAGGGTTTTCTGTGATTTCATCCCATCCCATCCTCCTCCTGCTGTTTTGTGAGTGTGGAATGCATTTTTGTATCATTCTCTATGTTCTCTCGCTACAACTCTGCAAAGCCTGTTTTGTGAGGGTGAAAGGGAAGCAGCTTCAATCAAAAGCAATTGAGCACACTTGGAGAGCTTGGTTTGCCACATTCAGGTGAGTGATAATAGAAGACATACTCCAAGCAACTGATTTCCTATGAGAGAGAAATGTATTGTTTGCAGGAGCTGAAAGGCTTGCATTGTTGTATGATAACTGACATAAAGAGTGCATAAAGTATTGTCTCCAATCATACTTCAAACTATATTATAAACCATACACTGACATGCAATTACCTGTGGAGTAGGCCAGAGTAGTAGTTAACAGCCCATAGAAACATTGCATGGCTCTATACGGCAGGAAGTGAAAGATACCACTTGCAATTCTCACAAAAAAGTGATACAGGAGTTTTAATGACCACAAGTACTCTGGAGCTCTGCTTTATTTCTCACCCCAAATCCACCATCTGCAGCAACATATAGCATTTTCAGCTCTGTGTTGAATGGTTCTTCCGCACCAATTCAGCCCTGGTCTACACTACAAACGGAATGGATTTTCCACACCCCTGAGGCATGCAGTTAAACTGACCAAACTCCTGGCACAGACAGGGCTATGTTAATTGGCAGGCTTGTTCTGTCAGCATAATTACCGCATTGCAGGAAGATGCAGTACCACACTGTTGGCAGAGGTAGCATCTTCACTGAGCACTACCATAGCATAGTTGCAGTGCTGGAAGGGTGAACAAGCCTTCACAGCCAACAATGCACTGCCATGTACTGACTCACTAGTAACCCTTCCTGCATCACTTGGGTGTGTGTTAGAACTTGTGTACATGGGGGTTTAGTTTGCACTGGTTTGACATGTGTAAGGGGACTTTTGGCCCTTTACTAAAACTCAGTGGGGATTTTGGTTGGTTAGCTCCTAGTATCAAAAAGAAGGGGAAGGGTCTTTGAGAAATCAGGATCCTGAGACTGACAGCCTCCAGGGACAATGGGAAGAAGCCTGCATGCTATGTCATCCTGATTGACAGGGTGGGCAGGCCAATGAGGGAGTGAAAAGTCTGGGGGAGAGTCCTGTCCTGAGCTGGGTTTTTGCCTAGGTCAGACTGAAGGGGTGGGGCTGAGTTAAGGAGACAACATGGGCTTGAGGGGAGTCATGCCAGCCAGAGACACAACCCAGAAGCAGTGCCATGCTGGGAGCAGGGCTGCAGCCACAAAGAGGCTGGAGGCAGCACAGCAGAGAGTGGAGCTGGGCCTGGTAAGCAGCTGGGGAGAGCTAAGGGGGAATCCACCATCCAAGAGGCCTAGCAGGCCAGACTGGGGACAAGTGTCCTGCCACCCAGAGCAAGTGTTTGACCTGCAGCACAGCCAGAGCCTGAGAAGGAGGTCTTGGACCTAGAAGGAACAATCTGTGCACTGTCCTTACATTCTAGAGACACTGTTTGTGAGGGCTCCGTGCCATAGAGAGGAGTGATTTACCTTTTTCCATTCTTTCCTTATTCTTTTTTTATTTGATTGTTTAATAAATTGTATTTGCTGTGAACTTTATGTAATCATCAGTGGGTCAGGGAAGCATTCAAAGTGAAGTACACCCTAGAGTGGAAACATCTTATCCCCTCCCCTAATTGATGACAAGGTTAGGGGATCGAGCTCCCAGGAATCCTGGGCCCAGCCTTGTTGGGGTTGCAAGGGCTTTGCCACACAGAGGAGTGAAAGGGGAGCCCTTGAGGTCAGGGAAGCCTCTGGGTAAAAGAAGTGGGAGTGGAGACTCAGATCCTTTCATTAGCCCATTTCACTGGGGTAGTGCAGAAGTCAGGAAAGTTCCCCACAGTAGCACATGCATTCCCCTGCTTACACGTGCACTAGTAGCTGGTGCACAATACATAAACATCACAGCTGTGCCCTCTTGAAATTTTCATCACTGTGTACACTAAGCACGGGGCATTTAGGCAGGAGTCCTGGGGCTCTCTGCTGACCAGCAATAGTAGGCAATAGAATTAAGAAGGGCAAGGCAACCTTTTCTTGGTAAGTTTGCCGCACTAGTCCTTCTGAAGGGCCCAAGGCATGTCAAACCTGGGCCTACAGAACTGCAAGGCAGTGAGCACCTTCACACTGCAATCAGCAGCAGCTGTAGGCAGCTTCCACTTCACTACCACCCACCCACTGTGGACAGAGGCCATAGGAAGTCACACTTCAGGGTGTCAGTCAGGCAGCAGCCATATGGCTCCTGATTCTCCACCCTATAAGAAAACAAACAGTTATTCCAGGATGAATCCAGGCAACAGAGAGGCTCTCCTGGAGCTGGTATGACTATTCCTGCTCTTGAACTCCTGGCTTTGACATTACCTCTGAAATCTGACTAGATTCTGACCCTCGGTGTTGATCCTAGCCCAGAACTCAACTATGAACTCCATGGCTACTCCACTGCAGGTTTGACCCTGCTTTCATTTTGACCCTGATGGCCTTTGTCAGGCTTCTGGCATCTGGAGCTGCAGGGATGCCATTTCATATCAACATGCATTCCATACCCTTTGAGAAGTGGGTGGTTGTTGGCATCCTCAAGCTGGCCACCCCGACTGTTACTGCTCCATCCCCAACCAGCTAGGCTTGGAGAGACTGACCAATGCACTGGGTTATAAAGTTTTATAATGCTCAGATAACTGATGTTTCACACATAGGGTTTCTGAATAGTACTGGGACCCAGGTGGTTACCATGTTAGGCCTGGGAATTTATAAACAGAAAGGAGTATTTCTCCATGGTGGACAGAAGGATTAGATGATCACAGTGGCAGGACTACAAACATAAATGCAAGATAGTTTGAAAGGTTCATGATCTTAGGACCTTTCAAAATTCAGCTTTGTTTACTTCATGGAGCCCCCAGGATCCCATGGACATTAATGATATGACATTGCTCCAGTTAGACTAGGAGACAGCCTCATTCAAGACTATTTATCCAGATGATCCCTCCAGTCTTTGGTACTTTTGATACTATGGTATCCTCATCTGAACCAAATTCTGCAGTTCCCAAAATCATCCAGCCCATCCAATCCATCTTTATGTTCAATTGTGCATTTTGTGGTACAGCTGAACCTCTCTAGTCCAGCACCCTCAGGACTTGACCAGCTCTGAACAAGAGAATTTTCCAGACCATGGAAGGTCAATATTGTCTAGCAGCATTACCAACACTTCCACTGCTTACTGGGCTGTTAGAGGACATTTAGGGATAAAATAGAGCTAAATAGCACAGAATTCTGAGAGCTAGGACTGGTGGCTGTAAACAAACTTTATGAGACCATGGGAAAAATGGCCATACCCATGAAAAGTGGACATCCAGCTAACTAAAATCATTCTGGATGATGGATGTTTCCAGACCAGAGACTTCTGGACTAGAGAGGTTCAACCTGTATTATTTCATTAATATTGATTAGTTATTCAAGTGTTCTAGGATTTTACATTTTTGGAACAAAGACCTCGGTATATTTGTATATTCTTTTTTCTGCAAAAGAGCTTTCCCCCAAAACTATTCTTTTCAAATTGAAATTACAACATATTTGGCAGAAATGCAAGCTGGTTGCTTTTCTGAGGAACCTAATGTCCTTGTGTTGAAGCTTGGTACATTCCTTCTGGCCGTGACAAGAGGATGTTCCAGTGGACAAGAGGTTTTCCTAGTGTTTAGGAAAATAAGTTCTTGGACTGCATTTGAGACAATTATTTATTTCAGAAGGTTGAGAGAACTACTGGGGGGAAGCTGTTCTAGATTTGATTTTAACAAATAGGGAGGAACTGGTTGAAAATTTGAAAGTGGAAGGCAGCTTGGGTGAAAGTGATCGTGAAACCATAGAGTTCATGATTCTAAGGAATGGCAGAAGGGAGAACAGCAAAATAGAGATGATGGATTTCAGGAAGGCAGATTTTAGTAAACTTGGAGAGCTGGTAGGTAAGGTCCCATGGTAAACAAGACTAAGAGGAAAATCAACTGAAGACAGTTGTCAGTTTTTCAAAGGCGCATTATTAAGGGCTAAAAAGCAAAATGTTGTATAAAGCCTCCTCCCAAGCTATTACTTGATTTACACATAAATTTTCTGGAAATGCATTAAACTGTAAGGTCCTGCCCAATACATGACACAGAGAATGACAAAACCTGCTGCTGACTGCATTACTGTGAACACTGTTGGGGAAGGGGGCAGTTGTCTTCTAAGTCACTTTATGGCTGTGTCTATACTGGCGCGATCTTGTGCCAGAGCTATGCAAATGAGGCTCAGTGTGGAATATCGCCGGGCCTCATTTGCATAACTAATGAGCCGCCATTTTTGTGGAAGAGGCTCTTGCGCAAGACGGAGCTGTCTACACTGCCCCTTCTTGCACAAGAAAAACCTTCTTGCACAAAGCCTCATTTGCATAGCTCTGGCGCAAGATCGCGCCAGTATAGACACAGCCTATTACTGATGATTTGTGGATGATTAAGATGGAAATTGTTCTCAGTCAGTTGCTGTGCTTTGGAAGGTATCTTTGTAACCACTGAGCTTTGAAGCTTTGTAATTGTTTCTCTGTAACTTTCAGTTACCTTGCCTTTTAAATTCTGCAACTTCTTGTAAGATTGTTGAACTTTGCAACTTTGTAAGTCTTGGCCACTTTGCTTTATAATTTGAAACTTGGTGATTGTTGAGCTTTTGCAGCATTGTAATCTTTGTAACTCTAAGCCACTTTGCTTGTAACTTGCTCTAAGCTGCACTCCACCCTGTGATAAGAATGTGTGTCTGTGAATGGAGACTGGAGTGTGTTTGGGGTGAGGGAAACAGCAAGGCTAAACATGTGGAGCCAGGAGGTGACCAGCAGGGCCGGCCTTAGGCTGATTTGACCGAATCGGGCCCCGCGCTTAAAGGGGCCCCGCACCCTGAACCCGGAAGCGTGCCGGGCACCATGGGCTGCGAGTTACCTAAAGCCGCAGTCCCCCCTTCACCTCACAGAAGGAGCCCAAGCACATGCGTACAAATTCCACACAGCCATATTGGAAATACCCTCAGTCAGGGCCCATGCGCATCAGGAGGTGGGGGGGAAATGGAGAGGGGAGGACTGCGCATGCGCGTATCAATGGTGCCTGACTGTGCTAGGGGCCGCCGAGGCTATCCCAGAGGGAAGGCTTCCAGCGCAAGAGTCTGGCCCACGTGATCCAAAGGAGCGGGTGCCCTGTTTGAAAGCACGGTACAGAGAAACGGGCACGCGCCAGGTGCTGGGAGGAAGCGAGCAGTGCACGGGCAGAGTAGGTGAGTGACCTGTGCAGGAAAGCTCACGTTAGGGGACGGAAGTAGAACAGCCTTGGGGGCCCTTGCGGGGGGAGGGGCGAGAACAGCCAGTAAGTCACCCCCGGCGGGCGGGGAGGAGCGCGGTATGGCGGGAACAGCTGGGCACCAGGAGCGTGGGGGAAGGTCCAGGTGCTGCTGCGGGTGGGTGGCGGGGCCAGGAGCATAGTGCTGGGGCACATCAGGGCCCCCTGCCCTGGGAGCTGGTGCCCCTCATCCCTGCCCTGGGAGAGCCATGCCTGCTGCAGCCTTCACACCTCTGGGGTGGGAGGAGACCTCGAGGCGGGTGCCCAGAGCTAGTTGGGGTACACCCTGGTGGTGGCACGTCAGCAGGTGCAATCAGGCCAGCACCCTCACTAATTGCCCTGGTCTAGTGAGGGGTTGCGCTGGCTGCTCCCCTCCCACAGCTCTGTAGCATGCTGGGCGTGCTGCGGGAGGGGATGTCAGCCCAGGAGGAGGAGCGCGGTGCCGGCAGCTTCCCTGCAGGCTGCAGCACCGTGACCGCACCGCAGGACTCAGGAGGGGTGAGTCAAGCGCAGGGATTTTGTCTCTGCACTGCGGGATGGGGGGTTTGGCCCCCACACAAAATAAAAAAGCCTGACAAACAGAGTAGGCAAGGGATATCAACACAATAAAATGTATATATGTTGAGGAAGTTGTCAGAAGAAAAATGAATTATTTGTGAGTGTAAATCGAAGTGCAATCAATAAATTATTCCTCTTAAATTGTCCAGACAAAAACAGAAGTGGCATGGAGAAAAATAATAGGAAATTTAGTTAAAAATAAATGTCACAAGTTTTTAAAAGGAATACCATATCTCCTGCCTTTTGTCTATTTTTGTCTCTTTAGGCCCCCAGTTAAAATTTTCAAAAGCACTTGAGTGACTAAAGTCATTTTTGAAAATTGGACTTGGAAATCTAAGCTCAGATTTTCAAAGGTAGTTAAGCTCTTAAAGAGGCAGTTGCCAACTTGGATCTTCAAAGATATCTATCTGATCTTTACACACCTTTGAAAATCTGGTCATAAGTGTCCTAGTCTGTTCTGAACGTGAGATGTAAGAGCCCAGTCCTAATTCCTTCAGGCTTTTTTTTTTTTTTAATTTGAACATTTATCTACACTAATTCCCCTCCTTTCTCTTTCACTATCCAATAAATGCGTGGATCAAAATTATAGGTGCTTTGTGAATATGCTGACTTGAGAGTGGAAAGATTTCATATTGTCATGTATGATTCCTGGTAACCCATCTCAAATATGAAAAACTAGTTTGATACCTGTTCATATCAGGAGCTGTTGAATTCAGTTCACCATTTGCAGTATCTCATTAGGATGTTTAGTGGAGAAGATACTGGGTTTTTTTTATTTATACTGTGGGCAAAGCATGGGCTCACAAGAATTCCTCCATTGTTTTACTATGAGTCTCAAAACATTTGTGGTGTTTTTCTAAAGGCCTGGAGTCAATTGATTATGTAAGAATCTCAGCTTTCATTAAAAAAAAGTTCTCTATACTTCTGGGCCTTACAGCTAAGGAGGAAAGCTTTAAAACATGAACCCTAAATACTCAAGAAACAAAAGGCCAATAAAAATCCATCATGTTTTATTTTTTAAAAATCTTATGATTTGTAGACCATTCTCATAACTTTGTGTAGGCGTTCCTTGTGATTTTTGGGTTGGCAATACTGCTCTTTGATTGGTGAATTTAGAGAGGTCTCTCCCTTCAGTTTCCCTTTCCACCCTCCTTTTTTGTCACAGGTCATCAGAGAATCATAGAGACAATGGAGAGTAGGGTGAGTCCATGACTATGGTTAATGACTGGTCA
Source organism: Pelochelys cantorii (assembly GCA_032595735.1). Taxonomy (NCBI): domain Eukaryota; kingdom Metazoa; phylum Chordata; order Testudines; family Trionychidae; genus Pelochelys; species Pelochelys cantorii. The sequence continues at coordinate 70,411,995 of CM064329.1, read as the reverse complement.
GGGTGACTAACTATTATCAGCCAGTGGTCTGAATGAGCTATCTACTGCCATCTGTTAATCAACTGTAGGAAAAGGCTTCACAAGCAGACCTAATTTATATAGACATACCTACTTTGCCACAGAGATCAGGAGACACACTTGCTGTGTCAAGGTGATCAATTTTGGCTCTTTTGGGTTGAAATTCACTTAAGACTTGGAGCTGGAAGAATGGAATGTTGTTATCCATATTGTATGATTAAAAGGTAAAAGACCTGAACTTAATATGACCTAGCTTAAGGTCTACCATAACTTGAACACTAAGCAGGGGATAGTGAGTCACATCTAACTGAAAGTCACAGAAGATGGAAACAGGTTTTATTTCTGGTGGTGTAGAGTCTATTTGAGAGTCCTCAATTATATCTGACCCTTCACATCTAGTGTTTAAAGGCAGAGCTGACTAGAATCAATTGAGAGTCCTTGTCTTGTCTCAGTGATCGCTTGAGCAAAAATCATTGATAAAATCTTGTGTAGACTGACCTTGGACTCAACATGCAGGCAATATGTGTTGAAGGGCAGTGCAAAGGAGGCAATGGTGGTGAGGTACCATATTACCTAGTGAAATCATTGGTGCTGAAATCACTAAGGACTGAAATTTGACCACAGAACTGACACATTCTTAACAAAGACTCCATTTTTGCTATTTAAAAAGTAAATCAATGTAACAGAAAACTGCAACGCTCTCTGGTAACTTTTTAAAAATCAAACTTTAAACTTTATTGAGAAGATTGGATAGTTTGCAATTGAAAATATTTGACCTGCACTTAAGGCAACTGATTTAATTTTGTGTAAAATTTTGCATAGTAAAGGATGGCATTTTTTTTTTAAAATGTTCAACTATATTGATATACATTTTGATCAGATCTACTTCTGATGTGATATTTGATGTCCTTAACTCGCATTGCTGTTTCATAAGTGACACAATGAATGAATGGAAACAATGCTACATACTGAGAAGAGCCATATTTAGCTACCTAATTATGGGCCTCTTCCAAAGCCCATTGAAATCAAAGGGAGTCTTTGGGATTTGGATCAAGCTTAAAACATTCTGATTTTGGCAAGTGCTGAGCATTTGCAGTTCCTACAACAGTCACTTCAAGCTTTCCATGCTAAACATGTTTGAAAATTGGACCATTTATTTAGATGCCTAAGGTCCTGATCGTGACAATGCTTAGGCCATGGCTTCTGTTTAGATGGGATGGTAAGTGGACCATCCGGAGAATGTTTCTTTGTCTCCCTTACCCCCAATGAATATCTAACATGGAAATTGGTTCTGATGTATAGACCTAGTTTGAAAAATTGACTATGTGGGTAGGTATAGAAATTGCTTTGGATAATCCTTAGCTGTCATAGCCACCGTGAAGCCCAGAACGTATCTTCTGGATATATCATCTTTGTTAATATTGCAATGCTCGCTGACTATGAATGTTGAAAGATTCCAAGAACAGGCTTCATATCGGGGGTGTTAATTCTGCTGATTCTCAAAAGGAAAAGTAGTTTCCTGATTCAAAAAAGTGAGGTCTCGTATTGCTAAGATTTCATTTTTTTTTTAAATCCCTATTGAACATTTACCTGTATTTCGAAGAGATGGCCCAAAAATGAAGATCTGGATTTGGATATTTCTGCGGGAATTTCTTCATTCGAAAAGCTTTGTAACTGGTTAAAAGCATACAGAGAGAAGGGTTTTCAAGAAGTGTTAATTGGTGCCAATGAACTTGCCAAAGATCTAGATGTGACTCCAGTTTTCCAGACTAAACACTTGTGCAAACAAAAAAAACAATTTGAGTTCAAGTCTGCAGATGAGCCTTTTTCTGATTCAAAAGAAGCTTACAGAGTGCAGTGCTTCAATCAAGTATTAGACAAAGCTTTACAGTCATTTGAACCAAGGTTTGAACAATTACAAAAGCATGTGAGTTTATTTGGATTTTTATGCGAATTCAAAAATCTTCCTAAGGACACCATACGAAAATCTGCTGCAGATCTGGAACTCGCATTGACAGATGTGAAACTAGTGGAGGAAAACGAACAAGTTTCAACAGTAAAATCAGTTGACATAAATGGCTACATGCTTTGTGAAGAACTGGAAGCGTTACAGCCAATTCTTTCATCTGATTGTAGAAACCCCCTAAAAATGCTTCAATTTCTTGCATCTAATAACCGATCAACAGCATTCCCAAATTTATTTATAGCAATTTGAATCTGACTGACTATTCTGGTAACTGTAGCCTCAGGAGAGAGGAGCTTCTCGAAGCTAAATCTAATTAAAACATATCTGCGATCAACAATGCAGGAAGACCAATTAAACAGTTTGACAATCATGTCAATTGAATGCGAAGTAATGAAGAGCTTAGAGTTAGGCAATATACTGAAAGATTTTGCCGAACAAAAAGCAAGGAAGATAAAGTTTTTGAAACATATGAGTGAGGTGTACAATAAAGTCCCGCTTTGTTGCCTAGGCTAAGGGAATAATGATTCCAACATTCAAAATGAAGTCTGACAGGTTCCATTTTACATTTCATTTCACCTCAGAGCTGTTTTCCCGCTGAAACCTAACAGAGTGTTTCCCGCCGAAAACTAACAAGCTTTGCACCCCGCACTCTAGCCAGTGCACACGGTCCTACCCCTCTGCACTCCTTCCCATTCTGATGCGCACGCATCCAAGCTGTGCACTTAGCCCCACTTTTCATTGCACACACACCATATTTTGCATGCCACTCACTACTCCTGTTTTCCCGCCTCAGAAACTTTAAATGTTTGGTTCTGAGGGGAACTCAGGTTCGTCTGTCTATCTGTAGTCTGGTTAGGTTCGTGTCTTCATTTGTCTTCCCTGTGACGTTCCATCCTATGCCTGTGGATGTTTGGTTAGGGTTTTGAGGCCTAGTTTGTGGTGCTGTGGCAGCTCTGCGTGTGGGAACGCCCCATACAGCAGATTACTGGCAGGTACCTATTGGACTGGGACTCTATTGCTCATCTACTAAACCCTGCCTACCAGACAGGTCCATGAAGCTGAAGGGCTGATGGAAGCTTCATCTGGAGTAGCCAACCCACGGCAGAGACGAGGATCCAGGAGGCGTATCTGTTCCAGAGGACAGACCAGCGCTTCGAGGGATCTCCCCTGCTGATCCTCTCCTAAGGCTTTTGATTAGCCAAGGGATTGTAGGTCGCAGGCATCCATCACTGGCTCCTATTCTGTAAAGTATACCCCTTTTGTGTATGGGACCTTTCTATCTTTCTTTCTTCTGGGATAGGGTGGGTTCGTTGCAGTTGCTTGTTGTTGTGTGCCTGTAACTTTCAAATACATGGTTTGGCCCTAAACCTTGTCTGGCCTGATTTGTGATTCTCAGTCCAGCGGTGATAGATACGTAACACCAGGCTGAATCTGGCTTCTGTGGGGGGGACAGCCTTCGGCTTTGATTAATTGCTTAGGCTCCACAGCAATTGCTTACCTAAGTCTCCCGGGTAACAGCTTAACCAACTTGATATTTATAATATATGCCTCAATGTACCGAAACTTTTGTGTGTGGTTGTGGTTTGTTGTGTGGGTTGTTTTTTTTTTTTGCTCAGCAAAAAATCTTGGGTGGTGGGGCCCCGCCAAAACTGTTCGAATTGGGCCCTGCACTTCCTAAAGCCGGCCCTGGTGACCAGTTAAAGCAATCACAATCATGGGAGTGCTGCTCTAAGCCAGGGTTTCCCAACCTATGGGTTGCGACCCAAATATGGGTCGCCATTACATTTCAAAAGGGTCGCCAAGTGTCTCCCCAGGTGGCTCTGCCCTCCCTCTCCCTCCCCTCCCTCCCCCCCCGTTTTCAATTGCCTTGGGTCACCAAGTCTTCCTGAATTGTCAAAATGGGTCCCCATCTGGAAAAGGTTGGGAACCGCTGCTGTAAGCAAACAAAGGACCTGGATCAAGGGAGGTCTGGGCATGCTCCTCAGTGATGAACTATGGAGGAAGACCCTGAGTGCGTGACAGGGGCTGCGCAATTCCAATAAAAGGAGAGAGCACATGGCAGAAGCCGTCTTTATGGTCAGCTCGCAGGCCGGGATCCATGACTGCAGGCAGATGCTCCAGACATAATATGCCTTGGTTTACTCTGCAACTTTTTGCTTGTGTGTGTGAGTGCCTGAGGTCATGATTGAATATGTGTGTTTGTATGTGAGAGAACTCCCTCCCCTTGAGTTTAACCCTACAGTGGCATTCAATGACAGCTCAATCCCCTTGATTTTTTAACCCTATAGTGGATTGTTAATTCTTAGTTTAAAAAATCCATATAAGTGTAACTGTTGGGTGTTCTCTAGTGAAATTTATGGTAACACAAACTATTCTACTGTGTAGGAAAGATAGAAAGTCTGGCAAGAGACACCTTGGCTTAATCAGGAGATCTTACATGAACTAAAAATTAAAAAGGCATCATATAAAAAGTGGAAACTAGGTCAAATTACAAAGGATGAATATAAGCAAACAACACAAATATGCAGGGGCAAGATTAGAAAAGGCATAGGCACAAAATGAGCTCAATCTAACTAGACACATAAAAGGTAACAGGAAGATACTTTACAAATATATTAGAAGCAAGAGGAAGACCAAGGACAGGGTAGGCCCATTGCTTGGTGAAGAGGGAGAAACAATAACAGAAAACTTGGAAATGGCAGAAGTGCTTAATTACTCCTTTGTTTTGGTTTTTAACGAGAAGTTTGATGGTGATGGGATGCCTAACATAGTGAATGCTAGTGGAAATGGGGTAGGTTTAGAAGTTAAAATGTAAAAAGAACAAGTTAAAAATTACTTAGAAAAGTTAGATGTCTTCAAATCATCAGGGCCTGATGAAATGTATCCTAGAATACTTAAGGAGCTGATAGAGGAGGTATCTGAGCCTTTAGCTATCATCTTTGAAAAGCCATGGAAGTCAGGAGAGATTCCAGAAGACTGGAAAAGGGCAAATACAGTGCCCATCAATAAAAATGGAAATAAGAACAACCCAGGAAACTACAGACCAGTCAGTTTAACTTCTGTGCCAGGGAAGATGATAGAGCAAGTAATCAAGGAATCCATCTGAAAACACCTGGAAGATAATAAGGTGATAGGTAACAGCCAGCATGGATTAGTAAAGAACAAATCATGTCAAACCAATCTGATAGCTTTCTTTGATAGGATAACAAGTCTTGTGGATGTGGTAGACCTAGACTTTAGTAAAGCATTTGATATTGTCTCACATGACCTTCTGATCAATGAACTAGGGAAATACAACTTAGATGGGGCTACTATAAGGTGGGTGCATAACTGGCTGGATAACCATTCTCAGAGTGTAGTTATTAATGGTTCTCTGTCATGCTGGAAGGGCATAACAAGTGGGGTTCTGCAGGGTCAGTTCTGGGACTGACTCTGTTCAATATCTTCATCAATGATTTAGATATTGGCATAGAGAATACGCTTATGAAGTTCGTAGATTATACAAAGCTGGGAGGAGTTCCAAGTGCTTTGGAGGATAGGGTCATAATTCAAAATTATCTGGACAAACTAGAGAAATGGTCTGAGGTAAATAGGATAAAGCTTAATAAGGACAAATGCAAAATCCTCCACTTAGGAAGGAACAATCAGTTTCACACATACAGAATGAGAAGCGACTGTCTAGGAAGGAGTACTGCAGAAAGGGATCTAGGAGTGTGTCTAGACTACATGGCTCCGTCGATGGAGCCATGTAAATTAGTGTATTCGGCATAGTCAAAGAAGCGGGGATTTAAATAACTAGGTTTACAGGATCGGTTGGCAAAGGCTTCCCCAGCTGACAGATCTGCGTCTAGACTGCCTCACTGTGTCAGATCAGCTGATCGTCGGCACAGGGCGGTGGCCATGTTTATTTTAATGAAGAGGGGATTATTTACATCCCCGCTTCTTTGACTATGCCGAATACACTAATTTACATGGCTCCGTCGATGGAGCCATGTAGTCTAGACATACCGTGGGGGTCATAGTGGACCACAAGCTAAATATGAGTCAACAGTGTGACACTGGTGCAAAAAGAAGCAAACATGATTCTGGGATGTATTAACAGAAGTGTTGTGAGCAAGACACCAGAACTCATTCTTCCGCTCTATTCAGAGCTGATTAGGCCTCATTTGGAGTATTGTGTCCATTTCTGGGCACTACATTTCAAGAAAGATGTGGAGAAATTGGAGACGGTCTCGAGAATAGCAACAAGAATGATGAAAGGTCTAGAGAACATGAGCTATGAGGGAAGACTGAAAGAACTGGGCTTGTTTAGTTTGGAAAGGAGAAGACTGAGAGGGGACATGATAGCAGTTTTCAGGTATCTAAAAGGGTGTCACAAGGAGGAGGGAGAAAAATTGTTCTCCTTGGCCTCTGATGATAGGACAAGGAGCAATGGGCTTAAACTGCAGCAAGGGAGGTTTACGATGGACATTAGGAAAAACTTCCTAACTGTCATGGTGGTGAAACACTGGAATAAATTGCTTTGGGAGGTTGGACTGGTTGATCTCTTGAGGTCCCTTCCAGTTCTATGATTCTATCGCTGAAAGGAGCAGACATTAATTCTAGCCTATCTCTGACAGGAAGTGAGTTACGTTAGTAGAGAAGAGATGAGTATTAAATATCTGCTGCCAGGCTCTGCTCTAGACAGGATCTTTGGGAGAGGGTGCTAATTACTGGCTTTCCACACTCCGGTCCTAATATGATAGAATTGTTTCACTTTCGTCATTTTCAAGTGTGCCTTGTACAAAAGATTTGCCCCAAGATATCGAGAAGCTGAGTGGCAGATCTGGGAACAGGCCTCCTAAGTCCTAACCCAATGTCCTATACTGGTTCATGCTAGTTCAAAGCAGTTTTCCATCCCAAAATGTTTGATAGTTTTTACAAACTGTGGTTAGGAGTGTGACTATAAAGCCACCATGAACTTGTGCAGGGCTGGGCAAAATACAGCCTGGGGGCCAGATCCGGCCCTCCAACCCACCAGATCCGGCCCATGGACCACCCTGCTGGGACCCTCAGGCATGCAGCTGCGCGGTTTAAAGCACAGTCCATGGGCTGTCTGCTCTGGAGGGAGGGGGAAGCTTTGTGCAATCTCTCTGGCCCCAGCCTAATTCTCAGCTCCTATTGGTCAGAAACAGCTGGCCAATAAGAACTGACCTCAGCCAATCGCTCAGCTCCTATTGGCTGGAAACATCCTGGACCCCCTCCTATACTCCTCCCCTAGGTCAGAATCCTGTCCTGCACCCACACTCCCTTCCTGACCCTACACCCCAATCCCCTGACCCAGCTCACAACTCCCTCCTCCACCCAAACACCCTGTCAGACCCTACACCATCTCCTGCACCCCAGTTCCTTACCCTGTGCGCCCTTCTGCACCCAACCTCCAACCTAGACCCTGCACCCCCTCCACAGAAAAGTGCAGCCCTTGACCACTTACCAAAACCTTGGAGTGGCCCCCCCACCAAAAATTATTGCCCACCCCTGAGCTTATGAGTAGATGTGTGCCTGTAGGGGTAAACTGAGGCAGTCCATGGTATTCTGCTAAGAATCCCTATTAAAATCCTAAATTTGAGGCAAGGTCTGGAAACACACAGAACAAGCAGCTAACATAACCCTGGTCGCCCTGGCAACCACATTCCAAGAGGGCCTCACTCCAATAAGACCCTGGCTGGTACCAAAACAAACTTTACGGAACTTGTTCTCACTGTCTCCTTTAATCCTAGATAAGTCTGAAACCCAAGGACTATGCCAATGCGAGGTGGCATCATCTAGCAGTAGACGTATCATAATTTCAACAGACAAAGTTGCCATTAAACTGCTTGTCTTGTTTATGTTGGCTTATTTAGCTCGTTAGAAATAACTACCTGTATTATTGATAAGATGTTTAATTGGCAATGGGCGGAGATGCTGTGTAACCTTCGTAGTTTATTGGCTTATGTGCTCATTACATCTTGCCACCAGACCCTATCAAATCGCTTCCACTCTGCCCATCTGCTGCCTATGTATTCTACTGTAATGTTTTGATTAACTAGTGTTCATCAGGTTAACCCCTGAGGGACACTCCACCAGCTGTGTGCAATAAATCCTCTGCTTGTTTTCACCTGCATCCAGAGTGTCCCAGCAGGAACTCCCGGAGGCATTGTCTCCAAGATAGATGTGGGAACAGTTGCTGTTGCATCCTTTTTCAGAGTGTAGCTAGCACACCTTCCTCTCCCAGTAAACTTTGGGGAGCTATACAGGTAAGGAGTAGGAGCTCTGTTTGCCCTGGGAATTTGGGTGCCACCAGCAGGACTGACCTGTGTACAAACTGACATTCCCCCTCCTGAAAAATTCCTTTATGGCTTTGACCTAAAAAAGTCTGGTCACATATAAGTGTATATAGTAGCTTCACTTTAAAAACTGTTCCTCTCAGGAGTAGGTAGCAGAGGAGAGCTCACCTTGGTATGGAGGGAATCTCATTGCCAGGGATGGTGGGTGAATGGCTGACAAGCCTTGGGGCACCAGGTGGCTGGTTGACTGTGCAGCCCCAGCCTTCCTGGCCCAAGAGCACCAGGAAGTGTGGGCCATGCTGCCAGATCTGACCCAAGCCTCCTCCTTCTCCTCCAGCTGCCAGCCTCAGCACCAAGCAAGGCGCAGCCTACTGCATGCAGGTAGGAAGAGGCTTGACCTTGGTGGCTTGTGTGTGGGACTACCCATGTCCATTCAGATAAGCAATGCCTTCCCTTGCCTTCTGTACCTGCCACCCATGCTCGCTGAAGCAATAAGTCAATGAAAATCAGGTTCTCTGACATACAGTTAATTGCTTCTGGCCAACTACTTTGTCCTAGTAAAGGACTTGGATGAGGAGTTGCACTGGGTCCACCCTCAACACTCAGCTCTTGTTAGAAGATGTGAACCAAAAAGTAGGGTAGGCAGGATGGGAGAGGGCAGGGGTCAGGTCAGGTGACTGACCTGGGTGGCATGCATAGCTCATGCTGCAGTCTGAGAGAAGTGAAATTCTGGGGCACCCAGGCCCAGTATAGACTTAATTCACTCCTAGCTGAGTAAGACATTCACGGTGTGGAAATTCATTGCTTTTCCTTTGGTATGTGTTGATGCCTGAGTAGCTGCCTACTGCTAAGCCAAAATGGAGCCAGCAGGACAGCTGGTAAGCAAAATATTGCAGTCTTGAGCTGTCAAAGGTGAGAAAGGTATAAATGAGACTGGTGGGCCTATGTCCAGTTTGGGTCTAAAGATTCACCATAATCTCTCAGCAATTGTACACAAATGATGAAAGATCCCAGGATACAAACATGAGAGTTTTTCAGAGACACAGACAGAAGTGTTATCCACATTTTTTACCTCAGAGTGAACACTAATTTCATGCCCATCAAGATTGGAGATGCAACTGAATGGGGAGCTGATGCCTCCATCAAGATGGGGAAGAAAGGGAGGAGGCCTTACTGACCCAGGGCCTTCTCTTTTATCAGCTGTTGTCTGCAGCCAATGTTTTCTTTTGTTTCTTTCTGGCAAAATAAAACCTCCTGAAAAAGAACAGAAGCAATGCTGAGCTGAGGTAAAAGATAAACGTGAGCATCATTAGCACAGAAGTCTATCCTAAAGAAAAACTGGTTCTAAAGAGAAACAGGCCTCAAACAGATTCCCAAAGGACCCCTTCAGGATATTGGCAGCATCGGATCAAAGCTCCTGTTGAAACAAACAGTAAATAAAGGGACAAAACTCATTCAATACAGTGCCAGCTGGCCCTGTGCATTCTTTGAGTGGGTCCAAAAGCACATGATGGTCTCTTGTTGTGTCAAAAGTATCACTTGAAGATCTTTCACACTGGATCAAACTCAAAAAGGGTTGGATAGAAAGGAACATATTTGGCCAGTCATCTTCTACGTCCACTTAGCTATTATTGAAGATATTTGCATTTGAATAAGAACTTTCTCCCTTTACAGCCTAGTTCCTTCTGCTGCTTGAATCGACAAATGAAGTTGTTAAAATCTGAGTCTGAGCCATCACAAAAGACTGTTGCTATGGAAATAACTGATGTTGCGTATTGAGCAAAACAATTTCATGGCTAGAGCTACTAGCAGACTTCAATAGTTAGTAAATGTGGCCAGAAAAAATGGATGAGTTATGACTGAAAATTTATGGGTTTGAGTATGTGTGAAAGTGGTCCTCATTACAGACAATTACTCCTTCACTTGAAAAGAAGTGAGACAAATGGAGAATCAATCATTAAGAAAGTTGTAATCCTATGTGCCTGGGGCATCCCTCTGGAAATGCCAAGGGCAGGGCAGGCTGCAAAAAGGAGCATAATTACTCCCAAGACCGGCTGGGTAACACTAAAGTTAAACTTCTCAATCAGTCACCAGCAACATACATATATATAAACATATATATGTATGTTGCTGGTGTGGACTGTATTCTGCTTTCACATTATCAATATATACACACACATGGTGATCTAATAGGGCTAGTTTCACAGAGTTGAAAACAATTATGAGCCAAATCAGCTGGGAGGATGACTCTAATAAAAGAATGGGAATAATCATTGGGAATCATTTAAAAACACATTAGTAAATGTGTAGCTATGTAGCTAAAATGTAGCTTTATGCAGTGTAGTGTGCTTCAGTTTACCTTGCCAGCCATCCTTTCTGACTAGCACTGTTGGTAAAGATGCATTAAGCAGGCTGTTTGTGTTCATTATTAATGTTAAGGCAGGAACAGACCAGAAGGGTCTTTGTGACTCATTATTGTCACTCTTTTACCTTTAGAATTGTTTTGTTCTTTAAGAGTATAAAAATATTTTTGCAATATAAAAAATTGTAATAGTAATAGTTACTTCAATCTTAAAATATTTTGTACTAAATCTATTTTTACAAAAGCAGCTATGTAATCCTTACTTGTGTAAAGCAACTATGTAATTTTCGTTTGTATGAATGAAGGATGTTGAAGGCTAGTACATCATGCAGATGGTCAGAAGAGGGGCTGGAGACTTGGGGGAGCAAAGGAACTATACAATGCACCCATAGTATTCTGGGACAGATGAGGGGCAGACTGGCAACCCTAAAGTTAAAAACAAGCACACTACATTACATGTGGGGGAAAAAAACAAATCCCATCAAAACCAGGGTAGACCAACACCAAAAAAAAATAAGCAGCAATCTAATATGAAACAATCTCCAAATAAACATGTTGCAAAATGACTAATTGCAACATAATGCAGCAAAATCCATAGATCTTGATACAATGGAATTCCTCTAAAAGATGTGGTATCTGACATGGTTCTTTGCATTCTGTCCTGCCAAGATCCTGGAGCACTGATCCAGACCAACAGAGCCCAGCTCCTTCCTTGCACTCAGCTTAACTGGTCACTAGGTTGATGCAGTCAACAGGATGGTAACCAGTGTTCCCGCTAATCTGCCTGGCAGCACAGCTTTACAGGTGATTAATTAGCCCCATCAGTCAGTCAGCTCCATGCCCTGAGCCTCTGATTGGGTGGGGCTGATTAATCACCTTTGAAGCTGTTTAGAGGGAACACTGGTGGTAACTATAACAACATTGGTAGGACTGTGTGTGTGTATGCATGTTTTTTAGTTTGTATTCTCAATAAACACCACGTATTGCTTTTCCCCTAAAAGATCCCATGTGCTTCTTATAAGCATAACAGATGCTCCCACAATCACCGTCTTTGTGTTGGTTAAGTCTGTGCTGGTTTAAAAACAATCTTGTTTAAAGGGTGAGAGCAGCTGTAAAATAATAATTTAAAAATTAAAGAAAGAGGAAGCTGATAGTCATGAATAGAAATCAGAAGTTAGAAACTGTAAAAATTTGGTAAAGGAAGCCAGAGGACACAAAGAGAAATAGAACACCAACAGAGTTAAGGACAAGGAGGAGTTGTTTTGAATACATGAGGGGGAAAAAAGAATCGTGATAATGGCATTGGTCCATTACTAGATAAGAATGGTAAAATTATCAATAATAATGTAGAAAAGGCACAGTTAATTAAATATTTTTGTTTTGTATGCAGAGGGAGAGTTGAGGCAGTCTCATCATATGGTGGTGATAACATTCTTTCATCCCACTAGTATCCCTGGAGGATATTAAACAGAAGTTATTAAAGTCAGACTCTTTTAAATCAACAGGTCTAGATAACTTGTTTGTAAGAGTTTTAAAAGCTTTGGCTAAGGAGCTTGCTGGACCATTAATTTTGATTTCAATAAATTTAGGAGCACTGGGGAGCTCTTAGAAGACTGAGCGAAAGCTAATGGTGTGTCAATTTTTAAAGGTAAATGGGATGACCTAGGTAATTATAGGTCTGTCAGGCTGAGCTCAATCCTTTGCAAAATAATAGACTATATTAATAATGATCCAAAAGAAGTAATGTAATTAATGCAAATCAATATGGCTTTATGGAAAATAGATCCCACCAAACTAATCTGATTTCTTTTTGATGAGATTATATACAGTGATGGGAATGTGTTATGAAATGAAACTCTTAGTTTCTATCATTCTAAGAATTTCTAAATAGTTCTTTACAATGAATAGCTAGCAGGATACTGATGTTTCTAGTTTATCAGACTTTCAGTGTTTGTATTTTTATGTAAGTACAAACATTATTTAGGCTCCATGCTCTATTTTAGCAAACAAATAGAATGATGGAGGTGCAAGTGGAGGAGACTATAAAGCTGTTGAGTTTCAGATCTCCTGGTGAATATCCTGTATCGGCTGAGAAAGTGAAACTTCATTTACTAAGCATCATACAGTAACCCAAGGCCAGCCCAAGGGGGGCATGGAGCCTGGGGCAACGACCCCGCCACACGATCTGGTTCCATCCCTGCTTCACACCACACGGGCAGTGGGAACCAGAGTGTCCTGGAAATGTGCTCCACTCCACCAAGCTACCCTCTTCCAGCCTGCTATGCTCCACTTCTCAGTAGTGCTTTCCACCGTCACAGAAAAGCTGGGCACAGCGGGCGGGAGGGTGGCGCAGCAGGGCAGAGCAGTTGCTGGGCCACTCCGGCTCCCACTGCCTGCATAGTGAGTGCTGGGGGACAACCTCTGCTGCCATCCTGCACCAGGCCCTTGCAATCCCCTGGGTCCCTCCCATCCATAGGATGGTTGGGATGGCCGCTGCAGGGCCCCCAAAAGCACAGGCCTGAGGTACTTGCCCTGATTGGTCCCATGGATAGGACAGCTTTGCAGCAACCTCTCCCCCACTTAAGTAGAGAGCTGACCCTCTGATTGCGAATTTCGTCCAGAGTCTGAAAAGCACTCCACTTCCTTTGGGATGAAAGAGGCTATTTTATAAATGTAGTATTTTGTTGTGTGAAAGAAGAGAAACTCTCCAGACATCGCAGTGAGAGCAAAGAAAGCCCTTGTACCCTTTGGAGTCCTTTGTCACGTGGTAGAGATGATGCGCTGTATGTACTTAGGTAACATTATTAGAGGGTCTTTGGAATGTGAGACGCCTCATCCATGGAGAAGACAGTGGCTGTGCCCTTAGTCCAGTTAGATACATTTTGATGCATATGAGCCATCATTCAACTGTAGAAAAGAGTTGTCATGGGTTACTTGTAATTTCCAGTAGAAAAGAGGATGTCCACTACCACCTAGTAAACATGCTGTTCCTGTCCGTTCAAATTTGTACAGTGATATCTGAGCTATTTACGAATTGTCATTGACCTCATGGCCTTACTACATTACAGAACACAATGTTTAACATTTAAGTATTTGAGATGTAGCAGGCTCATTGATTCTCTGTGTAGTCAATCAAGAAGCTATTTTATAATTTAACCAATGTATTAGTTGTTGCGGGTAAGATCTTAACCAAAAGAAAGCAAAATATAAAATGCAAAAGTCCAGTTCTTAAGAGAACCAAATTTAATTTGAAGCCTTCACTTGTTCTTAATTATCTGAGCTAAATCAAGACTGTATCCAATTGTTAGTGGCAGGTTCAGGTAATTTAGAGACAGACAGTGTGTTCCACCAACCTCTGCCTCTGTGAGTGTGATATCACAGACCAGATATTGAAAAGGACTGGCTAGCTTGGGGGATCAATAATGTGGTTAATGAGCCTTTTATTAGATCAAATCCCCAGGGGGGTTAACTGAAAATTGATTACTACCTAATGTCTGATTGGTGACCCTCGTGACTTGCACAGAGAGTACACTAGGAATTGTGGAATTTAGCCTCCCAGCAGTAGCACCTGAGGAGTCCTTAGCTACTACCAATGCTTTATGATATAATACATAATACCCCTGGGCTACGTATACACTGCAGGCTTCTTGAGCAAGAACTGTTTTGCGCCTTGTGCAAGAGTGCATCCGCACTGCCATGTGCTTTTGCACAAGAGCGTCCATGGCAGTGTGGACACTCTCTTGTGCAAGAAAGCTCTGATGGCCATTTTAGCCATAGGGGTTTCTTGCGCAAGAAACCCCTGTTGCCCATCCACACTGCCTTCTAGCGCAAGAGCTCTTGCACAAGAGGGCCTATTCCTCGTGGGGAGAGGAATAACTCTTGCGCAAGAAGCCCTCTTTTCCGATGCTTTACTGTAAATTTACTTGCACAAGAATGTGCGTGCAGTGTAGATGCTCCACAAGTTTTTGCACAAGAACAGCTGTTCTTGTGCAAAAAGCCTGCAGTGTAGACATAGCCCTGATGTTTAATGCAGAGCTAGCTAGAAGGTTTTTCTTTCTATCACTGCTCTGTGGTTGTGGTCATGTGGTTTCCGGACCCTCTCTCTACCTCTGAATGATATGTGCAGTGCAAAATAATGCCTGTGTCAAGCACTTGGAAAATGAAAGATGGCTAGCCAGGCTCCCTTTGAAGATGGTAAAGGTAAGTGGAGGGCTCAAAGGGAAAGAAGAGGTTTGAGCGGTGCTGTAGATTTTCATGCTGTACAAACTTCCTGAATGCAAGTTTGAATAATGTAGTGATCAATGAGCCCAGGCTGAGTTCTAGTGTCATTATGAACAATTCCTCCAACACCACTTTGGAACCTATATCTAAATGCTTTTAGTCATTTTACTTGACTGGACTGCATTGCATTGCAACTCTTGAAAAGAGCACTCTCCCTGGTCTCCAGTTCCCTCAATATGAGAGCTGTTACTCACACAGTGGTGATGCAGAAGAAGGAGCTCGTACTTTTAAAACATCAGTAAGTTTTTAAAACATTTCTTTTGTCTGCTGCTTCTGGCTACAGGCTGCCAACTTTGATAGATTACTAGCCATGGATGACAATTAGCATTGATCAGACATGTGAAAAGTAGGCTTTTCCCCCAGCCAAACCTCTGGTAACAGAAGCAGAGCATTTGATTTAGTCTAGGTCTCGGTGTGTGCATATGCTGTACAAAGGGGAACAGGAATATAGTGACAAACCAGGGTACAATACAGCCGGGAGGGGGGAGTGGGCATGAACCCTGGGTGCCTTACAATGTCTTGCTGAAGTAATTCCCACCTGGGCTGGTCACAAACAGCCTTCTAGCATGCAAGCCACACCAAGGCTACATCTACACTGCAGGCTTTTTGAGCAAGAACTGTTTGTGCAAGAGTTCTTGCACAAAAGGTCTTGCGCAAGAGCACGTCCACACTGCCATGTGTTTTTGCGCAAGAGATGTGCTTTTGCGCAAAAGCGTCCATGACAGTGTGGACGCTTTCTTGCGCAAGAAAGCTCTGATGGCCATTTTAGCCATAGGGGTTTCTTGCGCAAGAAACCCCTGTTGCCTGTCCACATTGCCTTCTTGCACAAGAGCTCTTGCGCAAGAGGGCTTATTCCTCATGGGGAGAGGAATAACTCTTGCGCAAGAAGCCCTCTGTTCCGACACTTACTGTAAATTTACTTGCGCAAGAACACGTGTGCAGTGTAGACGGTCTGCAAGTTTTTGTGCAAGAACGGCCATTATTGCACAAAAAGCCTACAGTGTAGACATAGCCCAAGTGTCTGTGTGGAACTGCAGCCTGCCAGCCACACCCTGGCTCCCACCACCTTTGTTATACTGCAGGCTGACCACAACACAAACCCACTCCCAGATTTTTTCTGCAGAAATGTGTGTCCTCTACTGGCTAGTCCTCTCCTTGACAGTACAAATATATTAAGCCCGTTATTTCTTTAAGTTAATAAGTCACCATATTATTCCCTTAAATAGAGTTAACCAGAAATGCCAACTTAAACACCCTGGATTAGCTAAAACAATAAAGCAGGCTTATTAATTACAAACAGAGATTTTAAATAATGAGGCATAAGTCAGACATAGTTGAAAGAAAAATAAAGATAAAATGTTTATTAGCGCCTAACCTAACTAGCTGTATTGGATTCAAGCAGCATTTCTCACTACAAACATGCTCCCAGCAAGGTTACTAACCAAACTCTTCAGGTCAGGCTTACCCCGTAGAGCCGAACAGCTGTTTTCCTTTGCTGTCCCAATGATTTCTAATCAAATTTGTTTGCTCTTCAAATAAATAGATGACTTCTCTAGTGGACAGCCCTGTAAACTAGCACTGGATTGTCAAAATCAAGCTGGGTACTTCCTAGTTTGTGAATTATTATCAATAACAGAGATTCTGCAGGCCAAATTCTTCCTTCACTTACACTTGTGATCCCACTGTCGTCCATATCTGCCCTGAGTCACACCTTTGCATGCCTGTTGTTCCCATCAGTGTAACTGATGCTATTACTTTAAGAGGATAGAATTGTCCATATGACCCTGAAGATGGAATTTAGTTAATAATTCTGCTGATATCTGAGTCAGAGAAGAATCCAGCTGACTCTGCCATAGCTCTGTTGGGTTCACAGTGATTTAAGATGCACACAAATCTGTGAAGGAAGAAGCAGCCATTTTTACATTGCTTTTCACAGTATGAGTAGTGTTTAACACAACAGGGGGTTGATGATCTGGTTTGGGTTGCTAAGCACTACTCTAATACAAATAATAGGGAAATTATGATTTAATATTTTCTCCCTTACAGTGAACTGCTCTGTTAACACTCAGTGAGAGTGGCCTCCCCAAAAGGAGCTGATGTGCAAGAGGGTGCAATGATGTTCTTCCCCTTCATGTGCACAACTAAGGTAAGATTGTCAGGTTTTACAAGCTAAGCTCTGTTTGTTTTGTTTGCAAACTAATCATGGTTAAACTACTTTGGGGTTCATTAAACAACCACCATACTTGAACTTAACCTTAGCACAGCTTTGAAAGTCTCCTTTTTTTCCAATGCATCCAGATGGGAGCTGCATTCCCATTACTGTGCTCTACCTCCTCACTCCAGCCAGATGGCAGTCTGTTGTTGTAATGCTCTTGTTTGTTACACGTGGGAGACTCCTAGCGATGTGAAGAAATTATTTTAAAATGTGGTTGAACTGTAGGTTTTCCTTAGGTATGTCATCAGGTACCTCGGTTCCTTTCCTAAGACCCATCTAGCAAAGCAGTTATGCATTTTTGCAATTTGAAGCATGTGATCCACTACAGTTGTTCTAATGGGACTACTCAGGTGCTAAAATTTAGACACAGCCATGCATTACTGGATAAAGCCACTAATGGGCATGTATAAGGAACAGTCCCTATTCAACCCAGCTGTACTTGCTGCTTTTTCTATTTCTGGTTTCTTCCCCATGAGTGTATCCAGCAGTAACTCTGGAAGCGTAGGAACTCTAGTCTAGATCTACAAAAGGATAGATTTGGAGGACTGGATGATATAGCTGCTTCGGCTCCCAAGAGTCCCAATTGGATGTATTTTCTGGGGGCTTTGAGTCCTAAAATGAGTCACAATGAAAGGGAAGGAAGGGGAGTAAAGGCTGCATCTAGAAAATGGTGATAAGTGAATATTTACTATATATTTTAGAGAGTTAGTGCATTGTCTCTGTCCGTCTATGAGTCCATTTGTTTAAGAACGTCTCAGAAACAGTAAGAGCTAGGACCACCAAATTCGGTACGCAGCGTCCTCTTATCATAACTTATAGAAAGGACAGGGTTTGGTTGTACCAGGACAATGGGATGTGTGTAGAATGTGATTGATTGTTTTTCATCAAATGGAAAGGGAGGGGTGTGATAGCAGGGACGATTATACTCACAAATGACCACAGGGGGCAGCCACTGGCCAGCAGCACAGCCCCTGCCACCTGGGCTACCCCCAGGGAGAAGCTGCCTACTGTGCCGTGCATTCCCTGCTGCTCTAGGCTGGCTCTGGCCCCAGGCAACACCAGGTAAATCTTCTAGTGACTTATAAGCAACTTAATGTGTAACCCCTTCCACCCACAACTCCTCTGTTCTCCCCTCCTCTCTTTCATATTTTTCATTTATTGTTCCTGTACTAATTTTTGAGGCAGCACGTCCAGTCTGAACTATCCCACTTTTGGTGAAAAGAGTAAAGGAAACAAATCGCTTCTCTCTATATGCACCTCTTTCTACTCTTTATTTCTCTCTTCACTCATCCATTTTTTTCTCCTGTTCTCTCTTTCCATATTTCTCACCCTGCCTCTGTTCCCTTTTTGTTTCAATGATAACCTTGTCATTTGCTTTCTCTGTTCTTTGCCTCATTTTTTCATTCTTTCCTACCCTAAAGGTAGGCATTGCCTGAGGAGTGGGGGTAAGACCAGTTGAGTTTTACCTTTATGAATAAGCTGAATGCCATGGGAGCAGAAAAGAGAAGCTTGAGCCAACAGTTCTGTTCTCTTGAGCTGCTCCTGTGGTGAATAGGATTAGGGCCCACGGGGAGAGATGCGAGGGAAGGTGAGCATCTTTCAAGAGGCCATCTACCCCTTATGCTGCAGCAAGGTGCCCATGAGGAATGAGCTGGTGTCTTACACTTCTCTGTATTGTGCTGTTCTGAGCTTCTGCCCCCCAGGTGTGAAGTATTGTGTGTAGCATACTCTCACAAGGGAACTGGTAGATGGGTCATCGCTTGAGTCATTTAAAAGTGCTCTGGAGAATATATATTTAAAGGACAATCCTGTGTGAGTGAGAACGGACTGTATTAACCTTCTAGTTCTTTCTCCTGTCTAATGTCTATGATTCCATTATTCTAATGTTCTTTAACAGTGAGATGGGCAATTTTTACCATCTTAAAACCTTCTAATATGAAGGATAAAGTGGCAAAGATGAGAAAATTAGTCCTATTAATAAAATCAGAAGTGTGTGGTGATGATCATGTCATACTTTTATACAGAATAAAAGAGAAGTAGGTAATCATGGACAAATGACTATAAGGGCTTCTGGTGAGATCTCAATCTTGATGAACGGAGAGACAAACGAAACTGCCTTGAAATGTGTATCATTGCTTTTTTTTTTTTTTTTTACATTATAGTATAAAAGTGTCTCCTTACCCATAATCCTTTTCAGCTCCTTTACTTGAACCTGAACTCCTATTGCTCTATCACTCTCATCTCGTCTCCTTTTTCAGAGTAAACCAAACAAGTAGAATGCTACAAAACTAGTTGTTTACAGGCCTGAGGTTTCCAGAATCATAGGAGCTAGAAACAGAAAATCGTCATCTTGGCCCCAATCATATTTGAAATCAATGGGAGTTAGACTTATAAATGCCTTGAAGGATCTGAGTCTTTGTCCACCCCTTTGGCCAGTTCAGGATGACTTTTCTCCACGGGGCAGGTTATGTATTTATTGTCTGAGGTCTAAAATCTACACAGGATAAAACATTTCAGATGATGGGATGTTCCAAGCTGCTGGAGTGAGGACTGAGCTCTGTGTTACCTGCCCCTTCAGTCCCACTGCTGGCTGGAGGGCTAGAGGGGCTAAACTATGAGTTGCCTTGCCCCAGTCAGATGCTGCAAAGAGAGATTGAATTAGAGCAGCATCCCAGGCAGTTGTCTGTTTCAAATGCAGTTCTGCTCGAAAGACACACTGTGCTTATATTGTATTTTAAAAAAAGACACAGTGTCACTTAACAGATGTGTTTATTCAAGCTCACAACTGCCTCCTTTGGTGAATAAAATTAAGTTTTTACCCTTAAAAAAAACCCCAAAAACTTCCAGCTAAGGGAGAAGGAGCTGGATTCTATTAGATCTCATGCTTAATCAACAGTTCTACTAGCCAGGATCCATCTGCAGAGACTATTGTTGGTGGTGCACAAACGAGAAAGAATATCTTAGCTTTCAGATTCCAAGATGAATTGCAGGGCTGCCAGATTTCAGAAGTAGAATGAGCAGATTTGAACAGCAGGTTATTAAAAGTTGAAACTCCACAGTACATTCTGAAAAGGGGCTTTGCAAAACTTGTAACAGTAGTTTGTTTGGTCTTGGTTGTTACCATGTAAACAAATCCTGTTGCTAATGTCACACGGAGAAATGGGTTTGTGATATTCAATTATTCATAATGTTACATTTATTTTGTCTTCAGTCTAATGGGAAATAAAAATACTTTTGATGTCATGAATGTTGATTTGAGCTAGGCATCCGTAGCAAAGCAGTGCTCACAACTGTTCAAATTCCAAATAGCAGTTCAGTTTATCCATGATTATGTTGGCCACTTTTACACAAGCATTTGTGCAAATCAATTCTTGTTTGTAATTCCATTTGGGAAATGGCTGTGTCTTAGTATGGGCCTGTTACTACTTCCACTGACATCATTGCTGAAGTTCTCATTGATCTCGATGGTATAAAATCAAACCCAATTTGAGCCACCACTGGTTATCCTAGTTTTGAAAGCTTGACGTTGGGAACAGGAATAATGACTAGCTGTACATCAGGAGAGCAAATAATTAAATGCCTACTAAAATGAATAGCTCATGAAGAACCCAAAGGCTGACACATGTGTTTGCGCATTGATGGATGATAAATTGATTTTTTTTTTAAGTCAGTGTGATGGGACAGGGCTGCCCCGCACTCTCGCCCGGGAAAGCAAGCCAGCGGTGCAGCTGGGAGTGCGGAGTGCAAACTGTGGTGCCGCGAACATGGCGCAGGCACCAGAAGCCGAGCCGGTGCCTAGGAGTGACGTGAGGGGCTGGCGCCGGGGAGATGGCGGCACCACGCCCCCTCCGGGAGCAGAGGAGGATCTGGGAGGGGGCCCCACCAGCGGACACCCCGGCAAGCCCCGCAGGGGGAGGGAGGGACGCTGGCACAGGGGGTGGGGCCGAGAAAGTCACAAGGATAAAGGAGGGAGAGGTGGAGGAGAAAAGGGGAGGCAGATGCCTGTCAGGGGCAGAGGTAAGCGAAGGCCGGCAGGAGGCCGGCTGGGAGGAAGTGACGCAGGGTAGGGCTGAGTGGTTGCCCGAGGTTTGGTGCGTTTAGGGGAAACGCCCCATCAACCAAGATAGGGAGGATTCCCCATCTTTAGGGCCCTGGGTCGGGACCTGGAGAGAGGGTGGGCCCAGGTCCCCCTCCTGTCACTGGGGAGCTGAGCTGGCCATGTATCATGCTGTAGTATCAGTAGGTAAAAGGGGGGGTCCCCCAGGTTGCGCCAGGTGGGTGCTAATAAACTTGTAATTCCTGAAAACGGTGTGGAGGGTCAAGTGGATTATTATGCGAATGTTTACAGTCAGTCTGTAGATACTTTGTTCACACACAACTTGTTAGATTCATCAGCAGAGCTATTTGCTGTTCATTGTTTGCCCAGTTCTATGTGGATTTTCTTTTTTCTTTTCTTTTTCTTTTTAAACTGTAGGGGAAGAAGTGTCATCCCAAGTAGCTTAGAGAAACAAGGTGAGTTAATATCTTTATTGAACCAAAGGTTTCAAAAACTACACAGAGCTCAGGACTGGGAAAGGTACTCGATGCATCAGATCCTCCCCCTCAGTGTGTCTTACCTAACTTCCTTTGTTCAAATCCACCTTGTTATTCCCAGGTAAAGGGCACTGAGTCAATGGCCACCCGAGCCAATTCACCCTGGATATTTATATCCTTCAAATACAGGGGAACTGTTTTCTTTTAGTAGTTGTCTTTTCTCCTTTGAATGAATAGGAATACAGGAATTACCAGACTGGATCAGACCCATGATCCATCTAGTCCAGTACCCCATCCCAGACAGTGGCCAGCACCAGATTCCTCTTGGATCAGCAGAGCATGTAGAAATATGATGTCACAGCAATAGATTTTGTAAAGAACATTTACTGTTGATAGCTGGTGCAATCACCCTGATCCATTGACAAGGTCTCTTTCTCTGTCAGTCATTTATTTATCTGTCAGACCAAGGTAATAAAACATTGCTCCATGTTGTGCAGAATGCTCTGTTTTGCAGCTTGAAACACTCCCTAGTGGGCTGAGAAGCAGCGTGGTTCAGTGAATGAAACAAGCAACGGGGTGTGACAGTCCCCCTCTTTATGAAAATTGGCTTGTGAACATAGATGTGCATAACTTGGAGATGCTTTGGACAAAATGCCTCATGTAACCAATCAATTTTAATGTTACAGTCTGCTAGATCTGTATAGCCTATTTTGGTGCATTTATCATTCTTGTATGTAAGTTAGAAATAAGAAGTGTGAATCTGTT